>CM019149.1:151546295-152188168 GCA_009733165.1 Naja naja | reverse complement strand
TTTTTGTTGCATCTAGAAACATCAAAGCCATTTGCTTTTCGGATGTGCCTCATATATTCCAAAGTATCAGAATTATTCTCACTTATCTTTAATTTGTCTCTTTTGGCAGAAATCCATTTTGGTCAACGTGTATAAAGTTATTTAAGTATCTTTTCAGTCTTTCTGCCAAAATTGAGGCAAAGATTTTATAATCTGAATTTAATAGGATATAG
The DNA here is from genome assembly GCA_009733165.1 of Naja naja. NCBI lineage: Eukaryota > Metazoa > Chordata > Lepidosauria > Squamata > Elapidae > Naja > Naja naja. The sequence goes on along the minus strand of CM019149.1, from coordinate 152,187,956 downwards.
GTCTATAATTTTTAACTTGTTGCAGGTCTGTATCTTCCTTTGGTATAAGTGTAATATATGCTTCTGACCATGTTTTGGGTATTCTTTTCTTTAACATAACTTCATTCATAACTTCTTAACAAATGGAGATTCAGTATTTCCTGGAAAGTCTTGTAAAATTCCTCTGGCAATCCATCTGGACTGGTGCTTTTCCAACATCTCTGTTTTTTTTTAAGGCTTCTGTTAGTTCCGTCATCATTATATTCCCTTCTAGCATTATTTCAATATCTATATCTGAGGTAAATTAGCGTTTCTGTAAGTATTGCTTAACTTTTTTTCTTCTGAATATTCTCTTGAAATACAGTTTTCCATAGTAATCTTGTATAATTTTTTTTCTTCTCCTCATTTCCATAGCAAACATTTCCTTCTTCATTTATTAATTGATTAATCCTTCTTGATTCTCTTTCTTTTCTCAGTTTATAGACTAGCCATCTGCCTGGTTTGTTTGCATCTTCAAAGTAATTTTGTTTAGCATTTTTAATTTTTTTTTGTGCTAGTTCCTCTTTTTCCATTATTCCCATTTATGTTTAATTTATATCCATTTTTTTCAGTAATGTCTTTTTTTTTTTGGAAACTTCTGTAACGTTTTTCAGTCTTTTATAGTCATCTTCCAAAGTTTTAAAAGTCTTTTCTGTTTTATATTTCTTTTCCTTGTATAGTCAATTTTCAAACCTCTTGTGTAGGCCTTCATCGTGTCCAGAGATTCTGTAAAGAAGAATCCCTCTTTTCTATTTTCCTTAAAAAGAAAACCAATTCATCCCTATTTTCTGTGAAGTCTTTTCCTTTAGTATGTGATTATTTAAAGTCCATCTAGATCTCCTCTTATATCCTTTCCAAATAACTGTCAGGGGATGTGGTTGCCCAAGTGCTTGTTTTTCTATTTCGATCTCATATGGTAGAAGATAGTAGTTCTGCTGACATCCATATCATATAAATCTAGACCCCATGATGCATGTCTGTTTGAGTAAAAAGTATATTGCTTACTTTCCACATTCTCTCTCTCCATGCATCTGTTAAGTTTAATTATTTCTATCATTCGAAAGGAAGATTTGGTAATATCTTTCTAGCTTTCTGTTGATTTCTGCGTTTATAGTCCAACCGATCATTAATTATTCCATTAAGATCTCCCATCATACAAATATTAACATAGTCCAATTCAATTATTTCATATGTAATTTCCTATAAATTCTTCTTGATTATCATTTGGAGCATAAATTGCAATTAAAAGTGTTTTGACATTATTGTCCATTATTTCCACCATCAAAATCTTTCCATCGTCATCTGTATAAATTAATTCTGCCACAATTGTATCTCTAATATATAAGACCACGCCTCTTTTTTTCGATTGTGTCAGCGACGTGTATAATTTCCCTAATTTTTTTTGTTTCAATATATATTCATGTTGTTTTTTTAATATGTACTTCTTGTAAACAAATTATATCAAATTTTTATTTCTCTAATTTATGAAATACTTTTCTTCTTTTAGCAGCCAAATTAACTCCATTCATCTTAATCGTGATCAATTTCCTTTCATCCATGTTAAGCTTTATTGCTCTAGTGGATCTTAGTTCTCGTTGCTCTCTGGGTACACCACTTACTGCACCTTCTTCTTTTTCTTTTTCAATTATTGCTATACACTCCTCTTGAAATTCAATTAGTGACTCTTCTTTTCTTTCTTCTTCCTCCTTTCCTCTAAAATATCCTAAGTAGAATAACTCCACTTTTCCAACTGTGTCAATTCTGTGTCTTTGTTCCTGCCAAGTGAACAAGAGGCTTTCTGGCATCAACCATCTATAGTTTATTCCTCTTTTAAGTAACTCTTTAGTCAAAAATGTATATTCTCTTCTCATCTCTCTTACTGTTCTTGGTTCTTGTTTCAGCACCACAATTTCTTTGCCTTTGTACTTTAATGTTTTCTCCCTTGCCACCTGTAGTATCTGTGTTTTGATTATCTTCTTGGTAAATCTAATATGTACTTCTCTTGGTAACTTGTTTCTCATTGCATATCTTGTATAGACATGGAACACTTCATCCATCCCATCCATCATCTCTCTTGGTTCTCTAGCGTTCTGCCAGTATTTCTGTCATTATTCCAGCAAGACTTTCATCTTTTCCTTCTTCCACATTTTGAAATCTCAAATAAAATTCTGATTTATCAATTTCCATCCCAATGGTTCAATCCTGCCTTCTCGACATCGCAATCAGTACCAATATCTCCAATTTTCTTATCCCTTTCTATATCTTCTTCTTCAATTTTTTTTAAATCTGTCTTCATATTTCATCATCATCTGTTGAATATTTTCCACTTTCTCATCTGTCTTTTCAATTTTTTGCTCAATCTTCTGAATTCCTTGCATGATCATCTGCAATGTCACTTCTTTCTTTTTCTCCTGCTGTAACATTGTCGGTATAGATCATTGTCCTCCAGATGGTGAGGAGGTTGGTATCAAAGAAGTGGGGCTGTTATTTCTACTCATCTTGTAATGCTTATCTGTGAAGAAAGAGAGAGAAAAAAGAAAAAAGAAAAAAGGGAGAAAAAAAAGAAAGAATGAGGGCAAACTGTTGCCACTCCAAAAAGAAAAAGGGAAAAAGAAATCTTCAGGCACTTGTATACCTTAATCCAATTAGTTGCAATAAGATATAAAAAAAAAATAAAATAGAAAAAAAGAAAGAGAAGATATGGAAAAAGGATAAAAGTTTTTTCTTTAAAAAAAAGGAGGATAAAGGAAGAAAGAATAAAAATCAAAAAGAAAAAGAAAGAAAAGAAAAAATAGTCTATGTATTTCTCTTAATAAAAGAAACAAAAAAGCAAAGTAATAAATTTACATTCTAGTTCCTGGTTTGAAGAATCAAAATCCAAATTTAAAAAAAGCCCAACTAGAGGGGAAGTAGAAAAGAAGGCAAAAAGTAACAAACATTCTAATGTAAAGTAAGACTCTGTCACTAAATATCCAAGGCTCTTTGATAAAATCAGATCAAAAGTTTCCAGTTCAGTGTTTTCAAGATCACTCAATCTTTTTCTTCCACCTTCAACTTACAGACTCCAGCTATCTATAGTTTCACAGATGAGTGCTGCAGCAAGTCTACAGCACTTTACTCGTTGTCCGAGGTTCCCTGCTGATGTTGTCCTGGGTTCCCGCAGGAACGAGTCTCAGCCCTCGCCGAGACAATTTAGGGGGTCCTCGCAAGGACGAAAGAAGCCAAATAAAAGACACCACACAAGAAGTTTCTAAAGATGAGAAAGCACGAAGTGCCTGGGGTGATGTTGTGTCCCCCGAACAGATCGCAACAGTCTCCTTATTAAGCAGATTTAGCAGGGAGGGGTAACTACAGCAAAGGGGGGAGCAGTGTGTGGAAAGTTACCAAACAGCGTGAATCTGAGCATGCGTATCAACAAAATACCACCTGGTTTACAGGAAATCACAAATTCAACGGAATAGAAACCTAAGCTCAAAACTTAATTAGAGGAGGAAGGCAATTGGGTACTATAACTCAAGTCTGTTAGACACTAGGTATTTTGCACTTCTGAAAGGAATGCGATGGGAGTAATACACATCAATTGTGCCAGGCTCCTGTTATCTTGTAGCTCTTAACAAGGGTATGTCACATTCTTTAGCTGTGAGGCCTGGAAAACATAAGGTACCATGTAACACCATTTGGCTGTGAGGCCTAGGAAAACATGAACCAAGGATATATCCATATCTCCTCTGTTTTTTTTTTTTTTTTATGGTTAATAACCTTCTAAAGCTAAGACATCCCAGGGAATCCCCTCTCCATGAGGAGATCCGGAGATGCAGCAGTACGCTTTCCAAAGAAAAGTTTCTGATTCAGAGTCTTCATCAGACTCAGAGGCTAATTCTAAAAGAGGTTGTTTGAATTCATTTTCAACAGTGTGCTTTAGCAAGAGGACATCATCACTAATACCATTTAGTCGGTGTTTCAAGAAAGCTAGAACTCTCCCCATGACACATGGGCCAATTGTACATGCAAGGAGCAACAAAATCAGAGGACCGGCTAGGGCCGAGAGGAGGGTGGTCAACCAGGGAGAGAAGTTGAACATTTCCTGATACCAAGTGTGGGATTGGGAACGCTCTCTTTCTCTATCTTTTAATCGGTATTTAATTCAGCCATAGAGTCAAGCACAATGCCCGAGCTGTCGGTGTGTAAAAACAACATTCCTCTTTCAAGGCGACACACAGACCGCCCTGTTTAAGGAATAGCAAGTCCAAGCCTCTTCTATTTTGCAGGACTACTTGGAAAGAGAGGTGAGGGATTTTGGAGGGCAACCATAGATTGCTCAATGCGTTCGAGGTCATCATCTATCTCAGCACTGAGTTTGCGGATGTTTTGGTCAGCCACGATCATGCCTGCGATCCCTGTAGCCGCACCAGCGGCTCCTAGGCCCAGGAGAAGGGCCAGGGTCATGGTAGTAACCATTTCCCGTTTGGCTCATGGAAAGTACTGGAGTGTTTCTATGCGAGAAAGGAACTCATTGTTGGAAAAAACAGACATTTTAGGGAGAAGATAAACCTGAATGCAAAAAGCTCTTTGTGTGTGTAAAATGTCACCACTGACACATGCAGTAGCACCTGTAGAGCAGGCCCAAATAGAGCCATTGGAAGGAATAAAGAACTGACCGTGTAAACGTTTGAAAAGGTTTGCAGTAGATAGAGTAGTGTACATAACAGCCCACCCTTCAGCGTTAAACCCTAGCCTTTCTTTTGGTAAATAGATAGTGCAGAAAATATAGGCATCTGAGGTGGCATTGATGCAAAAGTGAGAAAGGTTAGAGGGTACATACCCAAGGCAACAACCTTGACCTTCAATTGAGGATACCGTTATAGAAGAGTTAGACCACCTGCAAGCAGCATCTGAGGTACTATTGGCAAAAGGTAAGGCAGAACCTATGGCCTCATAAAAAGGGGGTTGAGAAGACAAACATAGCCAACACTTACTATCATTATTAGGAAAAGCATGGGCTGCCACAAGGGCATCATGCGCAGAGGAGACCAAGGACACCAATGGGTTGTTTCTTTTAGTCAAGGGCTTTAAAAGGGCGAGTTGACTTGTTTGTTTGGGCCCACAGGTGGGGATGTTTCTAAGGACATGGATAGACGGATTATGAACATATTACCTGGATGACTGGATGTGGACTTATCGTTCATCCTTCCCCCATTTTTACCATTAAACCATTCAGTAATTGGAAGATTTCTTCCGTGAGATGTAAAAGTAACAGTCATAGGGTAGGCGAACGCCGCAGCAGGCCCAATTGGAGCAGGAATGCCAAGGCAAATTGTTATCAGGGCCTAGTACAGCTTTGATATAGTCAGTAGTATAGGGAGCAGTCCACCAAATTTTTCCAGTTGACACACATTGCCAGGACTTGCAATACCAATCAGAGATGGTTCCACATTCATCTAGGTGGGAGAGATCAGTAAGATGTCCTGGGCAAATATAAGGCCTGGACCAATGCTCCAGACATCCCGAGGGGAAGGTTCACATTTTGTTTTATGTTTAAATCCATGGGCGCCGACCAGCATTTCAGCAAAGTCAAAGGAAAGTGTAGGAAACCAAGGCCACAGAGTTCGATTAGAGATGGAATGAAGGATGCTTCCTTGAAAGTCAAAAATAGTCCAAGTATAATTAGCGGGACGATGCAGGTTCTGCTGTATGCTGGAATAGGAGCGCCAAGCGGAGAGCTGCAGGGGTAAAACATGGGAGAAAGGCAAGGAGAGAAGGGAAACTTTCATATCAAAAGATCTTTTTTGCTTTGGGAAAAACAGGGAGCATGCATAAGAGCCGTAGTCTTCAGATGAAATGTTAAAAATTAACAGAGAAGTGGAACAGGGAGAGGATATAATGTAAGTATTGTTAGAGGGATGGATAGGATATCCATTCTTTAGCCAAGTCCACTGAGCTGGATGCAGGAAGGGATGGCGTTGTCTGCAAACAAGTTCCACACGACCCCCTAGAGGGGTTTGCACTCTACAATGAGGAACTCTAATATAGCACTTAAACGTTCAAGGAAAGTACATTTAGGAAGAGAGGAAGAGACATTAGAGACAGAAGAGGCAAGAGAGATCAGGGATAGGATCAGGAGGATCTTCATCTTTCTTTTTTGGTTGAGCGAGAAGACAGGGGCGGACACAGCGAGCTGGAACCCACAAAACTCGATCAGGCAATTGAACTGCTGCGTAGCCTCTTCCCCAAGTGATCAGTTGAGCTGGACCTTTCCAAGCTGGATCTGGAAGATGCCTGTAATAAACCAGAGGACGAGAAGAGGGGAGGGGAGGAGTGGAGAAATGTCTCGAGGCAGCAGTGGAGGCAGGAGATCCAGTGAGGTTAAGAAAATTCAATGAATACAAGCTAACATTTAATACATTTTGCAACGCCGGGAGTGTCGGGGGGCTGATGCCTTTTGACCCCAAGTGTCTGTCCAAGGCCCGTTTAAGAGTCAAATTGCCCTCTCTATAATGGCCTGGCCTTGGCTATTGAAAGGAATGCCGAATTTATGGATTAATGACCAGCGATGGCAAAATTGTGCAAAGGCAGAGCTCGTATAAGCTGGTCCATTGTCAGTTTTAGAGTTTTGGACATCCCAACGTTACGAAAGTCCGAATACAATGATTAATAATGTTTTTGCGGTTTCACCCTTTGCAAAGTTGCCATGATGAAACCTGAATACGTATCAATGGAAACATGAATGAATTTCCAAGGGGCAAAGGATGGATATTGAGTTACATCCATTTGCCATGTCTCACAAGCACAGTACCCCTGGGGTTGACCCCTTGTGGGATAGCAGATGCCTGTAGACTGCATGTTGGACATTGCTGAATTATGGCAGAGGCTTCTTGATGGGTAATACCAAATTGCTTGACAAGAGCCTTTTTGTTCTGATGAAAATAGTCATGGCTTTCTCCTGCTGTTAAGGTATACAGACAGGAGGACGGGTTGGTTTTACATGCCTCATCTGCCATATGATTTCCTTCTGATAAAAATCCAGGAAGATGTTGATGACTTCTAATGTGCTACAAACAGTGGATGAGCACGGAGATGTAAAAAATCCTGGAGCTGTAAAAAAAGTCTCATTAAAGGGACAGGGGTTGAGGGAGAAATGTAAGCATCATATATACAAGAGACCAGATGTGAAACATACAGACTATCTGTAATAATGTTAAGGGGCTGATTGAGAAACATTGAAAGAGCAAGATTGAAGGCAGACAATTCTGCTTGTTTTGAGTAACTGGAATATGGCAAGCTTGTGCCAGGCCTTTAGCAGTTTGATGAAAAAGAGTGATTGAAAAAAAATCAACAAAGCAATAGCCTTAAAAAGAGGCCCAGAAAGGGTCAAGTGACTACCTATGTAAGAAATATCTTCGGTCTTGTAGTAGCTGTTGCAAAATTAAAAATAAGATCATGATTAGGGTAAATCCTGGGCATAATATAAGCACCTGGAAGATTAAAAATAATTTGACACACATAATGAGAGTCAGAGATTAAGTTGAAAGGCTGTTGAGAAAAAGTTTTGAAAGTTAAAATAGCAGGACACTTTCCAGGTATCATCATGAGAATCCTTGTAAAGGAAGAAGTCATTAAGTAAGCAAGCCAAAGTTCTTTAGGCAAACAATACAGCTTAGATAGTCAGGCAAAGGACATTGAAGAGATAAGTTATTCTGAAAATAAAATTGAAAATCAGACTTTACATAACTCCACCATTTATACCTTACTGTACTTATCAAAAATTAGAAGAAAAGTTATTTGCAAAGCCCATTGTAAACCTTTCATGACTTTACCAGTTGTGCTGGCAATAGCCATGCATTCTCCAGTTCTTGTTGTAAACCCTCCAGATGGAGTCAAATTTTAGTGTCAATTCTCTGCTTTAATCAGAATATGGATTAAGAGCATGTACAAAGTGCAGCTAGTTTTAATTTTTGATTCCCTTTGCTGAAACTGGGAACTGAGTCATCTTCAAAGATCCAGGCAAATTGCCCACCTGGGAACCGAGCCACCTTTACAGATAACGTTCCAGGCAATTTGCCAAGCTCAGCCTATCTATCTGAGGCTCCATTGTGTGAAAATCTAAAAAAATCAGGAGATGAAGCTATGTAACCTATGAAAAAGTTACTTTCTAACCTCGCCTTTTTCAAGGCAAAAACTCAGAGCAGAGAAAAAAAATGGTTAAAGTGATCAAAAGCCTCATTCTCCCCCCCCCCCCCCACCCTGCAACAACCAGCGAAGACAAGAAGGGAGGGAATGCAAAGCCTCATTCCCCCCTCCCCCGCCTCCACCCCTACAACAACCAGCGGAGACAAGAAGGGGGGGAATGTTCAAAATAAATCCCATCCATCTTTTCCACTCAATATTCTTTTCACCAATAAATCACACACAAATAATTTTCATCATGAGTAAAGCACACACAAATACACACACAAATAATCCTATCTTTCTCAGGTCCGGACCTTTCTCACACTCTTTCTTACTCTCCTTTCAATCTGGGATGGGGTCAATACACAAACATTTCTACCACCTTTTTACTATCAACATACTCACACATTTACACTGTAATCATACGGCTTGCAATTTACAATTCTTTTCTGAGAGCCAATAAGCTCTATTGTAGAGGATCTCATCCCCCAGGGCTGGAAATGATTGCATACAGACAGATTCTCTCACACAATACCTCCAGCCCTGAGGAGGGTTTGTCCCTTTAAGTTTCCACATTTTTTATTTTTTTTATAAACCTGTAGTTTGTTCTCAGAGCATTGGGAAAACTCAAGGAGCGGTTCCAATCACAAAGGTGATTGTGGGCCCGAACCACTGCCTATCTGCCTCCCACAACTCTAAGTCCAATCCAAAAAAGCCAATTTAATTCTCTGGTTGCCAAACATGTTACAATTAATTTATTTTGAACTTTAGCAATTCCAATTAGGGCTATACACAGGTAAAGGATATTTTCTTCAATTCAATCCTATTCAATTCTGCATACACTTATTTACATTATTATACATACACAGCTAAGCTCAATTCTGCATGCAATTATTATGCATTATTATACATCACATCTAAGAAGTTTTAATGTAAATCACATCATGAAAAGAATAGTAAACATTTTCATCTTCTCTTAGTTCTTCCTAACACATAACAATAAATGAACCATATTTTCTTTGAACAGCCCCATTGTATTGTATGGAGGGGCTTCCTAACAGATCTGTGTCTCATTCCATGCTTCTGATCAGCAGATCTAATTGTGGACTATTGAAATCAATAGGGCATGCCTTCCACTTTCAATTCTGCCATCCAGTGCATCAGAAGAGAGCAGTTGCCTGTATTCTAGTTACATAAACATTACATAGGAGAGTGAATACCGTAGGAGAAGTAACAGCTTCTTTTAAACTTTTAAGCATCCGCACATTGATGTTCTCATGGAATTCAGCACACACCCCCGGAGGGATGGTCATAGGGTAAGCTGAAAGCGGAGGTTCAGTTCTTAGAGAAAGAGAGGAAGAAGCAACCAAGGCAGAAAAAGTTCCTGCAGTCATGTCTGTATCCTCTGAAGGAGGGAAAGACGCTGCAGGAGCAGAAAGAGCTGTGTCTGCTGGGGGAGCAGAGGCAACTTCAGGGACAGTAGGAGACTCATACGGAGGTGGAGAGATCTTTGGCAAGGATTCCTCCGTTATTAGAAGAGAGCAGCAGCAGAATCAGTAGAAGGAGAGTTAGGATAGAAAAGAAGTAGAGATTTCTTAGAAAGAGGATAGACAGTGGTGCCATTAATCTTTGCAAACAATTAGTCTTCTTCACCAGAGAATAGAGCTCATCCCTATGCATTGATGAGTCCCTTGAGTTTGAGAGCCCATTACTTAGGTGCACTTTGTCGCGTCCGGACGGGTAAGCAATGAGGGTGAAGGTGACGCACCACTAGCCAATGGTCGCGCCTCTGGACAACTCAACAGGTTCGCGGACGAGCCCCCAGATGCTGCAGCAAGTCTACAGCACTTACTCGTTGTCCGAGGTTCCCTGCTGATGTTGTCCTGGGTTCCCGCAGGAACGAGTCTCAGCCCTCGCCGAGACAATTTAGGGGTCTCGCAAGGACGAAAGAAGCCAAATAAGAGACACCACACAAGAAGTTTCTAAAGATGAGAAAGCACGAAGTGCCTGGGGTGATGTTGTGTCCCCCGAACAGATCGCAACAGTCTCCTTTATTAAGCAGATTTAGCAGGGGGGGTAACTACAGCAAAGGGGGAGCAGGGTGTGGAAAGTTACCAAACAGCGTGAATCTGAGCATGCGTATCAACAAAATACACCTGGTTTACAGGAAATCACAAATTCCAACGAATAGAAACCTAAGCTCAAAAAACTTAATTAGAGGAGGAAGGCAATTGGGTACTATAACTCAAGTCTGTTAGACACTAGGTATTTTGCACTTCTGAAAGGAATGCGATGGGAGTAATACACATCAATTGTGCCAGGCTCCTGTTATCTTGTAGCTCTTAACAAGGGTATGTCACATTCTTTAGCTGTGAGGCCTGGAAAAACATAAGGTACCATGTAACACCATTTGGCTGTGAGGCCTAGGAAAACATGAACCAAGGATATATCCATAGATGAGCACCTACGTAAACAAACTGCCATGCTCATCCCATTTTCTTTTCCAGTGCAAAGCTCAGAGTCCTTGAGTATAACACGAATACATCAACAAGTAAAAGAAGAAAGAAAGGTATCCAAGCTTAGCGGCAGCGCTACTATTTTCCTCACTTTCACTTCCCCTTCATACATCCAAAACCAGGAACATTAAAAAAAAAAGTAAAATATTTTCTTTTAAAAAATAAATAAATCTCAAATCAGAAATAAGAGTCTTAATCAAAAACAAACTTTCAAGAGAATTGTTTTAAAAAGAAATAAAAACAGAAATATAAGATTTAAAAAGGACCAGTCCAGTTTAGAATTAAGAAGCTTTACCGAGTTCAAAATTCCATAAAAGGGAAAAGAAAAAAACTTTCACTTAACTAGCTTAATCTCGCCGCTTAAACTCTTTTTCTCTTCACTTTTAATTCCACTTTAAGTCTTTCAGGGTGTTCTCTTCAAGAAATAGTAAGTAAAAGTTCATCTCACCAAACTGACAACATTCTTTCAACTCTCCGTCGGAGCTGTCCCAGCTTCAGCAGCTTGAATGGCTGCCTTCTCGCTGGCAGCAAAAGGGCTTTTCCTGATCAACCAGGGACTTTGCAATATCCCTGGATCAGCAGACATGCCCTTATTGATCACCGTCTCTACGGGATGGTTTAGGTCTGACAGGACCGACCAGCAGCTGAGATATCGACGGCAATCTTAGAGAATTAAGATCGCATGTCGATCGCCCACACACCAGCTCCCCCCCCACACCTTTTGATTGTTTTTTTTGAATATTTTTTTGAATGAATATTGGCCAAGTGTGATTAGACACACAAGGAAATTGTCCTGGTGCTTATGGTGCTCATGTACATAAAAAGAAAAGATACATTCGTCAGGAATCATAAGGTACAACACTTAATGAGAGTCATAGGGTACAAACAGGCAATCAAATCATACTAGGAAACAGTCCATATAAACGTAGCCAGTTTTGATGTAAAACCCCCAAAGTCAGAAGGATCGTTCATGGTCTGTATTTCTACTGGAATCAAGATCAAGTGAGTTTTTTGCCCTTCTGCTCCAATGGTGGTTTCTGCCCTCCCTGAGCTTGTCTTAGGACACTTGCCTTACAAGTTTGATGGGTGTACCGCCCCAAATGCCCCCATCTGATGCTGTCCTTGGAGCAGATTGCGCCCCGCCAGTGCCAGGCTGAAGAGGGAACACCAAAGGATCAAAAGGCAACTTCATTATAAACACTTGGCTGTGGTAACTTTTTTAACACCTCCTGCTTAAAACCCCAAAAAGTCTGAAGGGTTTTTTCTCTAAACCCTCGTTAGGTGACCCCCTGGTTTTTTTTCTACCAACTTGTGTTTCTGTGATAGCCCCATTGGTTGCTGACTTGGAGAAGGGGGTGAACTGGAACCAGGGCATCAAACACGGGACCAGGAGCACTCAGAGAAGCCTGGGGATGGAGGAGGATGCAGGTTCAGATCCATCAGGCATGATCAACAGGACATCTACATGCTCGAGGAAGAAGAGGCATGGCTCCCTTATGGGTGTCTTTTTTTTTAAATTTGCATTTATATGCCACCCTTCTCCGGAGACTCAGGGCGGCTTACAATTTTTTGGAGCACAACCCAATGCGCTCAGCAATAGCCTTCATTCCATTGTATATGCCTGCTTATTACTAAGCAGCATTTTTACAAAGTCAGCTTATTGCCCCGAACAATTTTGGGTCCTCACTTTACCTACCCAGAGAGGATGGAAGGCTGAGTCAACCTTGAGCCTGGTGGGATTCGAGCCTGCACTAATTGCAGGCAGCTGGAACTAAGTGCTAGGCATTTAACAGCCTGCACCACCAAGGCTCTTCTTATGGCTTTAACAGGATGCCTCCCATGATGAATAGTTGTTGACACTCCCCACATCCCGCCAACTGGGAGAGCTGATGATTAGTAGCATGCAGGAAGGAGTGGTTGGTGAAGACAAATATTAGTTTTCCTGAGTGTTATCTTTGGCTCTGTGCTTCCTGTATCCTGATTTTGGCTGTGATCCTTAAGTTTATCTTGTCAGCTTTTTTTGGACCTGGACCTGGACCTGGATTTGCATCTGGATTTGGCCTTGCCTCAGGGAGTTTTCTTGTGGGGGGGCATTTGCCTGATAATTTATTGCTTTAATTTCCTGTGTGTGCGCTGGGACTTACTCACTAAACTGCTTGGGAGGGGAGTTTGTGAGTTGGGGGGATTTGGGGGGATATTGCTATAACAAGTAGAATTGTGCAATAGCCATACTCCACTTGCACCTATTGCTGTCCATGTGACTTGAATCAGAACATTTTCTTTCAGATGCACCTTATTGTTAATAAGTGAGAATAAAACCAAGGCTTCCAAGCGATTATATCTGAGGACCAAGTCATACTAATGATCACTTTTTGCTAAGTTTTGGCTGCTTATCAAATGTGCTTTTAAGAGTTTTTGCCAAGCAAAAGTAACAATGGCCTGTCATCCAAGCAGCTGGACCATTGAGCCCAACCCTTGCTTCATGCAAAATTGTTAAAAGGGCCATCACATTTTTTTCAGATGAGTTTCAATCTTTCTGCAGGCTTTGAATCAGATGTGTGTTGACCTTTTTTCAGATTGCCCATTAGATGAGGATGAAATTCTGGTATCTTACCTAAAGCACAGCATAAAGCCAAAGCTTTTATACCTTCACTGTTTTTGCATAATTCATATGTTTCATTTTTAACTGTTACACTTTTGATACTTTTGGAGCTTTTATAAGCCACACTCAACTTTTGCTAAGTCAGTGTTTCCAGAAAATAGTTTAGCTAGTATTTAATCATGGAGTGAAACCACCTTATTGGATTCGCTGCTTTGGGGCCATATGTGCTGCTCAAGGTCTTTTCTGTCCAACTATGTGAACTATTGAACTGAAAGAGACAGTTCATCACTATTATGTCAAGCCATGTTTTTTTAATTATGGTTTATTAACTAAAATTCAGTTGTTTAGGTTCACATGTGCAACCACTAGAAGCTTGGCCTTAGTGCAGGGGTCTTCAAACTTGGTAAGTTTAAGACTTGTGGACTTCAACTCCCAGAATTCCTCCTCCAGTCATGTTAGCTCAGGAATTCTGGGAGTTGAAGTCCACAAGTCTTAAACTTACCAAGTTTGAAGACCCTTGCCTTAGTGTAATGCACGAATCAGGTCACAGAAAAGTTTTTAAATGGTAGAGAAAAGTAGCGTCCTTTTTGTGTTGCTTGACAAATCTAAGCGAAGTTAGCAGAGATTTTCAGCAGCCTCCTGGCTTTAACAAAATCAAATATCACCAGACCTTGGAGTTCTTTGGGAAGATTCTGTTGACATTCAAAACACACACACAGTCACACAACCCCACAAAATAGGCAGCAAGACACTCTTCACATTAAATTTATTGGCTGATTCAAAGCATACATGACCTATTCCACACACTGACCATGGGCATCACAAAACCAACATTATTCAGGAGAGAAAAGAAAGCACCAGGAACAGAATGACTGCCACCCCTCCCAGTCTCCATGTATCCTGCTTCTTCACCAGAATATGTACTGTAATAGGTTGAGTTGGTACCTGGGCAAACTACATCTTTCCCCAAGCTAGATATTTAATAAAGCAAGCCTAATGGCAAGGAAAGGTGTTCTGGAGAGCCAGTTGATGTGGATATCCAAGGGCAGGAATTGGGATCAGACAGGATTAGCATAGCATAGCAGCAGTGGTGCAGAGATCCAATGGCATGGGAAGAGTTAGCACCAGGGATCTCTACTAGCTCTGCAAGGAACACAGAAATTGACAGCTATCAAAAGCAGGAAATCAGTACCAAAGCCCATAAAGGATAAGCCTGGAGTTTTTCAAAAACCTATCATTTATTTTTGGGATAAAGGGGAGAAGGTGCAAAGTATCAGAATCCAAACTGGAGTTCTGTAATGTGCCAGAGCCATTTATAAGGAACCAATCTCAGGAAATATTATTCAGGCCCCTCAACCCTGTAGAAAAATGGGCATTGTATGCTGATCTCTACAAGGGAATGCAGGCTGGAAGGCCAAGAAGTAAAACTGATTAAAATATGGCAACATCAAAACTTGTTGAAGCTGTTCTGATGCCGTTCCTACCTTGCCCGAAATCTCAAGCTTGGAACACATCCCAAGTCACGGAATAGCCACTTTCAAGCTTAGGTGTTTTAAAGCTGGCAAGATTTACGCATCTGTGCTTCTGTGCAAGGAAACGAGGCTGTTGTTTTCTCAACATCTTAAGCCATCTTGCTTACTATCAAATCATGCTTTATTGTTCCTAGTTAATTTGTAGGATTGGTCTGGCTAGGAAAGGGGGGAAATGCTATGTTCCCCATGGGGAAAATTTCTTGTATTTTACAATGAAAGCCAACTTCAATAAAGGTCTAAAATTTAATTTCGTGTAGATAGCATATAATAAAGTTGTTTCAATTACACACTCACAAAAAATAAAATGCTAAACTATCTGCTATAAAAAGCAAACATTGGAAGGACGAAATGAAAGTAAGATTCTGCCTGGACATAGGCTGATGAACCAGACTTGTGGTGGGAAGATCCATTAGATAGCATGACATCGTGTACTTCCTGTGTCATCAACTTTTTCTTTTCTTGCTCTGGTGTACTGTAGCTACTGAGACTTTAAAATTGTTCCACAACAGGGAAGGAAAAATATAGGTAAAAAGATAAAATAGCCAGAAAGGCAGTGTCCTAGTTTCCCTCAGAATCATTAAATTGGATTTGGCAGCTGGCAACTTTATGACCAGAGACGTCTGTGCCTTAAGTCAGGTAGAAATTACTGATCCTGAAGGTGTGCAGCAGGTAGCATATTTGAAGCAAGCTGTTACTGAACTTGTTGCAAAATGGGATCAGGGAAACACAATCTTGACAGTTTCCTCCCATTCTTACAAGTAAACTTGAATAATACCATAACAGGGTCCCCGTTCAATTTCTGATTTTTAACAACAGAAGGACAGAAAAATTACAAAGTTGGCAGAGGGAAAAAAGTTACAAAAGATCTTAAAGCCTGGAAACAAAAGCCTCTGGAGTAATACAGAAGAAGACAGGTAAAGCTATCTCACTAGCACCGAGGTTCTCAACTATTATTGGGCAAATATTTTGAAGACTTGTGAACTTCTGTTAAGTTTTCAAATCTGTCTTGAATCAGATGTTAGTTTTTATCGAAGGTGAGTTACCCCTTTGGCCACCAAGGGGCAGCACTCAATGCCAGGAAGTCATGGGAAGACTAGGGGGAGGGTCTTTTTTTCCCTCCCCCAATATGCCTATTTTGATAATTTCCCTGGTCTTTTTATCTCTCAAAATGGTGGGAAACTGGACAGTCCACTGTAAGCAATCTTGATCAGAAATGCTTCTATGTGGCGGAGGTTACCTAACCTCAACTAAGCAATTTAAATCTGATATTAAAGTAACTTCTATTAGACCGGATTCCAAGAATTTCCGTAACTTTAGCATTTACTGATTTTCAAGGAAAGAATTAACGTCCCTACTGGACGTTAAGAAATCAAGAATAATTAACGGCAGGAAGTGGGGGGAGATCAAAGGAGAAAGCATAATCATAGAGACTACTTCAGCTGCTAACTGACTAAAAAGTCATCAAGGTTAAGTTAGATTTTCTGTTTCAGAAATTCCTATTTCCACAGACAAGTATAATCCAATCCATCCTATGATTCATGTGTAGATTATAAGGAGCTCAAGTACCATTTCATGACTCCCTTGCACCGTACAATTTGGTAGCAATTCAAACCAAGCAAAGATGGCACTTCGAGCCAACAGAATGCCTTCAAAAATTAGCTTCATTCTTTCTGTAATTTCCCTGTCCCTTAAAATAAAAATAAGTATCGGCCCCACCCATTAACAAGTTGGCTGGTCTTGCTCTGAGAGAACTGGAGGGATGAACCAAATGTCTACAGAGAAGTATCTCCCTGAAGTTTCCTTCTTTTTGGAATAAATCTGGAGAAATGCAACGGCCAGACTTCTTAACAAAATGACTCCTGAGTTTAAGGTAGAAAGCCTCTACGGTAGCTTTCTTTCTCCCAGTAAGACAGAGAATGTACAGAAATATGAGAATAAAACTTGAAAAACAAAAACAAGAATAGTTGAGTAAACATCAGTTTGTTTACTTAAAGATGAAAAATGGGAGGTGAGGAAACCCAGGCCCATGTAGATTTTCTTTGGTACAACAGAAGCAGAGAGAGAAAAAATCTATCAGTCTTTCAAGAATCTGTTAATATAACTTAGTAGAGTCCCTGTAGTCTGAGTTGTGGACTCTGCTTCCTGTCCTGGCCTATCTTCAGGGATGACCAAAATAGAGTTAGAAGCAGAAATGCAATGGTCACTGTACCCTATCTGAAAAGAGGAGGTCTGGCATATCAAAGCAAGAAAAGAGGAAAGAAAAGACAATGTGTGAAAGATGTCCATCTAAGAAAAGAAAGCTGGATTTGATTAAAAATGAACAGACTGGCAAGAAGTGGCTGGTGCTCTCTCTTATGAGAAGCCACAGATGCACATGAAGCAAAGATGGGCAATCATTTCTGAGGGCCATAAGTGGACAAGGACATGATAGAATCAGAACAGAGCTGGAAGGGACCTTGGAGGTCTTCTAGTCCAGCCCCTGCTCAAGCAGGGGATCCTATACCATTTCAGACAAGTGACTGTCCAGTCTCTTTTCTGACCCTATGACAATAGGGTGAGAAGGTAAGATAGGACTTCACCATAGCCTTTTAAAAGTGTTTTGCCATTTGGGATTATATTAAATCAAATGGAGGACATACTACTCCCATTTTGGCCATTAGGCACCCAACTGAGATTGCATTCACACAGTCCCTGGGGTTCTCAAGATCATAGACAAGGGATTCAGGAGCTGCACTGAGGGCTTGGTGACCATTTCTGCTAGACAGGAGTCTTGGGTGCTTTTCACGCATGATGGCATCGCTGCTTATTAAGGCCATGAGTCAGCACCACTGGAAGTAGGCATTTTTTTTTCCTTTTTTTTTGTTCTGCAGTTTGTTTGACCCTGTGAATTAAAGGCGATTGTTGGATGTTTTTCAGATTTCTAGAGTTGCTCATCTGCTGTTCTTGCCTGCACAACACAACCCTTAATTATGTGCCATGCAGATGAAGGGGAATTTCGTGGTGGTCTCACCCTGTTCTGGTCCTTTCTCCCAGAAAGGGAGCAGAAAAAAAAGGTTGCTTATTGGACAGAGGAACATTAAAAAGCTGAACAGGAAAACGTTCTCTTTTGTGACTCACAATTTCAAGTGTAAGGCAGCTTTCTAGCTTCACTTAGGTCTCAGAAGGCAAAGTTGACATCACATTTAAAAGTGCAATAAAAATCATATTTGAATGGAAGGAAGTCAAACCGTTAAGAAAGGCTCGAGGCTTCTGAGTAAACACCTACTGGATCAGTTTCTTAAAATTACCACTAGCACCCTTCAGTATTGGGAAACAACACACCACCGGTCAGAAGGCGTTTTTTGGAGATTTTTTTTAAAGATTCCCTTACAAAATTTGCTTTAAACAATAAAAGGCAGTGAATCATCTTTTTTTATATATGACTTCATTTGGGAGCTTGTTTGAGAAGATCTGAAGTAGTAGTCTCCACTTACATTCCCTTAATGCATTTAATTAACTCTCACAGCCATAGCCCCAGCTAGCATCATGCTGCTTAGGAATTATGAGAATTGAAGTCAGCACATCTGGAAAACACCAGATTGGGGCTTGACAACAGAGCAAATTAACGCTGGTTATCATTTAATGTTTAAAATGCTTTAGTTGCATTACCTTGTCAACCTTAAAATAGCCCTATAAAGTTGGCCAGTGCTATTCTCTCTGTCAGTACAGATGACCTGAAGCTGACTGTGCACCCCCTCAATGTAAGTTCACAGAAGCGAGAACCGATTGGGAAGCCCAACCTATCGCATCTTGATAAAGCAAGTTCCTATCGTGATTCTCTTGGGAATCTTTGTAAACCAGGGGTCTCCAACCTTGGCAACTTTAAGCCTGGTGGACTTCCACTCCCAGAATTCCCCAGCCAGCAAAGCTGGCTGGGGAATTCTGGGAGTGGAAGTCCTCCAGGCTTAAAGTTGCCAAGGTTGGAGACCCCTGTTGTAAACCATGAGGGGTTTTCTCTGTGGCCAGCACATAGAACTGTTTAGATTCAACAAGAGCAGTAAAACCAAGGTTATGAGCAAGCTCCTGGCCTTCTTTGGTGCTTCCAAGTTGGGTGTGCTTAGTGGGCCTTGCAGGTTGGCGGAGCTCGCCAACCTGCAGCCATCTAATAGTTTGGCAGTAGTAGGGATCCTGGGACTTCCAGCTATTGCTAAACTACAAGTCCCAGCAACACTCTGTATGATTTTTAGGAGGCTGGGAGTTTTAATTCCACAACAGCTGGAAGGCCACAGCCTTTAGATTCAACCTAAACACACCTGGCAAATTGGTTCCTAGGGTGGGCTGGCTTTGTGAGTGGTACTTTACAGGAAGGCAGCTTGGTTTGGGGGGTACTGGTTGGAGAAGGGTTCTTTGCGGGGAGAGATGAGGAGGAATGTGATACAAAGAGGTAGGAGACGATGGAAGACAAGAGCAGGGGGAAGCCATCTCCGCTCCCAAGACGATTGGTGGCTATTGCTGGGACTACCACCAGGCTGTGAACAGAGTAGGGGCTGAAGGGCAGAGGGGGCTGGCTCAGGAAGCCCGGAACAGTGTGGGAAGGCTGCCAGTGGTAAGAGGTATCATCACCATCACCATCGTAAATAAGGCCAGTGTGGCTTAGTGAGGGGAGAAGGGATCTGCGACTGGGACTTTTGCAAAGAGGTGAGCTGAGTGCCTCTCTCAGTGGCCCAGGGGGTCTTGCTGGGGTGGCCAGCCTCACTTCTCTATCTCAGCTCTCTGCTCCTTCCTTGATTCAGTCACCACCTGCAGGGAGAGAAAAGGCCAAGCTGTGACAGCAGCAGAGGGCAATACTTCCCCAACCTGGCGCCCCTTGGGAATTTTATGAAGTCAGGTTTCTTTGATTGACTGAAATAACAGCAAAACCCCAATTTGGCCTCTGGAGGTTTTTTTTTTGCTATGTCCTAGGGCAGGGGTAGTCAACCTCTTTATACCTACCACCCACTTTTGTATCTCTGTTAGTAGTAAAATTTTCTAACCACCCACCAGTTCCACAGTAATGGTGATTTATAAAGTAGGGGACAAAACCCCTATTGCCCACCATGAAAGCTGGAACGCCCACTAGTGGGCCGTAGGGACCAGGTTGACTACCACTGCCCTAGGGCAAGGGTCTTCAGACTTGTGGACTTCAACTCCCAGAATTCCTCCTCCAGTCATGTTAGGTCAGGAATTCTGGGAGTTGAAGTCCACAAGTCTTAAAGTTGCCAAATTTGAAGACCGCTGCTCTAGGGCCTAGGCTTAGGTCCAATCCCCAGAGCTTAAAAGTCACACCTCTGCCCCCAAGTTCGTCTGTCACGCAAATCTCCAGTATGAACAGGTCATTGACTTGCCTCCCCATCCTGGGTTTCAATGGTTTTGATCAGCACCGTCTTCCGGGTATGGCTCTCTACACCTGGATCCGGCTCTGAAACTGAGGAAGAGGGAGGATTGAGGGAGAAAAGGCTCAGCATGCAAGGCCCCCCACTCCTTCCCCATCCAGGGTCATGCAGGGGACTGAGGACTACAACTCCCAAACACCCAGCAGACCAGCTGTCTTCTTTTACTCATACTTCCGTCATGAAAGACTTTTGGCTACCAGCTGGGAGAAATTAGAAAGAAAGGAAAGTGGAGAGGTGGGGGAGGAATGAAGGAGCCTTCAGGTTTCTTTCCAAGAAAAAGCAACTTAGGCTAAGGCATGATTGCCTGCACAACTTGAGATAAGGGTCCTTCCAAAACCAAGTTTGTTCCCCTCAAATGCTCCCCTCAAATTATTGCTCAGTAGGGGGGGGGAAGTGTGTGCAAAATATGGCTAACGAGTTGCTTGGGTCCAACCAGAGTATTGCTGACATCCATGCCAGTGCTACCATCTCTTTCAGAAGCCCACAACTTTGTCAAACAACCCAAAGCACGCGGGTTCCTTGAGGACCCATGCTGGCTAATTGGCTCACCTGCGGATCTGAAGCTGAAAGATGCCATGGATTGGACAGGCACTGCAATCCTGCAGGGAACATACAGGCCAGTAAACATTACAGAAACTTCTACAAGTTAATTTCCAAACTTGTCCATTTAAATGGCTTTTCTGCATCCCTCCTAGAAAAGGAGAAGGCTGCCTTCCTCCGCACATACTCCTATAAAAGTTTGTTCAGAACTAAGTAAAAATAAGTATCTTTTCCAATGCTGTAACTGTAACCAAGACAGCTGTAGATTAACCTTCCGGTGCTCACCCCTCCTACTGTCTGAAATACACGCCAGGCACCCCACAAAAGAAGACAGGCCTATATTCCAGAGACCTTCCTACATACACCTGGTCTGATGGTCACGTGCCCAGATATGAAAATGCTGAGAGGAGATGGAAGGGAGAGCATTAGAGCAAGTTAGGCGGAGACAGAGGGAAGTGCCTACCTATCAGGAAGGTTGGGAAAAGAAAACTGGGCACTTTTAGGAGGGAGGAGCAGAACTCATTTGTTTGAATTAAAGTTTTAGAGAAAGAAAATGGGTTGGGTGGGGACAGGAAATTTTGGGATGGTCAGCCTTCTGCAACCTGGTGCTGTCTAGGTCAGGGGTCACCAACCTTTTGGACCTCAGGGACCACCAAACTCATAATTTTAGATCCCAGGGACCACTAACTGGTTCTGTGGGCGTGGCCTAATTTGTGGGTGTGGCTTGGTGGTCATGTGACTGGCTGGGCATGGCTTGTATGTAAATATTATAAATATTTTATTTATTTATTTATTTATTTATTTGACTTGTATGCCGCCCCCTCTCCAAAAGGACTCGGGGTGGCTCACAGCTAAAACCACACAATAAGTTATTTAACTAAAACCATATCAAACAACCAAGTCAAATTCCTTTAAAACCCCACAATTTAAAACAGGGTCAACTCCCCCCCAGGAGGTCAGCACGGCCCAGACTGTCCAAATAGCCAGGTCTTTAAGTCATGGTGGAAGGTGCGAAGATCGGGGGCCAAACGGAGCCCCAATATTTATATAAATATTGAATTTTGTATTAAAAAAAGAGCAACTTTTACCCAAAATCAGGCAAAGCAGGCAGGCAGATTGAGTTGCTCACAGAATCACAGATTCATTCAGAAATCTATCCATCTGCCATCAGCTAGCTCAGACTGTCACATAAAATTTGCTAGCAAGCAAACTCACAAAATTAACTCAAAACACACCATGTATGTAAATATTGAATTTTTTATTTTAAAAAAAGAGCAACTTTTACCCAAAATCAGGCAAAGCAGGCAGATTAAGTTGCTCACAGAATCATTCAGTGATCTATCTATCTGCCATCGGCTAGCTCAGTCTCTCAAATTTGCTTGCCGTGAGTCTGCACTGAATTTGCTTGCAAGCAAACCTTCAGTCCTAAGGGAGGTTCGGCTGTACTTAAAAGTGGAGCCGAAGATCCAGACTAGCTAGAAAGCAAGAAATCCAACCATTTCCTGCTTCCTAGCTAATCTAAATCTCCCGGCACAGCAGAACAGCTGATGGTTGGAAAAAGGAAAAATAGAAATTTAGCAGGCAAGTTTGCTGGGTAAGGAGTGAGTGGGCGGGGAGGGTTCCCATGGGCCATGTGGGCGGCGCAGCCTTGTGTTTCTGCACAGCCTGGATTAATTGTTTTGGGGGGGTGCTCTGGGGGTGAGATTTCTCTGCAGCCCACCAAAATTTTCTCACAGCCCACCAGTGGGCTGCAGCCCACCAGTTGGTGACCGCTGCTCTAGGTGCATTAGAACTGCCTCCCACACAGTTGGTGGCCCGTCTGTGCTGATTAGGACCTCTTAAAATTGGAAATCCCAAGGCTTCTGGAGGGCAACATATTGGAGAAGGCTAGATGGAAGGCCTTACAAGAGACCGTCTGCACCCACCAACACAAATGTTATGTTGGAGCAGAAAATGGTGGCGCCCAATGAATAAACTTTGTGACTCAGCCTTCATATCTGCTTCATGCTCAGTTTCTTGGGTAAGTCCTTGTCTCCCTCAAAACCAATTTACATTTTCCAGTGTTTTGTGTCTTACCCTGCTGCCTGCAGTAGCCACTCAGCGGTGGCACCCATGACATTCACAATGTGCCCATGAACCTAAAAGATGAGCAGGGCAGAGTCTGACCACTGTTGACCTACCTACTTTCCTCTCCTTCCAACAGTTTGCGGTAGGTGGCAATTTCAATGTCAAGAGCCATCTTGACATTCAGCAGGTCCTGGTACTCCCGGAGGTGCCGAGCCATCTCTTCCTTCATGTGCTGGATCTCCTGCTCCAGCCGCCCCACTGTCTCTTGGTAGGAGCCCACCTCAGCCCCATATTGGTCCTCAAGATCTCGCATCTGTCTCAGCAAGGCTTCATTCTAGCAAGATGAAGAGCAAGCCACACCAAGATTTTAAAAACAGTTAAGTCCAGGTAACTTGATAGCACTGAAGGCGGCTTCTCCTCTTCATTTTATTGTATTTATTGCCTTTACAGTCTGCCTTTCCATCATAAATGGTGCTTGAGGCTACCAACAACCAAGTACAAAAATTTGATTAAAGTACAACTGAATTAAAAAAAAAATGAACAGCAGCTACTCATCCAAGCCTGTTTCAGTTGCTGACAAATCATCCTAAGGCCCCCAAAACTGCCTGAACAAGGTCTTTGCCACTATGAGGTTGCAGAAAGCAGAGTCAATTTAGTGATTCTGGAGCCTGAGAGGAGCCATCACCAAGAAAGCTCTTTCTGCATTCCTGTCAAACTTGCTCCAGTGAGGATAAAGCAGAGCCAAGGTGCTTTCTACCTGAAGATCTTAAAGCTCCAGGCAGGCTCAGATGAAGGAAGGTGGCTTCTCAAAATCCCTGATCCTAATATCATACAGGGTTTTTGCTTGTCATAGCCAGAGTCTGCAAATGGTTGTCATAATTTGATTGCTGTAATCAAACTTTCCTTTGGGGTTTCATCATGCACAGCAGGGAATGGGGAAGCTAAGACAGCATTGTCAGCTGACTTGTGATTTTCCTTCTCTTGTTCTTTGGCCACCCATTTGCTACTGACCCAGGTTGAGAGCAGGGGGAGTGTTTTACTCACTGTTCCTTTGAGTCCGTCAACCTCACAGGTCAGGGTCTGGATCTGACGGCGAGATTCATTCATCTCCTGTTTGGCCTGGCGAAGGGCCTCGTGATTCCGATTGGCTGCATCTGACAGGTCAGCAAACTGCAAAGAACAGCCATAGCAGTAGCACCTTTAGACTGATATACTGCTTGTCATGCCCCTCTCGGAGTCTGAATCCAAGGAGGAAGATAAACAGCTGATAGGGAGGGGGAGTGTGGCTCCGTTGGCTGTGGAGGAAACTGGGGAATGGCTTATGGGGGAAGAAAGGGCCCTGATTCCCTTCATTAGTCACACCTGGGAAGAGAGGTTAAAAGAGATGCATGCTGCTGGGAACAAATGTGAGTTTATCTTGTGTTGACTTTGGTTATCTGTATTCCTGGCAACCTCCCAACTGTGTTGAATTACTTCCTTCATGTCTGGAATTCCTTCTCCTGCCATGCCAGACTAATTACCTCATCTTGCCTTGATTGGACTTATAGTTTTTGTTGACCATGTTTTGGACTTGATTCTCTGCAGCCAAAGGCTGTTCCTGGGAGAGTTTTTCTCCAGCCAGAAGGTAACCAGGACATTGGGGGCAAAGTTGAAGCTAATAAAGGGACTCCTACTGATTATTTGACTGTGTTGCCTTTGTGCCAGGCTCCAGGTTATCACACTGCTCTACAGTGCTTTACAGCCCTCTCTAAGTGATTTACCGAGGTAACATATTGCTCCTAACAATCTGGGTCCTCATTTTACCAACCTCAGAAGGATGGAAGGCTGAGTCAACCTTGAGCTGGTGAGAATCAAACTCCTGGCAGTGAAATGCAGAATTAACCTGCAATACTGCATTCTAACCATTGCTTCACAACCCAAGAATTTGGGAACATCAAGAGAAAGGAAAGAAGGAACCCCAAAACAACTCCTAAGCAGACCCTACCTGAACTCATTCACAATTATCTAGCTGGAAGGGAATTGATAACACAAGCCCAAGGTCCACACAGAACTCTTCTCACGAGCCTCTTTTCCCTCTGTGGAAATCTCACAGAATAGCCACAGCATTGGACCCATTTTTTTATACAGGCAATCCTCAAGTTACAACCGTAATTCAGCCTGCAATTAAAGTCATAAGTCATGATGATTGTAAAGTGGATTGCCATGTGACCCAATATTATGATCTTTCTTGTGGTGGTTGTTAAGCAAACCTATTGTTCGCTATGCTTGGTTTTGCTGGAAATCAAAAGTAAACCCATTTTCTGACACGTGTATCATAAATCACAGTCACATGACTATGGGGTGCTACAAACGGCCCTAATAAATGTGGGCTGGCTTGGCTGCAAGCGGCAAAACCGTAAGTCATGTGATTGTGGAGGAGGGGCAAATGTCAGAACAGAATCACGAATGGTTTTTTTTCAAGGTCTGTCATAATTTCAAACAGTTGCTAAGCAACTGGTCATATAAGCCAAGGACCTGTAATATTCTACATCAGTGGTTGGATTTCCCTCAGTGAGGAAAATCTGATACGCAGGAAGCCAGCTTCATCAGTCTGTTTTAGGGCTGTCCCTCTACTTTCTTTGACCCACACCACAAACTATATACCTTATTAATGGAACTCACTCATGACAAGCACCAACCAAGCCACACTATCTTAACAGCAGTGCATGCATCTAAAGAGTGATGAAGGGGCATTACGCCACATGTCAAGTAAACACTCCAGAAGTAGGAGGGGGTCAACCTGTACCCTAAGTGGTTTATTATTTTGCTATATCAATAAGTTTTACGGTAATAAAAACATTCCTTTTCCTCTAAACAGCCACTTTTGTGATGCTTCAAAAGAGACAGAGTTTATTCAGTGTTAGGGCTCCCCCTACTGGCTGAGGAATTCTGGGAATTCATCTCAGAATTCATCTCATCTCAAAGTGGCTAAGCTTGAGAGAAACACTGCTCCGATGAATTACAGAGGTGCCTACTACTTGAGCCATTTCCAAATGTAATCTCTTTGTCCTGGACTTTAAAAAGAACCTTCCATCCTCTCTTGCCATGGGACAGTGAGACAGGGCGGCATATAAACCTAATAAAAATCAATAATGCACCCTGCATATTCCCGTTGAAGTCTTATTCCTTGCTCTCCACATTTCGTGAAGGCGTCCTGTTAATCGCGTGGTAACCCCATCTTCTTCTTATCCCCCCCCATAATTTAGGCACCTTGGATTTGTACCACTCCTCAGCCTCCTGCAGATTCTTGACCGCGATGCTTTCATACTGAGTGCGGATCTCTTTCAGGGCGGCAGTCAGATCCGGCTTAGCCTGCTCTACCTCCACTTGCACCTGCTGCTGGCTGTGGATGCTCACTTGCATGTCGTTCAGCTCCTGCATGCATTGGGGGAGGTGGAGAGAGGTTGTCAGACATACCAAGAAAGGTGCTTATAGGGTAACAATCACATATGCTGCCATACTACACAAACAGGTAGAATAGAATTAGAATTAGAATTAGAATTAGAATTAGAATTAGAATTAGAATTAGAATTAGAAATAGAATAGAATAGAATAGAATAGAATAGAATAGAATAGAATTCTTTATTGGGCAAGTGTGGTTGGACACACAAGGAATTTGTCTTGGTGCAGATACTCTCCGTATACATAAAAGAAAAGATACATTCGTCAAGAATCATAAAGTACAACACTTAATGATAGTCATAGGGTACAATAAGCAATCAAATCATACTAGGAAACAGTCAATATAAATCATCAAGATACAAGCGACAAAGTTGCAGTCATAAGTGGGAGGGGATGGGTGATAAGGAGTGATGAGAAGATTAATAGTAATAGTAGTGCAGACTTTGTAAATAGTTGGACAGTGTTGAGGGAATTATTTGTTTAGCACAGTGATGGCTTTCGGGAAAAAACTGTCCTTGTGTCTAGTTGTTCTGGTGTGTGGTGCTCTACAGCATCATTTTGAGGGTAGGAGTTGAAACAGTTTATATCCAGGATGTGAGGGGTCTGTAGATACTTTCACAGCCCTCTTTTTGACTCGTACAGTATGCAGGTCCTCAATGGAAGGTAGATGTGGTTAGGGACCATAATTCAGTGGTGAAGAGCACAGCACGGAGAAGATAATTTTGACAGAGAACTGCTCAGACATAACATCACTGCCCACATGGAACAGAGACCCCCTCCAAAAGATGTATTCCCACTGAGCATCAAAGTACAAGAGCAGCCATCGGCCACTTGCATTACTTCCTCAGGTGAATCCGCCCTGCAAAACTACAGTGCAGACCAGTCACCCAGCCCACACATCCAAGGGTGGGGCTGGAGAGATGCAGATGTTTTCCTGCCAGGCACCACTAGGTGGCCCAGAAGCAACATCTTTGCTGCAGGGTTGTCTTAAAAAAATAATAATAATGATAATCGCACACCCAAGGGTGGGGAACCTGTCACCTTCCAAATTCTGTTGAACTTTCAGGTCCCAGCATCTCTAACTCTCAAGCGTAACAGATGGGATTGCAGGATCTAGAAGCCATGGGATTTCCTATCCTGGCTACATTTATCCCCCACATCTTTCTTGAGGTGCCTGCTCTGCTCATTGTGGCACCACCTATGGTACCTCCTTCCACGACTGATACCATCACGTTTGGGAAGATACATTACTCTAGGGCAGGGGTGGGCAGGTATGACCCCTTTGCGACCTGGGGACTTCAACTCCCAGAATTCCTGAGCCAGCATGGCCCCTTTACAGCATGGCTTAGGAATTCTGGGAGTTGAAGTCCCCAGGTCGCAAAGGGGCCAGAGGTGCCCACCCCTGCTCTAGGGTGATTTCTTGCAGCAGCCCCAAAATGGCCCTCTTTCACATAGGTCTACGGTTCTTCAAAAAATCCAAATCGATTAGCCAGGGCATCCGTTGCATGCCAGCCCATTACTGTGCCTTACCTCCTCGTGCAGTTTCTTGAGGAATTCAATTTCATCCATGAGGGACTCGATCTTGCGCTCCAGTTCCAGGCGTGAAAGGGTGGCATCGTCCACATCCTATGGGGGGGGGGACAGGAGGGAGCAGGGAAGGAAGGAAGGCTGATCAGAATCCAAGCAAGTTGCCCACCACTATCCACGTTAATTTAAGGAGTAAAATGGGCAGCAGAGAATGAGAAGAGGGGTGGGGGTCGGCTGGCCTGCTCCCGGCCTGGGATTCTGGGGACAGAGCGTGCTTTCAGCACAATCGGGAGCTTACACAGCTGCCAAACAGAGATTTAAGCTTGCGGCTTAAAGCATATGAACCCGTGGAAACAAACGTGTAAACAAGAAAACAAAACAGTGTGGCTCTCTGCACGTGGCAGGGTGAGTCATGAATCTGAAAGGACCCATGCAGGGAGGGGCGTAGTAAGGGGGTGTGAGAGCCAAGCATGCCATTCCCTCCTCTAGTGCTCTTCTATAGTCCAGAAGAGGCTTGGCTCACCTTGCGAAAGAGAACCAGGTTGTTTTCAGCATCTTCTCGCTTGTGCATTTCTTCATCCAGCCTGTAGAGGGCAGAGAGCAGCCCCAAAGCAGAAATTGGGCGAGAATGCTACAGAATTGATCGTTTTTCATTTCGCCCACAACTTTTAAGCAAACTCAGACCTAACCCACATAATTAAACACCTATTGATACCAGAAATAATATTCCATCTCTTCTCGGTTTTCTATTTTCAGGAACCAAACAAAACATAATAGCTTGGCAAATGTGTTATATAAGTTAAGATTCAGGCCGCATTCTGGCTTCTAGACATTGATCACACCTAATTCTTAACCTATGAATGTGATATTAAAAGATTACATAAACCTCTCTGCAACCTAAAATAATTGTTCTGTATCATGGGCACTGTTAAAAATAAATAAATAAGTAAAACCATCTTCACAGATTCTCTGACCTCTAAGTAAAAAGAAGAAAGCACTAGAAATGGGAAAGAGCAGAGATGCAGCTGGAATGTAGTTAAGTAGTTTGAAATTTGATTTTACAAACCATTTTCATTGCATGCTCCTGGCAGAATTACTAATCTGTAAGACTATTTTGGGTAACACCAAAGCATCTGAAAAATGTGGATTTTGGAGCATAACTTCTTTTTTTTCCTTGTCCCAAGTAGACAGGAAAGATGGGGAAGAAGGTGGAGAA
Organism: Naja naja; assembly: GCA_009733165.1. Lineage (NCBI taxonomy): Eukaryota > Metazoa > Chordata > Lepidosauria > Squamata > Elapidae > Naja > Naja naja. The sequence continues at coordinate 152,158,920 of CM019149.1, read as the reverse complement.
CATATTGGAAAAGAGGGTGCACCGTAATAGTTTGTATGTCTAGAAGAGTCTAGCTGCCTCTTCCCTGACATTTGGCATCTAATGTGACATTTGGCATCTTCTTTCCTGCTTCCCACCTCCCCATCTGCCCCAGCACCAGCCCTGCCAGCTTGGAGGAGAACCAACCACACTTCACAATGCCCAAGGAAATACTTATATTCAAGTGGAAGAGAAATACGTTTCTCTTCCACTTGAATATAAATATGTATGAAAAATAAATGAAAAAGCAGAAAAACGGTTCGGCTGCAAAGAAGTGGGCTCCTGCAAGGCCACTGGGTCCCCCTTCTCTCTGTTTGTTCCTGGAGTTTGGAGCCTGGCTGCCAATATTGCTATTGCTCTTTCCTTTGCCAACTTGTATTAATTCCTCCATGTCCTCTGACAGCCATTCAGAGAGGTCTCCAGCCAGAGAGGGGATCCTAAGGGTGTCCTCTGCTATATCCCTTCCCTGGGCTTCCCAGATGTTACCAAGCCAAACAAGTGGTGGAGTTCCATCTGGGCCAGAAGGTTCCTCCCTCTTCCCACTCTCCACCCTTCTCTCCCCCACCCCATATTTAGCCCAGCCTCTTTTCCAAATGCCTGGTTTTCTTGCCTTGCTGCCCTTCGACAGCCTCCCCCTCCTTCCTTCCCTCTCCCTCCTCCCCATCACGTCATGTCTGCCAGACTCATCCCCACCACACCCTTCTCCCCCACCCCCCACAAGCTCATCTCAAGGACCTCTTTTCTATGCACAGCACACCCACTCCATCTGCATCTTCTCTCCTGCACCCTGGTCCAAGGCTGGGCAGCTTCCTTCCACTTCAACCCCTGAGATCCTAAAACTCCTCATTATGGTCACACAAGGTCTGCCTGACAGCTATCTTGTCCTTCTTCTTCTTCTTCCTAAATGCAACAATTTGAGACACCCAGAATGAGTCTGGGACCCAGCTGCCCACAAAGGAAAGTCTCTCTACTACAGCTTTCAGAGAGCAGCTTACTCTTGCTTAGGAACACAGCTCAACTTTTTTTTTCTTAAGGCAGGAGATAAACCGGATTCCTGATCCAGGAGATCCAAATCATTAGATTCCTTTATCATCAGAGAGGATAAAAGGCTACAATGCAAAGACACCAGTCTTCTGACTCTTCTGCAGTTATTCTTTTATTCGGACTATAGAGATTTGCTTTCTATATACCGGCAGGTAGCAAAGAAAAAGAGTCCATTATTATACATCCATTATTCAGCAGGCATACATTATTCGGCTCCTACTAATTTATTCATCATGTTACAAAGTGCAGAGAGCCTTTTTTTTTTACAGTTCGCTTTTTATTTTCCCCTGTGCCCTTCTCAGGGCCAGCTGATCTCTCAGGTAATCAATCACCCTTCTCTTGGGGAGTCATCCCAACTCCTGGGCTAATGACCCATCACTGGCAAGAAACCCTTCCTTTTCTTAAAGACAGGCAGTAGTTAGTTACCTGAGTCTTCTGAATTTGGGTCAAGGAAAAGCACTCTGCATATGCTCAAGGCATTCTCTTTTAGCACTCCAGATACATGATTTTTAGCATGCTGGAGAGGTTCAGCCAATTTAAAAAGCCGCCGTTCCCTCCCTATCGGACGGCTCAATGTAAGAGACCGAATTTTCTATACTTTTAACCCATCTGCCCCACCTCTCTTCTCAAATCGGACCGGGAAGCTCAAAAGTTTCGTTACATTCCCCGGATCCGGGCAGGACCGGACCACTGTTTGGATTTCCCCACCGCACCCCGAGTTATCCAGCGCGGGCTCCGTTTCGGGGGGACTCACCTCTGCTTGAGGGCGGCCAAGTCCTCGGCCAGGTTGTCCCTGTCTACTTGCAGGCGGTCGCGGTCCTTGCCCAGCGAGTCCACCTGCCGGCGCAGCTCGCGCAGCTCGTCCTGGAAGAGGTCGGAGGCGCGGGTGGGCTCCTTGGCGCGGGACTGGCCCAGCTCGGTCAGCAGGGCGGCGTTCTGCGTCTCCAAGTAGCGCACCTTTTCGATGAAGCTGGCGAAGCGGTCGTTGAGCTCCTGCAGCTCCTGCTTCTCGTTGCTGCGGGTGGCCAGAAACTCCTGGTTCAGGGCATCGGCCACCGAGAAGTCCAGCTTCTCGGTGCTGTAGGCGTAGCGCTGCGGCGGCGGCGCCACCATCACCGGCGCGCCGGTGCGCAGGAACAGGGCGCTGCCCCCGCCGCCGCTCCCGCGGTAGGAGCGCAGGGAGGCTCCGGCGGAAGGCGTGCTCAGCAGCCGCGCGGCGGAAGAACCCGAGGCCAGACGGGACGAGGAGTAGGGCATCGGCGACAGCATGGGCGACGGGCCAAAAGTGCGGCGGTAGGAGGTGGCGCGGATACTGCTGGAATGGCTCATGGCTGCTAGCTGGGCTGGGCTGGGCTGGGCTCCGAGCAGGTCCGAGCGGTGGGTGGCGGGGAGCAAAAGGCGATGGGTCCGGGGATGCTGCTTTATAAACGATCGGTCGGGATTGGGGGGGGGGGCTAGGGGGGGAGCGGCAAGCTCCTCCCCGCTCCTCCTCTGCCTCGCATGCAGCCGAGAACTCCGCACTGCAGCCCGTCTACGGGGGGCGGGGGCGGGAGAAAGGAGCCACCCAGCCAGCCACCGCGTCCTGCCAAAGGCTGCTCGCTCCGGGCGGGGGAGGAGGAGGAGAGCAATCACCCCAGCTGCCCGCCTTGCTCCATCTCCCATCCAGGCAATCCGGCCCACTCTGTGTAGCCGGACGGCATCTGGTGTCCGGTGCCGCCCGCCAGAAGCGCCCCCGTGACGGCGCGGCGCTTACTTGTGAGTAAGTGTCCGCTGGATTGCCTCTGTTGACACACACACACACACCCGATTCGCGGGACGGGGTTTCCTCTTTTCTGGAAAAGGGAATGGGGGGGGCGGAGAGAGAGAGTTATGCGGTTATTGGGCGCGGGTGAGGGACTCGCCCCATCCTGACAGGAGGAAGAGCACCCGACATCTCTTCCTAGTTCTGGAGTTGGAAACAAGACGCAGCAGCTGAATGAATGAAGCCGGCGTTTTGAGGCAGAAGAGCAGGCCAGAAATAAGATCGCATTAATATTAATGAACCTGTATCTTAGCAGCGCATATCTTAGCAGGGAGGCATCCGTGGGGGGGGAGTGTTTTCCATGGATCCCTAAAACTGCGGGTTTACTTTTAAAAAGAAAAGGCATGATCGGTAGCATTCGGATCGCCCATAATCATTCTGCAGTAGAAATTGTACCCTTTTTTTAATACGGGAATATTCTGCTCTGGAATGGGAAATGGTGTATTCCGTTCCAGGAAAGGCACAGCGGAGAGTGAAAGGCTGGGCATGACCTAATCCTTGGGAAAGGAAGCACTTCAGCAGCCCCGTCTTTCCCGGACTGCTTCTTTTTGCCTCCGATGATTTATTTATCTGCTTCGCACGTTGTGTTTTCTGCCTTTGCCTGCCATCAAATAGCTTCCCAGGAGCTATGGCAGAAACGGATTCACCCTCAGTAAGGAGAGGTCCAGGAGAGAAGCTGGCGGGGGGTCATGATCATGTTCCATGATCGCTTTGAGAAAGAGGTTTGCTCATGGGCACTGCATGAAACTCTGGGCGTGCGTTCGGCGCACACAAAAGATGCAAGTCATGGGCAATGCAGACAACTGAACTTCTACAGCACACACCCACCTTACCGAAGACAACCAAATACTGGGGTAGAGAGATCAGGTCTAAAAGCTTTTCTCCTCCCCCCTGGTGGCTGCGGAAAGAAATTGCAAAAATTGAGATGTTTTTTAAAAACTTGGCACATTATCCCAACCTAGATTTTTTTCCTATCTCACTGAGTGTATAAATAGATAAGGATGGACACACCCACGCACATAATTGCTAGATATACTGTTATCCCATACCTTTAAATACTTGCTTTTGTGTGGGGTCCTTGGTGCTCTCTGAGGCTAGTTTTTTTCTGCAGACATTTCATTACCCAATTGTTTTACTGTACACTGCCCAGACACCCCCTGTTGAAGAGCTGGGTGGTTCTTAAATATGACAGATAAATAAAATTAAGTCACATCATCAGTGCTTGAAGGGAGTGGGGTTGCTCTTCGTTTATATGAAAGGGGCAACAAGAAAACAACCAAGCTCTTAGAGCACCGAAGAACCCCTGAGCTGCAAATATTCTCTCCTATGGATACTTGTTCTTGTTTTCCTCTTCCTGTGCATTTGCTGCTCATTTCTTGCCAGGGGCCTTGATGCGATGATGATGAAACTGAAGCTGGTCCTTGTAACCAAAGCCCAGGACCTGACAACTTCCAGCTTTATTTATTTAGTTCTCAGGAGATAGGGCTTATAATTCTGGGCAACTTCCAGCAAACACAATAAAATAGTAATAAAAACATTATTAAAAGCACTAAATCTTAATAAAAACTGTTGCTATGATCCAGCAAATCTGAAGCTCTCCTGAAGAGGATCTGTTTTGCTGTTACACCACCATGAATAGGGACATATCTGACTTCGGGGGAATAAACTGATCCAGAGAGAAGGTTCCACTGCAGAGAATATTGTTCTCCAGGTCCCAGCCCCCTTGCACCCTGAGGAAAAGTACCTGGAGCATCCTCTTTACTGGATGGTGTAGAGTGGGGGATTGTATATGAAGAAGATGCTACTGAACATAACAAGGGTACGGTACATAAGGGCTTCGTAAGTAATTGGCAGCACTTTGAATTGGGCCTGCAGTCTTATCAACAGCCCATGCAGTTTCTGCAGAATGTTATTCTGCTAAGTTAGCTAATGCTGCAGCTTCCCAGTCATCATCAAGAGCAGCTTCACATAAAGCAAAGTGTAGTAGTCTAACAGAAATATATTTATAGTGCCTCTGGTCCAGGACATGTGCAACTGATGGATACACCCCAGTAGTGGGATTCAAAAATGTTTACTACCAGTTCTGTGGGCGTGGCTTGGTGGGCATGGCAGGGAAAGGATACTGTAAAATCTCCATTCCCTCCCCACTCCTGGGGGAAGGTTACCACCAGTTCTCCGAAATGCTCAACATTTCCGCTACCGGTTCTCCAGAACTGGTCAGAACCTGCTGAATACCACCTCTGATACACCCCAACTTTGGCCAAAGGCTCTCTTTGGCCATATTTTTCATCTGCTATTCCAGCAGAAGCTATGAATCCAGAAGAACCTCTGGCTCCCTCAAACATCATCCCATCATCCTAGCGTTATAGATGGAACATCCATGACAGTAGTGGGATTCAAATTTTTGTTACTACTGGTTCTGTGGGCGTGGCTTGGTGGGCATGGCAGGAGAAGGATGCTGTAAAATCTTCAGTCAGAGTGGCATTTGCCAGTCTGAACTACTCAAAATTTCCGCTACCGGTTCTCCAGGACTGGTCAGAACCTGCTGAATTCCACCTCGGGGCCATGATGTCAAAAGGTTTCTGAATCACCAAAAACTTTGTATTTGCTGCAATATACCCTATCTGATCCCTGGCAACCTTCAGATGAAGACTCTCTGGACTTTTTCATATCTCCTGTTTAGTTTGAAACAGGTAGTCCTTGACTTATGACCGGTCAAATTTACAACGTGGCTCCAAAGTTCTAGTGGCTGCTCCCTGCCACGTCATATGACTGCATTTTGGGTGCTCAGCAACTGGCTGCATTTATGGTGGTTTGCAGCATCCCACAGTCACATGAATGTGATTTACAATATTTTTGCCCTAACCCAGCATTTACTTCAAATTTTTGACTAAAATGGCCCATAGTGAACAATAAATTTGTGTAATAACCTTCACTTAGTCACAGCCACAAAAAGGTCATAAAAATGGGTCCAATCACATGGTGACTTGCTGTATGACTCTCATGACTATAATGGGCAAGATCCATTATAATTATGAGTTTATCAACCTATCCATGATTCCTAATCCCAAAGATGTGGATGGCCTTTCCCAGAGTTTTAATGTTAGATGTCAATAAAATGTTAGAGAGGGCCAAGTCCTGGAGCATCCCATTTTGAAGTCCCAAGGACTTGACTTCTCCTTCCCCAACATTATCAACTTAGAAAGAAGAGTAAAATGGGCCTTCAATTCCCAACTCTCACAGGCAGTCCAAGTTTACCAGAACCAATGCTGATGGTTTTCATGAGCATGCTGGGATCCACTCTGGCCAATGTTATTTACCACAGCTTCCTTCCTTTGTATTTAAAAAAAACATATTTCTAGATCAGGAATAGCTGGGCAGAAAATATTTGCACTGCATTCTGTTCGATTCAGTTCACTTAACTATAGTCATTTTCTACAACAAAGCATTCTTACTGCCAAGTAAGTAAGTTTAGCATTTGGCCAGCAGAAAACTTGTCATTCTATTTTGAATTCACTTCATGACTAAAATGAATTTAAATGGCAAAAACACACATACTCAAATTAGCACTTTTTATCAGTGGTGGGGAAAAAGATGGCATTTGCTTTAATAACTAAAAACTTACAATAACTCTAAAGGACCATGAGGTCAAGAAAGGGAAAAGGCTGAAAAAAATGTGCTTGACACACAAATAATCCACTGAGCGTTTAAAAAGCATTAATTCAAACTTTAGAAATCCCTTGATGTCTTTTTTCATCTAAAAATAGTTCTCTCCATCTACATACAAGAAAGTCTAGAAAACCTTGATCTGCCTTGGTTTGCTTTCTTTCTTGGGAGTTTGCACACAGCCATCAGTAGTACATTCTGCCTATATACAACAAGCAAGGACCTTGTGGCACTGTGAAGACTATTAGATCAATGATGACATAAAATAATGTGTTCAGTGGTGGTACAAGGAGAAAACATGCTCCCTGTGACAATTCACTTAAGGTTACAGCTTAAATACATGGTTTTTCACAGCTTGTACTACGGCTTTCCCCAGCACAGAGATATTCCCCATTTGTTGTAGGCTGTTAAAATGATACCCTGATTCTTGTCAGCAAATACTGATTATGTTTCCAACCATCCTCAGCTTTCACAGAGTTGTGACCAATGTTTCTAGATTACATCAAATTTTACAGCATCACTCTAACCCATGTGCTAATTCCTTTATCTCATTTTGGCCTTCCTACTCACCCACGCCCTATCTCAAGATATTCCTGCCAAAATATACTAATAAGAAAAAAATGAACCTTCCAAGTGGAAATTATTGTGCATAACAAATTACACACATATGCATTTTTTACAAGGACCCTTTGTAGCATTTTACAGTATAGTGTTGGTTTTGTGCCTGATCTCTCATGGGAGGGACAAGCCCTTGCATTGCTGCACATCAAGCTCATTTTCTTGTGATCTTAACTTGCCACATTTGGGAAGGAGAGTTAAAGGTGGCTGAGGAATTCATAGCCATCATGGCAACCCCGGGCTTGTCCTACATCATTTGGGCCTGACTCATGAGGGCAGCCACATATTAGAACTGGTCTTTGTCTCAAAGCACATGGAGTATGATGTGGAGGTAGAAAATGCTAATGTTCTTTGTCTCTATGGAGTTGACTCGGGCCATTTAACTTCTGCAGGGAAGAAGGAGCTGTTCAGTCAGTCTGCTTCAGGAGCCTAATGGATCCATTTAGTCTCTTGCTTGAGATCAAAAAGGGCCGTGCTGCCAAGTCCTTGGTTATCTCCTGGAACATGGAGAGGTGGCCTTAGGCTTATGCTTTGGAGTAGCTTCTCACTGTTTGTCAGTCTAGGGCAGGGGTGACAAACTCACATTGTCACATTGTCATCACATGACATGACTTTTTTCCTCTTTGTTAAAATGGGGGTGGGCGTGGCCAGTGCATGACGCATCCGGCCCACGGGCCATGAGTTTGACACCCCTGGTCTAGGGAATCTGCCTGAACATGAAGCAAGAACAAACGCCCAGGCACCACTGGCGGAACATGAGAAGTGAAATTGACTGCATATTGGTCAGAAGTTAGATTCAAACCTACACAGTGACAATCAGAGCAGAAAGCATCAGTATCTTTCCTCTCTTAAGGCATCTGATTTCTGGATCAGTTGTTAATTTCTGGTGAGTCTTCATGGGCAGCCTCATGGACAGCACATTGTGGTATTGGTAATCTAACCAGGAAGTGACTAGGATGTGAGTGACAGTGGCTAAGGCCTCTCAGTCCAGAAATGGGTGCAGCTGGAACACAACAGTCTGTCAAATATCCCCATCATCACGGCTGCCACCTGCTCCTCCAGCAGAAGCCACAAGTTAGGAGGACCCTCAAATTGCACACCAAGCTTGTCTTGGGATGTTCTATCCTTGGCAGGGTCAAAGATGATACCTCATCAGACCCAGAAGGCTCAAAAACCCAGAGCCACTCTATTTTGCAAGGGTTGAGTCAAAACTGCTTCTTCCCCATCCAGAGGCCCAGAACCTTCAGCCTCAAGTGCAGCACCTAAACACCTGGCTGCACCTGGCTGGCTTGATTTATAACTGGGTATCATCAGTATATCGAAGTACACCTCGTACTGACAGACATTCTCCCCCAGCAACTTCATGTAAATGTTAAAAAAGTCTGGGGCTCAACATCTCCCTGCTCCAACTAACACCACCTGGAACCAGTCCCAGCGGAAGGAGAAGAACAATCACAAATCAGTGCTCTTTACTCCCAACTCCCAAAGCTGGTCCAGAAGGACGTCACGGTTGAAAGTAAAAAGCCTTCAAGAAATTCAGGAGGAGTAGACCTGCTGTTGGGATGGCATGCTTTTCTTTGGTATAAGGGAACTAAAACACAAGGGCACTTCAGAAGACATTATATTCGAGAGGCTTTGTTTTTAAATTGGGAGAAGATAAAAAAGCAATGTTACTTAAAAATCCCATTATGGATATCTACTATGGAAGCTTTTTCCTATCCAATAATATATAAAAAGGAACAAACAGTTAGATATGGTGAGATATTGAATGAAAAAGGTGAACTTAAATCTATGCAAGCGTTGGAAGAACAAGGTGTAAAAATGAATTGGTTTTCATATTTGCAAATACAATCTAGATTTGATGAAGATATTAAATTAGAAGGTATTTATGATAAGTTGACTGATTTAGATAAAATTTTGATAGGTACTGATGAAAATGTAATTAAAAAACTATGGACATTTATTAGAATTTAAATTGGAAGAGGAGCAAGTTAAAGAAACAGTGAATGCTTGGGGGGAAAATTTTGGATATGGGATTGATTTAGAGAAATGGCAAAAATTATGGTATCAAAATTATAAAATGACAATGTCAACTGCTTATAAAGAAAATCTGTATAAGATGTTTTACAGGTGGCACTTACCCCCATGAGCATTGCGAGAATGTTTAAGAATAAATCGGATAAATGTTGGAAATGTCATCAGATACCTGGCTCGTATTGCCATATGTGGTGGACATGTTCGGACGCAAAAAGATATTGGACTAAAATCCACACGTGGTTGGAAAAAATGATAAAACAACATGTAGACTTTAAACCAGAGATATTTTTATTGGGAATTATACCAGAAATGTACAATAAAGAATTGAAATATTTGATTGTAAATGTGTTGACAGCGGCTAGGATTGTATTTGCTAAGAATTGGAAAAATGAAAAAATACCTATGCAGGAGGAAGTTATTAAGAAAAGTATGGACTGTGCTGAAATGAGTAAATTGACATTTGAAATGAGAGAACAAGAAGATAAACAATTTTACATGATATGGGATTTGTTTTATCAATGGTTGGATAAAAAGACATGGTAATTTAATGCATTAGGAAATCTTATAATAGAAGTTTAATAGATTGATATAAAATACAATATAAATATATATAACCATTGGATGAAAGTGTAATATAAACTTTATAACAAAATTGAGAATATCTCATATAAATGATGGAATAGTTTAGTCATGAATGATTAATAACTGATAAACATATAAGCATATGTTAGATTGACAATGTGAGAATCTATATAAACTGTGAGTGATGACTATGAAAGGATAGCACAAAAGATTTGTAACCAACTGACACACTGTATGTATATAAAATGGAAGATGGTTTTATGTTTTTTATGTTTTGTTTGTACTTGTCTTAAAAAATAAAAATCTATTTAAAAAAAAAGAAATTCAGGAGTAGGATTGATGCATCACTCACATTCCAAGCCCTCCAGAAGTCATCCACAAGCTTGATCAATGCTGTAATTAAGCTATGTTAGAGTTGACTTTATTTATTTTGCTTCATTGTTTCCCAGTGTCCTTGCAAGAAAACAATTAAACCAACTTACAAAACTTTGAAAGACTTGGTTTTCTCTTATCGACGCAGCAGACCCAGAGGGCGGTTGAGAGTAATCCACCCTGAACCTCAACTGAAAGGGTCCAAGTCATCCACTTCATCCAAGGCTCTCTAAAGCTGAACACCTCCCACCCTATCAACAGCCTTTCCTTTTTAGAAAGGGAAGAGACTAGATGAAAGTTGGCCAACACAATCAGAGCTAGGAATCATTTCTTGAGAAGGGAGACATACTACTACCACCTCCTTCAAGGCAGGCAGCACCACCTCCTTCCACAGTCAGGCATTAATCACTGCTTAGAGCCAACCACATCACCTCCTAGGAGACCTTAACTAACCAGGAGAGGCAAGGATCCAGAATATACATGGCAGAACTCACAGCCTTGAGGATCCTATCCATTTCCTTGAGAATAACTGGATTGAATTCTTCCCAGATAAACTAAACTCAGATGTGCCCTGGTTACATCCAGAGATTCTACCAAGCTGGCATCAAACTCTGAGGAAAGTTAAGCATCTTTATGCAACAGATACTGAGAATATTCTTCAAGCAGCCCTGGAAGGACTCTTTTGGACCCTCTTTATCCAGAAGGGACCAGGTCCTTCCTAAACAGGAGCTCCAGCTGGTTATCTGTGGATGCAAAAAGAGTGGAGAAATGAGCTTGCTACTCCACTCTTATTGTCACAAAGTCAGTCCTTATGAAAGCTCCCAACTGAGGTTGATCAGCCTTGTTCTTCCTCTTTTGTTAGTGGTGCCTCAACCATCAATTGTATCATTCTGTCACCCACAGCTCCTTGGTAAACTGAAGATCTCTACCGTATCCCCAACCACAAGGTCCACACAGGCATAATATAATCAAGGGTCTCAGCCAAATCATGTGTTAGAGCTTTGTGGAAATAGTAGCTCACCCTTAGCTACTGAAGGCCTCTTTGTAGCTTTTAGCCACTCACTCTTTCTCAGCTCATACAATCTAATAGGGGTGTTGGTGGGGGTGGGATGGAAGAAGGGGTACCATGAACTTCTTAATAAAACTATGGTGTATACATCTAACCAACAAATACAATAAAACCGTGCAATCATTTTATGAATAAATTCTCTTGGCATTTCGTGCAAGTGCCAATACAGGGTTCAAAATGCAAAGCACATCTCACTGCCCTAAAAGGTGCCCCTCTCTGCCATACAAACAATTGAAGGGAACTATAGGTTACCAGACAGGGGACTTGATTCTTTTTTTTATAAAAAAGTTTTTTATTTTTGATACAAACATACAAACAGGACATACAAAACATAAAAACCATCTTCCATATATACATACAGTGTGTCAGTTGGTTACAAATCCTTTGTGTCATCCTTTCATATTCATCACTCACAATTTATCAAAAAGAAAATTTCTCATATTATCAATAAAACATGTTTAATGTTTTAATATTATTAATATTTCATATTTATTACTTGTGTACAATTAAACTATTTATTTCATCATATATACGAGATATATTTTTAATCTAAAATTTATGTTATACTTTCATCCAATGGTTATATATATCAACATTATATTTTATATCAGCCTATTATATTTCTATTACAAAATTATATAGTCTATTGCATTACCAAGTCTTTTTATCCAACCATTGATAAAACAAATCCCATATCTTGTAAAATTGTTTATCTTCTTGTTCTCTAATTTCAAATGTCAATTTACTCATTTCAGCACAGTCCATAATTTTCCTAATCACTTCCTCCTGCATAGGTATTTTATCATTCTTCCAATTTTTGGCAAATACAATTCTAGCTGCTGTTAAAACATTTACAATCAAATATTTCAACTCTTTATTGTAGATATCTGGTATAATTCCCAATAAAAATATTTCTGGTTTCAAGTCTATGTGTTGTTGTATCATTTTTTCCAACCATATGTGGATTTTAGTCCAATATCTTTTTGCATCCGAACAAGTCCACCACATATGGTAATATGATCCAGGTATCTGATGACATTTCCAACATTTATCTGATTTATTCTTAAACATTCTGGGGGACTGGGGGACTTGATTCAATGAGACAGATGGTATATGTGTCAACAGCTGCCAGGTAGGATTCTGGTGGGTGCCCGTTCTTGGCCAGGTAGAATTTTGGAAGTGTGTGTGCAAAATTCAGAACATCAGTGCCTGATCATGCATATCGCTGCTGGGATGAGGAACCACTGAGATGGTTCCGCCCCAGATGCCTGATGGACCCTGAGAGGTTCCAGGCAGAGCTGGGGTCTCTGCCCGTCTCCCTTATCCACAGCTCGGCCGAGGTGCTGGTAGCTGCATGGCAACAAGCTGCCTCGGAGGCCCTCAACCGGGTTGTCCCCTTATGCCCCCTCACTCGCCGCAGATCCCGGGTGGCTCCTTGGTTTACGGAGGAGCTCCGGGAGATGCGTAGGAGGGTTTAGAGAGCAGGTGGAGATCGACCCATTCTGAATCCGACCGAACCCAGTTGAGAGCCCATATTAGGACTTACCTGGGAGCTTTGAGGGCGGCGAGAAGGGTTTACCTCTCCACCCTCGTAGCGTCCGCAGATAACCGCCAGGCCACCCCGTTCAGGGTCACGCGCTCCCTCTTACATCGGGAGCCGGAGGTGGACCCTCTGCAGGGTAGGACTGAGGAATTTGGACAATATCTGTCGGATAAGATCGCTCGGATCCGGGAGGGGTTGAACTCTAATTTGCAGTGGTCTGAGGAGGGAGTTACAGAGAGTCTGGCCGATGTCATCTGGGCTGAGTTTGATCCTGTTTCTGAGGATGAAGTGGACAGGATTATGCGATGACTGAGTTCCACCACCTGTTTATTGGACCCGTGTCCTTCCTGGATGGTATATGCCTCCAGGGATACCACGTGCGGCTGGCTCCAGGCAGTTGTTAATGCCTTGCTGAGGGAGGGGTCCTTTCCCGCTGCCTTGAAAGAGGCGGTGGTGAGACCCCTCCTGAAGAAGCCTGCTCTGGACCCAGCCATTTTAAACAACTTCCGTCCAGTCTCCAACCTTCGCTTCTTGGTGAAGGTTGTTGAGAGCGTGGTGGCTCAGCAGTTTCCGCTTTTCCTGGAGGAAGCGGACTATCTAGATCCATATCAGTTGGGCTTCCGACCCGGGTACAGCACGGAGATGGCATTGGTCACGCTGATGGATGATCTCTGGAGGGCTCGGGACAGGGGATTTTCCTCTGTCCTAGTCCTATTAGATCTCTCAGTGGCTTTTGATACCATTGACCATGGTATCCTATTGCGGCGCCTCGGGGGTTGGGAGTGGGGGGCACTATTCTGCAGTGGTTCTCCTCCTACCTCTCAGGGCGTTCGCAATCGGTGCTGGCAGGAGGGCAGAGGTTGACCCCGAGGGCACTCACATGTGGGGTCCCTCAGGGGTGGTCCTCTCTCCCTCCTGTTCAACATCTACATGAAGCCACTGGGTGAGATCATCCGTGGCTTTGGGGTGAGGTATCATCAGTATGCTGATGATACCCAGTTATATATCTCCACCCCAAGCCAAATCAGTGATGCCCTCTCCATGATGACCCGTTGTCTGGATGCGTACGACCTGGATGGGCAGGAACGGACTACAGCTCAACCCGGCTAAGACTGAGTGGTTGTGTATAGGCATCTCGGCCCAGTCAGTTGATTCCATCTTTGGTCATAGGGGAGAGGTGTTGCCCCTGTGGATAGGGCTCGGAACCTGGGAGTCCTCCTGGATTCACGGCTTAGTTTGGAGGAGCAGGTGGGGGCCGTGACCAGGGGGGCTTTTGCCCAGGTCCAACTGGTTCGCCAGTTACCCCTATCTGGACCCAGATGCCCTTCGCACGATCACTCATGCACTTGTGATGTCCCGACTGACTACTGCAACGCCTCTATTTAGGACTGCCCTTGCATACCATCCGGAGGCTTCAGCTGGTGCAGAATGCAGCTGCGTGGGTTGTGATGGGAGCTTCCCGATACTCCCATGTTACACCCCTCCTGCGTGAGCTGCATTGGTTGCCGTTGCCCTCCGGGTGAGATTCAAGGTGTTGGTGTTAACATTCAAAGTCCTTTATGATACGGGTCCAGGGTACTTGCGGGAGCGCTTCTGCCAATATCAAACACCGACGCCCTGTGCGTGCGCACAGACGGGACTCCTCGGGTGCCGTCGGCTAGACAATGTCGGCTAGCACCCGGGAAGGGCCTACTCTGTTGCCCCCGCCCTGTGGAACCAACTCCCTCTGGAGCTCTGGTTGGCTCCTGATCTCCGCTCCTTCCGCCACGATCTGAAGACCTGGCTGTTTGAACAGGCCGGGCTGGACTGACCTCCTGGGGTTTTTTAAGTATTTTAATGGGTTTTAGTGATTGGGCTTATTGATCTAATTTTGTTTTAAATATTTATTGATTGTTGTACTGTGTTTTTTTTAATTACATTTATATGCCGCCCTTCTCCAAAGACTCAGGCTTACAATTTTTTGGGATACAACCCAGTGTGCTCAGCAATAGCCTTCATTCCATTGTATATGCCTGCTTATTACTAAGCGGCATTTTTACAAAGTCAATTTATTGCCCCCAACAATCTTGGGTCCTCAATTTACCTACCCCGAGAGGATGGAAGGCTGAGTCAACCTTGACCCTGGTGGGATTCGAGCCTACAGTAATTGTAGGCAGCTGGAACTTAAGTGCAGGCATTTAACAGCCCGAGCCACCAAGGCCCTTTAATTGTGAGCCGCCCCGAGTCCTTGCAGAGAGGGGGCAGCATATAAGTCCAATTAAATAAATAAATAAATAAATAAATAAATAAATAAATATCTCCATCAAAAAGCATTGCACTGAAGAAATAGGAGGCTATAGTCTCATACTGAGCCAACCCATGTTAGAGATACCTCTAGGGGGAATATGTGTGTACATATCATTGTAGAGCCGGTCAATGAAAATGCAATAGGAAACAGCTGGGTCTCTGTCTTGCCTCTTTCCAACTGGGTGGAGACTGCAACTTCTATCATTTCAAGCCAACTTGGTCTTTCAGTAGGTGCCAAGAGAGCCTCCTTCAGTGAATATATTCTATTATCAGCTTAATATCTTACGTAGAGCCTTTCTGAACAGAAGCCAATTAGGAACTTTAAAATAATGAATGCAATGAAGGATGAGAAACTCGACTTTCACTTGGGCTCTCTTGGTGTTACATGCAATCTCACTGCCAAATGCTTTGCAAAATCTCAACTGGGGGAATGGGGGGCGGGCATTGAGCTGACACTTGGACTTTGGCAAACCTCAGTTAGACCATATCTTTGTATGCCTTGGATAGTACGCATAAAAAGGGGGGGAGAGGAGATTTTGCACTTATCACACATTTGCCCGAATTTCTCCCAAGAGTTCAAGACAGCAGATTTCCCCATATTTCCACAGATTTCATAATCTGTATTGTGCATAAGTGCACAATCGTGCCTACTGTCCCTGTCCTATTGTCCCCATTTATTCATACCTACTTCCTGTATTCTTACTGATGTTTATACTTATACCTATTATCTTGTAAGCAATTGACAAATCAAATGAAATAAATAAAAAAATACATAAATAAATTTCCTCTTGTGGTACGGTAGGTTAGCAAGAGGGCTGGTTCCTACCCAGTTTGCATCAGGCTGAAGGTTTGAACCAGTTCTCTCCCCAGACAAATTAATCCTTGTGTATAGCCCAACGCACAGATTTTAGCAATCAAAACCAATAACCCTGCATATAGACTCCACTGCTGACATGGGCTCCAGTGCACCATAAAGCACTTGTACATTAAAACAAAACAGAACAGCAGCAAAAATAGACTACCAACCTGGGCTTTTTCAAAATCTGTCAAGATTACACGGCCAAGTTGCTTGGAATGGACAGCTGCCGTCCAAATCACCTCGAGGATACCAAGGTGGAGTAGACCAGTTTAGATTATGGCAGGATTGATGGAGACAATGCAGCCTATTGCAGCAAGTTGAAAAATGAGATTAGCTAACTCTTCCTGTAAACCCCTGTGGCTTTCCTCTTAACATCTAATGGCCTTAGCAGAAAAAGCAATAGCAATAACAACCATAGCCCTGGTGATCTAATCCTTGATCAGCAAGAAAGGCTGAGGCCGGTGACCAGACAGACAGAGATGAAAACAACTGCAAAAAGATAAAGCCACGCCTTTGCTCTCATTACACCTCTTGTTCTCCCATTGCTCATGCTCTCTCACACCCTCACCAGTGGATACAACCAGCAAAGGTGGAATATCCCTACAATAACTGTGTACTTTGGAAGGAAGCTCTTTCCACCAAATGTCCCCTTTTGACACATTTGATGAGGGTGCCAATTCAGGATTAAGAACCACTGGTTGTACCCTTGCAATGGTTTTTCTGCTATAGGGTATCTGAATGAGATTTAGTACCCAGTTGATTGATTCGTGGACGCCTGGATTTGGTTTGGAGGAAGAGCTGTTGCAGCATGTGTACTTAGATCAAGTGTCCCTCCCTCCCCTCTCCCCCTCTACTTCCTTTAGCCTCAGTCTCAATCGTTTAGCACTAAAAAACAAGGACATGAATGCCCCACTAATGTGAAGATCAGGATGGCAATTACAATGCAGCTCTCAGCATTGAAAAAAACATGCTGTAGATGGATTACATTGGAAGAAATGGCTGTAATGCAGAGCCTGGCCACTTATCCTGTTCTCTCTCACTTACCGGAAAATGTGTAATTCAGTTTTGGTTCTGACTAGGCAGACCGGGAGAGATTTTAAAAGCGGCTTAGTTCCACTGATGCTCTTACATCTATATAGGCAGACACGGGCAAATAGGAATCCCTGCCCTGAAGAGTTTACAATCTCAATCTTGCCACGGAGAGAAAAGGGAATGACATGCAGAGTATAAAATCTGCTGGGGAAAAAATCTAGGCAAATATATTTTTAGGACGTGGGGAATAACAGAATGAAATGGGCCTGGAAGAAGGATTGTTAGAAAGGAAAGCGGTCCAGGGGATCAGGACACCTAGAGCACTCTGCATCATCGGAGCCTTCTACCTTCTACTCAGACAGTCACCAATGCTGTCTGGGATTAACTTCCTAGTAAATGAAATCCTTTTTTGCAGCGTAAGTGATTTGCAAGGGCACAGAGCTGAAAACAGAGGCAAAAGCATGGTGATTAATGAAGCATTGGGCAAGGGACCCACTTTGCTGGCCTTTGCACAAAGTTTTGGGGCAGCAGTGAGACACAGTGGCTGACAGTCTCTTCCCCAGTACAACTCCCAACCAACCACAGCCAGCAGCAGTGCTGTTGCAGGAATATTATTAGGCTGTCTAGAATTTTGGTACGAAGTGTCTAATCTGATGCAGTATCATAGCAGTGGGCCCCAAAAGCACAAGAAGTATTAAAACAAGGACAGGTCCTATTTTACTCCATTACGTGTATTTGCTACAAAAATCCTAATGGGGTTCACTGAAACTGGGAGGCCTTGATTTCTAGTCCCACCTCAGGCATGAAAACAGGCTGAGTGACCTTGGACCAGTCACTCTCTCTCTCAGCCCAACCCACCTCACAGGGTTGTTGTGGCAAAAATAGGATGAAGAAGGAATATATGTTTACCACTTTGGGTTTGTAAACATCATAAAGGGGGGGATATGAATAAATAAATCCTCTTATTTATTTCATTTTATTCTGTATTTATTATTATTTTTACATAACTCAAGGTGACAAACAGACCTCATACTCTTTCCTCCTCTTACTTTCCTCACAAAAACAACCCTGTGAGGTGGATTGGGCTGAGAGAGAGTGACTGGTCCAAGGCCACCCAGCCAGCCTTAATGGCTAAAGTGGGACTAGAACACTCAGATTATTCTGAGGGGCAATAAGAGAGCCAAAGTGAGGGATTTGAATCCTGGCCATTCCAATTCTATATCACCATGCTCAGATGTACACCATGCTATGACTGGGATGCGGCTTCAGCCACAGGCCCCAGTACCAGGCTTTGAATATTCAAATGATGATTAAACAGGTTGCATCCTAGGTCATTGCCTGGCCTTATCTGAGGTTATCAAAACAAATAAACCATGATGCCCTGAGCAGAACATCTGAACCCACACATACAAAGGGCCCTTTCCTTAATACACTGCAGGCTTGATCGTGCTCTATTTTAAAAATAAAAGGCCTCCTTCCTAAGCTTCATACAGTTACAGGCATCAAATTCTAATTAAATTAATTCTAATTAAATCTAATCTTCCCTGATCCTGCTGACAATGCTATGAACTGCTATAAGATCAATCACACTAATGGGGTCAACATGAGGCTGCAGAGACAGGCCATGGAAATAAAATAACAAATAAATCATTCCTGAAATTAAGCTCAGCAAAAAAAAGGCCACTTTTTTCCTTTGGATCCATCGTTCTCTGCCTGACCTCTCCCTCAGCCCTGTGTGCTTCACCCCTGCTCCCCACCTACCCACCCTCCCCCTTGCCTGAGGCCTGCACCAGCCATAACAGGAAAGCTAGACAATTGAATATCCTGCCTTGAACTGTTCCCAGGGCGCAGCTCAAGGGCTTGATAGGATGGAAAAAGAGAGGGCCGGTGAAACATCAGTGAAATGCCACACGGTATCGATTTTCAGACTTAATGGATCATCTGCAGCCAGACCAGCCAAGGGAAAATGGCCTTGGCTAAAGGCCGGATGCTGAATCAAGCAAAATCCTCATTTGTATTCATTTGAAAAGGCTGCCTCTTTAGAAGCAGGAAACGAAAGCTTGTGCCGACCCCCATCAATTTAAAAACATGAAATAAAATCACAGGGAAGGGTGATGGTGGGCAATATTATATTTCCCTGCAGGAAATAACATATTGGTTGCCCCAAATTACATTTTGGGGGGGTGAAGGAGTTATCCTAATGGGAATATAATGAAGAATATCTCTTCCCCACACACACACACAACTTGTGATATGAAACTGCACAATTCACCAGAGCTGGGGGGGGCTACTCCTGAATGGACCCTGAGATTGCTCGAGACTGAGCATCTGAGCCAAGGGTGCCTTCGGGGGTATCTATAAAATATGGTGGAAAAAATCAAGATGGTGCCCATCTTGTAATCAAAGCTCTGGCTGTGCTTTATGTGTATGATACAACCCTCCAATAATCCACAGCAATCAAGGTACAATCAGAAAGTAGTCTTCTTATCCTGTGTCCTCTGCTTCAAGGGATGCAAGGTGAAATTTAGCAGGGTGTGACAAAGAGTGGCTTGTGTCTCTTATGACAGGTCACAAATCACAATTGCTTTCATAAGGGGTGCAAACATTAATCAAACATTTCCTAAAGGTTTGGGGCATAGAAGGGTTGGGAACTATTGCTTTAAGGGAATTAGTCTTCCAATCACATCAGCCTCCATCATTGGTTCTCTCATTATTACTACTACTACTACTATTATTATTATTATTAATATTATTATTATCATATTATTGATGTGAAGCTGCTGGGAGAGCTCATCCATCAGTTTGAGATATAGCATCATCAGCATGCTGCCAATGCCAACTCTATTTTGCTACCCCAGCTGGCACAGAAAATGCCATTGATGTCTTGATCCAGTGCCTGGAGATTGTCAGGACCTGAAGGAGGCAGAACAAATTTGATCCCACAAAATCAGTTGTTTATTCATCAAGCTATCTTATGGATCTAGTGGGGCCTCTGCTGGTATGGATACATGACCTGAGGGTTCTCTGGACTTACAGCTACTCTGAATGGGCATGTGGAGTCAGAAGTCTTTTGCCCAATTCCAGTTGGTACACCAATTGCATCCCTACCTAAAGCAGAACCTTGTGACATGCCCTCATCATTGTGCAGTTTGATTACTGCAATACCCACAACATGTAAACTATCCTTGAAGACCACCAGTAGGCTTTAGATAATGTGGAGTCCTTGGTGCTCTCAGAGTTTGGTCATTTTCTTGCGGACATTTCATTACCCAATTAGATAACAACATCAGTGCTAGAAGGGAGTGGGGTTTGCTCTTTGTTTATATACAAGTGGCTTGCACTGTCCATGTTGGTGCTTCAGATAATCCTGAAGAGAGCAGGCAAGTTGTTGGTTGCCACCTGTCACCATAAGTCTATGAGAACACTTGCTTTAGAACTTGTATTGACTCCCTATTTGCTGCTGGATACAATTCAACATGCTTTTTTTTAACCTACAAAGCATACCTTAGTTTAGCACCAATTAATTCTCCAGCTGGAAGTGATCTGTGCAACTAGTATGTTCCCGCGATGCAGCTTGTGGTCTCCCAATAATATGATGCAAAAGTGGTTGAGGCATGCTGTGGTTTATTTTTCAGGAACTACTCCTATGTTAAAGAATAGCCTTCCAATTGATATCAGCTTAGGCCGCATATTAGCAATAGCAATAGCACTTAGACTTACATACCACTTTATAGTGCTTTACAGCCCTCTCTAAGCTCTAAGCTCTAAGAGTCAGCTGGTTGCCCCCAACAATTTGGGTCCTCATTTTACCCACCTCAGAAGGATGGAAGGCTGAGTCAACCTTGAGCCTGGTGAGATTTGATCTGCCAAATTGTAGGCAGCTGGCTGCAGAAGTAGCTTACTGGATATATATATTACTGTAACTTTATAGTACTAACAGTATATTACTGGAACTTTGGAAGAGTTAGCCTGAATTGTTCTGGTGAGTCTGCATGGACTGAGATGATGCCAATAGAAGTTGGATGAGTTTTGCATTTTATATTGGTGCATTTTTAAGAGTTTCTCTGTTGCTTTTACTGTGGGTGCTATATTATGCTATTGTACTGTGGTGGGGGCAGATTTAATAGAATTAAGAAGTGTCTTTGACTAAGCAGCCCAAGAAACAGGACATCAGCTTGGGAGAGACTTTTGTAGTTCTTCTGCAGCCCAGCTAAGGCAATCTTGAAAAGCTATGGTAAGCAAGGACAGGGTTCCAACAGAAGAGAATATCTGTAGTTCCTGTTTGAACTGTGGAGTTCTT
The DNA here is from genome assembly GCA_009733165.1 of Naja naja. NCBI lineage: Eukaryota > Metazoa > Chordata > Lepidosauria > Squamata > Elapidae > Naja > Naja naja. The sequence continues at coordinate 152,137,693 of CM019149.1, read as the reverse complement.
GGTGTTCTCTGAGCTTGGTTATTTTCACATAGACATTTCATAACCCAACTAGGCAACATCGTCAGTGTGACAGAGGGTGGGGTTTGCTTCCTGTTGTATACAGGACAAGGCTACTATTGGGATGTTTAGGAAACTCCAGGGCTGAAGCATCTGAAACACCGTGACACACCACTTCTGCACTGATCCAGAGAAAAGGATATGGATTTGTCTATGATGACTTTAACCCAGCCAGTATTCAACTCTTGCAGGGCAAGTTTATGCCTATGAACTTTTAAGTTCCTATGTTCTCCCAGTCTCTACACCTCTTAACTGCAGAGTTAAGACTGAGGCTGCAAGAAGCCATTAAAAGATGGTGTTTCAGAGCATGAACAGACTGCTTTTCTCATAACAGCCCTACCCATACTTGGCACCTTTTAAATTTCAACCTTAATGTAAGTTCTTGCCAGTGTTTCAGATCCTTAACAACCTTAGAACAAAAGTCACGTTATTCCCATCCCATCTCACATCAAAGCTATGATGTGCTTTGCCCAAATGGATTCATGATGAAAGTGACATTCGAACACACCGTCCCCACATTAGGCACAACTTTAAACTTTTAAAGCAATCATTTCCCACTTCAGGTCGGGGTCCTCATTTAAAAACCGGGTGATCTTTTCCGGCCACAGGGATCGCAAGCCCCGCCCCCCCTTCATTCATGCCTCCCTGGCAGGATCGGTGCCTGCTAAGAGCTGTGTTGCGACTGGCGCCAGCCTCTAAACAAACCCCCAGCGGCCCTCCATGGCCTGATCGATGCCTGTTGGCTCGTCTTTTCTGTCCTGCCCAGGGGGGCTCATCGCCAGAGAGGCGCGTACGAGCCAAGGCTCTAGCTCTGCCAGAAGCCTGGACTGAAGCCTGGACTGGGGGAGAGAGAAATCCATCTTAGGAGACTCCCCACATTGCCTCCTTCGTCCATATTCAACCATACCAGTGGCGCCGGCTGGAGCCGAAAGCTTCCTTCTTCCCAATTCTATCCTTCCGCTCATTTTAAGCCAGGCACTAGAGGGCGCCCTTGTGCCTCCATCCAAGTCCCTTGTGCTATTCGGTGCTTAAGTTTAGGTATTTTTCCGAAGGGCCTTTCCTCATTCCGACCGGCGCGGTGGATCGTTAACGCGGGACCTTGATCGCAGGAGGAGGAATATCTCTTCCTCTGGATTGGAGGACAAGGCCTTCATCCAGTACATACAACAAGGGAAACCAAGCGGCAAACTTGTAAGAGACTTAACTTGCGCCTCCTCAACCCTGCATTTAAAGGCTACGTTTTCTGGGGGTCGTTAATGAAAGCCAGCGTTTTCAGCCATGCAGCTTCACGGAGACACTTCCCCACCTCGCCTAAGGAAATTGAGGGGGGAGGAGGAATCAGCGTAGAAAGGCTGGAGTTTTTGTAAAAGCTGAATTCACTTCGTTACTACCGTCCCTGTCCTAATGGCCCTTTTTATTTGTACCCATTTCATGTCATAATCATGTAATAATTATACATTATCTAATACATGCTTGACAAATAAATATATAAAATATAAACTTATATAAAAATATAAAATATGAAACCTATTGTGTGCAAGGGCGCAGCCCTGCCTACCCTTTTGGAATGAAGTGGAAGCAATAAGTTGCCCTGAAAATATAGGGGCTGAAGTTCACAGCCTTCCCCCCCACCAACCCATCCTCATGTCTGTCAGGAAAACCCACATTGGCCATTGGAAGGTAAATGTGATGGGGCTTGCAAATAGCTTGATATAGAAGTGAAGTTTAGAGGATGGAAGGTTTTTACCAGAAGAGGTGTCACAAAGGAGAGGGTGGGAAGAAGCAGATGTCCTCGAGTGCCATCTAGAGGTCGAAGTGTGGCATAAGCCTGCTGTAGTCCAGACAGATAATTCACATTCCAGGCCTGGTTGGCTGTTTGTCTTGCAATTCATTTGAATGCTTCTTCCTTCAGTATTTTTCAACCTTGGTAACTTTTAAGATGTGTGGACTTCAAATCCTAGAATTCCTCAGCCACCCATGCTTAGGAAGGCTCTTGATTTTCAACCCCCCAGATTTTAGTTGCCTTTCCATGCATAGAAAATACATGAAAAAACCCTAGATGGAGGTAGGATTAGGATTAGGCCTCCATGAGTTCAGAAAATAAAATAAACATCACCATGAGATGCAGAGATGGTCATTATGCTTGGGAGGCCTCTCCTAAGAGAGATATTCCCAAATATTTTCTTCTGTGTGTAAAATATATGGAAAAATCCTATTTGGATCCAAATCCTGTTAGGGTTAGGGTTAAGTTGTCATGGATTCAGAGCGTAAAATAAACATCACCAATAGAGTCCGAGAACCTTGTTTATGCTTAGGAAGGGTCTTTGAATTTAAATCCCTCAAATGCTGGCTGTGAAATTCTGGGAGTTGAAGCCCACACATCTTAAAGTCGCCAAGATTGAAAAACATTGCTCTTTACTCTGGGTGCACAAGCATTATTATTATTGTTGTTGTTATTATTATTATTATTATTATTATTTATTCAAATTGTATGCCGCCCTACTCCCTAAGGACTCAGGGCGTGAACATCTTTCAGAAACAAATTTACAATAAAACAATTAAATAAAACAAGCGAAATACATTAAAACATTAAGAAAAAATTAAAACCCTAGTCCCCCCTGGGTCATTCCAGGCGGCCTGTGACAACCACGTCTTCAGGTCTCGGCAGAAGGAGGCGGAGGTCAGGGGCAAATGGAGATCCACGCTGATCAGAGTGGCTGAGAAGGCCTAGCCTGGAACCACCAGCCAACAATGCCTGATATCCCAAGGCCCCTCCTATGAGCAACAGGGCAATTGATGCTGGCAGGGCGCCATAAGTACCCTGGACCTGCTTTAGGGCTGTTATGTATGCAGGTTTGAATGTCATTGGTTTAGTTTGAACTGTTCTTGTAAAATGTCAGAAATGATTGGTTTAAAAGTGCGGGAAAACCCTGCACTCTGATTGGCTGGCAACTGCGCTGGCTATAGTAGCAGCCCAGCCCAGCCAAATGGGTCTGTTATGAGCTGTAGTCACTAATAAACTCTTCACTGAAGCACTCCGTCTGACTCTTCATGCAAACTTAACACTGGCGAAGGTGGGATCCTTCCTGAAGAGAAGACCGGAAAAGCTGAGAGAGATGGCTGCGCTGAACACCCCAGCCCGTTTGATCCGGCGGCAGAAGACTGGGACTCGATGGGCGTTTAAATGTATTTGGAGAAAGATCTCGCCGACATTTCCGGCGGAAGAGACACCTGAGTTTCAAGATGGCGCATTGGCGTGAAGGTAATGGACTGGCCCATTTAGAAAAGCTTTAAGAGCCCATTACGCCACAAGTATCGTGCCTCATTAAGAACACGAGTTTTACCGTCGGGATCAAGGGAAGCAGCGTTAATGACTTCGTGGCAAGTTTAAGAGACATTGGGGTGCATGTGGTTTAACAACTTGGAAGAGGCCATGCGATCAATTTGTTCTAGGCCTCAAAGACAAGGTGCTTCAGAGCAAATTATTATTAAAACCTAAGATCACGTTGAAGGAAGCCATACAAGAGGCCTCCTCAGCAGAAGCCACCAAGTCCTCAGCAGCAGCCATGAAGAAAATTAACAAGGCCTCAAGCCATCCTCATGTGGAAAAGTCCACAACAACTCATTGAGCAAATAGTTTCTGAGTCAGACTGTAGTGAGGTGGAGGAAGGGATTTATAGACTCAGAATGGAGAGGAAAAAGAAAGACCTGGGAATAAAGAGGCAAGATTTTACTGCAGAGGTTGTGGGGAAGCCACCCCGCACTGAATGCAAGTTTCTTGATACCATCTGCCTCCGTTGTGAAAAAGAGGTCACCTAGCAAGAGTCTGCAAATCATCCAGAACTCCACCACAGAAGAAAGTTTCTGACAAAGAATTCAAGCCTAACAACTTCAGTGAGAAAATGGGGCGCAACACAGAAGCAAACGGGAAGAATGAAACTCATCAAACAGTCACTATTGGTCATTCTTCACCCTTAAGAAGCAGAAAAAGTACATGTGAAGGTACTAATTGAAGGAAGGCCTTGCCATATGGAAGTGGACTCAGGCTCCTATTTATCTATGGTGTCATGGAACACTATTCACAGACTACTCCCAAACATTCAGAAGAAACATTTCCAGAAGCAAGCACTGACTCTTAAAGACTACCAAGGGAACAAGATTCCAGTAGTTGGAACAAGAGAATTCAACGTGAAGTTCAAAGGCCACACCAAACATTTGCCCCTGACCATCGTGGACAAGGATCACCCAAGCTTGCTGGGACTTGAGTGGTTCAATCCATTAGGCATCGAGGTGACTGGCATCAATCACGTGAGCAACACTGAATGGAGGAGGCCTTGAAGTCTGAGTTTCCAGAGGTCTTCAGCGACAGATTGGGCAAGTATATGGGGACCCCTATCACTTTCAACCTAGATCCCAAGGTGCCCCCAATTCATTTAAAGCCCAGAAGGATCCCATTTGCCTTAAAGGAAAAAATTGATGCACAATTAGATAAACTAATAGCTCAAGGAGTTTTAGAGCCCACTGACCACTCCAGATGGGAGACACCCATAGTCACGCCAGTCAAGACTGATGGGTCAGTAAGAATCTGTGGAGACTATAAGGGGACATTGAACCATGCTTCAACAGAGCGCATATCCAGTTCCAGTGGTGCATCATTTATTACATTCACTTGGCAGGGGTACAGTCTTTGCCAAATTGGATCTGGCCCAGGCATATCAACAACTAACAGTTGATGATGCCACTGCAGAGGCCCAAACCATTGTGACTCATAGAGGTGCCTTCAAATGTAAAGGTTACAGTTTGGAGTAAGCATGGCACCAGGCATCTTCCAAAGCCTTATGGAAAGGATGCTCCAAGGACTGCCGGGTAGTGCCTTACTTTGATGATGTGTTAATCTCTGCTGAAAATGACACTCAATTACAAGAGAGACTCAGAGAAGTCCTTACCAGATTCAAGAAAACGGGGTTAAAAGTCAAGGAAGAAAAATGCACTCTTAGAACTGACAAGGTTGAGTTCTTGGGCTACATGATTGACAAGCATGGCATCCACCCTACAGATGCCAAGGTTCAAGCAATCAAAGAAGCCCCTAGACCAAAATGCAAAACAGATTTGCAAGCCTTCCTTGGACTTATTAACTTTTATCACATGTTCCTACCTCATAAGGCAACCATTGCAGAACCATTACACAGACTACTGGACAAAAAATCTGCTTCGGTCTGGGGCAGGAAGGAACAATCAGCATTTAACAATATTAAAAAACTAATCACGTCTGATGCTGTACTGATACAGTTCTCTGAGAATTTGCCTGTTGTACTGACTTGTGATGCATCCCCTTTTGGAGTGGGGGGGGTTTGAGCCACAGGCTTCCCAGTGGGAGGGAGCCCCTATTGCATTTTACTCTCGACTTTGACCAAAGCAGAGAGGAATTACAGCCAATTGGACAAGGAAGCATTGGCAATTGTTGCAGCTGTCAAGAAATTCCATGAGTATCTATATGGGAGAACATTTACCATTGTTACAGATCACAAACCTTTGTTAGGCATTGTGGCAGGAGACAAACCTACACCCACTATCCTGTCACCAAGAATGCTGAGGTGGACTGAATTTCTTGCTGCTTATTCATACAAGCTCATCCACAAGCCTGGCAAAGACATTGGCCATGCTGATGCCTTGAGTCGCTGCCCACTGAGGACTTTGAACCTGAGGCGCACACCTTTTTCCTAGAAACTGTTGCCAAACTTCCAGTACACACTGCTGAAATTGCCAGGGAGACTGCCAAAGACACTTTATTGGCTCCTGTTATAGGCTGGATTAAGAAAGGTTAGCCTTTTCAAGATCTACCTCACCTTGCCCAACCTTTTAAATCCAGGCAAACTGAATTATCTGTATTAAGAGGATGTATTTTGTGGGGTAACAGGGTGGTTATTCCTGCAAAACTGAAAAAAGGTTTTGGAAATGTTACATGAGGGTCATCCAGGTATTGTAAGGATGAAGGGATTGGCCAGGAGTTATATATGGTGGCCAGGTATTGACAAAATGGTTGAAAACTGGGTTGCATCTTGTCCCAACTGTCAGGTAGTCAGGCCTGCCCCACCTCTCGCCCCCACACAGGAATGGGAATGTCCTAGGGGCCCATGGTCCAGGATTCACATTGATTTCGCTGGCCCTACCAGGGGGCACACCTTCCTTATTATAGTAGATGCATATTCCAAATGGCTAGAGGTAATCCCTATGGCATCCACCACAACTATCAATCTATTAAACTTCTATTACAAAATTATCTACTCTATTACATTACCAATTCTTTTTGTCCAACCATTGATCAAACAAATCCCATATAATATCTTCTTGTTCTCTAATTTCAAATGACAATTTACTCATTTCAGCACAGTCCATAATTTTCTTAATAACTCCCTTTGTATAGGTATTTTTTCATTTTTCCAATTCTTAGCAAATACAATTCTAGCTGCTGTTAAAACATTTACAATCAAATATTTCAACTCTTTATTGTATAGTTCTGGTATAATTCCCAATAAAAAGATTTCTGGTTTGAAGTTTATATGTTGTTTTATCATTTTTTCCAACCATGTGTGGATTTTAGTCCAATATTTTTTTGCATCCGAACATGTCTACCACATATGGTAATATGAACCAGGTATCTGATGACATTTCCAACATTTATCCGATTTGTTCTTAAACATTCTCGCAATTCTTGTCGGGGGTAGATGCCACCTGTAAAACATCTTATACAAATTTTCTTTATATCCAGTTGACATTGTCATTTTATAATTTTGAGACCACAGTTTTTGCCACTTCTCTAAATCAATCCCATATCCAAAATTTGCAATGTCACTTCTTTCTCTTTCTCCTGCTGTAACATTGTTGGTATAGATCATTGTCCTTCAGATGGTGAGGAGGTTGGTATCAAAGAAGCTGGGGCTGTTATCTTTCTACTCATCTTGTAATGCTTATCTGTGAAGAGAGAGAAAAAAGAAAAAAGAAAAAAGGGAGAAAAAAAAGAAAGAACGAGGGTAAACAATTGCCACTCCAAAAAGAAAAAGGGAAAAAAATCTTCAGGCACTTGTATACCCTAATCCAATTAGTTGCAATAAGATATAAAAAAATAGAAAAAAAGCAAGAGAAGATATGGAAAAAGGGATAAAAAGGTTTTTTCTTTTTTAAAAAAAGAGGATAAGGGAAGAAAACAGAAAAATCAAAAAGAAAAAAAGAGAAAGAAAAAAATAGTCTATGTATTTCTCTTAATAAAAAGAAACAAAAAAGCAAAAGTAATAAATTTACATTCTAGTTCCTGGTCTGAAGAATCAAAATCCAAATTAAAAAAAAGCCCAACTAGAGGGGAAGTAGAAAAGAAGGCAAAAAGTAACAAACAATTCTAATGTAAAGTAAGCCTCTGTCACTAAATATCCAAGGCTCTTTGATAAATCAGCTCAAAGTTTCCAGTTCAGTGTTTTCAAGATCACTTCAATCTTTTTTCTTTCCACTTCAGACTCCAGCTATCTATAGTTTCACAGATGAGCACCTGTGTAAACAAACTGCCATGCTCATCCCATTTTCTTTTCCAGTGCAAAGCTTAGAGTCCTTGAGTATAACACGAATACATCAACAAGTAAAAGAAGAAAGAAAATGTATCCAAGCCTCTAGACTGCAGTGCTACTTATTTTCCTTCACTTTCACTTCCCCTTCATACAACCAAAACCAGGAACATTAAAAAAAAAAGTAAAATATTTTCTTTTAAAAAATAAATAAATCTCAAATCAGAAATAAGAGTCTTAATCAAAAACAAACTTTCAAGAGGATTGTTAAAAAAAGAAATAAAAACAGAAATATAAAATTTAAAAAGGACCAGTCCAGTTAAGAAGCTTTACCAAGTTCAAAATTCCAATAAAAACGGAAAAGAAAAAGAAAAACTTTCACTTTAACTAGCTTAATCTCGCCGCTTAAACTCTTTTTCTCTTCACTTTTAATTCCACTTTAAGTCTTTCAGGATGTTCTCTTCAAGAAATAGTAAGTAAAAGTTCATCTCACCAAACTGACACACTTTCTTTCAATCTCTTCCATTCCAGAGCTGTCCCAGCTTCAGCAGCTTGAATGGCTGCCTCTCCGCCGGCAGCAAAAAGGGCTTTTCCTGGATCAACCAGGGACTTTGCAATATCCCTGGGATCAGCAGGACATGCCCTTATTGATCACCGTCTCTACGGGACGGTTTAGGTCTGACAGGACCGACCAGCAGCTGAGATATCGACGGCGATCTTAGAGAATTAAGATTGCATGTTGTATCGCCGCGACGTCAGCTCCCCCTCCCCAAGGGAGGCTTTTTTGTTTTTAATGAATGAATATTGGCCAAGCTCCCCCTCCCCTGCATCTGCTGTTCTTGAGCAAGGTGACATCCTTCCCTATTCTTATTAATGCCATAAGTTTAATTTTGTACCTGTGAAACTCAAAGCTGCTTCCAATTCCATTTACGATCCTTTCTCTTTACTCTTTGATATATGCATAGATGTGATGGAACCACAACACAAGAGTTCTATGTTCAAGGCTGAGATGCTTTAGCAATGGAAAAGGTAACAAATGGCCACTGGGAAAATGTTTTATTTTTCAGTTCTATGACTTTATAGAACAGAGGTCCCCAAACTTGGCAATTTTAAGACTTGTGGACTTCAAATCCCAGAATTCTCCAGCCAGCTATGATGTTGGGGGACCCCTGTTGTAGAAACTTAGTGATCCCAACTTTTTAAGCATTGATATTCCTCTTTCCATGGGCAAGGCAGGATTTTTGCTCTTCAGCGCCTTCTGCAACACTTCCCACCGCCTGATTTACAAAGCAGCTGCTGCTAATGTCTTAGGAGCCCCTCCCAGTAAGGTCCACAGCGATCAGGAGGGTCTTTGGATGCATAACAAGAATAACTAATGCTGAAGCTTGTATATTGAGCAAACTCTATGGTTTGATCTTGAAATACCACCTCAGAAGGTCCAGAGTCAATCTGGTTTCTCCACTGAGAACATTACAGTCCTAAGGCTTTGCACACTTCTCCCAAAAACCTAGGAGCAGCTGAAACATCCAAATTAAGCAAGAACTTTAGCTCTGCCAGTTTCGGATCCATTATGCTAACTGAGCTGATCACATGTATGGGTAGAGGCATTCACTTTGTCCCCAAGTCCCTACTAGCAGTCCAAAAGATAATTGTCTTGATCTACAGAATGTAGCAACATATGAAGGAATTAGCACAATGAATTTCCTTCTCAGGAGAATTAATGGAAGTAAACTATGCTAAAGGGGGGTGGAATAAAATTAAAAAAACCCATCATTCATCAATCATGGTCACACATTGATATGGCATGGATATCTGGAAGTTTAGTAGAGGAAGTGAAGGATGCAGAAATATTGACGAACATCTGGGCAGATCATAACCCTCTGAAAATAACATGGAAAGGGAGGAAAAAACCGAGGAGAAGATGGACATCGGACACCCAATTGTTAAAAAATGAGAAATTTAGAAAAAAAATTAAGGAAGAATTAATTTTCTATTTTAAAGAAAACAACAAAGCAGACACATCCATTCAAAATCTTTGGGATGCTATGAAAGTGGTTATAAGAGGAACTATAATTTCATATTCGGTCCAAGAAAACAAAGAAAAATAAATCCAACAGAATAAATTAAATCAAAAGATTAAAGAATTAGAAGATAAATTACAAGTCTCCCCACTAAATTCTAAAATACAGGAACAATTGATTTTATACAAACATAAAATTAATTTGATAGAGCAGGAAGATTTAGCTAGAGATATGAAGATAACTAAACAAATATATTTCAAACAAGCGAACAAACCAGGCAGATGGCTTTCCTACAGACTTAAAAAAAGAAAAGGGGAAAAGATTTATTTGCCAATTACAAGACGAGGAAGGAAACTACCACCATACCATAAAGAAGAAGAAAGAGATAATATATAATTATTTTAAAAATTTATATAACAAAGAGATGGTGGATGAAGATCAAGTAAGGGAATATTTAAAAGGGAAAGGAGGGATGGAAATTAGCGAAGACTTAAAAGAACATTTGACAAAAGATATAACTATTTTACAGGACTTTTGAGGAACAATTGGGACCAATAATGGTAGAAGCATATAACGAAGTATTACTAGCTTCTAACATGCCCAACACTTGGAAAGAATCATTGATTTCGTTAATCCCGAAGGGGGACTCAGATATAAGGAAGATTCAAAATTATAGGCCAATTTCATTGTTAAATGTAGATTATAAAATTTTCACCACGATCATTGCTAATAGACTAAAAAAAATAATGAATAAGTACATACACCCAGACCAAAATGGTTTCCTCCCCAATAGACATATTAGAAACAATTTAAGAATTATATTGGACAGCCTGGAGTACTACCGTGTTTCCCCGAAAATAAGACCTACCCCGAAAGTAAGACCTAGCACTATTTTCTAAACCTGCCCTAATATAAGACCTACCCCAAAAATAAGACCTAGTGTAAATCTCCAGTTCCAGGAAGACTTTTCAGGGAGCAACCGTGCACCCGAAACACCCCCTACACATTCACACCCACTATTTGGCACCATAAATATATAAGACCTACCCCGAAAATAAGACCTAGTGTGTTTTTGGGAGCCAAAAAAAATATAAGACAGTGTCTTATTTTCGGGGAAACACGGTACGAACCCTATCCAGAAAAACAAGTAGCTTTTGTTTTCCTGGATGCTCAGAAGGCATTCGATAATCTCAATTGGCAATTTATGGTACAACAAATCTATGATATTAATTTCGGCACCAAATTTGAAAATATTATTAATGCAATTTATTCAACACAAAACGCAAATATCATAGTTAATGGAGAGACCACCCAAACAATAAGAATAGAAAAAGGAGTAAGGCAGGGATGTCCGTTATCCCCTCTGCTCTTCATATTAACATTGGAAGTGTTATTAGAAAACATCAGACAAAATATAGGAATAAAGGGATTAAAAGTTAAAAATGAAACATACAAACTTCAAGCATTTGCGGACAACATGGCGTTTATCATAGAGGAGCCACTGGAAAGCGGGTCAATACTTGTTAGAGAACTTGAAAGATATGGAAGGGTAGCAGGATTAAAAATCAATAAGCAAAAAACTAAAATTTTAGTCAAAAATTTAACAGAACAAGAAGTAACAAAATTAGAAAGGATTTGTGGATTTCATTCAATAAAAAAATCAAATACTTAGGAATTTGGCTGATGGCTCATTGTAAAGCAATAAAAGAGAATAACTATGATACCTTATTAGCTCAAACAAAGCAAAACAAGGCAAGTCAATGTCGGCTGGCGGTCCCCCGGCGACGAGCCTATACTGTTGCGGCCCCTGACCTCTGGAACCAATTGCCCCTGGGGCTCCGCCTGGCCCCTGACCTCCTCACCTTCCACCATGATCTGAAGACCTGGTTGTTCAACCAATCCGGGCTGTGACCCCTCCCTGGGGGGGATGGGTTTTTAAAATTATTTTAAACTATTGTAAATTTTAGTTTTGTAACTTTTTGGGCTTGTGAACAGTTTAATTCTTTTTAATTATTTATTGTCATTGTTTTTAGTTGTGAGCCGAGTCTTCAGAATGGGGCATACAAGTCCAAATAATAAATAAATAAATAAATAAATAAATAAATAAATAAATAAATAAATAAATAAGATTTAGAATCATGGAAGAATTTGAAACTATCGTTAATGGGCTGAATAGCAGCCATAAAGATGTCTATTTTACCTAAGTTCCTATATCTATTTCAGACCATTCCAGTGAAAATAGGAAAACCCTTTTTTGATATCTTAAATAAAATAACATTAAATTTTATTTGGCAAGGGGAGAAATAGAGGATAAAATTGAAATATTTACAAGATATGAAGAGCAGAAGAGGATTGGGATCGCCAAATTGGGAACTATATTACAGTGCAGCAAATTTGATATGGTTGAAGGATTGGATCAATTTAAAAAATAAAAGAACATTAGCCATTGAGGATCATGACTTGCAAAGAGGATGGCACGCTTTTTTGTGGGAGACAGGAGACACAAAACAAAAATATTTCCATAGACATTTAATCAGAGACTCCCTGATGTACAATTGGATTAATTTTTTAATTGGATTAAAAAAATATACAAAAATCCCAATTTGGTTATCCATGATGGTTATCGATCATTGATGGTTATCCATGATGGTTATCCATGATGGATTCACCCAAATAATTTAGACTTACAAAATGTTAAAATATAAGGACTTATTAGATACAGCTGGAAATTTAAAAACAATAAATGAACTCCAGGAACAAGGACTACGAGTAGACTGGTGGGCTTATCTTCAAATATCATCAAGATACAAGAAAGATATTAAAGAATTTGGAATACAACTAAAACCGCACTACCTGGATAAAATTTTATTAGGTTCAGACCAAAAAAATATTACAAATATTTACAAATATTTATTAGAAACCGAACTAGAAGAAGAAATTGTAAAAGGGTGTATGATTGCGTGGGGACAAAATATAGGACATAATATAAACTTAGCGGACTGGGAAACAATTTGGAACAGAAATTATAAAATAACAAAATTGGTAACATACAAAGAAAACACATACAAAATGTTTTATAGATGGCACCTTTCCCCCTCGAGATTGGTGAAAATATATTAAAAAATGAACCCCATGTGTTGGAAGTGTAAGGAGAGTGAAGGAATTTATCATATGTGGTGGACCTGCCCAGAAGTGTGGAAATATTGGTGTAAAATTCAAATTTGGTTGCAGGAAATCATTGAAGAAAAAGTAGATTTTAAACCGGAGCTTTTCTTATTGGGAATCCTCAGAAAGAAATATGAAAAGAGTATAAAATATCTTTTAATACACATATTAGCAGCCGCAAGGATTACTCTAGCGCAATGCTGGAAACAGTCTGAGATGCCAAGAGATTGAATAATGAACTGTGCTGAGATGGACAAGTTAACATTGACTTTGAAAGACAAGGAAGATTCATTATTCTATATGGTGTGGGAACGTTGGTACAATTGGTTAGAACGGAGAAAGTAATGGGATTAAGAACTATTAATTAGAGAGTTAAACAGAGCAAGTATACTTGAGAAGGAGTTAATAGTATATAGAAAATGATTATGTAAATATCACCACAGGTTGTTATGATTGTATAATTTTAATGTTCTAATGGTGAGTGTTTGTGCATCTAGTTTGTCTTTTTTCAATGTAAGTTTGTTTTTTTAATGCAATAAAAGTCAATAAAGTATTTAAAGAAAAAAAAAAACCCGTCATTTTTTCTCCTGCCTGGAAGTACAAAGGACCTTCAGCCTGCCCCTTATAAAGGACAGCTCCTCTCATTCCAGATCTCCACTCTCCCTTACCTACTTAAAGCAGAATCAGGAATTCCTAATTTCTCCCTCTACAGAATTTTAAGGGGAATCACAAAACAATGTTCAGGATGGCATTTGGGGAGAACTGAAGGTTTTTGCAGTGAGGGCACAGGGGCTCAAGGTCCCTGGGTCGCTACATTTACACTCTTCACTTGACTGTACATCTTTAATGTACCCCTGCTGCGTAACCATTCAAGCTTTGCCAGGCTAACAGCCCATACCATTTATTCATTTAACAAACGCGCTCCCAGCTGACATCACAACACTGGAAAGGGCAGAGTTTGTTCTCTAAAGAAAGAAACAAAACTGCTTTCAGCTGAAAAAGACATTTAATAAGCTTTTAACACAATAGACAGTTATATGAATGCAGAAGAAGGCAGGGGTGATGAATGGAAAAATTAACACAATGAAAAATTAACTCAATGAAGAATCAGTATTCTTCTCCCTCATCTTCCCCATCAGCGCTATCGGCCCCAACCTCTTCGTAATCCTTCTCCAGAGCAGCCATGTCCTCCCGAGCCTCTGAGAATTCCCCTTCTTCCATCCCTTCCCCAACGTACCAGTGGACAAAGGCACGCTTGGCATACATCAGATCAAACTTATGGTCCAGGCGGGCCCAGGCCTCAGCAATGGCTGTGGTGTTGCTCAGCATGCAGACAGCACGCTGCACCTTGGCCAGGTCGCCTCCGGGGACCATGGTCGGGGGCTGGTAGTTGATACCAACCTTGAAACCGGTAGGACACCAGTCCACAAACTGGATGCTGCGTTTGGTCTTGATGGTGGCAATAGCAGCATTGACATCTTTGGGAACAACGTCACCACGGTACAACAGGCAGCAGGCCATGTATTTACCGTGACGAGGGTCACATTTCACCATCTGATTAGCTGGCTCAAAGCAAGCATTAGTGATCTCTGCTACAGTCAACTGCTCATGGTAGGCTTTTTCAGCAGAGATGACCGGCGCATAGGTCGCCAGAGGGAAATGGATTCTAGGGTAGGGCACCAAGTTGGTCTGAAATTCTGTCAGATCTACATTCAGGGCACCATCAAATCGCAGGGAAGCTGTAATGGAGGACACAATCTGACTGATAAGGCGGTTGAGGTTGGTGTAGGTGGGGCGCTCAATGTCCAGGTTCCGTCGGCAAATGTCATAGATGGCTTCGTTGTCTACCATGAAGGCACAGTCGGAGTGCTCCAAGGTGGTGTGGGTGGTCAGGATGGAGTTGTAGGGCTCAACGACAGCTGTGGATACTTGGGGAGCTGGGTAGATGGAGAACTCCAGCTTGGACTTCTTGCCATAGTCAACGGACAGGCGCTCCATCAGCAAGGATGTAAAGCCAGAGCCAGTACCGCCACCAAAACTGTGGAAGACCAGAAAACCCTGGAGACCTGTGCACTGGTCGGCCTGTTGGAAAAAGCAAAGTGGATTCAGTGTCAATTTTAAGAACCAGATTTTTCTCTCATTGATTTTCAAGCATTTTCTTAAAACACCATTAACACTCAAGAAAATACTAGAAGAAATTCAATCCCCTCCAGTTGTTTGAGAATATCCTGTAGCCTATTGTAACTTCCAAATAGCTATAGACTATAACATCCAGCCTTCCAGATGATGGTGAATGCCAATTTCTACAGCCACTGCCTTTATCATGAATGAGAGCAACTTAAATTCAACCACTTCAATAGGACTGAAACATATTTAGAAGGCTGCTCGGGAATTGTCTTTCCTTCTCATTTGCCTCCTGGTAATAAAAGTCTTCATAGTTCTCCTCCACATCATTCCTGATCTAAGATGTAATTCTTTTCATTCTTTTGGTGACTTAGATGAGCCTTGGTGGTGCAGGCTGTTAAATGCCTAGCACTTAAGTTCCAGCTGCCTGCAATTAGTGCAGGCTCGAATCCCACCAGGCTCAAGGTTGACTCAGCCTTCCATCCTCTCGGGGTAGGTAAATTGAGGACCCAAGATTGTTGGGGGCAATAAGCTGACTTTGTAAAAATGCCTTAGTAATAAGCAGGCATGTACAATGGAATGAAGGCTATTGCTGAGCGCATTGGGTTGTATCCCAAAAAATGTAAGCCGACCTGAGTCTTCAGAAAAGGGCGGCATATAAATGTAATTAAAAAAAACAAAAACCTCTTTTAAAAATGATTTAAGCCACTGTTTGCTAAACTTGTAAACCAGGGACAACTCATGATGCAAAACCATAAGCAGTGGTTTAGAAATGAAACACTAGGTTCAAACATAACTATACCAAAAATAAACCCACATTTTATGACTTACCTAAAGTTCAAATCCAGCTACTGTCAAACTACTTTCCCATAAACTTGTTGCAAATACCTTAAGGCAGGGGTATCTATTTCTATTTCAGGGGTGTCTATTTCTATTTCATTGAGGGCCACTTCAGGGTTGTGTTTGCCTTCAGGCGACTGGGGTGGGTGTGGCCAGCATGATGCCACTTTTATTGGGGGGGGCGCCTGTGGTGGCCTGAGCACTCTGCCAGTGAAAAAGGGCTCCTGAGCTCCATTTTTGTCTGCAAGGGCCTCCTCAGGGGTGGGACTCTACTATACAACTGGTTGTTACGATTCTCTGCAGGTTGGCAGAACCGGCAAATCACACCACTGTCTGGACCCGACCCGCCAGCAAGCCATGCCCACCCTGACACATGACCACCAAGCCACACCCACAAATTGGGCCACACCCACAGAACCAGTTAAGAAATTTGAATCCCACCCCCGGGGCCTCCTGCAATCCTCTGCCAGCGAAAATGGAGCCCCAAGCCCCATTTTTGCTGGCAGAGGCATCGCTATTTCCAGAGCTGGCCCTCATGGGCCAGATCTAAGCACCCGCAGGCGGATCCAGCCTCCAGGCTTTGAGTTTGACACCCCTGCCCTAAGGTTTCTCGCAACTTCACTCTTATCTCATTCATTCATCACATTTACTGTTCAAAACTCAATCATGGCTAAAAAGAGAATAAATTGTTTGCCAGCAAGCATAAAAATAAAGTGGGAAACATTCAGTGAGTCGCACTAGAAGCAGCAGACAATTCTGTACTGTGAAACTAGGAGATGCATTGGGGGATCTTATCCCACTTAATACGGGGGTTTTATTTTTAAAACTATGCATCTCCACAGTTCTTTATTTCACATTTCCAAACCCAGGGCTCCTTCAGCAGCAGAAATCACCCACCAATTTCCTAATCCTGTCAAGGACCAAGTCAATGATCTCTTTGCCAATCGTGTAATGCCCTCTGGCATAGTTGTTGGCGGCATCTTCTTTGCCAGTGATCAGTTGCTCAGGGTGGAATAGCTGACGGTAAGTACCAGTGCGTACTTCATCTGTGAAAAGAATTAACAAAAAAGGTATTTACTTTGTTGTGACATTGTGTGATCAAGAACCCAAGATGTTTGTTCAGAAATGTATCTACTGAGAAAGCTTTCAGAGAGATTTTGTCTCCAGAAGAATTGAACTTCTGGGGTAAACTAAGAGATGGCACTGAGATGATTGCAGAGGACAAGAATCCAGAATGAAGAAGAGTTATGGAAGTGGCCAAGTCTTTCTGCAAGAGGCACCTTAAATATTAATTTCAGTGTATTCCAATTGCTCTCAATTGCATTGTTCAGCTGCACAACTCTTTTTGATTCTGGATCCTTGTCTTCTGTTTTACTTAACAGTCATTAGTTCACTTATGACCATCACAAAAAAAATGTACAATCAAGTCAGTTACATGATGACTTCCTTTACAACCACAACTTATGACCATAATGAGCAGACTCCATTACAGTCATGCTGAGGACAAATTGTAATGTATTATAAGTAGACTTATGGGAAAATACAACATTTAAATCTTTATTATATTACTGTTCACAATACAGAATCCCCTTTGGGAGAGGATGGGCAGCTATATAAATTTGATAAATAAAGTATTGAACTATATGCCAAAATTTTAGAATCTGAATGTTTATCATGAATTATGGTTTTATTGAACATGGGAGTAGGTAAAAGAACATTGAGAAATTGGTGGTCTGGTATTATGTCAGATATTAAGAAATGGCTGCAAGAAGTGTGTGATATGTTTTGGAAAAAAAACAATATTTTTCTACTAATCATATGCAGCAGTAAATGTCAGATTTCATAAATCACAGATTTTGTGATATTTTACAATATTTTTGTATTTATAAGCAGAACATCCAGATTCAGCCACAGTTTTGTTCCATACAGTATCAACCTTGTGAACTCTCAAGCTTTTTCTTTCTGCCATGTATTCAAGATGTACAGTGATTAATGTGTGTGTGTGTTACAATGTAGGTATATACATATATATGTATGTAGCATATTGTGTTGTGTATGTGTACACTTTTGAGAGCAGACAACAGAATTTCATTTTTAATGTGTGCCAGAGTTCCACAGAAAAAATGACAATAAAGGTTGTCTTACTTATAATATAGCGGTATATTTATTAGTAAATCAGCAAGTACTAAAAGTATAAAATATAACATGCTTTTGTTTTTCTTTATTACTTTGTCTGGGTTTGTCTCTTTTCTAATTTGTTTTGGTTTCTATTAATTTTTTCTTTTTCAAATTTATGTATGTTAAGAATATTAAATTAAAAAGTCATGATTGAATAGGTTAAAAATTCAAATTAGCACAAATTAATTCCTTATACCAAAACAAAAATCCATCATATATCCAGTCAAAAATTTCAACAGAGTCTGTTCAGATATGTCATGATGTTCTTCAGCAGGGATCTCCAAATTTGGCAACTTTAACACTTGTGGACTTCAACTCCCAGAATTCTCCAGCTAGGATGGGTCTGCAAGTCCACAAGTCTTAAAGTTGCCACGTTGAAGACCCTGTTCTTCAGGGTCTAAGCCTGATTTCTTTTTGTTTTTTTTACTTTCCCTTACTTGAAATGCAAGGAACTGGATCTCCGACTTGACTAGAAATGTTTGTTTTTCTATGAACCTCTAACCTTCCTTGCCACTGAGTATTTCTAAGATGTTAATATTACTGAAAGTAGCTCACCAATCACCGTTGGCTCCAAGTCTATGAACACAGCCCTGGGGACGTGTTTGCCAGCTCCAGTCTCACTGAAGAAGGTGTTGAAGGAGTCATCTCCTCCCCCAATGGTCTTATCGCTGGGCATCTGCCCATCTGGCTGGATGCCATGTTCAAGGCAGTAGAGCTCCCAGCAGGCATTGCCAATCTGGACACCGGCTTGGCCAACGTGGATGGAGATGCACTCACGCTGTGGAAAGAAACCAATTCCATTATATTTATTCTAGAACAAGTAAACCACAACTAGCAATTGGCTGCAATGATTAAACCACTCACCAGTTGCAGAAAGTCCCAACTAGCAATAAATAATCATCTGTTTTCATGCTACATGAAGCATGAGCTATTAACAAGACTTAAGGGCATGGCTGCACTAGAAATTATTAGCTCTGTCTGTCTCTGTCTGTATGAAGTGTAGGTGCAGCTATGGCTGAAATTTTGGTGCAAGCCAATGCTAACGTCTTCTTGTGCTATATCCGTCATTGGATATTGGCAATCGTATTGGTGATCCTATTTTTATCAATGGTTGCATGAAAAGCTGCTGTTTTGTCCAAACCAGCTCCCTTAGATTTTGAAGCCATGATGTTCTTTTTCTGCCTGGACCTCTTCTGCTTTCCTTGGAGGATTAAGCGAAATATGCTGCATTTTTCTGGGTGTCACATCAAATGTTCAAAATATTCTAACTTTTGCTTTTTTATGGTTTTGAATTGATGATTTCCCTGGGCTTTCCCAGGTGGCTTATCACCTCATTTCTCATTTCAATCATTTCCCATCTCAATGCTAGCAACTATCTAGTCTTAATTCACTGGAGGGTTAAGCATCAATCATTACAATGGTCACAATTTTTGTTTTTCAATATGGATCTTCATCACCTGCTTCTGCAATTTCTGGAAATAAAGGAAAGCTGGATAAAGCACAGAAATCACCTGTTCAGGACATTCTATATTATTTAGTAACCGGCCAGCAAGTAAACGGCCCAGCAGACTTTTGATCGCCAGTTCAGGTAGATGCAGTAATGTGGCCTAACCAGCATGAAAAAGAGTTGGTGATGGGGGATTATGGGAGTTATTGCCCAGGGCACTTGGATGGGGTCAGGATGGGGAAGCCTGATCTAAGGAACTCTTTTTTTTTTTTTTTAGGTGCCAACTTTGTATTTGGCAATGGGCAGAAGCAGGCATTGTGCAGTTCAGAATGCACTTCCTATTTACCTAGCTTGGCATTTTCTTAAAAGCTGCCAATGCATTAACTATGAGGTTGGGCTCCAGTTTATTTTTCAACAATAGCTGAAAAACAGAGAAACCAGGAAGCAAACACAGGTCATTGGGCAAGAAAGACTCAAAGTGCCATTTGCTTCATTTTTAAAAAGGTGCAGCATCCGAAAAGTATCCGCTCCTTATGATATATGTTTTGGGGAGGTGGGGCTGCAGCTACATCTGCTACGTTCATCAACTACATTAAATATGGGGGCTGCAAGCACTTCAGATTTGATCTCCGAAAGATGCTTTCCTGCATGAAAGAGGGCAAAATATAATACCTGCTCAATGGACCTTGCAGCAGCTGTATCTTTTTCTAGAATCATATGGCTGCCCATCATAGCTCCCACATAATCCCACAAAATGACCAACTGCTTTAATTGGATGCTCCAATCGTTACCCTGTACACTGTTTTGAACCTGAATGTGAGGCAATTATATGCAGAATATAGAAGCTTTCATGGAGTAGAGTTGACCCCCTCCCCACCTCAAAAGTCAGTTTTTAAAACTGGCACACCACAGTAACTGATATTTAAAACGGTTTCCAAAATATTTAGAAAAGCACCTTAATTTTAGTCCAATTATGGCTCTAAATGCTTTGAGCATAAGCAAACCGGGTTAAAACTGGCAGCCGAGAATGCTGGAATTATATCTCTGCCCTCTGGTCTTCTGAAGAAATAAAACACGGCTGCTTCAAGCTTTCTGTAATTCGAGAACATTCCCCATTGTAGAAATAAAGTTACTTTGGTCATGTAGCAATCTAGTATCACTGTAATAAGAGTTAAGCTGATTCAACTCTACTTCCATCCTAAACTTAGTGTGTCTCTTCGCTTCCTACACCCCCAACCTCCCAAACCAGCTTAAACCTGCTGGCTCTGTCATCATCTGGCTCACAACACACAAGACTTCAGATTAAACAGCAAGGCTTTAAAGGTGTTGTTTGAAGGGCTAAGGGTCAGGCATCACTGTGCCTTTTCAAAGGAGAAGGCAATGGATAGGGCAATTTGATGCCTGTCACAATGCATCTCCAAAAATTTACTTGGAGGTCAAGAGCTGAAAAAAATGACAGCCTTGGAAGGGAGGGTTCAGTCCTACACAAAGAAGACCATATTAGCGGTCCATAATTAGACCCTTATTTATTACAATAAATTGTAAAACAAAAAGGAAATTTCCACAAAATATTTAGTGTTCTTTATTGAATAAGATAAGGCCAATAAAGATCCCCTATTTGGTTTCCAGCTCTCTTAAAAAACTCCTGGGAACTTTTTTGTATCAGGCTCCTTAAATGGCCTTTTGAAGCTTGCAATGGATTTCTCCATAATTTTTAATTTGGGTGTGAAATTTTTAAAAAAATAATAATAGTCATAGGACATAAGAGATTCTTCATTCCAAAGTAACTTTATTTTTTCTCACTATCTTAACCATTAACACAAATCCATGATTCACTGAGACTAGAAACCATGAAAAATACATTGTAACAATAGATTGCTAAACTGCACCTTTGCTAAGTTATCAACTGACAATAGCAAAACCCAAGTACCAAAACCAAGTACCAAAACCCAAGTACCAAAACCCAAGTACCAAAACCCAAGTACCAAAATCAAGTACCAAAACCAAATATCAAAACCAAGTACCCGGACAAGAGTAATTAACCAAAAAACCTGTTCAGTCACACACTTCCCCAAACCCACAAATAGGCTGTCCAGACACCATCTACACAACAAAAAGGTAAGCCAACAGAGAGAGGAAGGAGAACAAAGATTGACCTTTTGACAGAGTCATGCACACGCACACACTCCTCCCAAGTAACACCAAGGACCAGTCCCTTTATAAAACAAAGTCTCTCTACCCCATTTTCTCTGTAGCCTATAAACTCCAGACATGACCAATGACTGCTGCTGACAGAGAATGGTAGGAATTGACCTGGAGTTGTACAAAAGCCTTTGTCCAGATTGAAGGAAGACAACCTCGTACGGGAATCCTCGGCAACTTTCAGACATCACAGTAAGCCATAATGCATTGTGGAATAATCCATGAATAACTAGATTTGCCCAGTCTGCTAGTCCACACACAAACCATATTTTGGTTGAGGACAATACACAAGTCAGACCAGTATGTGACCAATCAGTCCTCTGCAAGGTAGACAGGGCTGTATTCTCCAGACAATATTGCTTACTTCTCACCAGCAGTAGAAGTTCTGGCTAGCATTCAAACCTGCTTGAGTCACTGTGACTATTGCAACACATTGTATTTAGCAAACAAGAGGCCAGGAGCAGCATCGTGTCCTGGCCCTCTTTTATCAACTACTAGCAGATGCTTTATTTTTCATATACTCTTTAACACCAGCATCCGTAAGCTTTCCATGCATTCACATACCCAGAAATTACTTTAAACAAGTAGCTCTGGAGTGGGACATTATGGAGTGTGGGGTTTTTATGGAGGTAGACTTCCACATGCAAACTTAGGGCAACCCATGCAGAGGCTATACAAGGAAGCCAATGAAAAGATAATAGGAAGTATTGAAGACCAAGCATCTTTGGGAAGAAAAGGGACGCTTAGATTTTTGTCTTAATTTTCTGTCTCTCCGACCAAAGGGTAATTCTATTATCAGAGGAAAATGAGGAAATGCTATACTGTGACTCAGGTTATAATGAGAGGTTTGTTCAATAAAAGTCCAAAGGGCACAGTATCACATGACTCTTAGTGTGGAAGCTACTTCAGTACCCTATACTGTGACTAGCAATAAAGTCCAAAGGGCACAGTATCACATGGTGTGGAAGCTCTTCTTGGTGCTGGAGTCTTGGTGCTGAGCCTGGCTGGTTGCCTGCAGATGTTTCATTGTACTATTGTACTGATGATGTTACCTAGATGGGTCGTGAAATGCCTGAAAGGAAGCAAGCAAGCTGAGAGAGCACCAAGGACTCCATAGTTTAACCTTGAGCTACAGATATTCTCTGCAATATCCTCAGGCCTGACCCACCTAAACATATTTGTCAGGGGTGGGATTCAAATGTTTTAACAACCGGTTCTATGGGCGTGGCTTAGTTGGTGGGCATGGCTTAGTTGGTGGGCGTGGCTTGGTGGTCATGTGACTAGGTGGACGTGGCTTGGTGGTCATGTTATTGGCTGGACATGGCCAACTCAGTATCACTCACATTGAGGCACACATCTCCTCGCCTGGCCTTTCATGACTGTGGGGATGCTGCAACAGTCATAAGTGTGAAAAATGGTTATAAGTCACTTTTTTCAGTGCCATTGTAACTTTGAATGGTCACTCCACACAAGCAAAGTACCAGCAAAGGAGGAAAAAAACTCCAGAGATGTTCCTGAGACAGGAAGTCTAGTCCTGCCAAGAATGTAATAAGGGTTAACGGAGAGGCAGTTTCTGTAAGCAACACCAGAATGTTTCCTTCCTGACTTCCTTACAGGATTAGACCAGTAATTTCTTCTAACAACCAGTTCTCCTAACTGCTTAGAATGTTAACAACAGGTTCTAAAGAATAGGTGTGAACTGGTAGAATCCCACCCCTGATATTAGTCATTTCAGGCAAGCAATGTAATTATCTTTCAGCACTAAAAAAGGGTAGAGGAGAACAGCCTGAGAATTAAAATAGGCTTCTCCAACGTAACCATTTCCAGATGACTTATAGTGCAGCTCCCAGTATTCCCCACCAACATGGGTACTGGTGCTGTTGGGTGCAACAGCTGTGGCCCAAATATATTTTTTAATATTTATTAAATTTCTATGCTGCCCATCTCCCCTACAAGGTGATTCTGGGTGGCTTCATCTTGATCTTCAAGATCTTGATGACTTCTGTTCAGAAAATCATGTTTAACTGATTCTGAGCTCAGAATATTAGTATTAAGAGTGTCGAATGTTAGCCCAAAATCTCTAAAAGCTGGATTGACATTACACCCAGAGTGTAGAATTCTGAAGCTGCTTCAGATTTTAAAAATATGAACAAACCCTGCAACTTATTTCCTTCCTGTTGCAGGTAAATGCTAGCTATTCGTTTGTAAGAGCACCATGAAACATCCTGAATTCTTATTCTAAAAATTGTGCCATCTTCCTAGAAGGCTTGGTGTGAGATCAGTGGAGACAATACAGTAAAAACCCTGAGTATTACTTAGGGAAGGGTTTATTATTAGTAGACACACTCAAAAATATTGGAAAGGCAGTGCGGATTATTTAACTGGATTTGAAACTTCACTTTCCTTCATATACTAATGTCTCTCTTTTCCCTGAAAAATGACTCAACAGGTATCTATGAAAAATGAAGGCAAAGAAGATGAGTCACAAGACTGAAGCATCAAGTCATATCCTGCTTCTAAGAGCAAGATAAAGATTCCCTATTAGGCCACCTCCTACTGGTAGCTTTTTAAAAAGAGAAACCGTCTTCTTTTCTCTGTGCTGTACAAAGCCTGGAAGATTTGGGCACGAGTTGCCCACCCATTTCATAGAAAGAATAAGGTGAGAATACAGGAGCTTGCTCATGATTTTAGAGCTTTTGACATGAGTAATTACTGATATTACAGCATTCAAGACTTTGTTGAATGAAATATCCTTCTCGGTTCAGTTCCAAGTGGGGAAAAAGACACTGGATTCATGGTGGTTGCTTGGAAAGATGGTTTATTGATGGACAGGATCACATGCCTTGGATGAAGAAAAAGGGGAAAAAATGTTTGAGAGTCCCTTGGTTTTATGCCCTCTGTCGGGATTTGAATTTGAGCTTGTATTCTGATTGGTTGTCAGACTCCTATGGGGCCATGCAGGGGCAACTCTGTAGGCTGTCCTGAGTCCCAGGCTTGGTTGAGCCTTGCTGGATGATGATGCACTGAAAGGGCTTTAGGCAATTGCTATTATGGCTCTACCTGGAGGAGATAGATCTTTGTTATGTAGAATAGACTGGCCCAGGCCTTAATGGCCCATTAGCAAAGGTAGAGGAGCTGAGTTTCTGCCTCTCTTGGGTCTCTACTTCTCTTTTAGGGGAAATATTCTGCCTTTTTAGTATATCCTAAAATATTTCATTTTCCTAGGAGAAGGGTGGGTTTTAACAATTTGATACCGATAAAAGAATATTTTTAGCTGTTCTGACCCAAACCCTTTTCCAATTAAAAAAAACATGAACCAAAGAGAACAGAAACCTTTTAATGATTCTTATGAATCCCTGGTTAAAAGGCTGCTGCAAAATAATTAACTTCGATAAGCACGAGCCTCGTCAAAACTTTGGGGGCTGCCAAGAATAACAGATAAGGTTACCTAGAAATGTTTTACAACAAAAGAGTCTTGAAATACCCAACTAAGATACTGCAATGTCCACCAGGCTTGAGTTTCCATATGTCTTTGCTTCCTGCAAAGAACTTCACAACTAGCTTTTATCTTCTTGAAGGAGGGGCCATTACCTTGCAGCCTTACTCTCATGCTTCTGCAGCTGCTCTTTCCTACCAGCCCTGTGCGCATGCGCACTTACTTCACACAGGCTCCTTGGGAACCTCCTCATAGCTGCTGCCAGCCTCCACAATCTCAGAAGGCAGCAGTCCAGTCCCTTAATGGTCCTGGCCCCTCATCTGAGTCCTTGCTCTCCTCAGCCTTCTGCACCTGCTGGCCGCTAACTACAACAGTAGCTGGGGCTGGAATGAGAGGTTGTTGGTGCTCTGAGCTTGGCTGTTTCCTTACAGATGTTTCATCATTGCCCAAAAACTAGGTAACTTAGATGTTACCTAGTTTGGGTAATGAAACTTCTGCAAGAAAACAACCAAGCTCAGAAAGTACTAACCGATTCCTCATTCAGAACTGTCCATTACAGCTCAGCCTGTACTTATCGGCTCCAAACCTCCAACTGCTTATCTCCAAATATCATGGATGATTTAGTGCTCTCTTGAAGCAGCCTGCAGCAACATGCAAACCAACGATAGAGCTCTACTCTTGCAGCCACGAAAATCTGTAAAGCCGAGAGACGCAAGAAAGGAAATACTTCGAGAGGATGCCATGCCCCAACGAAGTGAGATTGAGTTAGAGCAACCGGCGCACGGACTTCCCG
Organism: Naja naja; assembly: GCA_009733165.1. Lineage (NCBI taxonomy): Eukaryota > Metazoa > Chordata > Lepidosauria > Squamata > Elapidae > Naja > Naja naja. The sequence continues at coordinate 152,111,877 of CM019149.1, read as the reverse complement.
CCTCCTGATGGGCGAAACACCCTGCAGGAAACGTCCCAACATCTCCCTCTCTTCATCCATGCGGGCGGTCATGTGTGCTACTATCAGTCGGAGCCAGGGGCCGCTTCTTCCTACCGACCAGAACTGGGATCTCGGAATTGAACGGAGTCTCCCTCGGGGTGGGGGGAAGAAAGTGAAAGGCGTAATAGCGCTACTTCGGAGAAACAAGCCAGGACGAAGTTTACTTTTATCGCTCCCCGCACTTTATCCGTAACTGTATAAAAAAGCCCTTTAGGTCCATTCTGACTCCTTCCTTCCTCCACATGTCGCGGGAGCCGGACAGGGCCCCACTTGTACGATTACATTTCTCCCCCGACTTCACTTTCACCGCCCCCAAATCACCCAAAGTCGGAAAAGTTTTCCCTTCCGATTAGATGTAAAAAATAATAATTCGGAGAATCCTTTGTTCACTTACCATGTTTCGTGGAAACCGGGATTCCGGGGGGAAAGCACCTCCAACAAACGGGTCGAGAGTCTTCCTCACTAACCGACCCGTTTAGGAAGCCGCCAGTGAGCCCTTTTGGCTAACGCAAACTAGGGCGGGACATTTTATAGCGTTTGGGCGTGTCCTAACGCTATAAAATGGTTAAAGAGGAAGGTAACGAGGGAGGCAGGTTTTACTTTCCTTTGCTTGCCCTTCAGCTGCCGCCTTATTGACAGGCTCGAATGTCCCAAAACCTGAACGGAATGACATGCGCAGGAGAGAATGAGGGGGCGGGGGGCGCTGTAAAAGCTGAATTCACTTCGTTACTACCGTCCCTGTCCTAATGTCCCTTTTTATTTGTACCCATTTCATGTCATAATCACGTTCTAATTATATGTTATTTAATACATACTTGAGAAATAAAATAAATATATAAAATATAAACATATATAAAAATATAAAATATGAAACCTATTGTGTGCAAGGGCGCAGCCCTGCCTACCCTTTTGGAATGATGTGGAAGCAATAATTTGCCCTGAAAATATAGGGGCTGAAGTTCACAGCCTTCCCCCCCACCAACCCATCCTCATGTCTGTCAGGAAAACCCACATTGGCCATTGGAAGGTAAATGTGATGGGGCTTGCAAATAGCTTGATTAAGAGAAGTGAAGTTTAGAGGATGGAAGGTTTTTAGCAGAAGAGGTGTCACAAAGGAGAGGGTGGGAAGAAGCAGATGTCCTCGAGTGCCATCTAGAGGTCGAAGTGTGGCATAAGCCTGCTGTAGTCCAGACAGATAATTCACATTCCAGGCCTGGTTGGCTGTTTGTCTTGCAATTCATTTGAATGCTTCTTCCTTCAGTATTTTTCAACCTTGGTAACTTTTAAGATGTGTGGGACTTCAAATCCCAGACTTCCTCAGTCACCCATGCTTAGGAAGGCTCTTGATTTTCAACCCCCCAGATTTTAGTTGCCTTTCCATGCATAGAAAATACATGAAAAAACCATAGATGGATGTAGGATTAGGACTAGGACTCCATGAGTTCAGAAAATAAAATAAACATCACCATGAGATGCAGAGATGGTCATTATGCTTAGGAGGCCTCTCCTAAGAGAGATATTCCCAAATATTTTCTTCTGTGTGTAAAATATATGGAAAAATCCTATTTGGATCCAAATCCTGTTAGGGTTAGGGTTAAATTGCCATGGATTCAGAGCATAAAATAAACATCACCAATAGAGTCCGAGAACCTTGTTTATGCTTAGGAAGGGTCTTTGAATTTAAATCCCTGAAATGCTGTCTGTGAAGTTCTGGGAGTTGAAGCCCACACATCTTAAAGTCGCCAAGATTGAAAAACATTGCTCTTTACTCTGGGTGCACAAGTATTAATTAGCTAGACTTTAATCTAATTAAAGCCAAATGTTTTGGATGTTGCTGGATATCCCCTTCCCTCTCAGTCCTCAAAAGATGCGGAGAATACATTCACACCTAACTTTTAAAATCAGAGCATTCTGTAGCTTCAGGCCTTCTAGACTAAGCCCCCTTTCACAGCCCCTTCTGACCAGAACCACAAATCTGAGGCATCGTTTGTTGCCACTCTGAGGCAAGGAATGCGTCATCATTTCAGAAAAATAAATCCACTGATCCTCTAAATATTTTGCCCAAGTCTCAAGCAGAAAACAAAACCCTGCCCATCTCTATTGTTCTCCTTTATTGTCATCCTACTCACTGCAGCTCTCCTCTTCCCAGAAATGTTAAATATGGCCATCAAAATATTCCTCATTCTTGTTGTCATTAAGGCAGTTGCGTTATTAATGCCAGCAGAGTCTGAGTTACAAGGAGTCAGACAGGTGTTCGTAAAATAGACTACACAAAAGAACTGGAGCTAGTTGTTATAATTTTCCCAAAAAGGACCTTTTCCCACAGTAGCTTAGTGAACCACACTCTCTCTTTTAGCTTCAGATTTATTCAAAAGCAAGCACAGTAGAGCTGAAAATAATAGCAGCAGTCATTAACTTAATGTCTTCCTTAAAACATTTATTTTCTTTAACTATTCTGGCATCCAGAAAGCAATTTGGCATGAACTGGTGTTCTCATGCATAAGGACTTGAATTCCAAGTAGCTGACTTAGCAGTTATGACTAAATAGCATTTTTTCTGCTATTTCTAACCAACTGTATCTGGATTCAGAAGAATAATAGGACCAAATCCTGGTTAGTCAGGAGACTATGCCACCAGAAAATCTCAAGGTGGTAGACTCGACTGGAAAATCTACATCCAGCCTACAAAAACTATTCCAGAAAATAGCTGTAACAAAGCAGTTGTCAAGAAAACTCTGCTGTTTCCTGTTTGTTGTAAAAATTAGTACTGTATCTTGATCATTGTACAAAAAAACCTTTGTACATTCTATGATTAAAATACTTTTTTCCCTGCTTTATCTGTTTTCTGCATAGCTTTTGGCACTGAATTCAGTTCCTCATGTTTATTCCAACTCTTGTTAAATGTATCTCCTTTTAACCATGCAAATGCATATTTTGCTCTTCCAGCATAGCTTTTGTAATTGAATGCACAACTAGGAATTATACACAAAGAGCTTATTATGGAGTGCAATTTCCATAACAGCTTAATATAGGCCCAAATCTTCAGGAGTATAGACAGAAACACATGCATCTGCTGTTCTTGAGCAAGGTGACATCCTTCCCTATTCTTATTAATGCAATAAGTTTAATTTTGTACCTGTGAAACTCAAAGCTGCTTCCAATTCCATTTACGATCCTTTCTCTTTACTCTTTGATATATGCGTAGATGTGATGGAACCACAACACAAGAGTTCTATGCTCAGATGCTGAGATACTTTAGCAATTGAAAAGGTAACAAATGGCCACTGGGAAAATGTTTATTTTTCAGTTCTATGACTTTATAGAACAGAGGTCCCCAAACTTGGCAATTTTAAGACTTGTGGACTTCAAATCCCAGAATTCTCCAGCCAGCTATGCTGTTGGGGGACCCCTGTTGTAAAAACTTAGTGATCCCAACTTTTTAAGCATTGATATTCCTCTTTCCATGGGCAAGGCAGGATTTTTGCTCTTCAGTGCCTTCTGCAACACTTCCCACCACCTGATTTACAAAGCAGCTGCTGCTAATGTCTTAGGAGCCCCTCCCAGTAAGGTCCACAGCAATCAGGAGGGTCCTTGGATGCATAACAAGAACTAATGCTGAAGCTTGTATATTGAGTAAACTCTATGGTTTGATCTTGAAATACCGCCTCAGAAGGTCCAGAGCCAATCTGGTTTCTCCACTGAGAACATTACAGTCCTAAGGCTTTGCACACTTCTCCCAAAAACCTAGGAGCAGCTGAAACATCCAAATTAAGCAAGAACTTTAGCTCTGCCAGTTTCAGATCCATTATGCTAACTGAGCTGATCATTTATATAAGACACATGTATGGATAGAGGCATTCACTTTGTCCCCAAGTCCCTACTAGCAGTCCAAACGATAATTGTCTTGATCTACAGTATGTAGCAACATATGAAGGAATTAGCACAATGAATTTACTTCTCAGGAGAATTAATGAAAGTAAACTATGCTAAAGTGGGGAATAAAATAAAATAAAAAACACGTCATTTTTTCTACTGCCTGGAAGTACAAAGGACCTTCAGCCTGCCCCTTATAAAGGACAGCTCCTCTCATTCCAGATCTCCACTCTCCCTTACCTACTTAAAGCAGAATCAGGAATTCCTAATTTCTCCCTCTACAGAATTTTAAGGGGAATCACAAAACAATGTTCAGGATGGCATTTGGGGAGAACTGAAGGTTTTTGCAGTGAGAACACAGGGGCTCAAGGTCCCTGGGCCGCTACATTTACACTCTTCACTTGACTGTACATCTTTAATGTACCCCTGCTGCGTAACCATTCAAGCTTTGCCAGGCTAACAGCCCATACCATTTATTCATTTAACAAACGCGCTCCCAGCTGACATCACAACACTGGAAAGGGCAGAGTTTGTTCTCTAAAGAAAGAAACAAAACTGCTTTCAGCTGAAAAAGACATTTAATAAGCTTTTAACACAATAGACAGTTATATGAATGCAGAAGAAGGCAGGGGTGATGAATGGAAAAATTAACACAATGAAAAATTAACTCAATGAAGAATCAGTATTCTTCTCCCTCATCTTCCCCATCAGCGCTATCGGCCCCAACCTCTTCGTAATCCTTCTCCAGAGCAGCCATGTCCTCCCGAGCCTCTGAGAATTCCCCTTCTTCCATCCCTTCCCCAACGTACCAGTGGACAAAGGCACGCTTGGCATACATCAGATCAAACTTATGATCCAGGCGGGCCCAGGCCTCAGCAATGGCTGTGGTGTTGCTCAGCATGCAGACAGCACGCTGCACCTTGGCCAGGTCACCTCCGGGGACCACAGTCGGGGGCTGGTAGTTGATACCAACCTTGAAACCGGTAGGACACCAGTCCACAAACTGGATGCTGCGTTTGGTCTTGATGGTGGCAATAGCAGCATTGACATCTTTGGGAACAACGTCACCACGGTACAACAGGCAGCAGGCCATGTATTTACCGTGACGAGGGTCACATTTCACCATCTGATTAGCTGGCTCAAAGCAAGCATTGGTGATCTCTGCTACAGTCAACTGCTCATGGTAGGCTTTTTCAGCAGAGATGACCGGCGCATAAGTCGCCAGAGGGAAATGGATTCTAGGGTAGGGCACCAAGTTGGTCTGAAATTCTGTCAGATCTACATTCAGGGCACCATCAAATCGCAGGGAAGCTGTAATGGAGGACACAATCTGACTGATAAGGCGGTTGAGGTTGGTGTAGGTGGGGCGCTCAATGTCCAGGTTCCGTCGGCAAATGTCATAGATGGCTTCGTTGTCTACCATGAAGGCACAGTCGAGTGCTCCAAGGTGGTGTGGGTGGTCAGGATGGAGTTGTAGGGCTCAACGACAGCTGTGGATACTTGAGGAGCTGGGTAGATGGAGAACTCCAGCTTGGACTTCTTGCCATAGTCAACGGACAGGCGCTCCATCAGCAAGGAGGTAAAGCCAGAGCCAGTACCACCACCAAAACTGTGGAAGACCAGAAAACCCTGGAGACCTGTGCACTGGTCGGCCTGTTGGAAAAAGCAAAGTGGATTCAGTGTCAATTTTAAGAACCATATTTTTCTCTCATTGATTTTCAAGCATTTTCTTAAAACACCATTAACACTCAAGAAAATACTAGAAGAAATTCAATCCCTTCCAGTTGTTTGAGAATATCCTGTAGCCTATTGTAACTTCCAAATAGCTATAGACTATAACATCCAGCCTTCCAGATGATGGTGAATGCCAATTTCTACAGCCACTGCCTTTATCATGAATGAGAGCAACTTAAATTCAACCACTTCAATAGGACTGAAACATATTTAGAAGGCTACTCGGGAATTGTCTTTCCTTCTCATTTGCCTCCTGGTAATAAAAGTCTTCATAGTTCTCCTCCACATCATTCCTGATCTAAGATGTAATTCTTTTCATTCTTTTGGTGACTTAGATGAGCCTTGGTGGTGCAGGCTGTTAAATGCCTAGCACTTAAGTTCCAGCTGCCTGCAATTAGTGCAGGCTCAAATCCCACCAGGCTCAAGGTTGACTCAGCCTTCCATCCTCTCGGGGTAGGTAAATTGAGGACCCAAGATTGTTGGGGGCAATAAGCTGACTTTGTAAAAATGCCGCTTAGTAATAAGCAGGCATGTACAATGGAATGAAGGCTATTGCTGAGCGCATTGGGTTGTATCCCAAAAAATGTAAGCCAACCTGAGTCTTCAGAAAAGGGCGGCATATAAATGTAATTAAAAAAAACAAAAACCTCTTTTAAAAATGATTTAAGCCACTGTTTGCTAAACTTGTAAACCAGGGACAACTCATGATGCAAAACCATAAGCAGTGGTTTAGAAATGAAACACTAGGTTCAAACATAACTATACCAAAAATAAACCCACATTTTATGACTTACCTAAAGTTCAAATCCAGCTACTGTCAAACTACTTTCCCATAAACTTGTTGCAAATACCTTAAGGCAGGGGTTCTATTTCTATTTCAGGGGTGTCTATTTCTATTTCATTGAGGGCCACTTCAGGGTTGTGTTTGCCTTCAGGCGACTGGGGTGGGTGTGGCCAGCATGATGCCACTTTTATTGGGGGCCTGTGGTGGCCTGAGCACTCTGCCAGTGAAAAAGGGCTCCTGAGTTCCATTTTTGTCTGCAAGGGCCTCCTCAGGGGTGGGACTCTACTATACAACTGGTTGTTACGATTCTCTGCAGGTTGGCAGAACCGGCAAATCACACCACTGTCTGGACCTGACCCGCCAGCAAGCCATGCCCACCCTGACACATGACCACCAAGCCACACCCACAAATTGGGCCACACCCACAGAACCAGTTAAGAAATTTGAATCCCACCCCCGGGGCCTCCTGCAATCCTCTGCCAGCGAAAATGGAGCCCCATTTTTGCTGGCAGAGGCATCGCTATTTCCAGAGCGGCCCTCATGGGCCAGATCTAAGCACCCCGCAGGCCAGATCCAGCCTCCAGGCTTTGAGTTTGACACCCCTGCCCTAAGGTTTCTACGCAACTTCACTCTTATCTCATTCATTCATCACATTTACTGTTCAAAACTCAATCATGGCTAAAAAGAGAATAAATTGTTTGCCAGCAAGCATAAAAATAAAGTGGGAAACATTCAGTGAGTCGCACTAGAAGCAGCAGACAATTCTGTACTGTGAAACTAGGAGATGCATTGGGGGATCTTATCCCACTTAATACGGGGGTTTTATTTTTAAAACTATGCATCTCCACAGTTCTTTATTTCACATTTCCAAACCCAGGGCTCCTTCAGCAGCAGAAATCACCCACCAATTTCCTAATCCTGTCAAGGACCAAGTCAATGATCTCTTTGCCAATCGTGTAATGCCCTCTGGCATAGTTGTTGGCGGCATCTTCTTTGCCAGTGATCAGTTGCTCAGGGTGGAATAGCTGACGGTAAGTACCAGTGCTGCTTCATCTGTGAAAAGAATTAACAAAAAGGTATTTACTTTGTTGTGACATTGTGTGATCAAGAACCCAAGATGTTTGTTCAGAAATGTATCTACTGAGAAAGCTTTCAGAGAGATTTTGTCTCCAGAAGAATTGAACTTCTGGGGTAAACTAAGAGATGGCACTGAGATGATTGCAGAGGACAAGAATCCAGAATGAAGAAGAGTTATGGAAGTGGCCAAGTCTTTCTGCAAGAGGCACCTTAAATATTAATTTCAGTGTATTCCAATTGCTCTCAATTGCATTGTTCAGCTGCACAACTCTTTTTGATTCTGGATCCTTGTCTTCTGTTTTACTTAACAGTCATTAATTCACTTATGACCATCACAAAAAAAATGTACAATCAAGTCAGTTACATGATGACTTCCTTTACAACCACAACTTTCTCTCAAGCTTTTTCTTTCTGCCATGTATTCAAGATGTACAGTGATTAATGTGTGTGTGTGTTACAATGTAGGTATATACATATATATGTATGTAGCATATTGTGTTGTGTATGTGTACACTTTTGAGAGCAGACAACAGAATTTCATTTTTAATGTGTGCCAGAGTTCCACAGAAAAAATGACAATAAAGGTTGTCTTACTTATAATATAGCGGTATATTTATTAGTAAATCAGCAAGTACTAAAAGTATAAAATATAACATGCTTTTGTTTTTCTTTATTACTTTGTCTGGGTTTGTCTCTTTTCTAATTTGTTTTGGTTTCTATTAATTTTTTTCTTTTTCAAATTTATGTATGTTAAGAATATTAAATTAAAAAGTCATGATTGAATAGGTTAAAAATTCAAATTAGCACAAATTAATTCCTTATACCAAAACAAAAATCCATCATATATCCAGTCAAAAATTTCAACAGAGTCTGTTCAGATATGTCATGATGTTCTTCAGCGGGGATCTCCAAATTTGGCAACTTTAACACTTGTGGACTTCAACTCCCAGAATTCTCCAGCTAGGATGGGTCTGCAAGTCCACAAGTCTTAAAATTGCCACGTTTGAAGACCCCTGTTCTTCGGGGTCTAAGCCTGATTTCTTTTTGTTTTTTTAACTTACTTTCCCTTACTTGAAATGCAAGGAACTGGATCTCCGACTTGACTAGAAATGTTTGTTTTTCTATGAACCTCTAACCTTCCTTGCCACTGAGTATTTCTAAGATGTTAATATTACTGAAAGTAGCTCACCAATCACCGTTGGTTCCAAGTCTATGAACACAGCCCTTGGGACGTGTTTGCCAGCTCCAGTCTCACTGAAGAAGGTGTTGAAGGAGTCATCTCCTCCCCCAATGGTCTTATCACTGGGCATCTGCCCATCTGGCTGGATGCCATGTTCAAGGCAGTAGAGCTCCCAGCAGGCATTGCCAATCTGGACACCGGCTTGGCCAACGTGGATGGAGATGCACTCACGCTGTGGAAAGAAACCAATTCCATTATATTTATTCTAGAACAAGTAAACCACAACTAGCAATTGGCTGCAATGATTAAACCACTCACCAGTTGCAGAAAGTCCCAACTAGCAATAAATAATCATCTGTTTTCATGCTACATGAAGCATGAGCTATTAACAAGACTTAAGGGCATGGCTGCACTAGAAATTATTAGCTCTGTCTGTCTCTGTCTGTATGAAGTGTAGGTGCAGCTATGGCTGAAATTTTGGTGCAAGCCAATGCTAACGTCTTCTTGTGCTATATCCGTCATTGGATATTGGCAATCGTATTGGTGATCCTATTTTTATCAATGGTTGCATGAAAAGCTGCTGTTTTGTCCAAACCAGCTCCCTTAGATTTTGAAGCCATGATGTTCTTTTTCTGCCTGGACCTCTTCTGCTTTCCTTGGAGGATTAAGCGAAATATGCTGCATTTTTCTGGGTGTCACATCAAATGTTCAAAATATTCTAACTTTTGCTTTTTCATGGTTTTGAATTGATGATTTCCCTGGGCTTTCCCAGGTGGCTTATCACCTCATTTCTCATTTCAATCATTTCCCATCTCAATGCTAGCAACTACCTAGTCTTAATTCACTGGAGGGTTAAGCATCAATCATTACAATGGTCACAATTTTTGTTTTTCAATATGGATCTTCATCACCTGCTTCTGCAATTTCTGGAAATAAAGGAAAGCTGGATAAAGCACAGAAATCACCTGTTCAGAACATTCTATATTATTTAGTAACCGGCCAGCAAGTAAACGGCCCAGCAGACTTTTGATCGCCAGTTCAGGTAGATGCAGTAATGTGGCCTAACCAGCATGAAAAAGAGTTGGTGATGGGGGATTATGGGAGTTATTGCCCAGGGCACTTCGACGGGGTCAGGATGGGGAAGCCTGATCTAAGGAACTCTTTTTAGGTGCCAACTTTGTATTTGGCAATGGGCAGAAGCAGGCATTGTGCAGTTCAGAATGCACTTCCTATTTACCTAGCTTGGCATTTTCTTAAAAGCTGCCAATGCATTAACTATGAGGTTGGGCTCCAGTTTATTTTTCAACAATAGCTGAAAAACAGAGAAACCAGGAAGCAAACACAGGTCATTGGGCAAGAAAGACTCAAAGTGCCATTTGCTTCATTTTTAAAAAGTTGCAGCATCCAAAAAGTATCCGCTCCTCATGATATATGTTTTGGGGAGGTGGGGCTGCAGCTACATCTGCTATGTTCATCAACTACATTAAATATGGGGGCTGCAAGCACTTCAGATTTGATCTCCGAAAGATGCTTTCCTGCATGAAAGAGGGCAAAATATAATACTTGCTCAATGGACTTTGCAGCAGCTGTATCTTTTTCTAGAATCATATGGCTGCCCATCATAGCTCCCACATAATCCCACAAAATGACCAACTGCTTTAATTGGATGCTCCAATCGTTACCCTGTACACTGTTTTGAACCTGAATGTGAGGCAATTATATGCAGAATATAGAAGCTTTCATGGAGTAGAGTTGACCCCCTCCCCACCTCAAAAGTCAGTTTTAAAACTGGCATATAACTGATAAAACGGTTTCCAAAATATTTAGAAAAGCACCTTAATTTTAGTCCAATTATGGCTCTAAATGCTTTGAGCATAAGCAAACCGGGTTAAAACTGGCAGCCGAGAATGCTGGAATTATATCTCTGCCCTCTGGTCTTCTGAAGAAATAAAACACGGCTGCTTCAAGCTTTCTGTAATTCGAGAACATTCCCCATTGTAGAAATAAAGTTACTTTGGTCATGTAGCAATCTAGTATCACTGTAACAAGAGTTAAGCTGATTCAACTCTACTTCCATCCTAAACTTAGTGTGTCTCTTCGCTTCCTACACCCCCAACCTCCCAAACCAGCTTAAACCTGCTGGCTCTGTCATCATCTGGCTCACAACACACAAGACTTCAGATTAAACAGCAAGGCTTTAAAGGTGTTGTTTGAAGGGCTAAGGGTCAGGCATCACTGTGCCTTTTCAAAGGAGAAGGCAATGGATAGCACAATTTGATGCCTGTCACAATGACTGGGGGGTGGGGGACTCAATGCATCTCCAAAAATTCACTTGGAGGTCAAGAGCTGAAAAAAACAACAGCCTTGGAAGGGAGGGTTCAGTCCTACACAAAGAAGACCATATTAGCGGTCCATAATTAGACCCTTATTTATTACAATAAATTGTAAAACAAAAAGGAAATTTCCACAAAATATTTAGTGTTCTTTATTGAATAAGATAAGGCCAATAAAGATCCCCTATTTGGTTTCCAGCTCTCTTAAAAAACTCCTGGGAACTTTTTTGTATCAGGCTCCTTAAATGGCCTTTTGAAGCTTGCAATGGATTTCTCCATAATTTTTAATTTGGGTGTGAAATTTTTTAAAAAATAATAATAGTCATAGGACATAAGAGATTCTTCATTCCAAAGTAACTTTATTTTTTCTCACTATCTTAACCATTAACACAAATCCATGATTCACTGAGACTAGAAACCATGAAAAATACATTGTAACAATAGATTGCTAAACTGCACCTTTGCTAAGTTATCAACTGACAATAGCAAAACCCAAGTAACAAAACCCAAGTAACAAAACCCAAGTAACAAACCCAAGTACCAAAACCAAATATCAAAACCAAGTACCTGGACAAGAGTAATTAACCAAAAAACCTGTTCAGTCACACACATCCCCAAACCCACAAATAGGCTGTCCAGACACCATCTACACAACAAAAAGGTAAGCCAACATAGAGAGAACAAAGATTGACGTTTTGACAGAGTCATGCACACGCACACACTCCTCCCAAGAAACACCAAGGACCAGTCCCTTTATAAAACAAAGTCTCTCTACCCCATGTTCTCTGTAGCCTATAAACTCCAGACATGACCAATGACTGCTGCTGACAGAGAATGGTAGGAATTGACCTGGAGTTGTACAAAAGCCTTTGTCCAGATTGAAGGAAGACAACCTCGTACGGGAATCCTCGGCAACTTTCAGACATCACAGTAAGCCATAATGCATTGTGGAATAATCCATGAATAACTAGATTTGCCCAGTCTGCTAGTCCACACACAAACCATATTTTGGTTGAGGACAATACACAAGTCAGACCAGTATGCGACCAATCAATCCTCTGCAAGGTAGCCCGGGCTGTATTCTCCAGACAATATTGCTCACTTCTTATCAGCAATAGAAACTCTGGGTGGGATTCAAACCTGCTTGAGTCACTGTGACTATTGCAACACATTGTATTTAGCAAACAAGAGGCCAGGAGCAGCATCGTGTCCTGGCCCTCTTTTATCAACTACTAGCAGATGCTTTATTTTTCATATACTCTTTAACACCAGCATCCATAAGCTTTCCATGCATTCACATACCCAGAAATTACTTTAAACAAGTAGCTCTGGAGTGGGACATTATGGAGTGTGGGGTTTTTATGGAGGTAGACTTCCACATGCAAACTTAGGGCAACCCATGCAGAGGCTATACAAGGAAGCCAATGAAAAGATAATAGGAAGTATTGAAGACCAAGCATCTTTGGGAAGAAAAGGGACGCTTAGATTTTTGTCTTAATTTTCTGTCTCTCCGACCAAAAGGGTAATTCTATTATCAGAGGAAAATGAGGAAATGCTATACTGTGACTCAGGTTATAATGAGAGGTTTGTTCAATAAAAGTCCAAAGGGCACAGTATCACATGACTCTTAGTGTGGAAGCTACTTCAGTACCCTTCTGCATAGTGGGAAACAAACAATGGAGTCCTTGGTGCTCTCTGAGCCTGGCTGGTTGCTTGCAGATGTTTCATTGTACTATTGTACTGATGATGTTACCTAGATGGGTCGTGAAATGCCTGAAAGGAAGCAAGCAAGCTGAGAGAGCACCAAGGACTCCATAGTTTAACCTTGAGCTACAGATATTCCCTTCTATTGAGAGCAAACTATTTTAGGAATCCTAGCAGGAATGAGCTTGTTTTAACTAGTCCATGCAACAAAGGGAATATTCAGCAATATCCTCAGGCCTGACCCACCTAAACATATTAGTCATTTCAGGCAAGCAATGTAATTATCTTATCTTTGAGCACTAAAAAAGGGTAGAGGAGAACAGCCTGAGAATTAAAATAGGCTTCTCCAACGTAACCATTTCCAGATGACTTATAGTGCAGCTCCCAGTATTCCCCACCAACATGGGTACTGGTGCTGTTGGCTGCAACAGCTGTGGCCCAAATATATTTTTAATATTTATTAAATTTCTATGCTGCCCATCTCCCCTACAAGGTGATTCTGCGTGGCTTCAGCTTGATCTTCAAGATCTTGTTGACTTCTGTTCAGAAAATCATGTTTAACTGATTCTGAGCTCAGAATATTAGTATTAAGAGTGTCGAATGTTAGCCCAAAATCTCTAAAAGCTGAATTGACATTACACCCAGAGTGTAGAGTTCTGAAGCTGCTTCAGATTTTAAAAATATGAACAAACCCTGCAACTTATTTCCTTCCTGTTGCAGGTAAATGCTAGCTATTCGTTTGTAAGAGCACCATGAAACATCTTGAATTCTTATTCTAAAAATTGTGCCATCTTCATAGAAGGCTTGGTGTGAGATCAGTGGAGACAATACAGTAAAAACCCTGAAGTAAAAGTATTTCAAAATTCATATGTATCTAGAAACATGAAACTGAACCAACAATGTTTGGAATATGATTTCATTTGATGTAGTCTATACTATTTACAAATAGATGGCAGATATTGTAGAATTTAGAATTACGGTGAGCCTTAAAAATATCAGCCAACCGTCAGCAAACAGCAGTTTATCTTAACCCTAACTTAAACACCACATTCTTGCCTAAACTTAACATTTAAAAATTATCTCTGAGATGAAGTATTTGAAAAATGTCAATTTAAATTATGCATCTTCTACAAACTCTTGTCACCATTGCAGGGTATCCAATGGTGCTCTGCAGCCCTGACTTGATTTGGCCTGGACATCATATATGCAACAGATCCATTCAGAAATTCTGCTCTTCCTATTTGTAACTGACTTTCTTCAATACTCTCAAAACCTTTTATAGCAAGTAGCAAAGCCACATATGTCTTCAAGGTCAAACTTGGCCACTTTCCTTTTATAATACTTTAAGATGAAGATTATGGTGTTTAAGGAAGCCTTTTAAAATGTGGCTTAAAGTGCTAATGCTGGTCATTTTGCAATATTGTGACTTCCTATTTTTATTGTTTTTCATGCCTGCTATAGAGAAGTATTACTTAGGAAATGGTTTTTTTATTATTAGTAGACACACTCAAAAATATTGGAAAGGCAGTGAGATTATTTAACAGGATTTGAAACTTCACTTTCCTTCATATGCTAATGTCTCTCTTTTCCCTGAAAAATGACTCAACAGGTATCTATGAAAAATGAAGGCAAAGAAGATGAGTCACAAGACTGAAGCATCAAGTCATATCCTGCTTCTAAAAGCAAGATAAAGATTCCCTATTAGGCCACCTCCTACTGGTAGCTTTTTAAAAAGAGAAACTGTCTTCTTTTCTCTGTGCTGTACAAAGCCTGGAAGATTTGGGCACGAGTTGCCCACCCATTTCATAGAAAGAATAAGGTGAGAATACAGGAGCTTGCTCATGATTTTAGAGCTTTTGACATGAGTAATTACTGATATTACAGCATTCAAGACTTTGTTGAATGAAATATCCTTCTCGGTTCAGTTCCAAGTGGGGAAAAAGACACTGGATTCATGGTGGTTGCTTGGAAAGATGGTTTATTGATGGACAAGATCACATGCCTTGGATGAAGAAAAAGGGGGAAAATGTTTGAGAGTCCCTTGGTTTTACGCCCTCTGTCGGGATTTGAATTTGAGCTTGTATTCTGATTGGTTGTCAGACTCCTATGGGGCCATGCAGGGGCAACTCTGTAGGCTGTCCTGAGTCCCAGGCTTGGTTGAGCCTTGCTGGATGATGATGCACTGGAAGGGCTTTAGGCAATTGCTATTATAGCTCCACCTGGAGGAGATAGATCTTTGTTATGTAGAATAGACTGGCCCAGGCCTTAATGGCCCAACATTAGCAAAGGTAGAGGAGCTGAGTTTCTGCCTCTCTTGGGTCTCTACTTCTCTTTTAGGGGAAATATTCTGCCCTTTTAGTATATCCTAAAATATTTCATTTTCCAAGGAGAGGGGTGGGTTTTAACAATTTGATACCAATAAAAGAGAATATTTGTAGCTGATGCAGGAATGAGAGGTCATTATGCTCTCTGAGCTCAGCTGTTTCCTTACAGACATTTCATCATTACCCAAAAACTAGGTAACTTAGATGTTTCCTAGTTTGGGTAATGAAACTTCTGCAAGAAAACAACCAAGCTCAGAAAGTACCAACGGATTCCTCATTCAAAACTGTCCAATACAGCTCAGCCTGTACTTATCGGCTCCAAACCTCCAACTGCTTATCTCCAAATATCATGGATGATTTAGTGCTCTCTTGAAGCAGCCTGCAGCAACATGCAAACCAACGATAGAGCTCTACTCTTGCAGCCACGAAAATCTGTAAAGCCGAGAGACGCAAGAAAGGAAATACTTCGAGAGGATGCCATGCCCCAACGAAGTGAGATTGAGTTAGGGCAACCGGCGCACGGACTTCCCGCCTCCTGATGGGCGAAACACCCTGCAGGAAACGTCCCAACATCTCCCTCTCTCCATCCATGCGGGCGGTCATGTGTGCTACTATCAGTCGGAGCCAGGGGCCGCTTCTTCCTACCGACCAGAACTGGGATCTCGGAATTGAACGGAGTCTCCCTCGGGGTGGGGGGAAGAAAGTGAAAGGCGTAATAGCGCTACTTCGGAGAAACAAGCCAGGACGAAGTTTACTTTTATCGCTCCCCGCACTTTATTCGTAACTGTGTAAAAAAGCCCTTTAGGTCCATTCTGACTCCTTCCTTCCTCCACATGTCGCGGGAGCCGGACAGGGCCCCACTTGTACGATTACATTTCTCCCCCGATTTCACTTTCACCGCCCCCAAATCACCCAAAGTCGGAAAAGTTTTCCCTTCCGATTAGATGTAAAAAATAATAATTCGGAGAATCCTTTGTTCACTTACCATGTTTCGTGGAAACCGGGATTCCGGGGGGAAAGCACCTCCAATAAATGGGTCGAGTCTTCCTCACTAACCGACCCGTTTAGGAAGCCGCCAGTGAGCCAAAACTTCTTTGGCTAACGCAAACTCGGGCGGGGCATTTTATAGCGTTTGGGCGTGTCCTAAGGCAAGGGGGCGTGGTTAAAGTGGAAGGTAACGAGGGAGGCAGGTTTTACTTTACTTTCCTCGCCCGTCAGCTGCCGCCTAATTTGCAGGCTCGAATGACCCGAAACCTGAACGGAATGACATGCGCAGGATAGAATGAGGGGAGGGGGAAGCTGGGGGGGCTGCACCCCTTGGCGCCCCCAAAGTGGCTGGGTCACGCGCTCTTCCCACCCTCTCACCCCGTGGATCCAGAAGAGACTTTGCCGTCGATTTCGGGATCATGCAATACAGTGCCTATCAAAAAGAAATTAATTCTAGCTAAGTTTCCAGGAAAACCGAGACGCCTGGCTCATTCTGTAGCACAGCGAGGCATTTCTCCTTGATAGCATTTAACTACCGAGGCAAAAGCTTCCCTCGGGGTAGCCTCTTCTCTCCGGTCTTTTGTTGCGGGGTGAAAATTACGGTGTGCGAAGCTGGGAAATACCCAGGCGGATTTATGGAAAAGTTTTAGGCGAGAGAAAGGGACGACATGTTGAAGAAGACCTCCACCGGCAGCCAGAGGTGGGAGGGGCGGGAAGAGTCGCCCTGTTTTCAAAGTGCCATCGCTGCACATTCCGAAAAGATGGCGGGGCTGATCCGCTGCGGCAGAAACAAAGCCCCGGCATACCTTTGGCGGAGGAAGGTCAAACCAGCAGGGCTCCTGTGTCACACTGAGCTTCTCTTCAGGGAGTCCTCATGAAATATTTAATATTTGTGATGACAGACAGCTGCCTTTTTAAAAAGAATGTTATACCCCCCATTCTTTCAATTATCTCTTTTTTTTCCTGTCAGCAGGCTGATCTAGTAGCTTTCAAGGTACCTTTTCATGGCTGGGTTCATATCACATGCTAAGGGTTCACATAAGTGTGCCAGAACAAAAAGACCACACTGTGGTTTAATGGAATGGCCTGCAACATGTTCCTTAAGTCATAAGGTAATTTTGGTTTGACTTGGCTGTAGCTAGTTTTTGTTGTTGTTAACAGGGTGGTATAAAAAGCAGGGTCTGTGCTGTGTAGCTGCACCCAGCCCATTCCTTTATATCAGGGTGTCCCATAAGATTTGTGGACTTCAACTCCCAGAATTCCCTAGTCAGCATGGAGACCCTGGTAATAAAAGAATGGGCTGGGTGCAGCTACACAGCACAGAGAACTGGTCTCATTGGAATATGATTAAATTGCTGGTTCAGATGTTGTGCAAATCAGGGGTCACCAACCTTTTTTTTTCTTTAATTCATATTTATATCCCGCCCTTCTCCGGAGACTCAGGGCGGCTTACCATGTTTGGAGCACAACCCAATGCGCTCAGCAATAGCCTTCATTCCATTGTATATGCCTGCTTATTACTAAGTGGCATTTTTACAAAGTCAGCTTATTGCCCCCAACCATCTTGGGTCCTCACTTTACCTACCCCGAGAGGATGGAAGGCTGAGTCAACCTTGAGCTTGGTGGGATTCGAGCCTGCAATAATTACAGGCAGCTGGAGCTAAGTGCTAGGCTATTAACAGCCTGCACCACCAAGGCCCTTTTGGACCTCAGGGACCACCAAACTCATAATTTTAAATTCCAGGGACCAGAGACCCTGGAAAAATCCCCAAAAAGTCTGCAGGAAAATTCCTCAACCCATTTTCCTATCGATCAATCATTCTTTATTTGGGATCACAGGATACTGTCTCCAGCTCTGTTCTCCGGGGACTTTTGGCTTCATGCAAGGAAAGCAGCAGAAGTCTTTCTTTCTCTCCCCCAAACTCTGCCAGATTGGCACAGCCTCTTGGAGCAGGATGCCTTGCAGGGTCCCAAAGACTCATTTCTGATGGAGTTTGGGGGAGAGAAAGAAAGGCTTTTGCTGCTTTGCCTTGCGTGCAGCCAAAAGCAGCAGCAGAAAGCAGCAGCCTGGTGGCCAGGCCAGGCGCGTGGGGCGAGAGGGGCAAGTTCCCCCCTCCGCCCTCCCCTCATTACCTTGTGTTGTTTGCAATGCAAGCGACGCAAGCCTTGTGTTCCCACAGGCCATGGTTGGCGCAGTCCTGTGTACCTGCGCAGCCTGGATTGCTTTGGGGGAGGGTTTCTTTGGGGGTGACATTTCTCTGCAGACCAAAAATTTTCTCATGAACCACGTGATCACTGGTCCACTGTTCCCACTGGTTGGGAAAATAGTGTCTGGGTTAGAGCTTCCTTCTGCAGAGGCACCCAAACCATTACTGCAGTTAGTAGAAGCTGCTCTCATGTAAAAACACGTTTGAAGTGGACTGGAAATCCAAACATTGTAGGGTTAGTACAGATTGCAACCTCCACCACTATTGTTTTTATGAATTTGGTGGAATTCATAACTCAGAGCACAGTTCATTATTATCCAGATGGGAATCACCTGCTTATCACTATATTGCCAGGTGATGTCATCTGTCCATGTGGCAGTAGTTCCACTATTCAGCTGTGTGGCAGCCCATCTGACTTTGCCTGAGAGGAGTGGCTTATGTGATCTCATACCTCCTCACTCCAAGGTGTGAATATGCTCCTTTTTAATGTCATATCCCCAAGGCAGTCTGAAGCCATCTTTAATTCCTCCAGTTTTAAAATAAGTATTTTCTCTCTTCTCCACATTTGGTTTTGCATCTACAATGCTTCATTAATGTGGTTGACACAATCAAGGGCTGAGATATGCTCAGTTCTTACTAAACAGAATAAAGAATAACAGTTGGAAGAGACTTCAGAGGTCTTCTTGTCTAACCCCTTGCTCAAGCAGCATTCTGGATAAATGGCTGCCCAATCTCTTCTTCACTTTCTGTAGGAATAAGTCCCAGCATTGCCCTCCAGGATCATTTAATTCTGGGCTTCAGGAAAGACCAAACATCTGGTTCCTGCAGAAGTGCTTGTCAGGTGTTCCATAGATTCCTTATTCACATATATACATACTTTTTTGTACCCAGAATAACAGTTCAAAGGGACCATGAAGGTCTTCTAGTTCAACCATACTCAAGCAGAAGACTCTACTCTGTACCATTTCAAACAAATGGCTGTCCGTTCTCCTTTTAAAAGCCTTCAGTAATGGAGCACCCACAACTTCTGAAGGCAAACTGATCCACTGTTTTGTTTTTTGTTTTACTTGTCAGGAAATTTCTCCTTAGTTTTAGGACTGTAATGGCAAACCTATGGCACGCGTGCTGAAAGTGGCACACAGAGCCATTTCTGCCGGCACGTGAGCCGTCACCTGGAACAGATCTACTGTGCATGTACATGCGCCCCCCCACCAGCCAGCTGATTGTTGGGGATCTGGCATGGATGCGCAGGGAGAGATGTATGCGCAGATGTGTGCACATGCACAGGAGTGCGGGGTGCATGCGAGGGGTTGCGTGCACATGAACAGGCATATGTTGCATGGAGGGGTCATGCGCATGCACAGAGGCCACGGTGCACATGGGAGGGTTGCGCACACATGCATGGGGGGTCATGCACGCATTGCATTATGGGTGCAGGCACGCGTGTGCACACTTTCGGCACGCAACGACAAAAAGGTTAGCCCTCACTGTTCTAGATCTCCTTGATTAGTTTCCACCCATTGCTTCTTGTCCTGCCTTCGGGTGTTTCGAAGAATAGGTTGACCCGCTCTTCTTTATGGCAGCCCCTCAAATACTGGAATGCTGCTATCATGTCATCCTAGTTCTTTTCATTAGACTAGACATACAAGTAGTCCTTAAGTTACTATCACAATTGAGCCCAACATTTACTAAGTTGCTAAGTGAAACATTCGTTAAGTGAGTTTGCCCCATTTTGCAACTTTTCTTGCCACAGTTAAGTGAATCATTGCATGTTTTAAGTTAGTAACACAGTTTGTTCTGCTTATTACGCTCTGGATGGGTATAAAGCAGACAGAGCAACTCTACAAAGCATCTATACAAAGTCTTCTTTATTGGTTCATCAGTCATCCTGTCAACTCACAGTTATGATGAGGTTCTTCTTAATGTCCAATCCTTTGCATTTCTGAATTGTGGTGTAGAAAGATATTAAACTCTCATCCCTATGATGATAACCATGATAATTGTAGTGATCGCATGGTATAGGATTCAGGCTAGAGTGAGGGAGCCTCCCCCAACCCAACAAGGGTGAATTTAGTGACCAATCAGGATTACAGATGTGACCACATGACATGGACTACATTTCCCAGGATACCTTAACTACATTTAGCATGATGCATTCCCTTAAGGGGACAGC
Organism: Naja naja; assembly: GCA_009733165.1. Classification (NCBI taxonomy): domain Eukaryota; kingdom Metazoa; phylum Chordata; class Lepidosauria; order Squamata; family Elapidae; genus Naja; species Naja naja. The sequence goes on along the minus strand of CM019149.1, from coordinate 152,091,442 downwards.
TCTCAATTCCTAACTACCTATCTGAAATCCCATTAACTCTAAACTGGCTGGACAGCACATGGTTGTTAAGTGAATCTGGCTTCTCCTTTAACTTTGTCAAAAGGATGCAATAGCTGATCACATGACCCCAGGACACTGCAACTGTCATAAATACAAATCAGTTGCCAAACTTCTGGACTGTTGATCACATAACCATGAGGATGCTGCAATGGTGATAAGTCACTTTTTTCAGTGCTGTTGTAACTTTGAACATTCATGACATGAACTGTTGTAAGTCAAGGACTACCTGTACTCAATTCCTGCAACTGTTCTTGATATGTTTTAGCCCCCAGCCCCCTAAAACTCAGTATACCCTATATACAGGCTCCTTATATACACATATTGCACTCTTTTGGAAAAGAGGCACTCCTAGTGCCAGAGTGAAAGTGGCCAAGACCAAATAAATCCCTTCTGGTACTTTGCTTTATTGTTGCCGGATTTAATGAGAGCATCTTGAAAACCTGACAGGGAGGCTTTCTTCTCCCTTCTTACATCAAAGAGATTGTAGGGCAAACTTGAATTTGTTTCTAGTTCCCTCTTCCCTTTCAGGGTTGATCTGGTGTTAGTTGTTGAATACTTTATTCAAGGCCATCTCTCTACTCCTTTGCATTTACCACATCTGTGTTGGAAAGAGCAAAGTATTTAGGGTCAAGGAAAGGTAATTGTTCAGTGGAGAAATTGTACTGCACGTAGGAGTCATAAATTGCTCTGATGATGCTAGTTGTGTCTTTAGGAAAGGTGGTGTTTGAATATAAGGGAGCAGCTGATGAGGTGCCACAGAGAAGGCAAATCTCTTGATTGATTTCCTTCAAGCTGTTCCAGTGATGGTTGAGATATTGGAGCCAGTTATCTAGTGGTTAAGGCATTACCAGGCGAGAGGAATGTGAAAGCTGGCTGGGTGGACCAGTCACCCTCTCTCAGCCCAACCCATCTCACAGGGTGGTGGTTGTTGTGGGGAAAACGGGAGAGTATTGTGTGTTTTCTCTGCCGAATTATTTATAAAAGCAATAAAGGTGAAATATAAACAAAATAATAAAATATGTCTCATTTCACCAACCCAATGACTAAAAATCTACTTTCGGACTGAACGTCAGCCAGGATTTTGGGAATCTTTAACTGTTGCTTGATTTTCCATTTCCCTCCAGCATCTCTTCCTGTCCCCCACCCCTCCAAAGTACAAAAGCTTTACGGATATTCCTCTTCCCAGCAGGCAGAGAGTACCAGAGAAAAAGCCATGGCACAGGTTGCAGTTGCATGGAGCACCTTGAAAAGGAACATAGAAAAGCTTCTGTCCATTTTATTCTGCACCCCTCCTACACCTCTGACCAGTCAGCCAGGCTATTTTTTGACATAGGCTTAGCACTCTTTTTAGGGAGGCGGTGGCTCAGTGGCTAAGATGCTGAGCTTGTCGATCAGAAAGGTCAGCAGTTCGGTGGTTCAAATCCCTAGTGCCGCGTAATGGAGTGAGCTCCCGTTACTTGTCCCAGCTTCTGCCAACCTAGCAGTTCGAAAGCATGTAAAAATGCAAGTAGAAAAATAGGGACCACTTTGGTGGGAAGGTAACAGCGTTCCATGCACCTTTGGCATTTAGTCATGCCGGCCACATGACCACGGAGACATCTTTGGACAGCACTGGCTCTTCAGCTTTGTAATGGAAATGAGCACTGCCCCCTAGAGCCGGAAATGACTAGCACGTATGTGTGAGGGGAACCTTTACCCCTCTTTTAGAAACATGCTAGACTCATGTTTAGAAATCCCAATTGACAGGACAGAGAACCACCACATACATACATCCCAAACCTGTCAAGGAACTTGCTTAAACTGCCACACATAGATTCAGAAGAGAAATTGGAGGTTGGTTTTTCCTCCAGCAGAAGGAGGGCAATCTGAGTCAGGGAGCCCATCAATTAACTTGTCCCGCATTAAAGTAGTAAGGTCAGCAGATCTCTCCAGTCTCATTAGTGGGACAAAATAGAGATTGGCAATCAGAGCACCACAATTTGTACCAGTCTAATCTTCTGCCAGCTCAAGAACTGGTAGATTGTAGTTTAATTTGACCTTCTGACTGTGCCTGGCATCCTGACAAATATCTGAATGGGGGCTTTGTTTCAAAGCATATGTTTAAAATTATAGCCTGGAAAGGAAGAAGTATATAGGATTTTGTTTTGTTCTTCCCTTATTATAGCAGGGGCTGAGTTTCCGAATATGTTCTTCCTTTATCTAGTGTTGCCTTTTTTAATTTCCTCCTAAGAATGATGCTTGTTCTTAATAATAGCGCCCGTTCATCTCATATTGCTGCTTTTTATCTCACTTTGTCTCTCCAAATTGGCATTGGCTAGTTGAATGGGAAAGGGTTATTTAATCTATTGCCACTACTCTGGCTTCTTTTGCCTTTAACAAGGTTAATTAAGTTTTGGTCCCTGAATTGGAAAAGACAAAAGGACAGCATACATGGAGAATCTGTGGAGTCATACATTTTAGTCTAGTGCCTTCTTCAAACCTGGTCTGTGTAATTGGTCTATGATTCAACATCATGTGTCATGTGAACCCAGATAATGGAGTTACTTAAGTAAACCATGGCTAATAATAGTAAGTGTTATACAAATAATGGGTGAAGGAAACTTACTAAAAATAATCTAGCACGTTACTTTCCAAAGGTGTTGACCTACAATTTATTATCTTCAGCCAACATGATTCTTAGAGTTGGAAAGTTGAGGAAATCTGGACTAATGCTCCCATTTGCAGATACTGATACTCTTCTATAAAAATGCCACTGCATTTCACATTAAGGTTATAGCTGAGTTCACATAATACATAAAGTCAACATGAAACAGATCACAATCAGACTCAGGATGCTGTGTGACTATGATCATAAATCAATCAGTATGATTTTTAAATTCTAGCTTATGACAGTGTGTGAACCAATTGTTCTATTAAATCTTGTTTAGAGAAAACATGTTTTGACATATCATGCAACACATTTCTTGGTTTTGCATGCCACCATAAACTAAAATGCTATTGACTAATGTACTCTGTTAATCCAACAAATATGGTTAGTTTATAATTCAATGATTGACTAAATCATGGTTAACCATGGATAAATATGTCATGCAAACACAGCCACTGAATGGATATAATATTCTTGCTTTGTTCTGAGCTCTGACTGACATGGTTATCTAAGTCCTCTAGAGCTTATAGCACAGAAAAAAGCAAGGACATTCATTGATAAGTTGCCACCTAAAATCCCTTCAGATGTGAGTTTTATTACTTCGTGTCTCAGCCTATGTTTACTTGGGTGTAATTGTCAGAAGGGATCTTCTACATATAGTGTGCCTTCCTTACAGATTAACAGCAGGGGTTTCAGTGAAGCATGTCCTTTGAATAAGTCTTTAAGATTTAGACCTGGTTCTCTCACATTGTTCTAACTTTCCTCCAAGAATCTAAAGGCTGTTTTCAAAGAGTTCTTAAATAGCTTTTATCCAAGCACTGATTATGCCTGTTCTCTCTCTCTCTCTTTTTTTTAATCTTCCCCTGCACTAGAAGATTGTCAGTCTATCATTTCAGAGTAATTAAAATGATTCTCAAGGTTGTAGATCTGAATGTTGCCTAATTCCCTTCTACAAACATATTTAATTGCTTTTCTTTTGCAGAAACATTGCCAGAATCAAATTTATTTCTGGAAATACCCCAGACACATGTTGCTAAGAGAACACTGATTATTTTATGTATAAATAATCACAACGTAAATGCAATGTTTTAAAAACAGACATTATAACCTCGGAAGCAAAAAAAATAGATCTGGGAAGAAGAGGATGAACACAAACAATTTTGACTATGAAACTTATTACCATATAAGTAAGATAATAGATTTGAATATAAAATTAGCCTGAAACAGAACTAGCTGCCTTTTCGGGCAGAGATTTATCTTCAGGATTTCTCATGGGATTCTAAATTGGGAATATACTGGAAAAAGCTGTGTGAAGGATTGAATGATGATTGAACCTTTATGTTAAAACTTAGGCATGGCTAAGTAAGTTCCTCAAAGACCACAAGGAGGAAATGGTCTTAGTTCAGCTGAAAGTAGAATATTTTAACTCTTTGCAGCCTTTTCTGCAAAGAAAACATAGAAGCAATATAGAAGCAATTCCTTGCAACCTAATTAAGCTGTGGCTATATATGATGCAGGTGCTGTTGTATTATGAGAATTAATCCATCTCTCATGAACCCTTAGATAAAGATAGGAAGGAGTATACATGGAAGCAGAATACTTTTTAGTGCTTGTATACTGTAGACGAATTATCAGAAAGTATGTCTATGGAGATTCTCAGTCATCCAGATCATGGCAATCGCACGGGTGCTCTTTCAGGAGGCAACTGGACTTCTTTGTTTTTCTTTGAAGACGTTTCACTTCTCATTTAAGAAGCTGCTTCTTGGTCAGAGCTGAAGAAGCTTCTTGGGTGAGAAGCAAAACTTCTTCAAAGAAAAATAACAAACTCCAGTTGCCTCCTGAAAAAGCACCTATGGGACTACCATGACCTGGATGACTGAGAATCGCCACTGACATTTAGCTATGGATTTCCAGAAAAACTGCTAAAAGAAAACTCTCTAAAAGAATGCAAATGACCAGTTATCCACAAGGAATATAAATCCTTCCATTCCCCACCATCCAGTCAGAGCTGAAGAAGCTTCTTGGATGAGGAGTGAAATGTCTTCAGAAATAAACGAAGTCCAGTTTTGCCTTCTCAAAAAGCATCTTTGGGGCTATCAGAAAAGCTGCAGTTAACCTCATTTAAATAGGCACCAGTCCTAAGCTAGTTTTCTTATAATGCTAAGCTAGGAATCTATTTTAGTGACTAGATTCAGTCTACACACTCAGTCACAGTATAATTTAGCATGACATACTGTTATAAACTCAGATTTATGCCTCTGAGTCCAGAGAACTGGCAACACTCAATATAACAGTATTTTATTCATATGCTAGCATATTTACATAAACCTATCCCCAACCCATACAGATATTTTTGATTGCAATTCTGTGTAAAAAATATTTTTTTTGAGCTGAACATGTAAAATGTTCTTACCAAGAAACAACTATAAAAATAGTTGTGTGAAAGCCAAGCCAGATAATACTTTGGGAAAGAAAAGTTATGTTAGCCTGGCCTCTCAGTTAAGGGCCTTATTGTCTCAATGGCTCTGACTGGTAGAATATTGGTTAAGTTTCCTTGACTGCACAGCATGCCCTCATATACTTTCTTAATTCCCAGGATCCACCCAGGAATTGAATATTATGCCAGCATAGCTCTAGCCAGCTGGGACAGCCAGTGTGTTGAACTGCATGTATTCAGATGAAAAGGCAAATAAGTCAACCCACATCATGAGCTCATGTGCACATCTTTGTAGGTTATTTTGTTGGCAGCCAGGTGCTATTCTTGGAAACTCTGCTTTCTTCCCTATCAACTTCTTCTGTCTTCCACGGGCATCAATGCAAGAGGTCCATTCAGTTTACAATGAATGCATTTTAAATGCAACTGTCATGAACTGCATGTGAAGGAATGCATGAAATAAGTTTCTAGCTTGTAAATGGTTGTGCAAAGACATCTAGCCAAGACTGCCTCCACACACATTCACATCCCCACACATATTAATCAGGGAGCCTAATTTACATTTATATGTGATTTGTTACAGGTTTTCTACTTCTGTCCATACTCAGCGTTCCTTTTAATTGTAGGGCAGGCCTTCTTTATCTAACGTTTCAAAGTCCACTGCCAATGTTTCAGTCTTCTCTGACCAATGTTTCAATTAAACATTGTGGGATCTGATGGAATGCAGGATTCTTCTCCATTCCCAGGCATTTGTTCCATCACTGGAAACATCACATTGGACAATTTAGGGCAGGAAAGGGATGACACAGCTTATTCTGAAATTGCCTCTCAATAACATTTCCCTCTGGAAAATAATTGCTTATTGTTTTCTACTGTAGTTTCATGCTTTCAGTGTGGGTAAATTAGATTTATTTATGTAAGAAGCAAACTTAAACCACTCCAAATTACAGGGGAGTATGATTCTAGAACCCCCTGACTCCAATGTTTTGGTCCTATACTAGTTTTTATATAATCATGTGATATTGAATTATTACCAAAAAAATGAATGGCCCTTTATACCAGATGTACATGCCAAAGATACAAATCATTTTCCTTAAACTAAGCCAAAAATGAAGTGAGCTGAGCTTAGAAGTAGGATAAAAAAGTAATTGCAATAACATGCATTTTTCTTGTGATTTTTTTAAAAATGACAATAGAACCTTATTGAGGATGGTGATCCTTCACCAGAAAACTATATAACTGCTTGTATGTAGTCATTTGCTTAGAAGATCTACGCTCTTGAGCTCCTTGATTCAGACAGATTGGATACGATTTTGTGCTTGGGTGACTTCCTAAGGAAACTTGCCAACAAAGATAGTGTTGCTATATAAAAACGAGAAGTGAATTCAGTTCCCTCACATGCATTAACAGGAAACTAAGATGGTCTCCACAATATACATTCAGACTGAGGAAAAATTTACAAATAAGATTTTATAAGGCAGTTGTTGCAAAGTACCAGTTAATAACTATTATGTCACTAATATTTATGAGAATGCTATAGTCCAGATAAATCTTTCCAACAATTTTCCCTATCTGATGTCATCAGGATGTGTTGAATTACATTTCCCAATATTTCCAGCCAGTATAGCACCTTAGCCAGAGATTCCAGAATTGCTGTTTGGACCAACACCTTGAAGAAACTAGGTTGGAGAAATCTGGCTTTAAGGTTACAGTTGAGAACAAAGTTAGTTTATGAAGAACAGCTGAAAAAGGTTGTTTAGCTTAGGAAGCATGCACCTTGCTATTTCGAAGAATGCATGTTCCCTATTTTAAAGCCCCAAAGTCTACCATGAAATACAATATGGATTTTTTTTTTAGTCTCTTTAGCTTTTCATTATCACACTCTGATTGGCAGTGCTTCTTCTTTTCAAGAGATAATCATACAATGCATAAAGTTTATACATGGGGAAGTCCATCCTGCACAGCAGGGACTTCAAAATAAAGATAAATGTTGAAGCAAAACAGGAATTTAATTGAAAAACATGGGCAGGGAATGTGTAAATCCCAGGCTGCAGGAATTGGTGAGGGAGGGGAACTGACAATTTCCTGGAGTTTTGTCCATAAAAGGTTTCACTGAGAATTTGATGTTCCATTCCGATTGGGGTTGCCTATAATTGCTGGGAACATTTAAAAATAGGTAAATTGTGTTAACATCCTTCGCATGAGCACTTTGTCTTCATATTTTATTTCTCAAGGTCAATCAGTGTTAACTAAAAGATAACAGTTTGTAAACTGTATGAATATGATCAAAGCGGTGGTAATTTTCTTAAATTCTAAGCACAGCAGTAAGAAATGGAACAAGAAAAAGTGGGCGATGCTATGCCCATGATGGGGAATTTGGGCAATGATCCAATACTGGGATTTTGCTGATTTATTATACCAGTTTAAGCCAAGAATGCCAACAGGGGAAAGCTATGGGGCTTTACTTTTCTGACAAGCCTCTAATCCCTCCTCAGCTTGGCTCTCTCGGTTTCCTTGAAAAGGAATTTATAGAAACAAAAAAAAAACCTTTTTCTTGACTCTGGATGTCAGGGGGCAATGCTTTGCCATGGGAAAAAGTGGAAGATCTTTTTTCAACCCATATTTATAGCGACTGCATGGCAAGCTTATTCATGCTTAAAGGAGAATATTTGTGGCTCAGGATTGAAATGGGGGGACCTTGGTGCTCTCTGAGCTTGGTTTTCTTGCAGACATTTCCATACCAAAACTAGGTAACATCCTCAATGCTATGTTACCTAGTTTGAGTAATGAAATGTCTGCAAGAAAACAACCAAGCTCAGACAACACCAAGGTCCCCTCATTAGCCACACTTCATTGAACTATGTTTTACTTTGACATAATTCCATTTCCTTGGTTGTTCTTAGACACAAATTACAATGTGGGTCAGTATATCTTTGTACTACAACCATTGTCATGGTTGATATTATCATTGTCTACCCCATGATAAATTGCTACTTGACGAAAAACAAACAAAAAAGCCCACATCATGAAGCATGCTTTCTATCTGTACTAGGTACTTTAAGTTAAAGGTAATGGTTTCTCTCGCATATATGTGCTAGTCGTTTCCGGTTCTAGGAGGCGGTGCTCATCTCCGTTATAAAGCCAAAGAGCCAGTGCTGTCCGAAGACATCTTCGTGGTCATGACTAAACGCCGAAGGCGCACGGGACGCTGTTACCTTCCCACCAAGGCGGTCCCTATTTTTCTACTTGTATTTTTACATGCTTTCGAACTGCTAGGTTGGCAGAAGCTGGGGCAAGTAAAGGGAGCTCACTCCGTTATGCGGTGCTAGGGATTCGAACTGCCGAACTGCCAACTTTTCTGAACGATGCATCTGGAAAAGGTATGTCATGAGCAGCCTGCTGCAGACTTTCCATCATGAATGGAGTTCAGCTTTACAACATGAGAGAACTCACTAAAAACTGGTCCAAATTGCCTTTTGTGTTTGAAAGCTTACCTTGAATAGGCTAAGGAGTCTTATTGCCCGAGATCTGTTTTTGTTTGAATATGGGGAAAACAATTTACATGTCTCTTTTGCACTGCATCAGACAGTAGGAAAAGTCACATCAGCCCCATAGATGACCTAGTTTTTCCTCATTTCAAATGGATGACCATAAAGGGACCTTGGATCTCTTGCTTTTTTCTCTGATTACCAGCCAAAAAACTCCACTGCCTAGAAAGTATGAAATCTAAGTACAGTACTGTGAAATTGTATTAAGCTTTACTTTCTCCCATCTCTTTTTAAGCACTCATTCCTGAGCCTTTGTGATAAAGTGGCCATGCTACAAAGATAAATGGCAAGTTACTAAGAAGAGATAATTTTGGGAGAAATTCTCTGCTGAAGCACAATTGACTAGGTGGCTATAAAAGGACAGGGAATCTTTTTCAGTATTAGATTTGTGCTTTTTTCTTTAGCCACTTGAGAAAGTAGCCGCTGATGCTGAGACATGACCAAGTGGGAAGGGATGAAATAATGTTGGTTTTGCCGATTAAAATATTCATCTTTCCCCCAACTCCACCATCACATGCCCATGACTATGGGAAAACCAGGGGTGGGGGTACTTTATATTTTAACCTTTTAAATCATCCTCTCCTGAGATAATTGGGTTGGCAGTAAATTAGATGCTGGTTGTTCATGGGTTGTGCATCAAGACATAAGATCTGAGAACAGCCCTGCTATGTCCCCTGTAGAGCAGAAGACCAGGATGAGTTGGCACCATTCAAGTCTGGTAGAGCGAAGGGCTAGTTTCCCCCAGTCTCTAGGATTGCTGGTCAGGGGCAGTGTTGCCAATGGCAATGACATGTGGTCAGTGCCATTTCATCTTCTGGATTGAAACTGGATGAAGAGCCGTTCTGCTGATATACTAATGGTGCATTTCTGATCTTCACAAAACTGTAGCATCTTCCTATAACCTGTTCCTCTTTTACATTTGCAATAAAAATGGCAAAGAACATTACCTTGAAAGAGTCATTCCTTGTACGTCACCTGCCCATAAAAGGATGATGACTCCTATCATTTTATAAATATTAAGAACATTTTGCTTCAGAAAATACCACCTGAAGGAAATTAATGGTGTGTCTGCACCACTATCAGACAACTAAAGATTTCTTCAGCTTCCCAGCAATACAAAATTAAGGATTTTTGATAAGTTCTAGCATTTGGATTAGTAAGTGCTTTCCTTCAGAACAATCTGCAACCACATCATATGAATTCCCCAGCCAGCTGGCAGGCAGCCTGATAGGGAGCTGTTTCTGGAAATTACCAGGTTATTTTTTTGGATGACTTCAGGATCTTTGAATAGACATGTCTTCCCACAATACATTATAAATATTTAAAGCAGAAACAAAGAATTCAAATTATTAATGGCTGCCATGTATTGTTCCTTAGCAATCCAAAAGGCATTTGGGGTTCCAAGTAAAACTGCAAGCTCAATCAGTGATATTTATCTTCAATTTAGCATGGCTGAAATTTTAGACTGTGATCCTATAATGTATGTACCCAGAGATAAATTCAAGATGTTTTCCTCCTAGATAGGTATGTTGCCATTGCCATCTTATGTGTCATTCAGGAGCAATTAAGACTGCAGACTAATTAGATGTCAAGTTCTTGGCAGAAGCTCTTCACTGCTGTTATCACTTCAAATTTTAAATTTCTTCCAGCAGATGGAGCCAGAACAGAATTTTATAAATACTGTAGGCCTCCAGTACTCTAAGAACTGCAAGACTGCCTTTTAACTTTTCACTCTTTGCCAACATTTATTTTTTTAAATGGACTCATTCGGACATAAATCCAGATTAAGCACCCAACTAATCTGAATGCTAGACATTCAAGTTGCATTTTTAAATGCAAGTTCCCTCCTACTCATAATCAAAACTGGAATTTTGGGGAGTTTAAACTTACATTTCTGAAACAGGTAGAATAATTTACTGTGTGATAGAGCCAGCAGTTAAATCTCGAGATGTAAAGGAGTAACAGAATTAAGTCATTCTCCATGCTATAAAGCTTGCTGCTAGTTTTATCACAGCTTCCTAGAATCCTAGGCTAAATGGAATACATGTGTGCATAGACCAATGATGGAAACCAGGACATGTGTATCACTGATGTCCATACATGCACTCTAACTGCTGGTTCAGCAAGATAACAGGGGTTAAAAAAAGGCAGCACAAGGTTGAAATGAATTCTTAGCTGCTATCTTTTTCCTCCCTGTGGAAGTCGTAGGATAGGAAGAAAAATCTTCTTTTTAGAGTGGGGAGATGACCAACAAGAGTTCCTTGAGGAGTACATATTATTAAAAAGCTACAGTATGTACCATAATTATACGTATACTAGCTGTTTCAAGCTATTCCGAAGTGGTAAATGAACATGTGCCATATGCTCCTTGCTCTGTACAATCTAAAGGGGGAGATGATGTAGTTGTCACACCCAGGTTTTTCAGATGAGATCTGATTTTCCAGGCACTAAGCATGAGAGTCTGCAGCATTTACCATTTTTATAGAATCTAGCACGGCAGAAGCTGCCATTCTGTTTCAGCAGCCTGGGACGCACAGGGCACCAATTCTCTAAGTGGGGTCTGAGAATCTCTGGCGGTCCACAAGCCCCTTTCAGGGGATCCATGAAGTCAAATCAGTATATATTTAATTTTTTCTCAGTTTAATTTCTAATGTAGTAAATATTGATCAATATAATCCACCTAAATCATACTCTTTGGAGTCCTCAATAATTTTTAAAGATTGTTACTGAATTTCAACTTCCATCTGTTTGTGGAGTTGTTGGTGCTCTCTGAGCTTTGTTGTTTGTTTGTGGACATTTCACTACCCAACTAGATAACATCATCAGTAACATCTGTTTGCATACCCAAATGATTAGGGACACTGAGAGATCAGAGCTTCAGAACAAAATCTGAAAAGCCCACTCAAGAACTACAATACAGGTCAATGCATTAAATACTGAATATAATACATTCTGATACATTGACATTTACAATCAATCCATTTTATTTCAATTAACCATTGGTAAGCTACATAACAACATAACTAAAAAGAAAAAAATACCAAACTTGTACTAGATGTTACCACATTTCCAACTATAAAAGCGCAGCTACTGTACAGGAAAGTGTTTCATATCCAAGAGAAGTAGGATCAAATAACATCATTATCTGTTCTTCCTGGGTGTTGATAGAGCAGGGGCAAGATACAGCTATTCTAAACATCCCCACAGAAGTTATAATAGTACAGGATTAATGTTTTGTCTCCCTAGATGCATAACAAAAAAACAGAGCATTTAATGCAGTGATAGGAAATGATGGATTCAAAAGACTTGGCTTCACAACTTGGCTCGTTTGTGAATATGTAGTGTTGAACTAGCTGCCCTCATCTTATGTTCCCTTACCATTAACAACCTAGGATCATAAAGCAGTTTTATATTACAGGCTTATTATCCCATAGTCATCATTAATAGATGTGAACTGTAAGTTACCAGAAATTTGCAATAACCGAAGTGATGTGAATAACATGTTGTTCTGCTTTTAAGGCAATATCAAAATGCACACAAGGGAAAACTCAGCTTCCAGCACAAAATCAAATCAACCCATGGCAGCTTACTGATGATACGTTTTCTGGATGCCTTGCAAATAAATCCATATTCATTATGGCTAGGATTCTCTACATTTTGACTATAAAGTCTATAAAGATATACAGTAGCTATATGGACAAAATCTAGCTGAAACATTTAGGATAAATTTCAGTTTAGAAGCTTGAGGATACTGGCCATCTCTTACATATTTTACCTTTGTTGTTTCTGGAACAGGATACAGAAGGTTACAAATTCACCCTTTAGGAGAAGGAATAGTGCAAGTCTTATTAAAGGTCATAGTGAGATACTGATTGAAAAAATAATAAATAGATCTGAATAATTATAGTCCTAGCGCTAATATCCCCTTTTCAGTGAAAACACTTGAATGATAATGGGTGACCCAACACAGCTGGATAAATAGATGTTTAAAGATCCATTTCATTTAAGGTTTAAGTCTGATTTTAACATCTAACTTGCCAAGTATTCATCATCTTTGAAAATCAGAAAGAATACAACCCTGTTGATTTTCCTGAACCTCTTAGCAGTTTCTGATATCATTAGTGAAGTGGTTGTCTGAATTATAGCAATAGTAATAGCACTTAGATTTAGAAAACTGCTCCACAGTGCTTTACTGCATTCTTTGGGCAGTTTGCAACATCAGCATATTGCCCCCAGCAATCTGGATCCTCATATGGTAGAAACTGCTTTATAATGGCTGCATTCATAACTAGACGGAGCACAAAAGAATGCCATAGTATTTATAATATGGGCTTCCAGAATCTTCTTTGGTATTTAATAACTGCGGAGCAACATCTTTTAAAGAATTAAAGTGTTGCAATATACAATAGAGTTTTATCTCTCCTTTTTATCAGATCCAAATGAGGCAATAGAAATGTTGAATCAACCTAGCTGTATTAATGGGGTAAATCAAGAAACAAGATTCTACTTATAGTTTCTCTGTCAAGCAAATAGTGATTAATCTATTCTGGAAGGGTTTTCTGAATCTATGATCTTTTTTGTTTAATTCTCTGGACAGGGCCTCAACATTCACAATGCTGGAATAAATACCACAAAGGCACTCCTATTGAACTTGCTTCTCTCTTTCACTAGAGGAAAAAGGCCTCTGTGGCATGAAATACCCTTAACCAGTTTAGGTTAGTGTGCCATGTATACAGACATAATCAGGTAGTGATAATTTTCTGACAAATCAGACACATATTGCAGAAGTTCTGTCTGGAAATGGTCATTGTTTATTACCACCTATCTTTTCTATAGGAGCTTCTATCGGACATTTTCTATAGGCAGCACAGGTGTGATTTCCACTTCCTATTTTTACCCCATACCTTCCAGATAAGGTTGGCTGAGAAAAAAACAACAAATAAAAGAGAATATTTGTAGCTGAACCTGAACTGTAGAGTTCCTGCTGCTCTCTGACCTTGTTTGTTTGCAGATAATTCATTGTCTAAGTAATATCATTAGTACATCTAACTAATCAAATAGGCAACATCTCACTTTGATGTTACCTAACTGGGCAGTGAAACAGCTGCATACAACCAAGGCCAGGAAGTAGCAGAACTCCAAAGAGTAACTGACCCACAGAAATTCTGGGCCAGTATTTTTCATCCCTAGCAACTTTAAGATATATGTCTACTTCAATTTCCAACATTCTATGCAAGAAATGCAGGCTGGGGAATTCTGGGAGTTCCAGTCCACACATTTTTAAAGTTGCTAAGGTAGAGGAACACAGGTCTAAGCTGAGGTATTACCAGAATCTGGGTCTCCCTGCTCCTAATTTGACATTTTAATCATAATGCCCACTGGCTTCTGTCAATTTCATGTCAGTTACTAGTTTTGAGTTCCAAATCAAGCCCATAAAGGCCATATTTTCTGAAGGTCAGAAGGTCATTTCCATTTTCTCTGTGTTACTCTTAAAATTTATATGGCATAAGCATTTTATAATTATTTTGTCTGCTCTTTTTATTTACCTATTTTTAACTAGCATATCTTTTAATTATTAGTTAAAAAATGTTGGGATTTCTGTGTATTTGAAACTGCCCTTGGTACCCTTGGTTTTTTCAGGCAGATTTTGAAATCAAAGAAGCAAACTTCTCCCACCTTAATATCGCCCAGCATAATCATTCTGCCATACAGTATATAAAATATACCAGTTATTGAAGGACACCGGGCAAACGAAGCTCCAGCGGGAAGAGCCTCTCCTTCTCAAATTTCGGACAAATGGGAGTCGCCCCCCCACATCCCACAGTTAGTAGTGGAACAAATGTTGCCGCTGCTAGACCGTGGTATGACTTGGGTTTGTGTGGCAAAGAGAAAATCCAAGGGAGGGATGTCGCCTGCTTTGGGAGTGCTGCAAGGCGTGCCAACGCCATCGCCTTTGTATTTAACAGACGGCGCAGACAATACGCCTCCAGGATTTGTCTTATATCCCAGCAGGTTGAGCCCCCCCCCATGTGTGTTCCGAAATGCAAGCGGAGGACCTTTATTATTGAAAGCGGAGCCCTATAAATGAGGCTCAAGACAGAGGACCCAACTTGGGCATACATGGAGTATGCGCGAAAGAGGAAAAAGCCCGTGGAAGGTAGGCACCGCCAGCCTTCCGCTCGCCGGTTCCTCGTTTCTAAATTCCAGGCTTTGCCGCAATGCAGTCAGCTGTCTTCCCCTTCCTTTCTTCCCTTGCTCCCGCCCTGCCTCAGCTCTGCAGATGTCTGCAAAAACCGCCTCGTCTGCAGTGGGGGGGGGGCGAAGGGGGCGCGCCGCCTTCTCTGCATTCGTGGCGAGGCTTTTTGCCGGCCGCCGACGCCTGAAACCGCCGAGCAGCCGACGCCCTGCTTCTCCCCAGCGCGCGGGGAGAGGGCGCGCGCGAGCAGGGCCCCGAGAGAGGAGAGAAAGGGCCGAATCGGGGCAGAGTCAAACCTTTGGCAGCTGCCTCGATTCCCGCCGAGAAGGGCCTGGCGCCCTTGAAATGCTTGCGAGGAAATGACTAACCCTTCGCTGCAGAAGTGGCGCTTGTCTGACTCGTCCTTTTCCCCGGGCTGGAAAAACGCGCATTTACACCCCCTTTCTTTTCCCTTCTGCCATTGGGAGCCACTTTCTAGGAAAGACCGTGAAGTGAGAGGAAGTGAAGGAGAGAAGCGCTCGGCTCACTCCGCACTTGCGCGGCTTGCCCTCCCGCACACACCCCGAAAGCAGTTTCAGGAAATGGCTTCTGATGGCCGCTCTTCCTTTGCGGTGAAGGGGAAGAAAATGGCGTTTGGCATCTGTTTTGCTCATGGCCCCAAAATAACAAACAGGTCCTCATTGCGGCTGACCGATGGGAGCAATCTTTGGGCTGCCTTTCGTGAAGCTCGAGAGAGACGGCGGCTGCTTTGAAAGAGGGCGGGACCCGCGTCTGCATATTGCCAGCGGGTGTCCGTTCTTCGTTCCGCTTCTCCTTCAATTCTCCTTTTGTGCTCAGGCAAATCCTGATGTATTGCTAATAATTAGTTTTTCTTCGTTTTGAGGAGGAAAAAGACATGGATAACCCTAAACTACTTGAATGCAATTTAAAATGCAAACAAGACCATTTCAGATTCTTCTTGCTAAAAAACCCAACAACCTGGTGCTTTTCATATTGACATGACTCTGTAGGGCTGTAATTGTGAGACCGCTCATCTCTGGTACTCATCCATGGATCTCTCTATGATGGAGCTGCGTGTTATTTGTTTGAATTTTGCTTTTGAGAGGGATGAAGAGAAACGTTTTTTTCCCAACACACAATTAACTGCCATGGATGCAGTGAGGGGAAACAATCAGGGCATCTGACCGCTATACATAATTAGCTATATACACCCAGTCCTTTTTTAAAAAATTAATTTTATTAAACATTTTTCAACAATTTAAAAACATTACATTTCCAACATTATGACATCAACATTTCTGTTCATATATCAATTACTATATTACTTTTATATCTATTGTCTAACCAAGTATACCAGGCATCCCAGACTAAGTAATAATCTGTTTCGTTTCTATCTTTTAACTCTAGAGTCAGCCTGTCCATCTCTGCGCAGTCCATAATTTTTTTTATTACTGTCCCCTCAGATGGTATAGTTTCCTGTTTCCAGTACTGTGCATACACAATCCTGGCCGCTGTTGTTATATGTAAAATAATATATACATCTGTCTTGGTATGGTCTCCCCTTAGTATTCCTAATTACACCCAGTCCTTAATGATCATAACTGAGCCCGCAATTTTGGTTGTAAATCGTGTTGACTGTAAAGCAAATCACTATGGACTGTACCTGATTTTATAACCTTTTTTTGCAGGGGTCATTAAGCAAATATGTCAATCATAAAGCAAATCCATTGTTCACTAAGGGGCGTTTTTTTTGCTGGAAACCAGAAGTAAACCTCTAGCAAAAATGATATAGGGACCATCTTGCCTTTGATATAAAGCACTTACAATTTTTATGTAAATAGCTGCTGTGAAAATCATCTAATGCTAGCAAATGAATTCTGAAAATATGGATTTTTGAGGTATGTAGCATCTGTCGTGCAAATAACTGAAATGTTTAATTCTTGACAGGTCCTGAAGTCACAGTTACCCCAGACTAATTAAACCAACATTAATGTGCAGATTGTGTATAAATTTATTGAACTTGTATGTTACCTGAGTCTTCAATGACACTGAGTGTTCACAATAATAATCCTTTGGTTTATCTTTCAGTGCCAGAATTCAAAGTCACTCATTAGCTGGGTTCACACATAGTCTGTTAGTTAGGTAAAGAGTTTGTCTGCTCATTGGTTCAACAGGGGGTCGTTATCCCCCCCACCTGGTGCCAAGCCACAGCCTGTTCAGAACCTGACCTTGGAAGTGGTGGGTGAGTGTGCATGTACTTACAATGCTACATTTGTGAATGCACTCACGTGCACGCGAAACCATCCCCTCCTCCCTCCACCACCTCTGTCAGTCCATCGAGTGGGAAAGGTTGGAGACCACTGTTCTAGGCAATATATTCTCATAATTCCCAAAGCAAAAATCTCAAAATTTGACCAGATTTCATACAATCACAGGAGTTAGAAGTGGCCATTGAAGTCAACCATCTACTCAGTGCAGGAATCTATATTAAATTGTTCCAGATAGATAGCTGGCTGCCCACCTTTTGAATAAATCCAAGGAAAGGCAGGTTCTGGTGTCTCTCGGTAATATAAACTTCCCTTACCTTTCTCTCAAGAAAAAGTCGGTTCCAATGTTGACCGAATAAATACTCATAATTGCAAATCAAGAGTAATTAAGTAATTCCAGTGCTGTAAGTTTCTTAGCCACACCCAGATTTTTAACAGGATAAAATCCATGCTGTAGTACACACTTTCTTTAGGTGTCTTTATAATATTTGTTTAAAGCCTATCACTATCATTATCCCTGCAGGTTAGGCTCATGGGCATCTAGAGGTTTCCATATGTCTCACCCCGAACCTAACTTGAGCCACACATTCTTACACATAGTCTCTCCTTTCTGCAGCTCCCCATTCAGGTAGAAGTGTGGTGTTGACAAACCTGTGTGCAGTGGCTATTTCTTGCATATTTCAGAGGATGCAACATGATTGATGTTAATAGGATCAGTGCACAGAAACATGCCTGCTGCAATAGAGCAGACAGCTGCAGCTGTTGTGTCTAGGAAATTTTCTGTTACAAACATTGTTTTTCCCATGGTGCTACTACCATGGATGCAAACTCCACAAGTCTTTCAGCCCTGCCTAATTAACTAGGTTTCATTTTAGTAAATTAGCTAAGTGAGAAAAGAAAAGTGCCCACCAGTCATAACCATAAAAGCCTGAAATTGACTTTTTCTTTCTTTTTTTCTTTCTTCCTTCTCCTAGTTGCCTTTTGAAAAAAAAAGCACCTTTGGGACAACCATGACCTGGATGACTGAGAATCTCCATAGACACCATCTTCCTTCTCTTTCTCTATTTTTGTTTCTCTCCTTCCTCTCTTCCTTTCCTTCCTCTCTCCTTTCTCTTTCTATGAATTTCAGTCTTTCATCTTTCAATTTCTTAAGGAATTTATGATCATCCACATAAAAAAAGAACAAGGGATAGCATATCTGAAACAAGCTTTGTTTTATTCTACACCAAGTCTTAATGTAGCTTGATCTGCTTTAGTGTGTGAAGTGGACTCAGCTACTGTGACTGATAAACCCTGGTTCATGGCCTACTGCATAACTTTCTGTGGCTCACAAGCCATACTACACTGCACTACATATCAAAGACTAAATTCCAAAAGTAAATGGAGCTGGGAGCCATTTTAAGGGATGGTTTTGGAAATGAAATGAGATGCTAAGTGTCTGCAAGGCGTAAAGAAATAAGTTCCACAATTTGGAAATGATGCAGAAGATGGATTCCTACGTGGTTGGCAAAGAAGCCTTTAAACCTGGACGCATTTTAAGGTATCTCCTGTCAACATTTTTATTCAAATTCTAAATCAGCAATCCTTCAGCTTTTAGGCCTTGGGAAGTTTTTGAATTGGACTACAAACCATTCAGAAACTAGTGCAGATTTTCCCAAAAGGGTAAGATATGATCTTGATATGTACCTAGTCAATTTCTACTGCTAAAACTTCCCAACACTTTCCAAAGATTGCCCTATATAAAGACCTTTGCACTATTTTAAATGTAATATAACCAGGACACAGATAACTGTAGTCAGATTAGATTGATTCTATACCAAAACACTACATAGCTTTATAATGCTAAAATGAGATAATTGAGTCAGAATAATCTAATTTATTTTGATGTACCTGAATAACATTTGGATAAGCCTTAATTGGTGTGCTTTTTGTTTTAATGCACTGATGGTTTTCAAAAATAGTATCCGAGATGAGAAATCCCATAGCTCCTGAGGTAGATGTTTATGTACTATTGAGTACTATTCAGGAGGCTGGCTGGATCTGTCTGGAATATGGATTTGAGAGAGAATGGTTTCAGAATTTCAAAGAATTTGGGAAATCTGATGCCACTTTGAAGTGTGCATTTGGATGTGTGAAAAGACAAAAGAAGAAAATGTCACAACAAAGGAAAAAGCAACCGCTGATGCCGAATAACATTGCTGCTCAGGGAGATTGGGAAGACAATATACACCAAGACAAGGCTTAAGACACCACTGCCCAGCTGTAGTACGGCAGAGCAATTTTGCATACATTTAATTCATCATGATAGTTTCAGCCAACAAAAAGGTTATACTGCAGAATTCACAATGAAATCAGTACAGTATGTTAATGCTACACCAAATCCGAGAGAAAAATTAACCAATTTGCTCATTAACAGAACATGAATTAGCAACTTCTGTTGATTCTTTTTGTCTTTTTGCTATTTCTCTAATCATTCCTAATCATTTTCATATTAGTATTCATATTTTTCTAGTCTCTCATGAGATATAAGATAATGGCACTTTACCTGGGAACAATGGAATATTGAAGTCTCAGTAGGGAGATACACCTTTTCTTTTCAATGGGGTGGACAATTTATCTTGTAATATTTAGACTACAGCCAACAATCATAGCCTGCCACATTAAGATCAAAAAATATCAGCAATCCACGATTTGCTGTAATAAGGGATGGAAAGCCAGCTGGATTTCACTGAATGCGCTTATTTGGTATCTATTGTCTAAACAGCATTATGCTAATGAATATTAATGAAGGTTGGTCTAAGAGCAGATGTGATTAGTGGGGGAGGAGAAAAAGCTCTTAAGCTTCTGTTTGCCTTGGTTTACAGCAAATGCTTCCCCACTTGCCCATAAATTGCTGAGAAGAAAATGAAAATGCACAGGTCCTTGACAGTTACCTTGATGGGACTAGGAGAAAGGTACTGTACCTTCTTAAGGAACCTGATCTATGTTTGGCATCATTCTTCTTTTGTGTTGAATTTGTTGTTGTTTTTGGTAAGTTGTAGAACAAATTGCAGGCATGATATGGATCAGTGGTCTCATGTATACATCCCAAGCCAAAAGCAATTGTAAACTGCTGTCCTTATGCTTTTTAGGACCAGGTGTGACTGAAAAAGTGAGTCACTATTCAGGAAGTCTCCAGTTTGAATTTCACCTCTGAAATAAGATCCCCAGATACTGTCAAGCGGTTTTCTTAGACTGAGCCACCTCTAACTTAATCTGGTACAAATGTATCCAGGAAACACAGGGTTCTTGCTGTAGGACAACAGCTTTTCCTGTTGGGTGCTCTACCATCCTTAACTGTCACAAGTCTTAGAGCATTATGTGACATCTCAAATACATGTATTTTTTAAGAAGGTGGTAGATCTGGGAGGTTGTGCTCAATTAGATAGTGATTGTTGAGGTCAGATGTGTCCATGCTTGTAATATTAACTACTACTACTGGTACTAATTGTTATCTCTTTCCTTAAAGAATATCGTGAATCATGCACAGGGTGACATGGCTCAAGACTGAGGGTAAAAGGTTCTTCATTCTTCCTGTGTTCACATGGACTGAAAATAAACATCTGCAACATGCTCTTAACTATTCTGGAACCAGAATTCTCCAGCTTGTGCCCCTTCTAGATGTTTCTCCTTAAATTCTCAGAAGTCTTAATAGTAGCATGGTAGCTGGCAAACCTTGGGAGTTGAAAACTACTCATTTAGAGAGTGGACAAATGTTGCTTGAAATGTTCTGCATATATGATCAAACTTTTTCCACAACACATGGAGCATTCTACTGCACAAACAAGATACCCGTTTCAGACATCTCAACTAACACAAATATCAAGGAATGTAGGATAAAATAGAAGTGCCACATAACACCCCAGACTTCACAATGGTCAATAAGAAACACAAAGTCCAGATAGTGGATGTTGAAGTAACTGGAGACAGCAGATGAGAAAATCACAAAGACCTGCAAATAGAATTAGATTGACTGGCAAAAGAAAGAAAAGGTAGTATCAATAGTAATAGGCTGTGGATGCCATCCCAAAACATCTGGAGCACCATCTGAACACCACTGACATTGACAAAAATCACCATCAGTTAATTACAAGGGCAGTTTTACTTGGAATAGCTTACATCCTATAATGATACCTTTAATATCAAACAATATCTGCTTATCCAGGTACTTGAGTAGGACTCAACAAGTGAATAACAATGACAAATTCAGTCTGACACCACCTCACTTCTCCAGTGTCTGCAACTTTGTATTATTAACATGTAAAGAGGAACATAGTTTAGTACCTTCCAATAACTACTGTTGGTAACCTGCTCATATCTAGCAAACAGATAATTCCTTCATAATGTTGGCATTGGTACTTGACAAGTCAGCATTCCTCTCTTTGGTTTTCCATTGAACAATAGCTATTAACAGTTAATTTTCTGGGGGGGGGGGAAAAGGAATCAGATTTGGCTTCAAACAGCAATGATAACAAACAGGTAGCACACTTCACCCTGCTTGGTTTGTTGCCCAAATACAAAAGAAACGGTGGTATAAAAAAAAAAATCAATTCTTGTTCTTAAGCCCCAGCCAGTCCTTCCCCGCCCCCTTGTGGGAAATAAACGGTCTCTTAACGGTCCTGCATGCTTTTCCTCAAGTGATTTTTATCTCTTTGTGCTTTTAACACTTGCCCTGGTTGCCTGAAACAGCATCCAGGGAGGATCATGACAACAGTTGCTAGGGAACTACATGGTTGCTAGCAACAGTAAACAAAAGACAGGCCCAGGGAAGCAGAGGGTGCATCTCTAGAGATGTCGGGGGATCTGAGGTGAGTGTTGCAGGGGTTTCTTCTCTATCAGAGGCCAAAATAAAACCACTGGTCCTCGACTTCTCAAATTCCCCAAGGGCCATTTCACAGATCACATAAGTTTTAGATTTACCTTGCAGATGTTTTACACCTCAAATACAAATAACAGTGGTAGCCATAGATTATGAAAAATACACATCCCATATCCACAATAGAGTAATAACATTTACTAGGGCCATGCAAAAAAACACAAAAATAAGGCTTTTTTACTTCTCTAGAATTCTTGACACTTTATGGTAATATAAACAGAAAGAGGTGTTGAAAAGCCTCAAATTAGGTGAGGTATCCCACCAATGCAAATGGCAGTTTAAAGTTAAAATTACTGCGAACAAACCTAGCATACAGTACCTGTAGCCATCCAATATTGGCTGAAGATGATTGTCTTGGCTATGAAACTGTGTATATAGCTGATGCATCTGTTAATTTGTGAAGTGGGACAGAGATATAGTTTGGTCTGGTGGTTAAGACACCAGGCTAAAAAGAGGAAAACCCCTGTGTTCAAGTCCTGCCTTAGCCATGAAAGCCAACTGAGAAACCTTGGACCGATCATTCTCTCTCAGCCCAATTCACCTCACAGGGCTGTTGTTGTGGGGAAAATAGGTGGAGGAAGGTGTGTTGGATATATCTGCTGCCTTGAGGTAAAAATGTAAAATCACCGAACCGGTAGTTACACCGATCGGATCCCACCCCTGTGTAGATGACAGACTCAGTAATTCCTCTGTAGAATTGAATCAGCAGCTCCTTGGGCAGTTTGAGCTTTCTGAGTTGGTGCAGAAAAAAATTCTTTGTTGTGCTTTTTTGATGACATTTCTTTATGTTAGATGTCCATTTTAAATCTTAAGACATAATAAAATCTAGAAACTTGAAGGTCTCTACTGTTGATACTCTTTGTCTAGTATTGAAAGAGGTGGTAATATAGGAGGATTTCTCCTAAAAACTACCACCATTTCTATGGTTTTGAGTGTGTTTTGTTCAAAATTATTCCAGTAGCACCACAAGGCTAGTTGTTCAACCTCCTGTCTGTATGCAGATTGTCTTGAATGAGACCAATCACTGTTGTATCATCTGCAGACTTCAGTACTTTAACAGAGGGATCTTTTGAGATTCAGTCACTGGTATATAGAGAGGAGTGGAGAGAGTACACAGGGGGCCCCTGTGTTAAATATACAGGTATCTGATGTGATGTTGCCTAGCTTCAACTGCTGCTTCCTATCTGTTAGGAAGCTTATGATCCATTTACAAGTGTGGTTAGGTAGTTGATTTAGTTTAGTTAGAAGAATATCTGGAATGATGGTATTGAATGCTGAGCTGAAGTCTACAAAGAGGGCCCTTGCATAGGTCTTGGGAGATGAAAGATGTTGTAGAGTCATATTAACAGTATCATCTGTCAATCTATTTACTCGGTAGGCAAATTGCAAGGGGTCTAGCAATGGATCCATGATGGTTTTCATGTGGGCCAGCATTAGCCTTTCAAAGGTTTTCATAACTCCAGATGTTAGAGCAATCAGTCTGAAGTCATTCAGTTTCTTGATGGAGGGTTTCTTCAGCACTGGAATGATATGTAATTTTTTTTGAAAGGGTTACTCCATGGGTATGTTTGGGACTATGTTAGCTTAAGTTTGTGTGCTAAGAAAAAGTGAGCACTTGCATTGGCCTAGAAATATGAAACAATCCAACTTCCCCAGGTTGACAGGTTGAAAATGTAGCATCCTATTTCTCATTAGTTATTTATTGATTCATTTATGGGTTTATTTATCTATTTGATTCAATTTAAATAGCAGCCTATCTTAGTAAATGAATCTGGGTGGACAACAATATTTAAAATGGAATAAATAATATTTTGAACTGGTAATACTATAAGGCCAACATTTCTGGAGGGCACTACTTTGGGGGAGAGTGCTTGCCATTCTCATTTAGAAAACACCTGCTGTTCTTCTCTTTATTTTGCTCTGAAAAGCCTGTGTACTCAATATGGTCAAACTCTGCAACAGAACAGGACAAATAACAAGCCCAAATGATAGTGATTTAACCAAGACATTTGGGGAAATAATGCTGGCTATTATCGTAGACTTCTAAATTAGTTCATAAACTTTATCCCAACTTGATAGTAACTTTAATAGGTAGACTTGAGTGGATATTAAAGAGATGGTTTCTCATCTGAAATTCCCATAGCTAACTTTGACTGAGAGCAGCAGTGTTCAATAGGAAGTGGGAAGTCATAATTGGCAAGATGACATCCAAAGTATTAATATACAAGCCCCAGTTTTGTTTTGTTTTTGCATGTGTGTGAGGTCAGTACAAGTTCCAAAGGGGCGGGGGCTTCATTATAGCATTCCTGTTGCCATCTTCCGATTTTTGACATTCCCTTGTGGATGCCATTGGCAGGGAAATTTAAATAGATGGTGTTCACACACTATAGGTGAGTTGAAAATTTTGTTTTTAAGCAATCAAAAGTAATGAAAATGATTTTTGATAATTAAGTTCATTATGTCTCATTTTGCCATTAAATCAATTTTAAGCTCTTTCAAATAAATAGGATTATCACACTGTAATTAAAATACCAATTAACAGGCAAGTGCAAGATAAAGGGATAAAGTAGATTTCACATTCCAGACAATTAATTTACTGCTTAGTGTCTCTGTCTTAGTGTGATGTCAGTATGCTGGATTTGAACCAAGAAGAACCAGGAATTCAAATCCCTGCTCAACCAAATGCTTAGGTCTAATCACTGTAGCTCAATTTACCTATTGATGTAGGAGTATATTGTCAAATAAGACACTCAATCCTGCACTGTCTTTGAAAAACAATAGAAAAAAAATAAAATTCATGCTTTAGGGAATATTTTACAAAATACATAGCAGCATAAAGTATATATCCCTTTTCCTTCACCCAATATGTTGAACTGGTAATACTGTAAGGCCAACATTTCTGGAGGGCACTACTTCGGGGGAAGAGTGCTTGCCATTCTCCAATAATATTATATGCTCTTGCTTGGGATAACTGAAATCAATTGAACTTATCCTTGAACAAAACATAACAGTTTTTCTACCGTATTACCTGGAAGAAAAAAAACTAAATAAGTTTTGTTTTTCTGAAAAGCTATTGAAAATAGTTTGGCATCAGCAGCCTTCTATAGGAAAATTGATACATCCTCAATTAGTATATGATTATTACTAAAGGAGTAGGAATGCACATCTGCTCAGAAATATAATCCTACCTAGATTCCCACCATACATCCAACCAGGTCAAAGACTAGGGTTACATTCTCAAAACATGCTGTTCGTTGATTGCAGATGCTTCTAGTTTCTGAGTCTCTATGGCTGTGTGGATATAACTGGAGCATTGCTTGCTGCTACCGTAATTGAGGCAGCTTCCAGAGACTATAACAAAGCCCACTCCCCAAAGAGCCAGTTCACTGAGCAAGCAAATAGTGATTTGTCCCCGAGGGGACTCTGAGTAAACTGGACAGTGTAGAAAGCTTTGTGGTGTTCTGCCGGCATAAGTAGAGTTTGCTCTCTTGCCTGAAGTGAATCCAGGTGACACCCACTGAACATGCAAGCTTATTATTATGGCAGTAGAAGGCAAAGAGCTTGTGGAAACAGTACTGTATCTACCTTGCAACAAATGAAGGAGGATGAGAAGTTCCTGGACAAGATAAAGAAAGCTGCTCAGAAGAGGAAGAGAAGGGAAGTACCAAAAACACCATGAGGAAGCTACAGGTAAAACTCGAAAAATTAGAATATCGTGCAAAAATTCATTTATTTCAGTAATGCAACGTAAAAGGTGAAACTAATATATGAGATAGACTCATTACATGCAAAGCAAGATAGTTCAAGCCGTGATTTGCCATATTTGTGATGATTATGGTTTACAGCTCATGAAAACCCCAAATCCACAATCTCAGAAAATTAGATTACATGCAATCAATAAAAACAAGGATTGTACATAGAACAATATCGGACCTCTGAAAAGTATAAGCATGCATATGTACTCAGTACTTGGTTTGGGCCCCTTTTGCAGCAATTACTGCCTCAATGCGGCGTGGCATGGAAGCTATCAGCCTGTGGCACTGCTGAGGTGTTATGGAAGACCAGGATGCTTCAATAGCGGCCTTCAGCTCTTCTGCATTGTTCGGTCTCATGTCTCTCATCTTTCTCTTGGCAATGCCCCATAGATTCTCTATGGGGTTCAGGTCAGGTGAGTTTGCTGGCCAATCAAGCACAGTAATCCCACGGTCATTGAACCAGGTTTTGGTGCTTTTGGCAGTGTGGGCAGGTGCCAAATGAAGTCAGCATCCCCATAAAGCTTGTCTGCGGAAGGAAGCATGAAGTGCTCCAAAATCTCCTGGTAGACGGCTGCATTGACCCTGGAAGCACAGTGGACCAACACCAGCAGATGACATGGCTCCCCAAATCAACACAGACTGTGGAAACTTCACACTGGACTTCAAGCATCTTGCAGTGTGTGCCTCTCCATTCTTCCTCCAGACTCTGGGTCCTTGGTTTCCAAATGAGATGCAAAAGTTGCTTTCATCAGAAAAGAGGACTTTGGACCACTGAGCAACAGACCAGGTCTGTCTTTCTTTAGCTCAGGTAAGACGCTTCTGACGTTGTTTGTTGTTCAGGAGTGGCTTGACAAGAGGAATACGACATTTGAAGCCCATGTCCAGGATCCGTCTGTGTGTGGTGGCTCTTGATGCACTGACTCCAGCCCCAGTCCACTCCTTGTGAAAGTCCCCAACACTTTTGAATGGCCTTTTCCTGACAATCCTCTCCAGGCTGCGGTCATCCTGCTGCTTGTGCACCTTTTCTTCCACACTTTTCCCTTCCACATAACTTTCTATTAATGTGCTTTGATACAGCACTTTGGGAACATCCAACTTCTTTTGCAATTACCTTTTGAGGCTTTCCCTCCTTATGGAGAGTGTCAATGATGGTTTTCTGTACAACTGTCAGGTCAGCAGTCTTTCCCATGATTGTGATTCCTACTGAACCAGACTGAGAGACCATTTAAAGGCTCAGGAACCCTTTGCAGGTGTTATGGCTTAATTAGCTGATTAGAGTGGGACACTTTGAGCCTAGAATATTGAACCTTTTCACAATATTCTAATTTTCTGAGATTGTGGATTTGGGGTTTTCATGAGCTGTAAGCCATAATCATCACAATTATGACAAATCATGGCTTGAACTATCTTGCTTTGCATATAATGAGTCTATCTCATATATTAGTTTCACCTTTTAAGTTGCATTACTGAAATAAATGAACTTTTGCACGATATTCTGATTTTTCGAGTTTCACCTGTATGCATGTGATCCATAGAAGTGAGAGGATCAAGAAACACATGGTGATGATGATGATGATGATGATGATGATGATGATGATGATTGATGATATGTTGGAGCTCAGCAACAAGTATCTAGCTTTCACTTCAGGAAATGATGCAGAGCCACCTGGGGAAATCCTGCCAATCCCAGCTTCAACAAATAGGACAGAAGACACATAGGCCTCTGTGAGGCAAAGAGAGCTGTTCTTCAACTGCTCTGCCAATCTCATCAGAATGTCATTACACTGAAGCAAATCTGGCAAGGTACTAAAAGCCTGGAAATGAATATATCACTGAGGACTGGAGCCAGTGATGCAGGTGATAAACATCACGGGGATGGGGGCAGCAGATAGGAGGGAATTCCATTCATAATCTCAAATACTTCATTTGGGAAATTAATAGGAAGCACAAATATATCATAGGTCTCTCTGAGCCTGGTGTAATGACAGATATAATCAAAATATGGACACACATAGTACACTAACCACGTTTTCCAAAGGCCCAAGAGAAAAAGGATGGGAACTTGCATTATTCATAACATAAATAAATGCCTTCATAGACATTCACAATTTGGAGCATGGAAATCCTGAGATAGTTTCAATAAAAACAAAAAGAGAAAAAGGGGGTCATGATTTAATTAGGGCAATCCCCGAAACCCTGACAGGTTATCAGTTAAATATAGGCACCTGAAGAGGCAGAAGATGTGGATCAGACCACTGTGTATCAGATGACCAATGTTTCAAAGAAGCATCCAAAAGTGACAACGTAAGGTTTTTAGTGTCTAGCATTTGCTAGGAATCTAACTGTGCCAAAAGTGTGATATCTGGCAAGTTCTAGGTAGAAGAAAAAGGTGGTCTGCTAATTTGAATCTAATTCAAATGAATGGGTAAAAGAAGTAAAAATAGCCATGTTCTTGAATTAACGTAGTAAGAATTCAGTAAGACGAAACAGTTGTATAACCTTAACTGGTCGCTATGACATCAATGGAAAGAGAATAAAAGAATACTGAGTCAATCTAAATGAATTCAAGGCTCCAGGACCAGGTGAAGGAACTCATAAATCAGATTATAGATTTGCTAATTAATAATTAGGAACTCCTGGAGAATTGGCAAGGGCCCAGAAGACTAAATAATAATATTTTCCATATCTTCAGAAGAAAGGTCCATGAAATGTATAGATGTCAGTGTGATTTCTATACTTAACAAGGTTGTTAAGCAGATTATTAAAAAGGATGTAGCAGAGGATTTGGATAGGAATGCAACCATTACTAAAATCTAACTGTTAACTAGAGATGCTTGAATAAATTGCAGGCTAAAATTTAAGGAGAAAGGTGAAATAAGGGGAGAAAGAAATAAAAAGCAACGGATGTGTGGAACCTGACTTGATAGCATTATGTGTGAAAAGACTAAGTGTTCTACTAAATCACAAGTTGGAGCTAAGTGTAATGCAGCTGTTAAAAAAGCAAATGCTTTTGAGAGGGCATAGGTTCCAGGTCATGAGAAGTAATGGTCATATATTGTACTCTACTTATATCAAACCTGCTTTCAAATGTTCTGGCACTTAAGTCAGAAAAGGGACATCCACAAGCTAGAATAAATTCAGAAGAGATCTACTAAAATGATAAGACAACAAGAAGTCCTTTTCTATGAGGAGAAGGTAAAGATTCTGGGATGTTTTGTTCAGGAGATAAAATTGAGGAGAGACCTGTTAGCAGTCTTCGGATACCAAAAGGGTTGTCATATAAAGGAGGGAGAGGACTTGTTTTGTGTTGTCTCAGAGAGTAGAACCAGGGGGAAGTAGAGTTAAATTATACATTAGGAGGAACTTCTTGATAGAGTTGTCAATCAGTGGATTGGTGGCCTTGAGAAGTAATATGTTCCTCTTCATGGATGGTTTAGTGAGTAAGTTGGGGGTTGCACTAGGTGAACTCTGAGGTTCCTTCCAACTCATTGATTCTGTGATTTAATGTTTCATAGGGCCATTGTTAATTTGGCTAAGTAGTATGCCTTATCTAGAATCAGAAGTCAGCAATGTTCATATGCTAACAAAGGAAATCTGCATTTGTGTAAATGACACTTAAATATAGCAAGTAATATATTTTTGCCCAAACTGTAGAAGCTATTTTGGTTAGTCATTAGCATATATTTGCAACATAATGCCTTTTGGCATAAGGAACCTCATCACCTGAAAGTATTCTGCATGGTTTCTTTGCTACTTGTGGAAGCCACCACTTGTTCCTTTGGCACAACAGAGGCCTAGAATCAAGAGGACTGCAGTTCAACATCAGTGTCTGCATTTCTTCCCATTTTCATCGCTGCAATTGTCAAAAGAACATTAGAGACTGACAGCCACTTCCTCCCATGGTGTAAATGTGCTTCAACCATCTTCCACACAGCTCTTTCTCTCAGCACAATCTTCCTGTTGGTTATAGGCAAGATTACAAATCTCTCTTCTTTCAATTCACACTTCTCCCCTATAGCTCCCTAAACAGCTATTTTTCCCACCAGTGGGAATCCCTGCTATTTAATTACTACCAGAAGAAAACTATTGAAAAAGAAGCTACCTTTTCTAGTCTCTCAGCCACTGCTAATTGCATGCATTCAAGGCTGCTGTGGTTTATCTATCCTGAAGACGAGGTGAAAAAGGGATGCCAAATGGCATCCCTGTCCCATCTTTGAGCAACCATGCTAGGTAGTATGCAGCATGTGGGCATTCTGCCTACTTAATTAGGCTCTAACCATCTCTGAGTCTTCTCTAAATATCTACGGAGATTCTCAGCCATCCAGGTCATGGCTGTCCCAAAGGTGCTTTTTTCAAGAGGCAACTGGATTTTCTGTTTTTTTTCTTTGAGGACATTTCACTTCTCCTCCAAGAAGCTTCTTGGAGAAGTGAAATGTTTTCAAAAAACCTGAGAAAATCCAGTTGCCTCTTGAAAAAAGCACCTTTGGGACTCTGAGTCCTCTGTGCTTGACGATAGGAAGGCACTGATTCAACTCTAAAGCAGGCAACGTCTGATCTTGGGACTATCCCATCCCTCTTTCTGCTGCTGAAAGGGCTTTCTCTTTGCAACCACCTCTCACCCTTCTCCTCAGGACAAGATTATCTCAGATGAAGGAGTCTCTAACTATTTGCAAGGAATGGAGAAAGGTTTCCATTCCAGCCCAACCCAGTCACCCCAGCCTTCAAGCAGAGGGCTTGATTTCTTCTGGTACAAATGCAAGGGTTTGGTAATAGAGAGGTAGAACACTCCCTCCACTCAATCCATCAGTGAAGTAGTTATAGCTAGAAATAGGCAGACTCCAAGCATGATATAACTGTTTTGTTTTTACTAGGCTCCAAGATTCACCGACTGCAGCCATGTAGAAGACAGAGGCTAGTTCAAACATCCTACAAAGCCATGCTTTAATTATGGTTTAGTGACAACCAGTTACAAAGTTAACCAGTCAAAAGTCTTAAGGACTGGTATGAAAACTTAGGAACCAGTAAAATTATGATGTTTTTAAAACACAATATAACAATATATTTAACTATTCATAATTGCTTACTATTGGAAGTAAGTTGTGAATAATTTCTCAGGAGAGTATTTTTAAAATTATATTTATCTGAGATAATAAAATCCAAATAATATAAAGATTTTAGGATTTTATCTATGTTTTTATGTTTATTTTGTTGTCATACAAAACACATTTCGAATATATGGGATGCCTACAAATAATCCTCAATTATCCCGCAATTATGGTCGTAAATTAAGGACTATATGTAGTACCTTGAAGGCACAAAGATGCAGCTATCAGTTGAAGCTAAGCTGGTTTTGGTGGCAAATGTCAAACAGTACTGTATATGTTACTTGCTTGAGGCAATAAAATATATTAGCTTCTTATACTTACATGCAATAAGCTGCAAAGTAAATGTACAATATAAAGCCATGATAATGATGGGACAAGCAAAATATCTCTGTTTCTAATCTCTGGAAGATATAGTTAATCCTCAACTTATACCACAATTGAGCCCAAAATTTATGCCGTTAAGTGAAACATTTGTTAAATGTTTTGCCCATTTTATGACTTTTCTTGCCACAGTTGTTAAGTGAATCACTGCAATTGATGTTAGTAACCCAATTATTAAGTGAATCTTGCTTCCCTGTTGACTTTGCTTGTCAGACGTTGCAAAAGGTGATCACATGACCTTGGGTCATAAGTATGAACCGGTTGCCAAGTATCTGATTACATGATCATGAGGATGCTACGCAGGTGGTGTGAAAAATGGTCACAAGTCACTTTTTTCAGTGTACCATTGTAAGTTTGAACAGTCACTAAACAAACTGCTTTAAGTCGAGGACTACCTCTATTGAGTGTGAGGGAGTACATCACACATATTGTCTTGAGGTTGTATTGCAAATACTCTCAAACAAAGCCCATTGGAGTAAACTGATACATACATCTGTGGATATGTTTATACACATAGATCGGTGTAACTATTTTCAATGTAAGAGTGGAATTTTTCCCCTTTTTCAACTGAATCCAATGCAAAGGAAATGTTTAACACCTAATCCAAGGCTGAATACCTGGCTGCAATATTAATAAGAGGATTGTTACAAATTTAAAAAGTGTAAGGTTTGTTAGCCAGTTTGCTATAGTAATTAAGGCACCAGGCTAGACACCAAAAGTTCTAATCCCATAAAGTGACTGGGTCAGTCACTCTCCCTCAGCTCTAGGATGTAGGCAGTGACAAACTACATCCAAATCATTGCCAAGAAAACTGCAGGAATTTGTCCAGATAGTCCCTCACACACACACACACACACACACACACACACACACACAAATGCACATGTAGTTTGGCTTGCTGGAGAATTCTGGGAGTTGGAAGTCCACCCATCTTAAAGTTTCCAAGGTTAAGAAACACTGGTTTAGATTTGTGATTTCCCTTTCTTCAACCCTGAAATATGATATAAAACATTTGGTGACCTTTTGTAGTCAAGGTGCAAGGCAAAAGGAGGAAATCTTCATAGCTTACTCTTGCATGTAATCTTCAGGCTCCCTAACACCTGTTCTTTAATATAACATTATACGCTAAATAATGATGAAATCAGAATATATATTTTCCTATTATTCACCTCAATGTAAACTACCCTGAAAAATTGCACCTTTTTTTATGATGGGCCTGTCTGATAGATTGATATCCCACACAGAGATACAGGATGCATATATCAAAAATAGGAATTTTGAAGGTGAAACAATAAAAAAATAACATAGATCAGAAATCTTAAAAAGAGTTGAATTCACTGAGTTAAACAAATGTAGAAACTCTTTTTCAACATGTTTTATTATAGCAATCTCAAGTAATAGTGACTTCATTATGCCTTTCCAGCTTCCTTAATCATTAATACTGTAAATTAGTACAGAAGTCAGAAAGGCACTATGGAGTCATCATTAATCTATAGTAGTTGATGAGATCCTTAGGTCAGTATCTTTGAAGTCATCGTTTTTATGGTATAGTATTTGACTTCTAATGAGTTCTTACTCAACTATAGATTTGAGATTTTTTCTCTTTTTCATGGAGCAAGGTGCTGGCATTGTTTTCAATATTCAGCATATTTCCTAAATCCTTATATAGGGAAATAAGATATATTTCTATTAAATGTGGGTATTTTGTAAAATAGAGCTCTCTGAGATTTAAATAGTAATTTATGTTGTTTTCAAGTGCTGCTTTGTTTTTTTACAAGTGTCAATTCCCCGAGACAGTAAACTGAGATTATAAAAAGAATTGGGAATAAAATTAGCAAATTTATAATGGTATGCAGAAATCCAGTCTGAAATTTCCTCTATGGTATCTTTGATTACCCCCAAAAATTCCAAATACTTCCTCCATAAATTGCTGTTGTTAAAAGAAGAGAAAGTCTGGCAGAAGCTGGCAATCCATATAAATTGACTACAGGGGATTTAAGAGTTAGTGAAGCTTTAAGCCTGGTCAAATATATATAATTTCACAGGCAAGTTTAAATGCAGAATAAGATCAGGAAGTAGCAATTTACTTACAACACAATGTCTTTCATAGTAGAACACCAATTTTTTTTTAAAGATCGGTACTCGCCATTCATGACTATTAAACCAGCCTTTCAAACACTGGTAGTAGAGGCTGTCATTTTACGCACAAGAGAAAGGGATGTAGTAACAAAATTAGCAGAGATGGTGCAGAATCCCACAGCCCTGAAATGCATATAAGACGTGGGGTGAGGTTTGGGGAGGGGGAGAGAAAGAAAGATGTATGTTTCTCTGGTTTCGGGGGGAGGGGAAGGGTGTAGAAGGAGCAGGTGTACGATACAAACACTTGGCCGCGCCCCAATTCCTCAGGTAACTCGCCAGCTCAACGAACGGGTAAGCGAGCCAAGGGCGGGAAAAAAAGCGCGGAGAGAGCCGGGTGAGGGTGTGCAGCGGGAAGCGAAGCCTTGTTTGGCTTTTTCTGCCCCAGGGCAGCCTTGTTTACCCCATACTAGCCCTTGCGAGGACAGGTGTTCTGCTCGCATAACCACCACCACCCTTTTAAAAAGAGAGCAGCGTCGATCCGGTTTTCAACACCCAACCTGGAATTCAGCTATGCAAAAAAAAAGTGTGTGGCGGAGGCTCCGAGAAGCAGGTTTAGGATGGACGTTCCCCCTCCCTCCCTCTCCCA
This sequence comes from Naja naja, assembly GCA_009733165.1. Classification (NCBI taxonomy): domain Eukaryota; kingdom Metazoa; phylum Chordata; class Lepidosauria; order Squamata; family Elapidae; genus Naja; species Naja naja. The sequence goes on along the minus strand of CM019149.1, from coordinate 152,057,409 downwards.
GGAGCTGCTGCCCGGCCTCGCCCCCCCACTCCCCCCCCCCGAGTTTGGCTGTCAGCCTCGCCCCTCGCCTAGCCTGGGAGCAGAAAAACAAACCCTCCGGAAGTTGCCCATTGTGCTGGCCCAGCAACATTGGCCCCTGCTCTTAAGATGCTCCCTCTCTCTTGGTGGGAGGGGGAAGCGGGCAGGGACATTCACGGCTCTTTGGAGAAGAAAATGCATGCCGGAGCCCCTCTCCCCAATTCTCTGGAGGAAACGCTTAATTCCAGAGCGGCAGTATTAGGGAAGAGGGGCGTGTGTTGTAATATAAAGTCAATCGCTTGGCCAAATACAAAGCTTAAGTCCTCTGCAGTAATTAATTGTTTTTCTCCCCTGAACGGGAGATTTTCGTTCTAAGGAAAGCCACGAGGAAATAAAGAAACCTTGACTTCGGTGGTTAATTCTTTGCTGGCGGCTTGCATTTTTACAATTCCCCCGGTAAATGTTGCAGGCTCATCAAATTCACTCACCAGCGGGGCAAAATTCCTTACTCTGTCAGCTTCGGCTTGCCTCTTGCCATGCCTTATGCTGAAATGCGAATTTGAGTTGCGCCGTTACTTCGTTCAGAGGGGGAGGGAGGGGTTTACATATTGTCTGACATTTGTTCAGAGGGGAAAAGGTTATTGTTTTTAAGCGAGTTTTCACGTCGTGCGGCGTCCCTTTCCCCTCTCCTTTTCCTTGGATCTTAGCTCTCCCCCCTGCCCCATACACACCCTATCCCACGCGCCCAAGTAATGAATGGGGAACTGTTCGATCTCTTTGTCTGAAAGATGCAAACAGACTTGGGATGCTGAGCAGAGGAGGGGGGGGATTACCTCATCCTATGCTCCCGGAGCCAATCGCCGTTCTCCTCTCGTGCCTTCTCCTGGCAGATTGGGGGGGTCTCGACCAACCGCAAAAAGCCTTGGCCGTCCCCATGGTGACGGGATTGTATATAGGCAGCCGCCTTAGACTATGTGCTACAGGTTCTCTTACATCGACCTCCTAAGAGTCGCGCTGTAAGAAAGCACCCGCCTCTCTCCGGTTCGAGTTCCCCAAGCTCGGCGACAAAGCAGCAACTATGGTAAGTGCCCGCGGCGGGTCTCCAAAGGGAGGAAGCCGGGAAAATCGCCGCAAGGCGTGTGTCGACGACCCCTCCTGTGCGCATTTAGACAGATCGCCCCTGTTCTTCCTTTCTCCCTGCTGGCTCTTTTCTCTGTCTCTTCCCGCTCCTCTATGGCGGGTCTTTGTTTTCCCGATCAGTTAAACCGTGCATAACTCGGGAGAGCTGTGCAAATGCCGGAAAAAAGCAATCCTCCTTTCCAACGCCCTAAAGATGGTCTTCTCCCCTAAACGGCGGAAGGAGCCCACCTGCTGGTCCAATGGCTTCAATCTAGACAGTGAAAGACGCGGGTGGTTCCCTGCCCGCCTCGTAACCTTTAATTTCCTCTCCCCGCCACCCACCAGCCTTTTCTGCTGCAGAGGGGGAGCCCCGCTTCGGACCGGAGGCGAGGGCTGACCGGGAGCGGATGTGGAGCAGTTTGTCCTTAAGGCTGCTCTCCTTTTAGGGAAAGAAAGCTCTTGGGTGGTTCTTACTTCCAGGTCAGGGTGTCTCTGCCGGTGCTTGCTTTAAAACACATCATACGGCTTGATCCCTTTTGAATCGCGTTCTTGCATTTTTTAACAACAACAAAAATCGGCTTGAAACGATTGAAGCCTGCAAAGGAACGCAATTCAAAAGGCTGTGGCCGATTACCGCATCGCCTCATTCATCAGTCGGGGAGGAAAGGCGTTACCAAATTGGGTGATGGGAACTTTTCGAGAAAGAGGTTGGCGCTCGCCCTGAGAAAGCCCTACGTCTGAGTGGGAGGGTGGACTGCAGCTGGACCCGCCTTTATCTGGAGTTAAGTGTCATTGAATTCAAAGGGATTCAATTCACGGGAGGAAATTCTGGCCACTCGAGGAGGTCCCAGTGCCGCGATTTCCTCTGAGAAAAGCGGGGATCAGCATCTGAGCTGAACATGCCACGCCCTTTCGAGGCTCTAAAAAACACCCCAACCCACCCTGCCTTAAAACGGGCATTGTTCCATCATCTGTGGCCGAGAGAGACTGCCCAGTATCCCAGACTGCAGGGCAGAAAAAGTAGATCCCTCCCCTTACAGCAGCCATGCCCTGCAGCAGATTGGTCTGTCACTGAATAGAAGGCAGAAGGTGCTGGCTGACGGAGCAAACAAAGAGTCTCCTCTCTGGCAGATGTGACCAGAATAAATGAGTGGGAGACAATGCTTTTCAGAGTCACTACAGTGGCTTGCTGTTTTCAACAAGTGCTCTGATGGCTGAACTTGCTTTTAGAAACATTTTCTAGCAGTCCATTTTTAATCCTGCCTGCAACATTCCTAATATATTAGGCATTAAGATTTCTAGTTCTGTAACTCTATGTTGGGTGTTGAAGGGAGAGGGGGTAAGACTGGTGGATGCAGAGTTTTCCCCATATTATATACCTCACACCTACTTTAGGGTTTGATATGGGAGCTATATCTTCTGGTCCAGCCACCCCATGGATTTAGTTCTCATTTCCAAGCATGGTTCTCAGCAGAGCTGAGGTCAGAGGAAGGAAAACTGGCAAAACAGTTTAATGAGATCATGCAGAAATAACTCGTATTAATCCAGGGCACTGCACACACACCGGCTGTCAGTGTGGGTGTTGCCAGAAAAATCATGGCTAGCTTTATGTTGTACAGCATCTACCCAGTATTCTTGGCCAGGGCGTGGCATTCCTTGGCAGTCTTTGTGGTTGAACTTGGTCCTCTCAAATGATAGAATGTCCTCTAGAACAATAGGCAAGTAAAATGAGAGAATAACTCAGGCTCAGCAGATTCAAATACTGAAGGGTGGGATGAGCACTTTCACCATGGTGCTTTACAGACTAATTACATGGCTTTTTAATTCTTAAATTGAGGGATTTGATGGGGTTTTGCCTCCCAAGTTCCCATTTGAAACTGGTTTGTTTTTAAGCAGGAACTAAGAGCTGTGGTAATTGTTTTTAATTTTACCCGTGAATGGTTTTCTCCAACTGACCATCACACACAGTGTAGGTGCGTAATTCTTATTCCCATATCCTACCAATAACAATGAAAGCCTGCATAACTCATTACAAATTAACCTTCTGTCCTCTTAGAATATACTAATGTATAAACCAGCTTATACAATTTTTTCATTTAGCGTGAGTGCATCTCCATCCACGTTGGCCAAGCCGGTGTCCAGATTGGCAATGCCTGCTGGGAGCTCTACTGCCTTGAACATGGCATCCAGCCAGATGGGCAGATGCCCAGCGATAAGACCATTGGGGGAGGAGATGACTCCTTCAACACCTTCTTCAGTGAGACTGGAGCTGGCAAACACGTCCCCAGGGCTGTGTTTGTGGATTTGGAGCCAACAGTGATTGGTGAGTGTAAATATTAAAATGCCCAGCTGACTATGAGTCCAACTTTTCCCAGACACTAGGAAAAGGTTAGTGAGGATTTAATTAATTAATTAATTTATATTGCCGCCTATTCTGTATTTGAATAGCAAAAGGATCGGTGACAATGAGTGAGATCAAAGGAATAATATTTCACACACAAAAAAATCTCAAAAATACAAATCCTAGGTCGTAATTGGATTGTGTCTTCTGATAGGAAAGTAATTTTGTTTTGGGTCCTCATAGATGAAGTGCGCACTGGAACCTACCGTCAGCTATTCCACCCTGAGCAACTGATCACTGGCAAAGAAGATGCTGCTAACAACTATGCCAGGGGGCATTACACCATTGGCAAAGAGATCATTGATTTGGTCCTTGACAGGATACGCAAATTGGTAACTATTTTGTCTTAAGGATTATCTGTAATACAAAGAATAGAAAACAAGCAACAATGATTTATGTAATTCTGATGAACATCATCCCAAAACATAACGGCCAACAAAAATACTTCACAGTTGCTGTATACTTCCTGTATAATAATTATGTATATTAAAATTTGTAACATTTATGATTGGAAAATAGTAAGAGAACTTAATTAACAAGCTGATTGATAAGTCTAAGAAAATAGACAAGATAGTTTTAGTTTTACATATATTCTTTAGATAATTATTTAGATATATGTTAACTTTTATTTGTTCTAACAGGCTGACCAGTGCACAGGTCTTCAAGGTTTTCTAGTCTTCCACAGTTTTGGTGGCGGTACTGGCTCTGGCTTTACATCCTTGCTGATGGAGCGCCTGTCCGTTGACTATGGCAAGAAGTCCAAGCTGGAGTTCTCCATCTACCCAGCTCCCCAAGTATCCACAGCTGTCGTTGAGCCCTACAACTCCATCCTGACCACCCACACCACCTTGGAGCACTCCGACTGTGCCTTCATGGTAGACAACGAAGCCATCTATGACATTTGCCGACGGAACCTTGACATCGAGCGCCCCACCTACACCAATTTGAACAGGTTGATAGGCCAGATTGTGTCCTCCATCACAGCTTCCCTGCGATTTGATGGTGCCCTGAATGTAGATCTGACAGAATTTCAGACCAACTTGGTGCCCTATCCCAGAATCCATTTCCCTCTGGCGACCTATGCACCGGTCATCTCTGCTGAAAAAGCTTACCATGAGCAGCTTTCTGTAGCAGAGATCACTAATGCTTGCTTTGAGCCAGCTAATCAGATGGTGAAATGTGACCCTCGTCACGGTAAATACATGGCCTGCTGCCTGTTGTACCGTGGTGACGTTGTTCCCAAAGATGTCAATGCTGCTATTGCCACCATCAAGACCAAACGTACCATCCAGTTTGTGGACTGGTGTCCCACTGGTTTCAAGGTTGGTATCAACTACCAGCCCCCAACTGTGGTCCCCGGAGGCGACCTGGCCAAGGTGCAGCGTGCTGTCTGCATGCTGAGCAACACCACAGCCATTGCTGAGGCCTGGGCCCGCCTGGATCATAAGTTTGATCTGATGTATGCCAAGCGTGCCTTTGTCCACTGGTACGTTGGGGAAGGGATGGAAGAAGGGGAATTCTCAGAGGCTCGGGAGGACATGGCTGCTCTGGAGAAGGATTATGAGGAAGTGGGTGTGGATTCTGTTGAAGGAGAGGGTGAAGAGGAAGGAGAGGAATACTAAAGCAAAATGTCACAATGGTGCTGCTCATACAGGGAATATTAAGATATTTAACAACATTAAGGTTTTGGTCTGATCAGTTAATTCGTGCATATTCAGATACCATTGTTATCCCTACAATAACTGATCTATGCTTTAAAACATGAAATGTTACAAGCCCAAACCATCCACTAAGGTTTTGGGTTTGTGAATAAAAGGCATTCCCTGTCCTAGAGATGAGTGTGTTGTGTCTTTATTTGTTGCATATTCCTGGGTTGTGGTAGAATACTGGCCAGTGGTCATATTTTTACATTATGCAAGAAAAAGCACTACACTACTACAACAACAGTACAGATTAGTGTGTTCAGATTGGAAGGGGCCATTCCTGCCCCCCGAAATTAAGTACATAAATGTAACATGACATATGTATCCCAATGTGTCTAGAAACACATTATTTAAGGGCTGAGACATAGGTAGAATGAGCCAACTAAACTGGGAAATTAGAAAATCCTGGAAGACGGCAAGAGCAAACTACTCCCATATTATTGACAAGTACAGATAATATGTGGATATGTACAGTACTGTGATTGAGTTCAGCTCAAAATATTTAAGTTTAGCTGGCCAGAATTACAGTCCCTTTTTCCACAATTCAAGCTAAATTATATCTTCCATAAACCCACAGAAAAATTTCAAAAAAGACATGAAAAGGCAGTGGTCTTTACCACACCCTCTTTAATTTCAGAGAGATAAGATAGGTTTTTTTCTGGACAGGAATTGCATTTATATGAGATTTAGATGAACCATTTTCATATACTGATTTCAAGATAAAACTAAGCAAAACACAAAAGTCTTTTCTTAGCAAAAATCTGATTTTGTTCTAAAAAAGTGAAACTGCTGAATTTCATTTATTTGGAAACAAGTTCCTGTGAATTTATTAAGGTTTCTTTCTGATTTTGTATGTTTATCAATTAAATTTATATGCTGCCCATCTTGCCATCCAAAGGGTGTCTACACTATTTTTATGCTGTAACTCAGTAAAACTTCAATAATTTTGTTCGAGTCTCAGACATACAAGTAAACAATTTACATATTTTATAAAATAAAAAGGTAAAAGAGGTGGGTGTAAAATTAGGTAGTTATACTGAAAAAGGCCAGAGTGATACAATTCATCTTCGGAATGAGAATACCTAAGGGATATATTAAAACAGCATGCTAAATATATAAATATGACATGTTTTAACATAAATTAAAAAGTTATTTTTAGATCTTAGTTAAAGGACTGTTATTCTCATGGAGGAAAGCAAATGATACTTTCTGGTGAACTGCCATTAAGTTACTAATTGCAATTAGGTAAGTTGTCTATCATATATGTAGTGATGCATCTAGAGGTATGGGAACTAGTCTGTTCCAAATTGTTAGTTTTTTTGCACTTCTGCCAAAAAGGGGTTTTATATGAATATGATTCTTGTTGTTTTGTGGGGAACTTTCTACCTCAGTCATTTTGCATATTATATGAAATACATCTAAGTTTTATCAACAATGGTCAGTCACTGCAAGTAGTGCCTTTGCTGAACAGATTTGAGATAACCAAACTGGGGTGAACCTGGCAAGAGTGCTGACTATTCCCACATAGCAAGACGACCAGTAAACTTATATTAAAAAATATCCCACTAACAGACTGGTAACATAGACAATGAGCCCATACTGAAGCAGGAGACAGTTTTTAATGCAGTTATGTCAGCTTCCTCCTGCTCTGCCTCACAATCTTCCTCTGCCTCACCAACCTGTCAACATAACTATTTTGCAGCAGAAGTCTAGCAATTTTCATAAGTATACAATCAATACAAATGAAAACAATGCAAACTTTACACAAGAATAAAAATTGTAAGTGTAGGAAGAAAAAAAGGAAATACAGTAAAGAAAATTAAAATATATAAAGAAATTACTTTCCCTTTTATCCCAAATATATTTTAATAAATTATCACCTTTTAAAGTAAAACAAATGATTTCTTCTTGTTATTCCTTTGTATATTCCTTTTAATTATTACACATCACTTCTTTTGTATGTCCAATAGAGTATTTTTTCCGTATCATTCTTAGAGCCTTTGATATTTAAATCTACATTCAATCAGTCTCAGAGTTGTCACATAAAACTTACTCCTCTTTCATGACATCTTTCAAACATTATGTAAAGATATATTCTTAAAATTAATGTTAGAGTCCATTGTTCAAACGTATCTTCAATATATCCAATATTACAATATTTACTTCATTAACCGTAAATCACATTTAAATGTTCTTTTAAGCTGCTGGATTTTTTTCCTAATGACTTCTTAGCTTTTCTACAATTACCTTATTTTTCTGAAGCCCTTGGATTTTTATGCACCTGTTTCACTGGATCTAGCCCAACCTTGCCACTATACTAGCCCAAATCTGCCCTGTCATACTTTTGAGCTATTGATGGCGGCTCTCCCTATACTAGGTTGATGTTGAAGGAGTCTACAATCACTGTCTTCAAATCATCTTAACAATAACACTGTTAAGGGCAGGACTACTCTCAAGCCTTGCTAGTAAGCCAGGCTAGGGAATAGTTGCTGGAGAAACACAAATTATATCTGCAGGTGAAAAACTGGAGGAATCCACATTAAGGTGGCTATGCAGAAGACACTGTTTAATAATACATAGCAGCCTACTATCCACAATACCTAGGTCCTAGGTTCACAAGACATACTAAAACCAAATCCAGGTAGGAAGGTTTTATTAAATTAAGCTGAAATCTGCAAAGTGATATTACAGTTTACAGCTAGCCAACACATCAGAAGCACTTAATACTTAAGTGTATCATAGCACTGGTGATATGAAATGTTTAATCCTTGGCAGTCCAAGCTACCTGTTATAAAGGAGAATGCTATACATGCCACCTTGAGACACTACATTAAAGAATGAAATTATCTTCGGATGTTTAAAAAAAAGGCTGGAGAAAATACAGCGTCCAACGTTTGTCCCGACAGAAAGCAAAAAGATCGGCGGCCACACGTGCCCCCAAAATGTGAGCAAAATGCGCAGCCCCGCTGCAGGCAGGAAGTGGAAGAACCAGCATGGCCCCTCCCTGTCTGGGGAATATGTGTCACGGCTTGTGCCAAGTGCTGCCGGGGTTTGGTGGCGATTTAGGGCATGCATCACCCAAAAGTAGAGCCGATTTTGCCGTGTACCACATCATAGCGGGGCGAGGGGGGGCAGGGCAACATAAACCAGGGCATATAGAGTCCTGCTCGTGGAAAACGAGACCAGGGGAAGAAAAAGACAATTGAAAGGAGGCATTATCAATATCGCGCGCCCGCGCGCTTGCTTAGGAGACAATAAGAAGCTGCAATTCACCGGGAATATTTGAGAGGATTAGAAAAGAAAGAGATTCGGTTTGTGGAAGGCTGCGGCTAGGTGAGGGAGGGCCTGGTAGATAAGTGTTACAAGTGATGCCGCAATCTTAACTATAAATGGTACCGGCAGAGCGAGCACGTGCAAGAGTAAAGATGGCGCTTCTTCTGCAAGGCGTCCTCGGTCCCTTCTTCATGACTCCGCATTCTCCGAAGATGCAATTCTAATTTTCTGCCGGTATACAGAATAGGTGGGGGGAAAAGGACTGCCTCTTTTTTTTCCTTCAGTCCCAGCCCGGTTGTTCTTACATGGCGCAACTGACAACGCTTTGTTCATTATTCAGGATCTTTTTAATCCCTACTCTGCGACAAGGACGTGGAGTTTAGGTGCCTCTGTCGGGAGGCTTGCAGACTGCAGACGCCAAAACGCAGCCTCTGGTCGTCATCGGTGCCGCAGTTTTTCTCTGCAGGAAAAAACTGCAGTCTCACTTCACCCCCGCTCTGCAGCTCCGTTATTTATGGCTTCCGGAACATTCCTAATGTTCTCCATCTTTTGATCCAGTTTAATCCTTGCCCACGTGAGCACGCAAGTTTCTTTGGTCTTTAAACTAGGATAAAGGGTATTTTTCTGAATCGTTTGATTCAGCGCCCGATCATGCTGCAGGTTCAATGAGCAACAAACTAATACAAAACGCAGTTGTTACTTTATTTCTTTTCTTCAGTTGCCCATCCTTACAAAGCTCTCCCTCGATTCCGTCGGAAGGAAATGCGGAATGAACTTAGATTGAACCTCAGTTAAAAAAAAAAAACACGTCGGTTATTTGAACAAATATGCAGAAGTCTTTGCAGCTGTCGACCATTTGTCTTTCCCCCCACCCAATTCCAACAAGACTTGGAACATTACAAATGTTTGAATACTGCGAACGATGTTGCATAATTTAAATGCTATTTTAACAGTATATCAGACTTGCGCTGAAAAATTACTGTAAATGAGTAAATTGAGGTGGAGGGAGAATTGCAAAATATTATCCTTCCCCCCTGCTTTAAATTAGAATCCAAAAGTTGTATGAATACATGTATCTGTACTTTAAATGTCAAGGGAATTTATCTTTTTCCTTTATGGCAGGCAGATTTAAATGGAGAGTAAGTACCTATTTGTGGCGATTATCTCCTTGGTGATACAGCGTAACACGAATTAGTTCTTCCTGTACAAATGATGTCCTAGATTTTGCCTTGGCCCGAAGAATTATGTGTATCTTTCTTGATTTACCACGTCAGAATTGCCACTCCGAAGGAACAAGTGATTCGTCTCTTTGGGTTCCCCTCCAGAGTTGGTTAAAAGATGGGCGTTTTAAATAATTTAAAATAAAATATTAAAATATTAAAATATTAAATTTTTACACCTTATCCTTGAACGACTCTAACTCGTTCCTGCAACGAGACTTGAGCGTTACATTAAAAAAAATATTTCGCTTAAGACTTTGCTGGGCTGCTTCCTGGTTAAAGAGGAAGAACGGATTACTTCGCCGCTTCAGCTATGCTATTTCCCCCCCCCCTTCCACCCACCAAAAAATCTCCTGTTTCCCATAGCAAAAGGAGGGTCATTGGTCTCAGCCAATCACCGATTATGAGCTCACAGATGGACGTGGAGGTTGACCCAATGGCAACCGCGTAATCAGTTCATTATACTAAATACATGTAAGGCCAGCTTCCCCATCCAGCCCTGAGAGTGAGATGTGATATAAAAGCAGCGGGGCGGCCCCTTCCTCTTCCATTCTGTTACTTACATCGACTCTTAGCTTGTCGGGAGAAGTAACATCCGAGGCTTCCATTTAATTCCCCCTTCTCCTGTTTCTTGCCATTTCTTCGTCAGCATCATGGTAAGTGGTGGTGGAGGAGGAGAGGGAGAGACGGCTCGGAAGAGAATAGATGCTGAGCCAAGAGAACCTCCGGTGTGGGGAGGGGGCTGCAAGGGATGGGGTGGGTTGCGTGGGAGGAGGTGAAAAAACGTGGAGGCTAGGCGGGAATTCTCGGAAAGTCAGACAAAAGTCCAGCAAGGGATTCGGGGGAGGGAAGGGGGGAGATGCACTTATTGGCTTTCTCCAGCCACGCGCCCTCCAGATGGTGGCAATAGAAGCTGTAAAACATTAAGGTAAAAGGAGGGGAGGTAGGGAAAACCATAGATGGCTAATTCCTAGAAAGGGGTTCTGGTTTGGCTGTCCCGAGCGGAACGGAGAGGTGACGTGGGCTTGGCGGGCGATCCAGGGAAGCGGGCGGAGAGGAGAGAACGATGGGGAGGTGGTTCAGCTTGCGCTGGCCGCGGCTTGAGATCGAAGGGCGGGAACGTGGGTCACTCGCATTCCGAGAACTGCGGGGGTGGGGAGTACGCGGGGAATGTTCTGGAACAGCCTTCCCAGCTCCGCGGACCTCCGGATGCGCAGCTAGCTGGGGGATTTTAAGGTACAATAGCGCAAGGCGTCTTGAGAGACGCCAGTTGGATTACGCTGTCCTGGAAAGTGGGCGGGAGGCTCCCCCAGGCTTCGTTGGCTTGAAAGAGACGACCGAGAGGTTGGGTGGGGGAAAGGTTGTAGAAAAGCTGGTCGCCTTTAGCCTACGCAGATCATCCCGTTAGTCACGATGCTCGCACAAAGTGATTCATTGTTTATCGCTGCAAGTCCTGAAACGGACTAGGAGTTGATAGCCCCGCCTGCGCTCAAGAGAGCGCGAAAAGGCCCTCAGGGTTTTTTAAGGATTGATTTGAATCCACTCCTAATCAGTCTAACCCTAATAACTAGACCACCACATCGCCCTGGGCTGTCGTAAGACCGGCCAACTGCGAAATGTTTCGCTTGCTTCACGGCAAAAACAAGCGGTTTTCCTCGGCCTCTCCCGCGCCGGCCGTTACACTTTCCCGCGCGGGATGCCGGTCTGCCTCGAGCGAAGGATGCGCATGCGCGCTCCCTCGAAATGGGCGCTGAAGCTGCTCTGGTGGAGCTGAGGGAGCGCTTTTTTGTTACTTGGAACAACTGTTCCTCTGGCCAAATGCGACTCGGAACATGAATCGGTTTTCCAAACGGATTCATTTCCAAATGTTTGGATGTTTCCAAACTCCTAACTCAGTGGGAGATAAAACAAGTTCTAAACGCCTCACAAGTTAGGCAGGGTTGGGGGAAGCGGTCATCTGAATCTAGCTCAAGGGCCTTCAAACTTGGCAAGTTTAAGACTTGTGGACTTCAGCTCCCAGAATTCCTGACCTAACATGACTTGAAGAGGAATGTTGGGAGTTGAAGTCCACAAGTCTTAAACTTGCCAAGTTTGAAGGCCCCTGCTCTAGCTAGAGGAGGATCGTGGTGTATGGCGGGTGCCTGGGCCCCACAGTTCAATGGAAGAGATACAAAGCAGTCCCTCAAATAACCTGGCTCTGGCATGAAGGGCTTTATAAATGACAGAATTGAAGGCACCTAAGTTTGTGAAATAGTGGTATTGGACACATTATGGTACTCCCACCATAATTGGTGCTGCCGTATTCTGGCTCAGATGTTCATTGAAGTGTGGTCCTATGTAAAATACCTTGCAATTATTTAAGTGAGCGGCCAAGGCATGGATCACTAATCTCTCACTTTAAAAAAAAGGTGCAATTTGCATGCAACGTGAGCCATTCAAAGAATCTTTTTGTCATAACTGGCCCTTGCTCTCAAGGCAGGAACCATGAGTATAGGAGGATTCTCAAATTGTACCCAGTTCTGTCTTGAGGAATGCTATCCCTTTGGCACCCAAACATAAAATATCTACAAATCTAGTGGGTTCCAAAGCCTTTAATCTCCAGACTGAAGGCATCACTTAGTTGGCCAGCTTAATAATGTATTTCATATCTCTCCCGATATTTTCTGAAACTGACCTAGGATGAAGAAGAAAACCACTGTAACATGGTACCTTCTATTCCTAACCTCTCCCCCACCCCCAAATTTGTGCTGAGAACCAGGGTGGATACACTACCAGCAAATAGTAATGTCACAGATCCTCTGCAACTGTCATTAATCTCAGTGCTGTATTCCAGTCTGAAAGTTGACTCAAAAGGGTCTATATGTCTAAATAATCCATTCTTTGCAGGACATTATGGAACTGCAAACTTAGTGATAAGACAAAAATGGTCTAGAAATATTAGATCCAGGGATGGGTTTTGGAGGGATTACAGACCCACCACAAACCATACAATTTCTTAAGGGCATATTTCATGCAGCACACATCTTCCAATAGGCTTTTAGCTACTTAGGAGGGACACAGATACATAAATGCTTATTTTCTCATGATCAACAGACTCAACTCTTCTCAAATAACTCCAGACTGCCTCAATCATCTCCAAAAGATCTACATAGCCAAAAGTCCATTTCAGACCAGGCTCAAGCAATTCTGTCTCACAGATCCATCAAATAGTCTTCACAGCAATTCTGCAGATGTACTCCAGACCAAATCCTACCTAGAAGGGACTGGGTCAGTTGAGTAGAACTGCTGGCTGTCTTTCTGCAGATGCAATAATAGGGAAGATACAACATTTTACTGCATGATAATCATTAATAATGGCTCTTGATCACATTTGCTCTTCATTTTTCCCCAGAGGTGCTCTAGATGATCTGTTTTATATCTCTTGAGAACCAGAGAATTTTCTGAGCTCTTTAAACCATGAAAGTTCACATAGGCATGGTCCAATCTAAAGTTATCACTTTCCTCCATTCCAGATAGTGACTAAGACCTCAACTGAACAAAGCCACAGGAATAACCCCATTTTTTTCTGCTCAAATCCATTAGGTCCCACCAAGCCCCTTGGGCAGACTAAATAGATTCTTTCTACAGAGGGGAGTGGCTGCACTGAGCAGCTCTGCAGTGCAGTGGGAAAGCTGATACAGTAGCAATAATCCACTGATACTTAACATTATCAACAAGTCTTTCAACTACAACCCTGTTTTGAGGTTACATTCATACTGTATATGTATCTATGCTGTTCGTTTAACTGTTTTAACTACTCAACCCACTTTTTTAAATTGATAGGTCACACTGAATCATAAACCAGAAATCTGGAATACAAAAATCAAGATAATCACTAGAAGACAAAAAAAAATCTAATGGTTACGCAGCTGGATTTTAGCTCTTGGAATGTGATATCCCTGTAAAAACCAACCATTGACCAATAAGCTAACAGCTATGGTTGGTTAATTTGTAGTTTAAAGTTCCCTGTAATCCATTTCTGCCCTGATATATCGTAAAATACATATGATTAAACCGTCTGTTTTCAAATCTTCAAACATGACATGAAGACATGCCAGACATAAACAGAAAAATAAAGATAGGATAATACAGAATTAAGCTGGCAGTGGGTTTTTTTGTCACCATAATGAAGGCAAGGTTCTCTTTATAAACTACCCAGAATTGCCTTGAACTGCAATATGGGCAGCATATAAATTTAATAAAATAAAATTTTAATAACCAAATAGAAGAGGCTCAATTTCCTTTTCAATAGAGGTCTAATGTATATACATTATGTTATGTTCTATAAAGGATAACCCACTTAATGCAGACCAAAAGCTCATTAAGTCTAACATGTCCCGAAAGCCCTCAGGCAAGAGTGATCATCTCTTCTTGGAAATTGACTGGCATGTAGTCTGGAGGTCTGCACTTAACAGCTTTAAAGCTCAATATTTAATCTAGCAGAGGCTGTTGTGAGTGAGAAAGATAGAATGAAAGAGAATTTATCAATTTTTTATACCACCCATCTCACCTAAGTGAGAAATATACAGCTTTACTGTTTCTATCCTTGCTACAGCGTGAGTGCATCTCCATCCATGTTGGCCAAGCCGGTGTCCAGATTGGCAATGCCTGCTGGGAGCTCTACTGCCTTGAACATGGCATCCAGCCTGATGGGCAGATGCCCAGTGATAAGACCATTGGAGGAGGAGATGACTCCTTCAACACCTTCTTCAGTGAGACTGGAGCTGGCAAACATGTCCCCAGGGCTGTGTTTGTGGATTTGGAGCCAACAGTGATTGGTGAGTAAGACAATACCTGTATGTTTTCTCATGCATATATATATTGTATTAAAAGAATATAGAGATCTTAATTTGGGGCATTTATTTTCCAAACAGATGAAGTGCGCACTGGAACCTACCGCCAGCTATTCCACCCTGAGCAACTAATCACTGGCAAAGAAGATGCTGCTAACAACTATGCCAGGGGGCATTACACCATTGGCAAAGAGATCATTGACTTGGTCCTTGACAGGATTAGAAAACTGGTAAATAACTTACAGATTTGCATAAGTGAATATTTGGGATAATCTTGATAGAAGAAAAAATGTTGAGTAGTTAGCACCTGATATTCTGGAAATAGATATTCTTTTAGACTTATGTTACCTCAGAGCCAGTTATCTAAAGCTGATATTTTTTTAAAAAGGATAATTTGATGCCAATTTTTCTAAGTGGCAGTTAAACACAAATATGTTGCAACTGTGGTATGGTGGACTTGGGGTAAATATTTCACTATTTATAGCAGCATTTTGTTGATTAGCCTGAGCAGAATCTTGATGAATTGGAATAATTAAAGTAGCAGCAGACTGAGAATTTACAAGCTTATTTTTTGGTGGCAAGAATAGCATAAGCAGAGAGAGAAAATTATGTTCCTAACCACACTGATGCAAAGTGAGAAATGTACATTGAGGTTTCATGTTGCATGCAAATACATGAATTGTGCAGTTGCATGAATGGTGGTTGCATCATGATACATGTGTCATCCCTTCCCTATCCATAAAGACTATGAAACTGAAAAATGCCTGGTTATTGCAAGCAGGTAAGGACAAAAATAACCTCAGTGACTTAAAAAAAAACACCATTCCACAAAGAATAAGAACAAAAGCATTGTTTTCATAACCTAAAAACTTAGGAAGTATCAGATTTTGCCTGGAAGTAGTAATACTAGTTCAGTCCTTTAATTAAGCTTTGTTAATAACTTTATATTTTAAAATAATAATCTTAAAACTGACACAGTTATATTGATTTAATGTATTCAGAGAGAGAGAAAAAATTTCCTCAAATTACTGCATGAAATCTTTTTTTTTTCTTTCCAACAGGCCGACCAGTGCACAGGTCTCCAGGGTTTTCTGGTCTTCCACAGTTTTGGTGGCGGTACTGGCTCTGGCTTTACCTCCTTGCTGATGGAGCGCCTGTCCGTTGACTATGGCAAGAAGTCCAAGCTGGAGTTCTCCATCTACCCAGCTCCCCAAGTATCCACAGCTGTCGTTGAGCCCTACAACTCCATCCTGACCACCCACACCACCTTGGAGCACTCCGACTGTGCCTTCATGGTAGACAACGAAGCCATCTATGACATTTGCCGACGAAACCTTGACATCGAGCGCCCCACCTACACCAACCTCAACCGCCTTATCAGTCAGATTGTGTCCTCCATCACAGCTTCCCTGCGATTTGATGGTGCCCTGAATGTAGATCTCACAGAATTCCAGACCAACTTGGTGCCCTACCCTAGAATCCATTTCCCTCTGGCGACCTATGCGCCAGTCATCTCTGCTGAAAAAGCCTACCATGAGCAGCTTTCTGTAGCAGAGATCACCAATGCTTGCTTTGAGCCAGCTAATCAGATGGTGAAATGTGACCCTCGTCACGGTAAATACATGGCCTGCTGCCTGTTGTATCGTGGTGATGTTGTTCCCAAAGATGTCAATGCTGCTATTGCCACCATCAAGACCAAACGCAGCATCCAGTTTGTGGACTGGTGTCCTACCGGTTTCAAGGTTGGTATTAACTACCAGCCCCCAACCGTGGTCCCCGGAGGCGACCTGGCCAAGGTGCAGCGTGCTGTCTGCATGCTGAGCAACACCACAGCCATTGCTGAGGCCTGGGCCCGCCTGGACCATAAGTTTGATCTGATGTATGCCAAGCGTGCCTTTGTCCACTGGTACGTTGGGGAAGGGATGGAAGAAGGGGAATTCTCAGAGGCTCGGGAGGACATGGCTGCTCTGGAGAAGGATTATGAGGAAGTGGGTGTGGATTCTATTGAAGGAGAGGGTGAAGAGGAAGGAGAGGAATATTAGACCTGTTTTGCCACATCTCTGCTGCATGGCTCGTCTCCATGATGTTTCATTTAACATACTTAGCTACTAGTTATTTGGGGCAGTGATACAAAGGAATGCAGCAAACACTAGGGTGTCTTGCCATTCTACCATGTGATCATGTCAATTTTCCATGACTTTTAAACGTATCATCATGTCTGAAATAAAAAGCTATAAAACATTTTGAGTATGTGCCATTCAATATATTTTTTTAACAAATTTCTTGAGTGTAAGATTTTCTACAACTAATATAAAATCTATTTTAGGCTATTAACTTTTGATGTGTTATCTGCCTTGGCTAATTCACAAAATCAGCCATACAAGTTTAAAGTGACATGAATCAAGTTTCTTGGCATTACTAATCTGTAAAATAACTAGGCAAATTTTTATACAGATAAATTCCTTTTGATTTTAGGTTCTAAACTGGTATACTTTTGCATAGTCTGATTAAATCTTTCCTATATTGAGATAAATTGGCCAATTCCAATAATTGCCCATCAATTATTTCACTATACTGTATGGTTGAAGAGGATAAAGTCTATGATCTGTCAACATAAGGATGGACAAATTTCAAGATATTGGGATATACATTACTTTTGTAACTAAGCATTTCACTCACTTAAAAAAAATGGTCAGAACTGACTTCCAGTTGGCTTTTACAAAGCCTAACCTATTGAACTAATTTTTTGAGATTTCATGGTTTGATACGTCCCTTTGGCCATGTCTTCAATTTTGCTTATATCTGCCCAAGATTGCAACATGTTTGAGATTATCTCCTAGCATAACACATCCAATTATATTTAGCTGGAAATACTATGCTCTGCAATTGACTGATACAATCGCACCAATAGGCAAATTGAATTGTAAACCTACTTTTAGTAATTCCACATCCAAAGAGGCTGGGTTTGGCTCAGGTGTCAGCCATAATGGCATCTTGATTGCTGGGATCTCTACAGAGCCCATCAGTGCTGACATGTATTTTCTGCTTTGAACTGCAACAGACTAATCAAAATGGTATTTAAAGTGGGAATGGTGATTATTTTAATTTATCATAAATGCTCCAATGTTTCTACAAGATTTGTAGAAAGTTAAGTGTTGAAATGCTTACTAATCTTAAAATATAGCTTTAATTCCAACAAATAGTACTGTCTTAACATTTTGTAAAATAATTCTCATACTATCCCAAATATACTTTTGGTCTTTTTGTTTATTATGAATTACTTATTTTTAAGTGTATACAGGATTGCAATTTCAAAAAAGATTTTGGTGGCTTGGAAGCATACTGGGTATATAAAGAAAACAAGTCAAATTTTTTCAATTTAATTTTACTAAATGATCATATGACTAAATTTCTATTTGCCTTTACAATTACAGCACAATAATTCCTTCAATCCCATTACATGCCTGCATTATTAAAGGATACATTAATTGGTCACTTAACAGAGTGGAAGGCTGAGTCAACCTTGAGCCTGGTGGGATTCGAGCCTACAGTAATTGTAGACAGCTGGATCTTAAGAGCAGGCATTTAACAGCCTGAGCCACCAAAGCTCAAATTTGATAACTATCAAATTTGATAACTAAATCAAAGTTTAAGATTTTACTAAATGATCATATGACTAAATTTCTATTTGCCTTTACATATTGTGCTGTACAGTCACAATAATTCCTTTTTACAAGTCCCATTACATGAGACCCATCAAATTAAAGGATAACATTAATTGGTGTCACTTAAAATGAATAGTTTGGGGAGTGATTTTTTTATTTAAGCAGTAAATAAACAATGAAAAAGCATAATCTTGAGAGGGAAGCTCACATGTTAAGGAAAGAAACCCTGAGAATTCAAAAGCCTTTTAATGCTAAAGCAAGAGAGCTTTAAAAAAATCAATGCAATATTTCTACTGAAAAAATACTTTTGAGAGCAATTTATGAGAAACTACATCCTAATAGCTGAAAATGAACAATGAAACCTAAATAAAATAATTAAAGAATTATATTAATTTTTCAGCCTTGCTTCTCTGCTTCTAAATACTACTGATAAAAACTCCAGCACCCCAATCTCAGTATTTTGCTACACTAGTCTGGCAGCTAACAAACTACAGGCAGTCTTTGACCTACAAAAACAGTTCATTTAGTGACCATTCAAAGTTAGAACTGCACTGAAAAATGCAGTTATGACCATTTTTCAGAGTTACAATCTTTGCAGCATCCCCATCATGTGATCAAAACATGCTTGGCAATTGGTTCATATTTATGACTTCTTGTGTTCCAAAGATCACGTGGTCACCTTTTGTGAACTTCTGACAAGCAAAGTCAGTGGGGAAGCCAAATTCACTTAACAGCCAGGTTACTAACTACAGTGTTCACTTAACAACTGTGGCAAGAAAGGCCGTTAAATGGAGCAAAACTCACTTAACAAATCTCAACAAAATGTTGGGCTCAATTGTGATCGTAAGAACTTATTTTCACATCCAATGACAGCAGTTGAGCTAATAGGGTGAAGCTTTAGAGATCTCAAATTGCTTGTCTCAGAAAGCCTCTTGGTATGTACCCTAGTTATGCTTCCCATTGTACCTGTTGTGGCCCACCAGTGGCTGGCAAAACTGGCAGCAGATTCGTTCAGTGAGGAAGTTGGAGAGGAACATGGGTCAGTCCTGGAGTCTGGGGAAGGTTCTGAAGAGTGCTCTGCGTCGGAGGCAGAGATGGGGTCAAGGCCGTCTTACAGTTATCAGCTACCTACGGAGTCAGACATCAGTGAGGCAGAAGAACAGCTAGAGCCTGTTCCCAGTGTACACATGTGCAGAGTTGCCAGAAGAAGGGAACAACTGAGGAACAAGGGCCGACTTGGAAGCAAAGCCACAGCTGGACAGTGAATGGCCCCTCCCCTAGTGAATAAAAGAGGAGCGAAAGGGGAGTGGGGCTTTGCAGGAGACAATTAGTTCATTCCAGCATGCTTGCCAAGTATTGTGGCATCTGGCCACTCTCCATGCCTGATAAAGGGTCTGTAATTGGGAACTATCTTGAAAGACTGTTGGCCGGGACTTTGTGGGAGAGGAAATTCATTGTAAATTAAATAAAAGGGGTTTATTGGGATGAGGACTCAGCTTCGTGCTGTTGGAAAGCCTAGGTCAGAACAGCACCAGCTTGGTAGTTTACACTGTGGCTGCTTATATTCCAATGGAATGCCTTTATTGTACTTGGCATCCTATCCCAGAAATAGGGCTCCCATAGCCCTGGCATCTAAAGCTCTTGAGGAGCTTTATGTCATGTCCCTGGAGAAATCAATTCTCATCCTTTGTCAGGAGAATGATCAATCTCACTAGAGAAGAGACAGAGAATGAAACTTTATTTTAAAAAAACAACAGGGAGGGGTAGAGAAATGTAAATAGCTGTTTTTAACTGAAGTTGTTTTAGAGAAAGGGATACAGAACTATTCAGATTCCCCAGCAACATCTTAGAAGAATGTCCAATAGAAACATGCAGAAAAAAAATTAAAGCTCTTAGTCTTAGCAGATTCTGAGGAAAAGGGACAAAAGTTACTAGAATTCAGTATGGTACCCATTTCCTCAAAGCTTGCAAAATGAAATGAATAAATGTAGAGACTGCCACCAGAGAGAATATGCATTAAATTTTAAACCCATCAAACACATTCAATTATTGTAAAATAATACAGTTTTAAAGTAGTATGATGCCATCTATTGACTATTTTGAAGTCAATGTTTGATTCCAAAACTTGGGAGGATTTGCACAATATTGTTTGGAAAGGTTTTTTTTACCATAATGCACACAGTTCAAGCCCTTTGTTCATAATATTTACAAAGCGTTTCAGGAGAATCTATTACATATAATGTTGAAACACTTTTGACTTTAAATAGCATGAATATTGTTACGTTTTAGGTTTAAGATCTCATTAAGTTTCTGATGATATTCCATTGTTTCATATGATATCCTTTTACACGTTATGGTCAAGAGAAAAAGATTTCCCATCAATATTCAAGTCTCAAATTATATAAAATGTTGTCTTCGCATTCTGTACAAGGATCATATTTATTCTATAACATGTTTAAAATCTGAGATCAAAGAATAGGAGAAAAAGAAAGAATTAGGATTCATAAATTGCTTCCCTTTTTCCAAATATTAAATTAAATATTATTACCCTTATTAGATAATGATAAATAAGGATATTGTAATGGTAGATACGATTTTTAAAATATTTAGGTGGAATAGTGTAGTTCAAATTGATCTGAAGTCCAATTTTCTTCAACCTAGCATTTTCCTGCAAGTGTAGGGTCTGCTTTTTAGATTAATGAACACCATTGCATGTGATCAAATGCAGCAACCCGGTCCAATGGGATGATATTAATGTCTGTATTGTGTCTTGCTACTTTGCTTTGGTGTTCCATGTGGGCATTTGCCATCAATGTTGAAAAGGTAGGCAGTGCAAGCAACAGTGTGGAGTACTGCTCATAAAATGTGGCCATACCATGGTAGGTGCAATACTCCAAACATATGTTCAGTTTTGAACAATAGAAATACTTTTAATTTTAAGGATCAAAGCAGTATTTTAGATCTAGTATATGTAAGACTCTGAAATGCTTTTGTTTTATAGCATAGGATTTGCCCAATACTGATTTTAAAGTAAAATTATACATTAATTAAATAAAAGGAATTATTTTGCCATGAATAGAGTAAAAGTAAAGAATAGAAAAGTAATAGAATTTTAGGGAGAAGTGATACTTACATATGTAGGATATCTACCAAGCAATAATAAAGATCCATTGTTGCTATGACATACTTTTTAAATCTTTCAACCATAATTTTCTTTAGCTGATGCCAATCTTTTGCAATAATTGCTCAATAATATCTCAATCCACCAAGATCCGTGATGGTGAACCTGTGGCATGCAGAGCCATTTCCCCCAGCACATGAGAGCTCGCCCAGAAGAGCCCCACTGCGCATGCGTGCTGCCGCCGCCTGACAGCTGATTGTCGAGTATCTGGTGCGCATGCACGGAGTGTGTGTGTGTGGGTGCATGGGAGACACGTGCACATGTGAGACACGCAGCACGCACTGGGGTCGCATGCACATGTGCAGAGGGTGGGGTCAGGAAGTTGACCAACTCCTAGATAAAATAAGTATTCTGGTTAGATATTTAAATGGCAGAATATTTCTTCTAAAATGATAGAACCACTTAAAGCAGAATCTCACCACATTTGTGAATTGGTCCATTAAGGTGAGCCAGATATTTCAAAGAAAGCGTTCTCCAGGTAAAGCAATATAGCAATTCAAAAAGCCCTTTAAGGGCATAGTAAGCGAGGGTCATTGCTGCCAGCTACAGAGTTTCAGGGAGTTCAATACAAGCAATTATGTGGAAAGTAAGAGAGGGTGATTGCTGCCAGCTCGCTGATGTAAAAGTATTCGGTTCAAATTGCAATTAAATTATATCATTAGTAGGATCTCAAATAATCATATCAGCTACAAATAAGTTTAATCCATAAGTTCTATTTTTATACTGTTCTTGGACATGGATTCCTCCCAATACTTTGATAAAGAGATTGAACTAAACTGGGAAAAAATAGGAAAGTGAGGTATTGTATGATTCCACTGATGATGCTACAGATTTCTCTGGAGAAAATAAAAGAAGCTGGCTTTTTTTTAAGCTTTAAGATAGTCTTGTTATAAAACCAGTTTTTGCCCAATGGATCTACATATTTATGTCCCAGATTTTTTTTATTGGCATCATTTTGTCTCAGCAAGAATTCTATGGAAGTTTCTAAACTTTGCAAGGCCTCTAGATGGCGACTTTTATACGTACAGTATATAGATGCTTCTCTAGAAGATGAAAGGCTTGGAATTGTACCTACTATTAATTGTGGCAGGGAAATCTACTTTGGTGAACTGCTATTGGAGCTAGATGGCAGCAAAGGTAAAAATAACTAAACAAAATTTAATATTGAATATTTTAATATTTTGTATCTTAGTTTTTATGTTTGTAAGCCACCCAGAGTCATTTGACAGTGAGATTAGCGGCATATAATTTTTTTTCCTGCCATTTTAGTGGTGCTACAGTAAATTTCAGCAGTTTAGATGTGGTATTTTGGGGGTTTGTTTTATTTCACAACAAAACACTTAGCTTTATGCAGTAGAAAACTCCTTATCTGTAATTTATCAGGAGACTGGTAACATCTTTTCTGCCTAATTTTATTAAAAGGTATATGGTTTTGTGAGCTACTTTATCAGTTAAATGGAGTGGCTGTATCACTTGTAACTGAACATTAAAGTAAATTGTGGTAGAGTAGAAATGTGGAAGAGGAAGGAAAGAGAGAATCCTTCTTTCCTATAATTAATTAAGGGAATACCTAATTAATTAAAAATTGTGGCAAGAAAGGTCGTAAAAATGAGGCAAAACTCACAACTGTCTCCCTTAGCAACATACATTTTGGGCTCAATTGTGGCCGTAAGTCAAGGATTGTATAAGTAAACCTTCCTTGACATAACCGAAGCTTCCCAAATAATTAAAACCCTGCAATACAGTACTGTACAAAGAAGGCGGGGCCAACCACTAGGGGATGCTATTCCACCACGGACAACACTGGATGGTAAAATAATGAACGTTCACCTCAACCTATGAACTGAGCTTTGATTTCCAGAGGCAGCCAATGAAAAGCGGCAGGTTAAGCCCTTATCTAGCCAATCGGCTTTTTTCCTCCGGAGGGGATGTGGCAAGTATAAGGTCTACCTTTTCCTTTCTAGCGTCATTAATCTCATCCCTGCAAAGCGGAGCATCGTTGAGTCAGGCGATGCTTCGGTGCCTTTAACGATGCAACGCGGAGCTTCCTCCGGGCCGGGTGGACCTGTATTGTGACGCGGGTTGAGTGTTGCAACGTTCTAGATTCTAGAAATTGTCCCTTAACGAGCAAGGAAGGAGGAGTTTTCGGTTCGTGGTGGCGGCTACGCTGGGGTTCTGGGAGTCCCGTCCCCTGCTTCCACCGGCCCCTCTGCCAGCCCTACAAACTTTCAGCCATGCTGACCAAAGGATGAATTTGGGAGATCACGACCTGCTGTCTGCGCGGGAGCAGTTATTCCACGAGAGGGTCCGCGAGTGTATTGTGAGTACGCTGGTTGTTAACGAGAACGCAAATTGGAGTTTCCCCCGCTCCCCCACCACCACCCTGGTTTCTTCCATATGACTAGAATTTTAGCCTCGTTATTCCCAGTCATCAGAGACTTGTCAAAGACTTTGTATATTTCCTAATAAGACTATATATTTCGACTAAGGAAGACGGGAATGTGCTAGAGCAGGAAGCGCTTGACGGTACCGGGAATTTAGTGCTTAAGAGCAGTGAATGCCATCGGCCCTCTTGACTGGTAAAATTTGCATTCTTCTGTGTTCTTTAATCCAAGGTAATTGAAGAGGAATTAGGGGAAAGCAAGCTATAGTTGAGAATGAACTGGAGTTGCTTGCTGCCGGAGACAGCCAATCTGTATGTTTACAACTTGGTGCCTTCCAGATACAGTTATTGTGGACTGCACACATTGGCTATGTTTATGCATTAAATCATGGTTGCCAAAACCAAAAAGTCCTATAACTTAGTAATCTATCATGTGAATCAGGTCATCATGTTGCGCCATTATGTTTTTTGGCTAAATTTGTAGTGTGAATATTAACCTTGGTTTAATGTTTAGCATTAAGTTTCCTGCTAGGAAATTTGGGGAAAACTTTTTTAAAATGTCCATTTCTATTGTTCAGTCTTTCTTTAACAACCTGGCAATAAGTTCATTGCTAGTAATGAAAAGAGTAATTAAAAGATATGATTATGTGGCTCTTTTCAGCTCCATTGCACAAACTTCTGTCTCTCTTTAAAATGTTTGTTTGTTTGTTTGTTTATTTATTTATTTATTTATATTTGGATTTATATGCCGCCCCATCTCCGGGAGGACTCGGGGCGGCTTACACAAAAACATATACATAATATAAAACTTATTCCAAATTTACCTAATCCAAATAACTCTAAAATATTAAAATCTCCCAAAATTAAAACCCCAACCCCGCTCAATCCAGGCCAGCCTGTAAAAACAGCCAGGTCTTTAGATCACGGCGGAAGGAGTGCAGGTCAGGGGCCCGATGTAGCTCCAGGGGTAGTTGGTTCCAAAGGGTGGGCGCCCCCACAGAGAAGGCCCTCCCCCGGGGGACTGCCAACTGACATTGCCTGGCCGACGGCTCCCCTAGGTAGCTTCCCCCTGTTTCATACTGTTTTCAGTTGGAAGGAAGGCAGCCACAGCCAGTTTGTAGTGGTGATGATACCAGCCTAGAAAGCAGGAGACCTTGAGTTCTAGTCCAGCTTTAGGCATGAAAATTGGGTGGGTGACTTTGGGCCAGTCACGTTCTCGCAGCCCAATTCACCTCACAGAGTTGTTGTTGTGGGGAAAATAGGAAGAGGAAGTCGTGTTGGAAATGTTCGCCCCTTGAGTTATTTGTAAAACTAATAAAGATGGTCCTCGATTTACAACAGTTTGCTTAGTGACCATTTGAAGTTACAGCGGCACTGAAAAAAGTGGCTTATGACCATTTTTCACACTTATGACCGTTGCAGCATCCCCATGGTCACATGATTTACATTCAGATACTTGATAACTGACTCACATTTATGACGGTTGCAGCATCCCAGGGTCATGTGATCAACTTTTGCAACCTTCTGACAAGCAAAGTCAGTGGGGAAGCCAGATTCACTTAACAACCATGTTTAACAACAGCTTAATAAATGTGGCAAGAAAACTCATAAAATCGGGCAAAATTCATTTAACAAATTTTTCACTTAGCAACATAAAGTTTTGAGCTCAATTGTGGTTGTAAGTTGAGGACTACGTGCAATAAATACATCAAGACAGACAAAAAAACCCTATAGAATGTCCAGCTTTGCCAACCTGCAGTTGCCATGCCACCTGAATGCAGGTAGATTTATAAATGTGGATGGAATGCATGTTTATATATAGGTACAGGCTATTATCAGATATATGTGAATGAGTGTGTTTAAAACTAATGATTAATACCACCTACAAAGTAAAGGCATTTCTTTCTGAAAATTTGGTCACTCTTTTCCATATTATCAACACATATCATATTATCATATTTCCCACACAGAAATCCACAAGTAATCCCCTTTTGTTGAGATTACATGTACTGATAAAGGAGAACATTTGCAGTTTATGGTTGAAATGAGGGATCCTTGGTGTTCTCTAAGTTTGGTTGTTTTCTTGCAGATGTTTCATTACCCAAACCAGGTAACATCATCAGTGCTTATATGTGATTATATGTGTACCTGGGAATGAAATGTTCTAGAGGACTCTGGAATGTTCCATCCCTCCTTTGGGCCACACAGGCTTGGCCCCTACAGGAAGTGGGTGGTCTGGCAGTTTTCAAAATGAATTCTCTGCAGTGGACGTAGTGTGGATTCCTGAGCTAAACAGGCTTGTTTCAGGATTGGGCCATATCCAAAATGCCACAAACCCCTTTTGGCTGAACAGATTAACTTCCAGACAACTAGCAGAGCATTTCCAAAATGGCAGAATCAGCCCAGTCCTTAGGAATGGGAGAGCAAGACGCATTGCACATCTTCACCTCTCTCTTTCTGGCAGAAGCTTTTTAAAAAGAAAAGGAAAATAAGGTGGAGTAGGGTTGAGGGAAAGATAGGGCTGGGAAAGGGAGAAACCTTACTTAGAATCTGGAAAAATGAAATTATAGGGAGCAAGCAACCCCACCATTCCTCTCATTCTTCAGTGGCAATTTAGTGAAATAATTTTTATCAGCAGCAGTAAAGTATATGAAGTAACAAATCTGTTAAGAAAATTAATAGTGATTGGACTCAGGTGCAGAAGCCTTGGACATTGAGAAAGATTTTGGGGCTGGGACTTTTGGGCTTTAGACAGGGGTGGGATGCTACTGGTTCTGCCCGGCTCTATAGAACCGGTAGCTTCGAAGAGCAGCAGACACAGAACCAGTTCTGTGTCTGCTGCTGTTTGGCCAACCTGCCTGTCCGGGCTCTTACCTGACCTTTATTTCCTGCTTTTTCAACCTCAGCTGCTTTGCGCAGCACAGCTGAGGTTGAAAAAGCAGTAAAGAAGTGGTTTTTCAAATGCGCACCTGCGCACAGCACTTGTCAGCTGTCCAGGCAGCACAGCTTTAGGTGTATTACACAAGTGCGCAGTGCGTGTCTGGCATGCATGCGCACTTCGTGCGCATGCGCACACAAAACCTAATCACCAAACTGGTAGTAACACAGGTTAAATCCCACCCCTGGCTTTGGATTTTAAAAAGTAAATACAATATTTTTGTGTTATCCAAGTGCATGAGACATTTCATTAAAATGTACACAAATCTAGTGAGACTTTTGCCTTGGGGAGCTCATGTCCTGTTTTATATTTGCAAATCTGTTAGATGTGAGGAGCTGTACACGCTGGTATTATTTTGAAAGTGCACCTAGCTCTTCATAAGCAATTTCAGTTTAATTCTGCTTGCTTTATAAATGTCATTCAAAATTAAGAAATTGCAATGCCCAGAGAGTTGAAATAAGTAATTATGAAGTTTTGAATGAAAATAAATTCTAATGTTTAAATACCTGTTGTCAGGTGGTTCTCAAAAAACAGAAAAGCTCTGACTTACATGTATATTAATGTGACTTATTAAAGTCATGCATTGCCATACCATGGAATACCATTTCAGGCTATGTTGATTTTACACATACTGCATGGTATATGGCTTTCTACAGAAAACAGCAGCTTAATCTTTGTGCCTGCTAAAGCTGAGTTTCTGGGCCCCTTAGTGGGGATTATTGCTGTTTTGTTAAAGTAATGATGAGCTGAACAAAGGCAAGTTTTTTTCTTGCCTGTTTTTCCCAGTTATGGTATGTGATACTTCCTCCTCTACTACTCACTTAGCTGTCTACTTACAAAGCACATTATGTTTCCATACACCATCCTGTGTTTAACTGCCATGAAAACTTGAGTGTAGAATTTTGACTTAAGGTATTGTGAGAATCCAGCCAATTGTGGTTTATTAAGCAATTGATTCAGTTTATTGTTATTTCTCCCCTCTTGATCCAATGTCATGTTTATGGACCAGAGCATTCACTGGTACGTGCAAAGAACTCTATTTTGATATCAAAAGTCCATGCAGTTAAGTTAGATTTCAGAGAAAGATCAGTTGCATCTTTATTTGTAGGTCTTTTTCTGTCCAGAGCAACCATTCTCAAAGCTCAGCATGATCTAAACAGGTTGTGAGAACCTTGTCAACTTTGATTGGGAGGAGGAAAGGGGGAATTAGCTTTCCCAGCGTGGCTTTGTGTGCCAAAGGTTAGTCCAGAGTTCCATCTCTGTAGTCAACACATTAGTAGGCATTACAAGTTGTGTAACGTCTATATATGCTTAGCAGGCAATATATAGTACTTGGAGTTATGCAAGATATTTAGTCCGCGGTGCCCAGTTGGCATGCATAATGAGTTTTCTGGGTATTATGTTAACCTCGCAGAAATATTAAATCACTGGCATATATGACATGAGAGCATTGAGAATTTAAGAACAGAAATTCCCGTCTTGATCAAGTTCCACCTGGTCCAGTATCTGTTTTTTCAAGATCAAGTACTGTAAATAATTCTGAGAATCGCATATGATTCTGTGGTGTCTGTCACTTCCCCAGCTGTTGCCATTTCACCCAGAAATGATACTCAGTACTACCTGTTCAGATCCTGGAACTGTTTACTATCCTGACTAATGAAATTTATAGATTAATATTCCATGCATATCTAGTTTCTGAAAATTATGTTCTTTGGTAGCTATTATCTGACTTGTGGAAGTTAATTCCATCAATAATGCGTACTTCTGAATTATCTTCCAGCTGACTTCATTGGCCCTGAGATCATTTGTTTTGGAAAGAAAAGATAAACTTTTAGAAATAATCCATCATGTAACCTATTATTGGCTAGGTTGATGCCCTGTGCTAAGTTATGATTTCTTTTATGTTTAGCTTGTTTTAAAGAGCACAACTGGATAGTCATAGTTTGAAAAGGCACATTAAGCTATAGATTAAAGTTTATAAACTGAAGGGACTAAATTTAGACACTCTACTAAGACCAAAAACCACATAACCCACAAACAGAAATGGCTTATTTGGATGTGTGCATCTTGCCATCTTTGTCATATAAACTAAAAAATCTGCAGAGATGTATGCTTTTTGCAATAGAGGAAAATGTACCAATTTGTAGATGATTTTGGTGAAATTGAGCATCTAAAACTGAATATCATGGCTAACAACTTTTCTACTTTCAAGTTTTATAATCTGACTATTACTAGATAGGAACTTCTTATTTTAATCAAGAAACATATTCACTACTGCTAACTTTAAACACATTACCTTTCTTAAGACTCCTGTTCTTTTTGGAGGCTGTTCGTAGCAGATAGCATCTTTTACAAAAATAATTAAAGTAATCTACAGCATATGCAGGCCAGCATATAGCCCATAACAAAAAATGTTTAATATTTTACATATAATATTAAATTTAATTCTTTAAACAGACATTAACTGGCAATAGAGAATTTTTTAATCTAACATCACCAGAAAATTGGCAGAGTAAGTTGTTGCAATCATTTGAGTGTCAAATATGTTCTAATTTGTAAACTTTGTTCTGTTTTTTAGATATACCATTATTTGAGATTTGTACATGGTTGACATACTATTTTATTCATGCTGATTATTACAAAGTATTATTCTACCATGATAATCCTGCAGTCTGCTAAGTAAGGGTTCTTATATTAGTTTTGGTACTAAAGTTCATTGTGACAGTTATGCTGATAGATTCATTCATTCATTTCAAAGAAAGCCTGGTAACTGAATTGCAAAAGATATTCCCTTGTTTTGAAAGAATGCAGAGCTAAGCTCGGAAGTCCAAGTACAGTATTATAATGAATTTAGACCGTGAAAGCATACGTTGCTAGGTTCATCTGCCTCCATCCTGCCCACAGGCATAATATTTAATCTGATTGACTAAAACCATGTGAAAGTGAATTTAAAGTCTGCACCATAGCTAGTGGCTCGGTCCATATCACAACTTCATCCTCCAGATGTGTTAGATTACAGCTCCCACCATCACCGATCAGCATTGCTATTAAGTGTTAAGGTAGGAATTAATTTAAAAAAAACAATACTGGGGTCTATTTGAAGGAGTAGCACCATTGGTGAATTCTCCTCTCAATCATCTGAGATGGGCTTGGACCCTATAATGTCAGAGGTCTCCAAACTTGGCAACTTTAAGACTTGTGGACTTCAACTCCCAGAATTCTGGGAATTGAAGCCCAGAAGTCTTAAAGTTGCTAAGTTTGGAGACCTCTGCTATAAGTGTTCTGAAATTCACTGTGCAATTCTGCAGTTCCAAGTATTTGAAGGTTGTTCTGACACTCATCTGACCTCTGATGTTAGTATAGTCCCACTATACTAACATTCAAAAGAGAGTGAATGTATTTACGTGGCATGGTAGACAAGTTGTTTTATTCTTGAATAAACCATGTTGGTTGGATTTAGACAACTTATTAAGCCAAAGCTAAGCATCTCATTATTGCTTGATACTGGAATAGAATTAAAATATTTTTTGGTCTAGGGGTTAAAGTGCTGACTTGGGAACCATGAGAATGTGAGTTCTAGTCCTGCCTTAGGCATGAAACCCACTGGGTGACTTTGGGCCAGTCATTCTTTCTCAGCCCAAACCCCACCCCCCCACAGGGTTGTTGTTGTGGGGAAAATAGGAGGAGGAAGGAGTGTTATGTATCTTCACCTAGTTATTTATAAAAATAAAGATGAGATAAACATCTAATAAATGTAAGTAAATAAATAAAAGCTGTGGCTGTTGTTGCTTCCAAGGGAATAATACCCATGGAGTTTGTATGCTGGAATAATTTTGGATACAGCCTACTTTGTGGTCTAGGGACCGATAGATGCTGTGTATATGAACAAACAAAGTTGCTTATATTGGAAGTCTTTGAAAAGAGCAGAAACATGTAGAAAAAACTTATTATCCATTAAACGCACTTGCCAACAAGTGCTTTGAAAACCAAAATCTTATCTCTGAAAGAGAGGGAAGAACTTTGTTATTGTCTCTTCCATGCCAGGGAGATTCCATGATGCTTGTTTATTGTCTGGTTATATTCTCCATCCTTCCATGTTCTAATTTTCAGTTAATTAGAAGTGCCGTGCTGGGAGGCTTTATTCAGCTGGGCCTTGCTTGGCCTAGATTTCAGGGCAACAGGCCTACTTTCTCATGCCAGCTTGTTCTAATTTCACAGCACAAAAGAACGAGGCTAACAGATGGGGATTTGCATGAGGAAACCTGATCTAAACAATGAAGGTAGTGTGCTGTAAATGTCTTCGCAAATCATAATTTGTGCTGCAGAAACCGATTTGCAAATTTATTTATTTATTTATTTTATTGGACTTGTATGCCGCCCCCTCTCCGCGAGGACTCGTGCTCACAATAAAAACACCACACAATAAATATATAAAAAACAATTAAATTTGACAAGCCCAATCAATAAAATAGTTAAAAATACGTTAAACCCCCAGGAGGTCAGTCCAGCCCAACCTGTTCAAATAGCCTTCAGACCGCAACTGCTGATTGATTGATTGATGCAACTGCTGCAGAATTTGGGGGATATTCTGGCTATCCAGAAATGAGACAAAACACTTGAAGCTTTATGTCCATTGCTGCCTTTTTTCATGTTAGGCTTTGAAAAAAATCTTCAAAACATCCCTGCTAATTAGAGGTGATAGACCGTGCTTTTCTTTGCTGTCAACTCTGATAAAATAACACCCGAAAGAAATAACTCTGAAGAAAGTAATCTAAGAAACATTTTTTATTTTACAAAATAAGAAAACCTAACAAGCTACATACCGGCAGCTTAATCTCACACCAAAGCCTATAGGAAAAGAAAAAAAAGAAAGTTACAGGAAGTAAAGTAAAAACTTTTAAAGATATGTGCAGTAAACTCAGACATCACAAGACTTTCTTATCTCATTACTATTGAGACAAGATAACAAATGTGCTGGCTATCAGACACCTGTCTGCTATAATATTAGCTTAGGAGAGCTTAGCAGACAAGTGAAAACCAAACCAGTCCTTGATTTGCTTACACCTAATGGACAGAATCTTGCCAGACTAAATAAAGCTATAACCTTCTTACTTACTAGACATAACCTGAGAGAATCTAGAGCAGCCGTGGGCAAACTACGGCCCAGGGGCCGGATCTGGCCTGTTCGGCTGTTTTATCCGGCCCGCGGAGCCGAAAGAGCGGAGGGTTCTCTTGCTCTCCCAGAAGGCTACGTGAAGTAATCTAACTTTGAATTTATATTAGTTCACACAAACACTCCATCCATGCTTTTGTTCCGGCCCTCCGGTCCAGTTTAGGAACCCATTGTGGCCCTCAAGTCAAAAAGTTTGCCCACCCCTGATCTAGAGTGTGATTACCTTGAAACTCCCCCTCCTTTCCCCATCCAGTTTGGGATTGCACAATCTCTTAAATTGGGCTTTTATATGGAATGTGTTGCCTCTGCCTTGGGAAGCCTTAGTGCTCATGCCAGGATTGCTTTCCACTCCTTCTCCAGCTGCACATTCCATCACAGTTTTGAGCGCTTGAATTATGTGCTCTTGGTAAGGATTGTGGAATAGTCATTTTGCAACTCAATCCATATATTGGAGCAGCATGAGGAAGAGATATCAAAGGTACTTTGTTTGCATTTATTTTTGCAAAACTCAGTCCCTTCATGTGAACCTTGAAGTGTGTCTTGGAAGCGAGCTACATCCACAGCATTTAAATCCACTTGAATTTTTGAAAATGTTTTTGCCTAAGGAAAACTTTGCTCCTGATTCCGTGCCTGGAAAAAATGCACTCTGGTGCAGAATGTTTTTCTCAACCTTCAAAGTGCTTCCCTCTCCACCTCTTTCATCTGTGTTCCTTCTCTGGGCAAATAATCCTATATTTTTTTCTGAGCAAATATCACTAAAGGTCCAAGTTCTGTTTAAGTGGAATCTTGGAACTGGGGTTGTTGCCGGACTCTGTTTTCTCTCCGCTGAAACCATGAGGCAGTTGTTATCTGCTTCCTCCCCAATCCAAATTGGCCCAATTCCCAGAAGAAACTCCTTGCCTCAGCAGAAGACAACGTGGAGCACTAACTCTGGACTTTCCGTGTCTGATTCTTTCCTTCTGCTTACGTAAGGTTTGTACCTGCCATAATCTCCGTTTTTGCAAGGAGAACTGGAAACCGGATAGCAGGGTGGCTAGGTATGCCTGGCACAAGGATCAGGCTCCTGCTACTGCAGGATTCTAGTGGAGTCAGTTTGGGAAGAGGCTGGCATTGCCATCTTCTCCTGGGCCCTGGGTTATCATAAGGCCCCCTCCTTCAAAAGAACTGGCCAGTTGGTTTAGCAGCCTGAAGTATAGAGTAGGGCGTGAACCTTATCTCTGTTTACATATCACATAAATTGTGTTTAACTATCCATTCTGAATACTTTCTGTATTTATATACTATATATACTCAAATATAAGCCTATTTGCACATAAGCCAACCCTCAAATGTTTACCAAAATGCCACGAAAAGTGCACCACCTGCGAATAAATCAACATGCATTGAAGTGTTTCCTTATCCATGAATGGGCTTATATTCAAGTGTATATGGAAATAGGGATGCTGTGAAAAATAATTCCCATACATTCCTGTGGATTAGCCCACCCTCACATAAACCAAACCTGATTTTTTGGGGAGCATTTTGGCACCTAAAATTCTTGGCTTATCCACGACTATATATGGTATATTATGTAATGCAAACAGTGTTCAAAGCCACAAATCATAGCTTATAAATTACACATTTTACTTTGGACATAGGTTTATTAAAAGAATCATAAATAAGCTCTCAGAATTTTTTGTAACTACTTTTGTATCACACACTCAAAGGCATTTTACATCAGTGATGTAAAATTAAATGGTTTGATCGTGACTCACGGTTGTTTTCCTTTCTATTGTCTGTGGAACACAAAGAGGACTATGAGCCAAAAATGTTGCTCTCCAGCTTGCCAGGAGAGATGTATACTTTTGAGATAACCCAACTGAACAATTTTTAAAAATCTTGTGGTACATATAAAATGAAATAAAATAAATGTCTAGCACCTCCTCCATAATTTAGTACAGAATTCTTCAACCTTTTGGGCTTTGTGGACTGGCACGGGGATGGTTCCACATGAGTGGCTAGCAAGCCTGTGCACATGTAGGTCCATTCGTGCAAGTGGCAGGCATGTGCAACCGCCGCTCACACAAATGCAGTGCACGCATACCATGCAAGAGAGGATGCACACACGGTCACCCACCACTTTGACAGCCCAGTTCCGAACACTTCATGACCCAGTGGTGAGTCACAGCCTGGGGGTTGGGGACCTCTGATTTAGTACATATATTTGCATGGAGGCTTACACACACACAAATGATTGCTAGGGAAATTATACAAAGACGCATTGGAAGTTTTTCTGGACAGGTTGCCCTGTATTTGTGAAAATGAAATTCTGCAATTACTGTAGTAGGCCTCTTGCCAAGTGGGTATCCATGTTGATGTATTGATACAGTGGCTTGTCTGGTTAGCAGTTGAACCAATATGTGCAGAAAGAGACACATCGAGACACTGAGCTTTAAAATTTATGGCAAGAATAGAGTGGGTAATGACATGGTTTGAACCCAGGACCCACAAAATGGAGTGAAACAAGCACTCCCATCAGTGAGAACATCACAGATCCAGGGCGATTCATTTTTTTAAAAAAATCACCATCAATATACTAGAGCAGAATCAGAAGTAACGAAGTTCCCTTAAGGTGAGTGATTAGAGGCAGTCCTTGACTTATGACCACAGTTGAGCCCAAAGTTTATGGTGCTAAGCCGAATGGTTGTTAAATGAGTTTTGCTGCATTTTATGACCTTTCTTGCCACAGTTGTTAAGTGAATCGCTGGAGTTGTTAAGGTTGTTAAATGAATCGGGCTTCCCGATTGACTTTGCTCGTCAGAAGGCGGTAAAAGGTGATCATATGACCTTGGGGCCTTGCAGTCATACATATGAGTCAGTTGCCAAGCATCTGAATTTTGGTCACATGACTACGGTCATAAGTGTGAAAAGCCACCATAAGTCACTTTTTCCAGTGCCCGTGTAACTTCAAACGGTCACTAAAACGAACGGTTGTAAGTTGAGGTCCACCCTGTACCCTGTGAGATGTATCAGATCCGGAGCCAGTGGAAGAAATTTTGAAAGGCGCAATACTTTCATGCTCCCATTGAGGATGATTTAATAAATTGTGACTAAGCAAACCGTGGGGGTGGCATAGTATGAGAGCCAGCCTGATTTAGGGATCATAATGCTGATTACAAGGATTAGTGCAGTAATTAGTTAGAAATGCCAGGCACGGTCTCCAGCTTTTGGAGTCTGTCTCTTCCAGGGGTTTGAACCGTCCAGGTTTCTGGATGAATGGACTATGCAGCATTCAGCTTCTTCCCTTAATAAACCATCTGTGTTTACATTAGAGCAGCCCATTAAGGGAAACCTTTTAAGAAAGGCTGCCTGCTCTCCTTGGCTAGGGATACTTCAATCTGGTAATGAAGAAATGAAATAAAAAGCTGCCCGGGTCGCTTGGTTTGGAACCCAGGATGCTCCTTTTCTGTCTGAAGGTTAATTTTGGGGCATCGTAGAGGAGGTGGAAAAAACCGCTTCTTCCTGCCTGGCTGCATAGCACTCTGCTAGGTCATCTCTCAGGCAGCAACGCCAAAGCACATCATAGTACAGGATGCCAGCTGGCTTGGAACAATTTTGTTTTGCTCTCCTGCTTCCCTTCTGGGTGAGAAGAGACTGTAACACCACAAGCTGTTTGTTCCTCTTTTCAGGTGGAACAGGGCAATGGGGATGGGATAGATATGAAATTGCAGTCGTGGCTTCCTGCTTTAAAAAGAAACTATTTGCCTGCCTCTTCCTTGTGTTCTCCCAGCCTTTGTTCTTCCCTTGCTTTCACTGTGGTTTCTGTAAAAAAAAATTATTAAGAGTTTTGAAAAGAAGGTAAAACAAGAACTAACATAAAGAAAGGGGGGGAAAAGAATGAAATGAAATGAAAAATAGAAGCAGCTTCCAATTTTTTTTTGCAGCAAACATAACTACAATGGGGTATTTGACAGTGTCTCAGCTTGATTGTTTTTTTGCAAACATTTCATTACTCAAACTAAATAACAGTATCATCCTCCTCCTCCTCTTCCTGAACTAGTTTGGATAATGAACTGTCTGCAAAAAAAAATCGACCTCAGAGAGCACTAAGTATCTCACAGTTCAACCCCTGAGCTACAAATATTCTCTTATAAATATAACTACAATTACAAAATTATCTCTTACTCAAAGCTTTTTATTTTTTTCTAATCAAAGTTGTAAAACTTAAGTTCATTTTTGTCTGTTTCATACAAAAAGTCTGTAAGGGTGAGCAATAAATTTAGATTATTGCCTTTTCCCTAACCAAGCAAATTACTTTGGCCTTCTTTACAACCTTCATCATTTTCAGTATACTTCTGTATTTCTAAAGACTGGAACCTTGTTTCTGATATAAAGCTGAGATACCACATATCTGTGGTCATCTTTCTTACTGTTGAAATTCCCTGAAGGGGATTGGTTACTTTTTGGTAGCAGTCTCTTTTTTATAACTTCAATTCTTTGATATGGTTAATCAGGGATGGGCAAATATTCTAGAATAGATTCTGTGAGAATCCAGCTCTATTGGCTATTACGGCAGAGGGATTTTGGAAATCCATCCTATCTGGTAGCACCAGATTGAAAAAGGATAGTGTGCAGCCTTTGTCATGTTTTAAAATAGGTCTATAGTGTAAGGTGGACTAGGAGCCTGCGACATTTAATCATCTCACAGAGGGTTGCTTTCTTTCTTGAAGGATAAAATTTTGGAACCTAAGAATGCAAAAAGATGACCCTTTAAATTAAGCCTGGTATGTTTTCAGGAGCACCATCTGAATGTCCTTGGGCAGCCCAATAAACCTATCATGTGGCAGATGAAACATCTGGATTTTCTTTTTATATAACTACTACATGTTGGGGCTGGAAAGCAATTTAATGCTCGTTCCACACAAAAAATAGCTGGAGGATTATTTTGCAATGTTTATTTGCCTGGAGAGCTCTGACCATTCAATTTTCAGATTTAGGCTTGTTTTGTTTACATAGCTTTAATAATGGGACCTTCTTTTCATGCTTTGTTTTGTTGTTTTAACTTCTAAATCCTGTTCTCAGAAATGCACGTATTTGAGAGGATATGTTTTCCATTTTATGTGAAGTTGCTAGCGGAGGCAATGTGGCTTCAACTGGAAGAATGTCTGACCAGGGGAAATTGGGTGTTGGTAAATTTACCTGTGAACGCCCTTTCTATCTATGCTGCGAGAGAGCCCAGGATGGGTAGACTCCTTCTTATGACATCATTAAGCTGGGTTTGTTTTTGAGTATATAAAAGCCAGCCCCCCGGGAGTAGCCCCAGCTTTGGCGAAGATACTTGACAGACCAAATAAGTGTCTCTGAAAGCCAACAATCAAGGACAGCAACATGTCCTACCATCTCCGAATGAACCAAGGGAGGGGCTGGGCTCTCTTGCGGCATAGATAGAAAGGGCATTCACAGGTAAATTTACCAATGCCCATTCTCCTCCATGCTGCAGTGAGAGCCCAGGATGGGACATACCAAAGCTTGCATATCCATGGGCGGGTCCTCATCCGGCCAATCACTCCGACTGTGGAACCACTCGCTGAAGCACCCGTCTGCCAAAGGCCACAGTTGCTGAGGCAAAGGCATCAAGACGATAGTGTCTGACGAAAGGAGGCGGGGATGTCCACATGACTGCTCTGCAAATCTCTTCCAAGGACACCTGGGTGGCCCAGGCGGCTGAAGTGGCTGCACTTCAGGTAGAGTGCACCGTCAGACTTCGAGGCACTGGAAGAGCCATCGCTTTGTAGGCCTGTGCAATGGATGTCCTGACCCACCTGCTAATAGGGGAAAAGGCCTTGTTCCCCAAGTGAGAAGGGGAAAAGGAAACAAACATGGCTTCTGTCTTTCGAAAGGAGGAAGTGCGCTAGATGTAAATTCTAAGCCCTTCTGACACCTAGAGTGTGCCACTTGCGTTCTAAGTCATGATGCGGAAGGGGACAGAAATTAGGTAACACAATGTCCTGGGATCGGTGGAACCAGGTGTTAACCTTTGGGATAAAGGAAGGGTCTAAACAGAGAACAACCCTATCATCATGAAAAGTGCATAGATCTTGCCTGATGGAAAGGGTGGCCAGCTCTGACACCCTTTGAGCCGAAGTGATTGAAACAAGAAAAACTACCTTTAGTGTTAAGAATTGGAGAGATACCATTCTAAGGGGTTCAAAGGGGGGTTTCGTAAGGGCATTAAGTAACTTGTGTAGGTCCCATGATGGATACCTGTGCACCACAGGTGGGTGTAGATAGGAAGCCCCTTTCAAAAATCTCATGACCGAGGGGTGGTGAGACAAGGACGGGAATGAACCCCAGGAAATAACTGAAGAGAGAGCAGCTACCTGGCGATATAGGGTATTGGGGGCTAAACCTTTGTCCAATCCCTCCTGAAGGAATCTAAGAACCTCTGCTAACTGAGCTGAGGAAGGAGAGAGGCTGTCCTTGAGGCACCATTGACAGAAAACCCACCAGGTGGCATCATAGATGCACCTTGTAGATGGCTTATGAGATGCCTGGATCGTGAGGATAACCTTCTCTGGGAGATTAGCCTCCCTTAGCTGTTGCCGCTCAAGTGCCACAAGGTCAGTTTGAGCCACTGGGGATCCGGATGGATTATGGCTCCCTGATGCAGGGAGATCAGATGGGGTGGGATCCTCCAAGGAGTGGCCACAGACAGGTTGACCAGGTCCGCAAACCAGGGCCTCCGTGGCCAATAGGGTGCCAGGAGAATTAGCTCTGCTCGTTCCTCCAACAACTTCCGTATGACTGCTGGAATGATGGGAAGAGGGGGAAAGGTGTAGGGGAGACCCATGGGCCATCTGCACCGAAGACCATCAGTCTCCGCCTGGTGCCTGGAGAGAGAGCTCCACCTTGCTGAGCCTTCAGTGTCTTCTTGGGAGCTCCTGAGTTGATAGCCAAGCCAGAGGCTGTTTGTGTCTTTTCCTTTTAGTGGGTTGGAGAGTTTGTTCCAGTGGGGGGAAAGGTCTGCATGAGCCTTGTCCTGATCCATATTAAAAGAGGGAAGGCTTGGCTCTCAATCTAAACTTGAGGCTATGCAGAGGGAAGGAATGAGGCCTGTTTTGGCTGAATATGGCCGCCGGGCCAGTTAAAATGGCCGCTCATCTCGTGGTGAAGAAACTGCAGGCAAAGATGGCCGCTGTGCAGTTGAAGATATCTTTGAAGGCTCTGAAGAAAAAAATCGCTCCTTAGGCTATTACGAGCCCCGAGCGATAAGATCAGCCAACGAATGTAGCAGCCACCTCCTGTGTGATCAGCTGGCTGGCGCTGTTATCGGTTTGCCAATCAGATTTACGATCGGGCAAACCACGGCTATGGGGAAGGTCGCACAGACGCTCCCCTGCTTGCCTCGCAGCGCTGAAGCAACGTTGATCCCAACATTGCAGGAGAACGGAGCCCCGTTCTCCTGAAGTTGCAGCTGCCCGGATCCCCGGGAGCTGGGTGAAAAAGATAACCTTTGCTGAAACAACTCTTAACGCTTTCAGAGACACAGCTTGTGATTTAAAGAAACTGAGTCAAAGCTGGGGCTACTCCCTGGGGGCTGGCTTTTATATACTCAAAAACAGACCCAGCTTAATGATGTCATAAGAAGGAATCTACCCATCCTGGGCTCTCGCTGCAGCATGGAGGAGAGCATCATTTTTCACTCTCAAATCTTTTAATTGGAGGTGTATTTATTTTTAAAAAAATTACTGCTGGGCTTCCTTCCCATAGTTATAATATTCCGAATATTGAGGATAAGCTGGCAATGGAGTAGTTAAGATGTAGAATAAAAGAATCAGAAATATAGCAGTCAGACTAGAAGAAAGGATGAAACCTGCTGATCCACTCTTCCTCCCACTTCACTTTTCCATTCAGTCTTTTCAGTTGTAAGCTTGACTTGGGGGGATGGGATGACTTCCAAGCCTCCTTTAGAAACTGACGTTTTCAACACTTTCCTGAAACGGTTTCTCTGTTGCAATTATTCTCTCTTATCATCCACGTTGATGCTCTAGGTATCTTTCCCTCAATCATAAATGTGGTTTCCTGGGTTTTCCAGTTTGGGTGCTCTTCAAACCTATCCCATTATTGCTGCCATCTCTACCACCATCTTTGCTTTATGTATCTTTGAATCCAGTCTAGATCTGATATGTAAGCACGTAGGCTGCATTTGCAGGAAAAGGCTGACAATTTCCTGCTTTAATATTTCCTTGTTTTGTTTTGATCTCTCCAGCTTTTAAATCATCGCTCCTTCCCAGGTATTGTTAAAAAGTATGTTAGGGAACCCAGATGAAATTAGAGGAAAAAAATGTGACTTTTGCAACCTGCTGGCTGCTTGTAGTTTGAAGAAATTTCATAAAGAAATATTGATAAAGAAAAATGAGAGAAAAATTGAATGCAGTGATGGGAATAGAACAGTTTTGCTAAGTAACTAGGATAGAGAAGATGATGATCCTACAGCATCCCAAATTGTGTTCCATTTGCCCTGGATGAAGTGGGTTGCATATCCTCAAGAGTCACTGGGAAGAGATTAGGATGACTCATGTCCAGCATCTCGTAACCAGTTTTTCCTTCTCCTCCCACAGATCTGCATCCTTCTTTTTGGCAGCCTCTACATCCTGTGCTACTTCATCTTAACCTACTTCAAAAGGCACACAGACTTCACTACAGGTAACTGGGAAGGTGGGCAAATCAAGGTCATTTCTCCCCTACCTGAGTGGGCGGATTTCAGTGCCAAGAATTCTCAACAAAGGCCAGATCTACTGGGAGCCAAAAATCATCTGTCCAGGCGGTCTCTGGGTTTGGGAAAGCTGTTCTAGATACATGGTTTCAGAAGGCAGTTGTATTTATTTATTTGTTAGATTCCCAATTTTGTTAGATGCCTTTTCTTCAGTTTTTCTCATTTTTCCCAGGAGCAACAAACCTATGATGTGGGCTGGGTTGAGAAAGGGGGACTCGTCCAAAATCACCCAGGGAGTTGAAGATAGCCTGGAACCTGAGTCTCCCCTTTGTCCTTCCCAGTCCTGAACCACTATACTACACCACCACTGAAGTTGTGGAAGCCATGCAGGACATGGCTTTTTAGAGTTTAGAGGAGAACGAAGCTAGCAGTTTCCCTTGATTTTAAGATTTCCAAAATACGTGTCCTGCTCAATTATCACAAATCAGCAGAGTCCATATTGCACTACATGCTCTTGTTTAATCCTGGTTTTGCTGAACAATCTGCCATTTAAACTCACCAAGATTGAAACACTACAGTGGCTGAGTTTACATGCAGTATTACATTATGTCAAAATAAGGCAAATCGCTTTGATGCCTTAGTGCACTGTGGGAATCCAGCCTTCTGGTATGCATGTGTTCCAAGTGAACATCTCTGCTGCAACAACATTTGCATTGGCAAAGGTTTGGCCTTTCCAGGCAAACCTCTCTCAACTAGATGAATGCCAGAAAATCATTGGCTGGATCTACAATTCCCAGAAGGAAAACCAGTCCCAGGTCAGCATAGCTGTAATTTTGATAGATCCAGGAGGGCATCAGATTGAGGGAAGGTTATACTGTTATAAAGTCTTGGAGGCATCTGTAACAGTCCAGTTAATAAATTAAGATTCTTCCCTTCCAGCAGAGAAGAACTTATTTGTTTGATCATTAACATCTCTACCAGCCAGTGTGAAACTTGATGATCTTCCATAACTTTTCTCAGCTGCCTTTATTTATTTATTTATTTATTTATTTATTTATTTATTTATTTATTTATTTATTCGACTTATATGCCTCCCTCCCAAAGGACTCAGCGGCTCACAGATTAAAAGAAAATACAACAATAAATTACCTAAAAAGCGTATTAAACAAACTAAGCCGAATTAACATTAAAACCCCCAAAAATTAAAATCAAGAAAACCCAAGGAGTCAGCATAGCCCAGATTGTAAAACAGCCAGGTTTTTAACTCATGGCGGAAGGTACGGAGATCAGGAGCAAGCTGGAGCTCCAGTGGAAGGAGATTCCATAAAGTGGGGCCCCACAGAATAGGCTCTCCCCGAGTCCCCGCCAAGCGACATTGAGTCGTGGACGGCACCCTGAGGAGGTTGCCTATGCGCCTCGCATTGGGCGTTGGTACTTGAAACTGGGAGGAGTCGTTCTCGGAAGTATCCTGACCCATGCCATGTAGGACTTTGAAAGTTAACACTAAAACCTTGAATCTCACCCGGAGGGCAACCGGAAGCCAATGCAAGTCGCGCAGGAGGGGTGTAACATGGGAGTATCGGGAGGCTCCAACACTACCCGCGCGCTGCATTCTGCACCAGCTGAGGCCTTCTATGAGCCTCAGAGCATCTGTGTCAAACTTGCAACTAAGCCAGCTGATGGTAGCAGGATTGGCAAATGTCCCTTTGCAACCACTTGGAGTCTATAAATTGTTCACAAAACAATGGAGGAGTGGACTTTGTGGGCTCCCTCCGGTTAGCTCCCTCAGGCTTCAACTCTTGAGTAACTTCTATGCAGAATGCCTACAAATGAAGCTTCCAGAGACAATACACCCTTTCTGCCCCAAATGGAAAGATTTCTTCCCCAGAGTTCTCTTGCTTTGTAACAGCGCTGAGGTCTCTCAACCCAGTCCCTGTAGAAGGGACTTTGTCTTTTAAATTAAAGTTTGTTTATGCTGCTGCTAATTTAGTTGCCTTGACAGCAGTTGGCTTAGGGAATATAGCTCTTTTTCCAGCTTAGCAATTTTCCTATTGCTGGGCTTGTACTTATTGAGCTAAGGGATATGAGGAAACAGTGGGACTTTTAAGATCAATTTGCAGAGACAGTCTGGTTTTGCTCCTATACTGTAACAAAACATTTTTCCTAGATAGATAACTACAGCATAGGGATTCCCACAAAACTTTCCTTGTGCTACTGAAGCCTACACAATTGGGCATCAGATTCATAAGGAATATTTTTTAATGTGTGCAGTTCTAACCACCCAGTCTGTTGTCCTGTGGCTGGAGAGAGGCATCATTCACTGCAGTTCCCTTAGGGCAGGGGTCTCCAACCTTGGCAACTTTAAGCCTGGCGGACTTCAACTCCCAGAATTCCCCAGCCAGCTTTCTGCCTTAGGGAATTATATACAGAACACAACTCCTGGATATTCTACTTTGTATTCTGAATTTCAAGGAAACCACCTTCTCTAAGGAGAGTTGAATTTATCTGCAGAAGAGGGAGAATAAGAAAAACTATATCATCTCTTTACGATAGTGAAGACAGAGTACCAGAAACTTCTCTATAAGGGGTTTTTCCCTAACTGAATTGAACAGTAGATTCTGTCATCCCTGGTCAGCCAGCCTGTTCAGATTAATTGGACAAGTTGTTGTCTTCAGCTGCATATTTTATAACTGATAATGCTGGACAAGAAGTAATTTCTGCTAATCCCGGAGAATTCCTCTCCTAGCCTTCTTTCTTCTGTGTTTTCACTGTATTTATGCTGTATATTACATTTTGCCCTTGCATGAAGTCATGATTTTGCAATGAGTTAGGGGGACACTTTGTACAAAAGTGACCTGAGGTGGGTTTAAAAGTTGCCTTTGTTTCACTGGGATTCAAGTAGGCCTAATATAAAGTGTCCTGTCACCAACATGGAATACGGTAAAGACTAAATGCCACCCTTACACTTCCTGTTAGGAATATCCCATGTATTTGGCAATTAAAAGTTTGTCACTGGATGATACAAATTCAGATCTCCACTCCCCATGGTAGCTGGCGGTAATAGAAGTTTAGAGTGATGACTAATCTACCTCACTAGACTGGCAAAACGAACCATATATATTATTTTGGGTTCTTTGACAGAAAAGTAGCTTTGGGCACTTAGTTTAATAACAGTAATAATACAATTTTTTTCTATTCTTAGTTGATGAAGATGCTGCGGTCAATCGGATTGCGTAAGTTCCCTCCTTTTTCCTCTTAAGATATCTATAACTTCTCTCTCCCCTGTCTTCTTCCCACTTCTGTGTTTTCCTTTTTATCATTTTATGAATTATTTTAAAAAAATTGAAATGTCCAATAAAAAAATGCATCCAATTTGGATTTCCCTATCCCACTTTTTGTGTGATTAGGGACACCATTCAAAGGTATTTTCATAATATGGCCCAGGTAAACAAATATGAGGAGGAATTTTGTATTTCTCTTAGATCCAGGCATTAGTAGTAGAGAATGTATTATAAGCAGCCCTGGATAGCCCTTCAGGCTTTCAAGAATTCTTGTCCTCTTCAGACATTATTTTTCAGTTGTTTGATAGTAAGATGGGCAGCATATAAATTTAATAAATAAATTAGAAAAGGCATGCTTTTGCATATGTTTATATAAAAGTAAAGCATGCATGTTTATTCAGATCCACATACATAAGGCATTCATGTGGCATGTTAAGCATACCACATTATCATACCACCCCGTTAAAGGTGCATCTCATCCAGAAAGTTAGATTTTAGCTGCCTACCAAGCCTGAAAGGACTGTCACTTGGGATAAATTAAAATTTGAAAGCCTTATTTATGACTTTAGGCTTCCCTTAACTGGAACTGCTCTAGATTTTGATAAGACTCTTGTGAAAAGAACTGATCCAACAGATGTGTGTGTGAGAGAGAGAGAGACAGACAGGCAGACAGAGAGAGACAGAGACAGAGAGATAGACCGACAGACAGAGACAGAGGCTCTTGTCAAAGAAACTTTTAGCTTCCTGTGTGAGGTGAACACAGCTTCTCTCTTGTTTTCATGCTCAAGTGTCTTATCCTTCTCATCCTTTGAACATGGAGGACCAAGAAAGAATGTCTTTCTATTTTGGGAAGAAAATGATAAATATGAAGCTCTGGCTTCACTATGCAGCAAGCATTGTCAGATGGTTGTGGACGAGCATCTTACCCTTTCTTTTGTGCCTTTTGCTCAGGCTGTGGCTGTGCACCTTCACTCTGGCTGTGTCCCTGGGGGCAGTACTTCTGCTGCCATTCTCCATCATCGGCAATGAAGTCCTGCTTTCCTTCCCTCAAAATTACTACATCCAGTGGTTGAACGGCTCCCTCATCCATGGTGAGC
This sequence comes from Naja naja, assembly GCA_009733165.1. NCBI lineage: Eukaryota > Metazoa > Chordata > Lepidosauria > Squamata > Elapidae > Naja > Naja naja. Next base: position 152,012,430 of record CM019149.1, on the reverse strand, counting down.
TCCTTGCAATGCTTCCCCTGTGGGCACGGAGGCGGGGCATCTGTCTCTGTGGGGAGAAGGAAGGAACGCGCCCCTCCCCCTTCTGTGTACTTTCGTAATGGAGAAAATGTGAGTAGTAAGAGGGATTAGAACTCTCAGGCGAGTTGTAAAACCAAGTCTCAGCACATGGTAGCACTGAGGTGACTTTGGTTGATCAGAAGGCACCTGAATGGGAGACCAAGGATGGTAAGATGGACTGGTACATCAGAAAAGCATTTGGGGACATAAGGATGGGAACCCTCTTGTGTAATACTGCCAGTTGCAGTCCCGAGAAGGCAGTTTCAATTTAAGGGAGTTTTCCCCCTTAAAAAAAGGAAAGAAAGCAAAATTAACACCAAAATCTGCTTTCCTTCTTCGGAGTTCTCTGTGTCTCCCAAATCCTAGCTTCTCTCCTTTGAAAATCCCACAGTCACCAACATTTGGGTTGTAGAAGCAAGGCCCTGCAGGGCGAATCCTCTCATTGTCTGGAATTGACCCAGTCTGAAAGAAGCCACTTCAGAGCAGGGGCGGCTTAGTGAAAGAACATCGCTTTAAACTCCGTACCAAGCATTCGTGTCAGTGCATCCTTTCTGCAAAGGTGGATGGGATTTTCAGCTTTGAGAGGGCTCTAGGATCCAGCTTGGAGAGGAAATGGGTGTCCCCACCAGAGTTGGGCCCTTGTGGATTGTCCCAGGAGTGGCCCAAATCAAGGAGGCTAGCAGGAGTCCAACAGCAGGGGAGGGACCAGGGATATGCCTTTGAGGAGCTGGAGCGGAGGCATAAGGGAATCTCTTTCCCTCTTTTTTTGTTCCTAGGACTCTGGAATCTTGTCTTCCTCTTCTCCAACCTCTCCCTCGTCTTCCTCATGCCCTTCGCCTACTTCTTCACGGAGTCAGAAGGCTTTGCCGGATCAAAGAAGGTACCAGCTGTCTCTATTTATTTTATTTTATTTTATTTACACACTCACATTCACACACACATATGCACACACTTGAATTCCTACACAAAATAAAATTTAAAACCACTTTTAAAAAAAGTAGGGTATGAAAAGTACAAGGAATTAAAAAAAGGAAAGTAATAGAATAAAAGTAACTTCCAACTTTCTTCAGTGCAGTTACAATTACAAAAAATAACCTTTTGCTCTAAATTTTAATAGTGTACGGTATTTCTATGTAGTGCATGGTATTTTGAATTGTCAAATTAAAATTTCACTGATTTTTGTTTCAAGCAAAAAATGTCCAAAAGTGGTTTCCACCTAGAAATAAAATAGTGCCTCTTGAAGACATTCTATCCTATTCCCAGTTTTTGAGCAGAAATAACTGTCCCCCCTTTTCTCCTTCTGTCCAGGGGATCATGGCTCGGGTATATGAGACCTTCGTAGTCCTGCTGTTGCTAACCCTGTTGGTGCTGGGAATGGTCTGGGTTGCCTCTGCTATTTTGGACCAGGACGGGGCGAGCAGGGAAAGTCTCTATGGTGAGTTATGGTAGGGGAGACTTTTTGCCCCCTACAGGGATACACCTTCCACTGCAAGGGGAGATTTGAGCCTCTGGTAGCAGGGAGGGCCCTTGAAGACTGATACCCGTGAATTGCCAGGCACAGCACTGGTCTCCAAGTTGCCCAAACTTTAGCCAGCAAGCATAAATAATCTTGTTCTTATCCCTCATCCTCTCATTAGTGGAGCTGAGTTGTGAAGGAATTGTTCGGTCCGTTCGTCCAGTTTTTGTTTGTTTGGTCAGTTTGTGAGGCCAGTTTGGTCTAGCAGTTAAGGTGCTGGCCTAGGAACCAGGATACGGTGAGTTTTAGCCCTGTCTTAAGCATCAAAAATTGGCTGGATGCTTTGGGTCAGTCACTCTCTCTCTTAGCCCAACCCACCTCACAGGGCTGCTGTTGTGGGGAAAATAGGAAGGAGTATTAGGTATGTTTGCTGGCTTGGGTTATTTATAAACAATGAAGGCAGGATACAAGTCAAATAAAACAAATAAATCAACTGGGTGCTTCCAACCCAAGGTTCTTCGTGTAGGCAAAATTCTCCACTGAGTAAACAAACTTCTAATAGTCTAGCTTCCCTTGGTCATGCCTCATGAAAACTCAGGAAATGAAACACACGACTGGATGCTTGATCAGCTGCAGATTCAGAACTAGTTCTACCTAGCAGTGATGTTTGAGATGAGAACAACTCTTCGTATGATTTGTGGTGCATTGGAAATAATTTCTGGAGTGACGGAAAAGAACCTTTTTCTTTCTTTGCTCAATTCAGAAATGCTTGAGAGCAAGAGCCAGTGTAGTGTAGAGGTTAAGGAGTTTTATTAGAACTAGGGAGAGCCAAGATTCTAGTTCCCCCTCAGCCACAAAAGCTCAGTGGGTGATACTTTAGGCCTGTCATTCTCTCTCAGCCCAATCTACCTCACGGGATTGTTGTGGGAGGAAAATGGGAGGAGGGAATGCCCAGAGCCGTGGTGGTGCAGTGGTTAGAATGTAGTATCACAGGCTAACTCACTGCTCACTCCAGCAGTTCGAATCTCACCAGGCTCAAGGTTGATTCAGCCTTCCATCCTTCCAAGGTTGATAAAATGAAGGCCCAGATTGTTGGGGACCATAGGCTGATTCTGTAAAACTGCTTAGAGAGGGATGCAAAGCTCTGTGAAGCAGTATATAAGTCTAAGTGCTATTGCTATATGCTTCCTTCAGCTCCTGAGTAAAATCCACGATATACTGTAGATCTTAGAAGTAATAACTTGGGGTAAAGGTAATCAGAAGGCCCTTGTTCAATATTTTAATTCCTGCTTTCTGAGAGTCTCTATTTTGTATGTAGTAGGATCTTCAGCTCAGTCATGGGCAGTCTAGGAGCCTTCAGAGATAAGGCTGAATTCAGTTCCCAGCTTCCTCTTGTTCTTGGCTCTGATGATTGGGGACTGTTGGGTTTTGAAGTTCAGCAACATCTTTGATATTTCCTAGGCCTGGAGGTCCATGTTTCTTTTCTCCTGGGCTGTAACCCGATTGTATTCTTTTTCTCCCATAGATCTCTGGGAATACTACCTTCCCTATCTCTACTCCTGCATCTCCTTGTTTGGTGTCCTTCTGCTCCTGTGTAAGTTTTCCGTTCAGTCATACCTACTGCTTTAGAGTTTGGAACAGAGAAGGTGTTTTTTATCATCTGCTGCGAAGTTCTTTGAATTGTCAATACTAGTAATGGACAATGTCTTTGTACCGTGTTTCCCCAAAAATAAGACACTGTCTTATATTTTTTTTGGCTCCCAAAAATGCACTAGGTCTTATTTTCGGGGTAGGTCTTATATATTTATGGTGCCAAATAGTGGGTGTGAGTGTGTAGGGGGGGGTGTTTCGCGGGTGCACGGTTGCTCCCTGAAAAGTCTTCCTGGAACTGGAGATTTACACTAGGTCTTATTTTCGGGGTAGGTCTTATATTAGGGCAGGTTTAGAAAATAGTGCTAGGTCTTACTTTCGGGGTAGGTCTTATTTTCGGGGAAACACGGTAGATGTGGCCTGTTATAGAAGTACAGTAGAACTTCTGGTCGCGAACGCTTCCATTTGCGAACAGATTGGGTGACCAAAAGTTTTACCTCTGGTCATGAATGGGTGCTTGGGTGGCAACCAACCGCAGCGATTTGCCCTTTCGTGGCGATTTTCCCTTCCGTGCCGTGCCTTTTTTACGCACATGCGCTTCCGGTGACAACCAAATCGGGTGATGACCGAATTCTCACCATGGATTACGGTCATCACCAGAGGTTCTTCTGTATTACGGTTTCCTAGAGGGTTGGTGTTCAGCTGGTCGGTTGAGACCCAGCACAGCAACTTTTTCTAGCCTCCTCTACCTGCATAGAGACTACAACTCCCAGCATTCCTAGCCAGCACAGTCATTACCTGATAGGTCAGAACCCCAACATTCATCCATGTTAGCTCAGAATTCTGAGGGTTGCAATTCTAAAGCATTTGGAAAGAGTTGGGGAATGTTGCTGTGTTGGCTCTCACCATCTAACCTTTTGAAAGAAAAAGTGCCTCTTTGAATAATTCAATAGGAAAATGGTAGATAACAGGAATGTGAAGATAATAACTTAAAGAGCCTTCCTTTCCTCTCTCCCTCCCCTCTCCCTCCTTCTCTCTCTCTCAGATTTGGTTCAAGGGGCATTATGATTTGCATTACATAACTTGTTTCCCAAAATTGTTTTGATTGGTAGAATGAAATAAAGTTCATTCTGAAAATCCATTGCCAATTATTTCCTCCTCTTCCTCCTCCTCCTCCTCCCCCTTCTCCTTCTCCTCCCAAGCTGCTTTAAGCAATATACCATTGTTGCTGATGTTAAAACACTTGGCAGATAAAAATCCCTGCCATTATTGCCAATCCCACAGATCTGTCAATTAAACTCTTAACCACCTACTCTTCATCTTTACCTAGTTGATTGGGAAAGAGAAAAGGCATAAGCTGTGGAAATACATTTTTCTGGAATGGTTAAAGCAAACAGCTTTATTCCCAGTAGGGTGTTGAGTGCATGTTTCCTGTCTTTTCAGCTCCTGGAGGACTTAGATGAGCAACTGAGCTGCACAGGATTTGAGGAAGCTGCCATTTCTCGCAAGATCAACTCTGGTAGGTGCCCATTTAAGCCTGGACAGAGCTGAGGCTTGGGAATTCTTATGCTTGGATTTAGCAGACAGCTGAAATGACTATTCGTTTACCTATTTTCTATCCCATTGCAATCCATTAAGACTTTCAATGGTGTACAGCCCCATAGATCAACTGAATCATTAAGACTTCTACAATAATAAATAGTTCTACATAAAATCCATTCAGAAATGACAGCTAACATACAGCAGTCATTGTGACTGCATACAATGCACCAGTCTACAAGGGATCTCCAGGGGAGCTCCATTTTCAACGTGCTTTGAAAGGGCACTTACAGGTAATCCTCACTCAGTGATAATTGGATCTGGCAACTCTGCTGCTAAGCAATGCAGTTGTAAAGCACAGTATCGCATGACCATGCCAACTTACGGCGGAAGTTGCAGCAGTCCCAGTTGCTGTTGTCAGATGGCTCCTGTATGGCTGCAGCATTCTGTAGTCGCATGATTGCTGTTTGCAACCTCCTGCTGACTTCCCCATTGCCTTTGCTTGTCAGAGGCTACATGGAAGGTTGCAAGTGGTTGATCACATGACTGAAGGATGCTGTGACTGTTGTAATTGCGAAGGTTTGCCATGAGTCCAGATTATGATCATGTGATGGCTGCAGTGACGAGGACCCATTGTAAATCCACCACATTCACCTTCAATGTAACTTTGAACAGTCACTGAACAGTCATTCAACACGGATTGCCTGTATATAGGACTGTACCCTGATGCCACGAGAAGTGGATTGCTGCATGTGGGCATTGAGGCTGATCCAGGTTCTATCTCTTTACACACTCTCTCTCTCTCTCTCTCTCTCTTGCCTTTGTTCAGGGAAAACATCCTGCTGGCTCAACTTTGATGTGGAAATGCTGAGACAACAATACCTGGCCATTCATGCACACAGGATAACACTGGGTAAGAATAAAATGTACGGTGGAAAGGGGCTGGCTGCTCCTGCTCTTCTATCCATGGAGAGAACTCTGTTGCCCCTCTGGTGGCTCCACATAACCACTGATTTGCTCTATCAAAATAGTCCTATTTCCTATCCCTTTTGTGTTCTGTCTATTATGGCACCAAGCACTACTTTTATTTTTTACATTATGGATAAGTCAAACATGTATGCAATGCTAGCCTGGGAGCACTCAGATTAATTCCCCTCCTGCCATACAAATAGACATACTCAGATCATCCCAGGTGCACTCACCTTCTCTATTATGCCTACCTTTCATGCTTTTTCAGAAACCTGCCAAGACTTGGGTTTAAGAATTTATGATGGCCCAGCAGGGAAGCCTTCACCCTTGATTGCTATCCTAAATCTGCTTATGCTGTATTTAGAGCCAGAGCAGGAAATGGATACCTTCCAGATGATAGGCTATAACCTTGGTAATCTACAACCTGTTGGGATCTGTATTAAAATTCTGGAGGGGAACAGATTACTTGTCTTCATCTTCTAAACTTAAGTTCGGGCCATAGGGGACAAGATGACGCCAACCTAAGAACATCACAAAGATGCTGAGTCATTGGCTTTGGAGAAATACCTGAGAAAACGCAGTAAGGTTGAATATCCAGTGCCTGGGATCGAGGCCTATAATTTTGAACAGCATTTTTGCTTTTGATCGCGATGGTTTCTTCTTCCTTTTGGGCCTTTCTTTCAGGCTTCTCTCCCTGGGATCCACATACTTTTTTTTTCTTTTAAATAAGGAGATGTGGATGAATAAAACATGCATGCTAGTACTAGCTCCTTTTCTTTATTAAGTTTGATTTTATTGGAGGCAAACATCTTATTGGAGGCCAACAGACCTCACTCTATTGCAGTGAGGTTGTTCTCCTCCATAGGAGAGAAGAAAGCTTGAATGGGGTTATCTTAGAAGTGAGAATTTCCTCAAGAGGCCATGGAAAATTGTCATCCTTCATCCAATATAACTTCTCTGTGTTGTAAGTGTGCTTTCCCCTTCCTTTTTTGGCAGAAACCCGCCGCAAAGCTTCCGCTTGGCAAAGGAACCTGGGCTATCCATTGGCTATGGTGTCTCTGCTGTCATTGACGGTAAATTCTGTGGCTGAAATTAATTGTAAATTTCTGTTTTGGTCTATTTATTATTTATTTATTTATTTATGAGATTTCTATGCCGCCCTATCTCCCTGAGGACTCAGGGCGGCTTACAGTCATAAAAGAAGAACAATACAAAAATTAAAAAACTATTAAACTGGAAATCTCACAAACCATTAAAATTTAAAACTACAGCTAAAAACCCTCCCCTTCCCCATCAGTCCGGGTAGGCTAGTTGGAACAGCCATGGTTTTAGGCCACGGTGGAAAGATCGGAGGTCAGGGGCCACCCGGAGCTCCAGGGGCAGCTGGTTCCATAGGGTGGGTGCTCCCACAGAGAAGGCCCTACTCCTGGGGGTCGCCAGCCGACATTGCCAGCTGACATTGCTATATCAGTCTTTAAATGGCATTTTATAGCTCCAATAGTGTGCGGTCATCCAGATAACACTGGACAGTAATTCCTATTGTTCATCATCCCCATGTTGAAACACAACGTTTGCAAGGCGACCCCTTCCCTGTCCCTCATACAAATGAGCCTCTCCGACTTTTCTGCATTCCAGTTTTTGGGAATTTCAGTTCCCTATCTCCAGCCTTTAGACTTGCCATGTCAACGTCCTGAAGCCAGGAAAATGGTCTGAATATAAGGGTTTTTTTAAATATATGTTTAGAACTGTATTTACATCTAATCTATATGCCAAAGAACAGTGTATTGTTAGACTGTAAAGTAGCAGAAAGAGATACATGTATATGTTTATGTGTTTAAGTTAGCTTAATACAGTGTTTCTCAACCTCAGCAACTTTTAAGACGTGTAGACTTCAGTTCCCAGAATGCCTTCTGGCTGAGGAATTCTGTGAGTTGAAATCCACAGGTCTTAAAGGTTAAGTAAATGAGGTTAAGTAACTGCTGTAATAGAACAAATTATGCAGTATTATAGATAATTCAGCCCTGAATGCCACTAGGGGGCAGCAAAGAGTTTCTCCAGAAAAAGTTACTGAAGCGTTTTAGAATGGTTGACTACCTGTCCTATTAAGTCCATCACACCAGGGTTTGGGCTTAGTTTGGGTGCAGTGCAGGGTTTTCTAAACTTTTTGCCATCACACCTCACCTCCCTTTATTGAAATCACAATTGCACACCAGAATAAACACAAGGAGAGCAATATAAAGGAATCTTTGGGAAAAGTGGATTTATTCTAACAGTGTAAATTCTTCACACCTTCCCTGGACTGTGCATACTCCTCCCAAAGGAAGGTCTTTGGGAAAACCAGGTTTAATATAATGTGTGACTTTGGTCATTGTGATCTCTAAGCCATGGATTATAGATTAAATCCAGCCGGTCATAGGACTTTATACCCCAAAGCCTGGTTATCAAATCACATCTTGGGCAGTAAAAGAACATGAACAGAATTCACTGAGGCAGAAAGAAAAATGGTTGGTTATATTATGCTGAGTCTCTGTAGGCAGCTGATGATGTATGTATCCCTAAAAGAGATTCTTCTTCGATGAACTTTCAGTGTTTATATCTAGGATCAATGTTTTGGCTTGGGAACCTAGTTTCAAAGGTGCCTGAAATGTCTCTGCTATTATTTTCAAATGTTGCGTGTAGCTCTTTAAGGTGCAAGCTCAGGATGCAACCTCTCTCCTCTTACTTTTCACCTAATACTCAGGTTTACATGGTATTTCCTAGGGTATCTCTGTTCTGGTTGTCTGCTTCCATGTTCTGGAGCTGCTGTTGGATGATGCTGCAATGCCTCGAGGAATCCAGGTGAGGGCGCAAAAAGCACCTGATCCCTCCTTGGCGCTTTGCTATTTTTCTTGTGCCTGGTTTTCATTTGCAGCTTCATGAATGACTCTGTCAGATGTCCTTATTGATTATTCGGATGATACACGATTGCTTTAAGTTGGGGCAAAATCCCTATTTCAGGAATCCAGCATCTATCCTCCTTTCCTTAGGGAGAGCTGGTATTATATAAGCCACGGTTGGGCAATTTTCCCAAGGAGCCACATGAGAAACTGGGATCTTGTGGAGGGCCAAAGCAATAGGCTGTGAAGGTGCATAGGTATGCACAGACACACACATGTAAATTGAAAAAACAGCACTTGCCTTCAAAATAAAAGCAATCCATGCAGACTGGACAGGGACAGCCAAAGGGCAAGATATGGTCCAGGGACCATAAATTGCTCAGGTCTGCTATAAGCTTTTGCCCCAGAAGTGTAGTGGAGAACAACCTTTGTGCTCCAAAAAGTTATGTATATATATATTTTAATTACATTTATATCCCACCCTTCTCCGAAGACTCAGGGCGGCTTACAATTTTTTGGGATACAACCCAATGCACTCAGCAATAGCCTTCATTCCATTGTATATGCCTGCTTATTACTAAGCGCATTTTACAAAGTCAGCTTATTGCCCCCAACAATCTTGGGTCCTCAATTTACCTACCCCGAGAGGATGGAAGGCTGAGTCAACCTTGAGCCTGGTGGGATTCGAGCCTGCAAGTAATTACAGGCAGCTGGAACTTAAGTGCTAGGCGTTTAACAGCCTGAGCCACCAAGGCTCAGGCTGTTAAATGCCTGCACTTAAGTTATACAATTATACATATTGCATGGAGTAAGCAGGTTTCCTTGAGAGTGAAACTCAGCTGCCTGGGCCTTTTGCCTCCTTTCCTTTCTGCACCTCCAGAACAGAGCATAGAGAACTTGGAGATGGTCATTGCCTTCCCTTTGTCCAGTTGATAGAAGCTTCTCCTTCCATGGGAGAGGCTCCTGGGAGGCACAAGCCATATATTCTGTTTCTTCTGATGACGGGGAAATGAAAAGAGCTAAGCAGGCACTTACGCTTGTCAACCAACTTTAAAACCCAACTTTTATGACTGTAAGGAACAGCAGAACATTCATAGAAAGGGAGTCCCCCAGCAAGAATTTGGTTTGGGTTGCAGCCCTGAGCTTTCGATATGTAGAAAAGCACAGATTTTGTAATGTTTCCCTCCCCAAAATATAACCTAATTCCTTTTCTCATTCTGCAGGACGCACCACTTGGAAAAGTTTCTTTCTCTGTCTTTGGCTCTTTTGGGGCAGCCATGCAGGTCATTCTGATATTGTATCCTTACTGGAATCGCCTTCATTGCTCTCGGTGCAGTTAATGCCATTCATGTTTAGCAAGAAAACACTTGTTTTTTCCATCAGTCTGTTTTCACATTTATTTTCACTTTGCTGGACCCTCTCATAATTAATAATCTGCCTGATTTTCTTTCATTCTGTCTCTCTTACTGAAAGCCACCATGTAACTACTACACAGAGAGGTTTCTCTTCCATGAGTTGGTCTACTCCCTTTCTGAAGCCATCCAAATGGGTATCTCCCTGAACCCAGCACCATCATTTGCAAAGAAATATTTCCTTTTACTGTCCTGAATTTTCCAGCTTCCATTTTACTACAAGGTTGCATAATCTGTGTATAATATGGGTATTTTGTGTTCTTTTCTCAATGATCCCTAACATAAAATTTAATTGATTTACATCAGCTGAAGATAACTCTCTTCTGTTCTTCCTTAATGTTTCTCAGTTATTTAATGATCTCCTCTGTTGTGGGATTCTATAGTTCCCCATTTTTCATTAAACTGCTGCCTGAGCAACACAACACAGCCATGACTAAGGTAGGTCTTTGTCCTACAACATTTTACTATTAAATACTTTCACTGGTGAAACCTCCAAACCATTAGTTGAAATGTTGTTCATAGAATGCTAGAAATACAGCAAAAAGGAGCAATCTTTTTAGCAGTTATGATATTTGAATAGATCAGGGGTGTTAACTTTTAACACCTCTGGACTTCAACTCCCAGAATTCCCCAGCCAGCCATGCTGAAGTTGAAGTCCACAGGTCTTTTTTTTATTAGTTTATAATATAAAATGCAAAAATACAAAAGAAAATAGTAGGAAAAATAGGAGAGGGAAAAAGGAAGGTAAAAGGGGGAAAAGAAGGGAAGTCCACAAGTCTTAAAGTTGCCAAGGTTGGACTTCCCTGGAATAGATTGTTTCAGGAACACTGGTTTAGGGAATTGTAATAGCGAGAGAGCTTTGAATTTTGAAGCAAGATGATGGGGCCACCTCTGGTAGAGAATGGCATGTGGAGTAGCAAAGAGACCTAGTTGAGAAATGGGATGAGTGAATTTTAGCAGAAACAGGCAAGGACTTTTAGTTTGCAACAGGAACCTTTGTGTTTATTGCCTTATAATGATCTCTGTTCAAAAGCCAGTTATGCATCTGCATTATTTGAAAGATGCAGTTTCCTGACTTTCCATGGGTCTGCTAGCTGTGCTTTAAAAATAGTGAGATTCACTGAAATAGGGGGGGTATCAGCCCCCTTCCCCCATCTTCCTAATTCCAAGGGTGAGAAGAGAAACTGGAGACTAATGAGTCTCCCTCCTGTAATCTGACCCAGCCTTCAAAAATGTTCCCAAATCCAGTTTGGGAATATTGTCACAGGATAACAGATATGAGTGATTTGCCTTCCAGATATTTCTTGCTCTCTCTCCTACCCTTTAAATCTCCAAAGAATTCCAAAATCAGTCTGAAAACCAGCCCTTGGGAGGAAATTTGCCACCGAGCCTGGCAGCACAATCTCATGGGGAACTGGCTGTGGTTTGCCGCAGTCCTGGATTAAGGAACAAATCCCCATGCATCACATGTAGCTATTTGACAAGCCAGATGTTGCTAGTGTTCAGACTGATGGAGAGACTGCCTTTTGGAGCAGAAGTACCATAGAGAGATGCTCTTTGCTAAAGACTCGGTCTCTGGATCTCCTCATGCAAGGTGAAAGATGTGTAAGATGCTGAAGACCCTCAAATTGAGAGATCAGTTGCAGTCTTTTCTGTCCCTTGGAGGGAACAAACTGAACCCGATAAAGAGAATCTACGGGTAAAGGAACAATTAGAGTGGGTTTGGTCTAGTGGTTAATGCGCCAGACTAGATAGTGGGAGACGGTGAGTTCTAGTCCAACCTTAGATATGAAAACTGGCTGGGTGACTCTTTTTGACAGCCAAAGCCTGGCCTGTCACTCTTTCTCAGCCAAAGCCACCACACAGGATTATTGCAATGGAGAAAATAGGAGGAGGAAGGAGTATTACGTATGTTTGCCACCTTGAGTTATTTATTTGTTAAAAAAATAATAGAAGTGGGATACATGAGTAAATAAATTACATATTCTTGTGTATGATTGAATGTGTGAGATGAAAGCAGCCGGTGGCAAGAATCTACATCACTGTTTTCTTGGCAGATCATTGGGAACTGTGTCTCCCTCTTGGTGTTGAGTTCTGCACTCCCTGTGTTGTCTCGCACGTTGGGTGAGTCTTGTTCTTTCTTATCCAAACAGTTATCCATAGCTTCCTGGATATGCATATCAGACTGATCTGATCAAATAAATTTACAGCCTCATTGTAAAAACTGGAGCTATAGTAATTACGAAAAGACTTGCACAGATGAAACCTAAACACTGTGGTAAATCTACCCACAGTATTGGAAAAATCAAAATATACTACCGAAAGGAGAGATAACAAGGAAAATAATGGCGTGTGCAGAATCTAATAAATAGACTTACTTTAGAAATGAAAAAGAAGGGGGATACAGAATATTATGATACTTGGAACAAGTTTTCTTTGTGGCTGCAAAAAAAGAAGGGAAGGTTGGAACAAAAACAGCTGGGAGGATTGGAAGCAAAATGTAAATATGTTAAGGGGTTTGACTACATCTTTGGTATGTATGGCAAAGTAGTGCCAAAACAGCTGCGCTGCGTTTTGTATTTATAGTTATATATAAACAATAAAAATTACATATCAAATTATCCTGTTTCTGCTAGTAGACCTTCTGAAAAAGTACAAGAAATGGTAATGCACTAAAATTCTGTTCCCCTGGAAAGCTTTTCGAAAATTTTCAGCCCAAAATGGGATATATTACTTTTTTTAATGAAAGCAAAACTTGTTCTGGTGCTCAATTCTGCCCCAGATTTGAAATGTCATAGTAGTTGAGCTGATCCTCCTACAAGAGCCAAGATTGGGATTGGAAGATGGATAATTTCTGGTCCATGATTGTCAGCCTCTTTGCCTCTTTACTCTTTGTTTCAGGGATTACCAGGTTTGACTTGCTGGGAGACTTTGGGAGGTTTAACTGGCTGGGAAACTTCTACATTGTTTTCCTCTATAATATGCTCTTTGCCGGACTCACAACTCTTTGCTTGGTGAAGAAGTTCACCTGGACTGTGCAGGCAGAACTCATCAGGGCAGTTGGTAAGTACGTCTGGGTGGTCTTCTGGGAATGGGGGAGAAAGCAGGTGGCCTGATCAACCTGGAAAAGAGCACCTCTTGTGTAGGCTAGGGCTGGAAGCCTCTTCTTTCTGGATGGCCAGTAGCTTGTTCACACATCGGATTGAATCATAATACCCTTTTTTTTAAACTTAGTGTCTTATGTGAACCCAGTTAATTGTTTATACAGAAAGCTAGGGCTAAGCCAGTTGGGCGTAGTATATGTGCACGCCAAGCTTTTGAGTTTGGGAAAGGCTTGGAACGTCTGTTAAGTTGGCCTTTCCATTAAGAAGACCTTTCTGCCTTGATTGCATGCTGGCTTGTGTCAGAGTATATTCATGAACTGGAATAGAGCATGGTAACAAGGTCAGCCAATGAATAGGCATAGCAACTAAGTCAGCCATTGAGACCTGTTTGGAAACTGAAACTAGAAGTAGTCTAGGCATGGCTCTATATTAAGCTCTGCAGCTCTGAAGCTATGTTAAGCTCTGAGTCTGTCTGTTGAAGATGAAACTGTTGCTCTCCTCTGCTGTGTGTCTTGCTTGCCTGCTGAAGTTGAGTTGCTGTTCTGCTTTGAACCTGTAACATGTCTGCTTCTGTTTGAGTTTGCTCCATGTTGGAGAAATCTACAACTGGTATTGTAAAATTCACTTAGTATGTTTATAAAGGTATTAAAGGAAGCATCAGCCATCTGTGTTTACTTTTCTGGTGCTGAATTTATGCTGCAAAACTCTGAACAGCTTGTTTTGTTCTTTTTGCGTGCTAAACCTGTTGGCCACTCTTAAATCACTTTTCTCAAGTGGCTTGCAACAAAGAACAAAATTGTTGTGTCGCATTGGCTTTCTTGTTGCCTAAATAGCAAAGGACGAAACTGCAGGCTTGAGGTGTTCAACTACTTTTCTTTTCTCTTCTTTAGGCCTCCACAAGCTGCCTCTGCCTGTGACCCGGTCTTACCAACCGAGCAAGCTCAGCTAAAACAAGAGTTGTGCCTAGATTGAGCTTGGCATTGACTATGGATGGACCTTTCTGACTTTGTGCTCGTGTTCTGAGCCAATCGGTGAAGGGGGAAGAGGTCAGGAACTTCCTTATTCTGATCCTTGTTTTGACTGACATCCTGACAGGATCGCGAGATGAAGAAGCCACGTCCTTCAGTCATGTGGCCTCTTGTTCCTGCCTCCCAGAAGCCTGAGGAATGACAGGCTTCACCACAAGAAAGGCCTTTGGGACTTCAATTAAGGTGCTTTTCTGGCAAGAGCAAGAGAATGTGCAGTTCATTTAAAAAAAACAGCAGACAAAGGCAGCAGAAATAGGTTATGAAGAGGACAAAGAACTGAGACAGATAAATAAAATGAGCTGCTGGACTAATTTTTAGGGGGCAAGATGAAGGTTCAGCTTGCTGGAAATTGAGCTTGTGTCCCTCATCATGTTATGAGATGCTGCCGTTCTCTGTTATTGGGGGCTGTCCCCTTCCCTTTTGTTTACATGTGTCTTAAAATTCATACCTACCCTGGCCTCCTTTCTCTCACAAAATCCTGTGGTCCAAAGAGGCCAAGTTCTGAGTGGGTTTTTTTTAAAACTTCGGTTTATACCTCACTCAAGTGCAATATAAGTTGGCACTATTGGGCCACGTATTCCATTCAGCAGCCAACTTTGTATGTTTGTGTGTATGTGTGTGAAGGGTGATTGGTTTGAGTTTTGAGCGGGTGTGTCATTCAGAATGACTACTGTAATGCGTTGTGCTTCGCTCTTTCATAGCAATAGGTTTCCACATAGGATCCAATCAGTTTTTTCCCTGATGAATTTTTACGGTTTAGGCCAGCCAGGAGGAATCTACTGCCGTACCATTATGGGGCAGCCAATCTTCTGAGTCCAAAGCTCAGACTTCAAGAATATTCATGCAGCCTCTCTGTTTCCTTCTCATTCATATCAGCTTCCGGGTAGTAAATTCCTCACTGGGTGGACTTCATAATTACTTTGCCTAATTTTCCCACTCAGATTCTAGGGAGGGCATCCCAGAGGCATTGTCCAGTTCTCGTAACAGGGCAATTAGTTCCCATTATAGGTAAATGTTGGATGCTTTAGGCATATATGGATATTTACGCAATATGGTAGAAAAAACTATATTTTTCCTCCCCCAACTATTCATAATTGTTTGAGATCTTTTTTATTAATGTCCTTGGGGCCATGGAATGCCACCCCTGCCCCAGAAGTTTTCAGCTTTTTTTTGCTGTGACTGGCATTCTAGCCTCATGTCTGTATCTACTGTGAATGCTTCCATTGGAAGTCTCTCAGCCCTTGAATGTTTTTACCAGATTCAGCTTTCATTGAAATAACACGAAGCTTAATCCTTCATTTTATGGTGAAAAACAGTAATCAGGTTGGCTACAAATGGGAAGACGGCCATCAGATGGGCCAGCATTGAACAGGAGGGTCATTTATCCTCATGTGGGCTTTCTGAATTGCAAGCATGCTCTTTCCCAGCATCAAAGCTTCTGTTGTAGATAGGTAGGGTTATCAAGCCCCGCAGCTGCCCTGTCTATTGTTGCAGCATATCCCTTTGTGCATAACTCAGAGGATTGAAGATTACATTGTGATGACAGTGAGCCATTTGTCTCCATAGATGTTAAAGTTGGAGCTGAAAAAAAATCTCAATGTTTCAAAGTCTGCATTCTCCACAGAGCCACCTTTAACCTTGCCCAAAAAGATACTTTCAGATATGAATGTACTGCATTTCCCAGAATTTTCGATCAACATATTCAAAAGCTTTGCAGGCTATGAATTCTAGGACTTGCAGTCCTAATCAGCCAGAGGATGCCCGGTTGAATTAAAGGTGGCCTAAATTTGGATAGGAAAAAAACTGCGTTAAACTATCTGTTGCAGGAAAATACTATAATGTTAAAAGTTCAGCTCAGACAGGACCAACTGTCTTCATTATGTAGTGAATGTCTGGTCTTATTATATGGGACACCTAGCTGTGTAAGCAATAAATTGTGTTTTTTTTTTAAACAAAATTCTTTCTCTGGATGTTGCCTTTATATTGTGGGAAATTGGAGAAAGATAATATTCTGCTAGTAGATAATACAAATAACAGGACTCGATATGTCTGCTGAACTTTATAAATGAGAAAACCTACTAGGGATGGAGGTCATATTTTGCTCTGGGCTACGGTTACAACCATTATCAGCTAGGCTCATATACGAATCATGGCTAGGTTTGTACATCACTGTTTGAGCCACTCCAGATTTTTACATGGTTTGATATGGATATGAAACATTCTGTACTCGGTTGCTCTGCCAATCAAATTAAGTCAAAGCTGTTTTCATTTGAGCTATAGGATGCAAATCAGGATTGTTTTTGTGTTGCAAAATGGGAGTTTTAATATTTTGGGAGTAGAGGAAACATTTTGTTTTTGAAACAACTACACTCCTGCATCATGCTTGTCCATAATGGGGTGACAACATTTCAGCTAATACGATTTGTCAACTGTGCTTCACAACCCAGTGTTAGGAGCCAGCTCACCGTGGAGATTTATGCGATCAATTTGGTGCAATATATGAATTTAATCATGTCAAAAAAGAAAACTGCCTAGTGGGTTAATGAAAGGACTTGAAAGGAGAAGTCCAACCTGGTGGTCCTAAGTAGCTGAATTAGAATTACAACTGTTACAACTCCAAGCCTAATCTTTCAGTACAGATCAACTTTTTTTTCTAGGCCCCAAATAGCACACCCACAACCTATCAAATTGGAAGTTTAGAAAGATGGGAGGAAGTAAGCCTAAGACTTAAAAAAAATCTGTTACGAAAATGCTAATTAGGTGGCCCTTCCTTGATATGCTTTAGGAAGAATGGATTCCTAAGATTCCTTTTGTGATGGAAAGGCAGGAAAAAGGAACCCAAGATTTAAGCCCGCATTTTGCATGCATGTGTGTTTAAACCTGTATTTACAGGTAGTCCTTGGCTTATAACCATTTAGTGACCAGAGCCATCAGATTGCCATTTGCAACTTTCCATGGTGACCTCCAACAAAGTCAATGGGGGAAGCCAGATTCGCTTAATAACTGCCTGATTCTCTTAATTCTACGGTAGTTATTTGCTTAC
This sequence comes from Naja naja, assembly GCA_009733165.1. Classification (NCBI taxonomy): domain Eukaryota; kingdom Metazoa; phylum Chordata; class Lepidosauria; order Squamata; family Elapidae; genus Naja; species Naja naja. Next base: position 151,995,356 of record CM019149.1, on the reverse strand, counting down.
TTGTGGCCAAAAAATTGGGTGCAACTCGCTTAACAACCAGCGTTGGTTCTCCTCCTTCCTCTCGGGCCACTCGCAGTCGGTGTTGGCAGGGGGGCAGAGGTCGGCCCCGAGACCCCTCACTTGTGGCGAAAGGACAGGGGTCTGTCCTTTCGCCTCTCCTGTTCAATATCTACATGAAACCACTGGGTGAGATCATCCGAGGTTTTGGGGTGAGGTATCATCAGTATGCTGATGATACCCAGCTTTATATCTCCACCCCAGACCAGATCAGTGACGCTCTCTCCGTGATGTCCGGTGCCTGGAGGCTGCAGGTCTGGATGGGTAGTAACAGGCTTCAGCTCAACCCCACCAAGACGGAGTGGCTGTTCTTACCGGCATCTCGGTCTTTATTGGATGTACCATCTTTGGTCATGGGGGAGAGGTGTTGCCCCGTGGATAGGGCGAGAAACCTGGTAGTCCTCCTGGACTCACAGCTCGGTTTGGAGGAGCATGTGGGAGCTGTGGCCAGGGGGCTTTTGCCCAGGTTCGGCTGGTTAGCCGCCCTTATTTGGACCGAGATGCCCTTGAACGGTTACTCATGCGCTCACCTCTAGAATTGACTACTGCAATGCTCTCTACATGGGGCTTCCCTTGCGGGGTCCGGAGGCTTCAGCTGGTGTAGAATGCAGCCGCTGGCTGTGATGGGGTATCCCGATACTCCCATGTTACACCCTCCTGCGCTTGCATTGGTTGCCGTTGCCTCCGGTCGCCTTCAAGGTATTAGTTACAACTTATAAAGCCCTTAATGGCTTGGGTCCAGGGTACTTGCAGGGAATGCCTCCTGCCAGCATCACTCTCCGATCGCCCTGTTCGCTCTCATAGGAGGGGCCTCCTTGGGGTGCCGTCAGTCAGACATTGTAGGCTGGCAGTCCCCAGGGCTAGGGCCTTCTCTGTGGGAGCACCTGCCCTTTGGAATCAGCTCCCGTGGATCTCCGTTTGGCCCCTGACCTCCGCTCCTTCCGGGACCTGAAGACTTGGTTGTTCCAACGGGCCCTCGAATGACCCGGGGGTTGGGTTTTATTTTAACTTTATTTGGCTTGTTTAGTTGTTTAATTCTGTTTTATTGTAAATTTTTCTCTGTTTTAATGTTCGCCGCCCTGAGTCCTTAGGGAATAGGGCGGCATACAAGTCGAATAAATAAATAAATAAATAAATCTTGCTTAGCGGTGGAAATTCTTCTCCCACTTGTCATAAGTTCAGGACTGCCTATATTCAAACAGAGTCCTAAGACTCCCAATAAGCGTAGCAAGTACAGAGGAAATCATTGCAGGCATCGTGACACCAGGACCCCTTAATTCCATTCTGCTGCATCACCTTAGAAAGGGAAGGAAGCCACCATTATTTAGGCTCTTGTTATGAATGCCTTGCAGCAGCACCCTAATTCAAGAAACTGATGGATTGGTGAGGTACCAGAGGTCGACCTTCCTCCTCCTTTCTCGGCAGGGACATAATTGAGGGTGAGGCCTTGGCAATCAAAATCCTTCCTTCCTCTTCCCCCACCTTGTCTGGTAGCAGAGGAAAAATAAGTTCTGGAAATGATCCGGTGTTTAGCTTTAATGTGGGCCAACCTACCAGGTGAAGCAATTTTGACACCTGGGGGCCAACTTCAGCGATCATCCAAGAAAGGGGGGGGGAGAGATTTCTCCTCTTTGGGGGCCATATCTCTGGGGCCAGGAAAGGCTCAAGCGCCTTGCTCTCTGCTCAGAAGGGGAGGAAAGGGGCAGCTTCAGGCAGGGATATTATGTCTTCCGGTTATTTATCTCCTATCCTGGAACGGAGGAAACAATGCTGAAAGTGCAGGAAACCCAAGCAGCTCTGATGCCTTTCAGCCTAATGACCGACAGACCTACTTCCTCTGAAGAAAACCAGGGTGTGGGAAGGGCCGGAATCAAAGGGCCAGAGGTGCGTTGACGTGCAGGGTAGTTAAAGAATGCTTGAACCGAGGCGGGGGGAGAGAGAAAAGGACTCCGAAAGTGAAATCTCTCTCCGGAAACAGCATTTCATCAGCCGCACGCCCCACTCCCCTCCCCAGCTCTTTCCCCGAGCAAGGTAAGTCGCGGGATCCTCGGCCTGCCCAGTAGAGGGCGCCAGGGTGCAGGCTGGCACGGCGAAGAGGCGGCTGTCTAGTTTCCGAGATTGGGCAGGGACGCGGCGGCTGAGTCCCCGCCGCGGGAATTGCGCGCTAGATTGGTATCCTTAGGGTGCGCCTCCCTCTCCCTCCGGGAATCAGCCCCTGCCCCTTAAGAGAGAGGCGGCCGCGGGAAGGATGTGGCCGGCACAGCAACTCTTGGGGGCCGGGCTTCAAGGCGGAGCCGGGCAGCAGGAGCAACGTTTCCTCCGCGCCCGTAACAAGAAGGGTGGCATCGCTCGCCTCCGCGTCTGGGGCTCCTGTCGCCTGCCATTGGGGAAGGATGGCTTTGGGCAGGAAGAGACGCCAGGGGGCAGGAAGAGCCGGGCTGGTCTCTGGAAAGCGCTGGGAGCTGGGGTGGCGACTTTGAAAGGGCCACTGTGTCTTGGCACGGGGAGGGGCCAGAGTCGCGTATGGGGGCCAGGCAGTGGCACTGCGGGAGGAGACGCAGGGCACAGCGAGACCTCCCTGCCAGCAGCGGGCTCCTGAAGGGATGGGAGTGTGGAGGAATCCCCTTGGCTTCCCAGCAGCCTGGTCAGGGGTGATGCCCACCCCAGCTGACTGCGCTCCTGGAGACCAGCGGAGACTTGCGCGCCTGAGGAGAGGGCCGGCTAGGCTGGCATCTGGCTGAGATGGCTTGGCGCAGGCTTACCCTGGTCAACCTGCTTGGGCTTTGCTTGACCAGCTGCCTCTTGTGCCCTGCTCAGGGCTGTGGCCCAGGAAGGGGGCCGGTGGGACGGAAGCAGTCCAGCCGCAGAAGCCTGGCCCCACTGCAGTACAAGCAGTTTGTGCCCAACATGGCGGAACAGACCCTGGGGGCCAGTGGCAAAGCCGAGGGCAAAATCAGCCGCCACTCTGAGCACTTCAAGGTCTTGGTGCCCAACTACAACCCTGATATCATCTTTAAGGATGAAGAGAATACAGGTGCTGACCGGTTGATGACAGAGGTGGGTGCTCCTCGGGGGCAAGGGTGGTGCCTGGCTGCCCAAGGGCCCTGCAAGCTTGGGGTGCCCGGTTCAGCCTTGGCATGTGTGAGGCAGCAACAAAGCAGCCTGTGACTCTGAGCATAGAATGACAGCCTCTTCTTTTAACTCTTGAGTAACCTGAGCCAGTGCACCCAACAGATCAGAGGATTTAACAGGTCTGCAGCCTTGGGCCCAAGTACTTCTCTTTATACACATTAGCCCCTAGCTTTCCCTCTGCCAGGTTGCTGTTCTTAAATGATAAAACATTATCACTCCTGGTTTCTTTAGGCTTTGATCTGGGAATAGCCCCTTGCAGAATGAGTCTAAACCTGCAGGTCTAGACAGAGCCATCTTTGTGAGCTATTGCTAATTTCAGGAGGTTTCTTCAGAGACGTTCTGAGATGCTGTGGGTTTAATTTTTAGGGGTGGTGCTGGTGGTGTCTTGGTCTTTGTGGCTGGGGACAGAACAGGATTGGCAAGCAAGGGCCAGTAGCAAATTTCTAGGCTAATCCCAGGAGAAATGTGCCTACCAAATTTTATTAGAGCGCCTAGCTACTGTAATATTTTCCATATCAGAGAAGGAGAAAGTGCTGCAGGACTCCATTAGCCCCTTCGTGCTGCAAAGAGCCTGTTCTTTCTGTTTTCTCAAATCTTTAAGAAAGACCTTCTTTTGAGGCGTTTTGATACCAAAGCAAGATATGCCTCTGCAATGACCAATCTTGTGTGTGTACCTATAAAATGCTGGCATTGGCATTTCTTTTTAAAATTTCTCCTGTGTTCTGCTGTGCAGTTACAATTTCTACTTGGGCTTCAGAGTATCATAGAAACTCAAAGGTACTTCAGTATTTTGTTGGGAAATGGCCAAGGGCTTGCTTGGGTAGAAAAATGCTTGCCCTGAAGTGGACCAAACCATTGTCAATTGGATTTTAATTCGTTATTCAAGTGCACCTAAACTTTTCTGAGGAGTATTGCATTGTTGCAGTTCTTTATTCCTTAGTTTAATTATTAGTGTGTTTTGTAGTGGCATGCTGTGTTGTCTTGAACATTTTCAATGGAAAAAAATGGGAAAACATTTTATATATGTAATTAATCTCTGTGAGGAAAACGATGGATGTTGCTTTAGTATTCTTTAGGGAGAAAAAACACCCCTTATGAACTCTGCAAAAATAGGAGGAAACTTATGGAAGAGTTACATTTATTAACTTAACCAGCTTTCTTGGATCACAACCCACTTCAGGAAATGTGTGGAAAATAAAATTGTGCAAGGATTATATACACACATTGTGTGTTGTGGGGGAGAGGGAGAAAAAAAAAAGAATTGCTTCAGAACTACCCAAATGCAATTAGCAGTGACATGTGAGCCAAACATTAAGTTAGTTAATGTACATCAAGTGATATGTTAGCCTGAAAGTAATACTAATAAAAAAGCTGGTACATTTACAAACAGAAATAATTAGGAATACCTTCAGGACCTCAAAAGCACCAGAAAAAGGAACAACATATTAACAAAGGCTCTGTAAACCACTTAGAGAGGGCTGCAAAGCCCTGTGAAGCTTATAAGTCTAAGTATTATTGAAGTGCTATTGAAAGTCATTCCAAGTCTGAAATGAACATTTCTGAAGATCTGAATGGAGATCACAATCATTGTATAGTATGAACAATTAACTTGCAATGCAGGTTGAGGAAAGTGATTGGTTTTGCCAGCCTCCAAATCTAAGACAAAACACAGATGATAAGGAACTCAAATTTAGCCAAAGACAGTTGAAGGATCCTTCTCTACTGTAAAGGAAAGAATTAGTAATTTTAATCCTCCTGCAGTAGGTCATTTCTAAACATTTCTAGCAATAAATGGAAGCTCCTCACAAGGAGAGCCAGCTTGGAACTAAGGTGGAATTTCCTGACAGTGAGAGCAATTAATCTATGGACTGTTTGCCACCCAGAGTTGTAAGTGATCCATTTCTGGAAGTTCAGGATGGTGTAAGGATTCCTGCCTTGGGCAGGGTGTTAGACAAGAAGATCTCTAAGATCCTTTCCAGCCCCATTATTTTTGGTTTAGAAGTCCTCCATCTCTACCTGGGTCCCCTGATAATGCCCTCATCCTTTCTTGGGGAATAACCTGGGTCACAAGGCTGTTTACGCAATAGACTCAAACCTCAGTTTTTCCCTTTGCTAAATATGCCTTTTTAAAAATTTGGTTCTTTTCTTGCTCTTTCTCTCTCTTTGGTCTCTGAATGTTCTTCCTGCTCCATCCTGTGAAATAAGAATGTAACTGACTTCAAAACCATCTCTCCATTTCTTAATCTAAAAGATTCAGATTCTCAGAAGGTCATAAAAAGCTATTATACAATGGTCATAATGGATTGCTAAAGGATGAATAACTTTTATTCTTAGTTACTTCACCCCATTGTTACTGCATGTTCATCTGATACATGGAACCGTACATTCGCACATGGGCTGGACTTGCATAGCCTGCTAGGAGAAAATGTATGGTTAGCTACTTTGTAGCTCAGTAGTTGGAGCCCTGGGGAGGGCGAGCGGGGAATCCTTCTCCCCCACTTCAAAGGCATTATTTGAAGTGCCTACAAGGCCAAAACCAATAGTGAAAAATAAGGGCTAATGCTCAGAACCAAAGGCAGATTATCCATTGATGGGTAGGAAGAATCCTGATGTTGGGGGATGCCATTATGCAGAGAAAGAGAAGAATCTATTGGCAAATGATGCTGGCTTCTTCCCAGCACGTCTAATGCCTGGGATCCTTTGATTATAATCTATCCTTTTATGTTGAGCAGGGAAGGATTCTGGTCAGTGTTTCCCGTTATCTGTAGTCAAGGTGTGGTTGGAAGTCCACTTCATAGAGATGCCTGCGTGCTATCACAACAGTATTGGCTTTGTTTATTGTGGTAAAGCAAATTGTATTCTTGTCCTCGACATATGACCGTTCGTTCAGCAACTGTTCAAAATTACGATGCTGAAAGAAGGGATTTACGACTAGTGCTCAAAGTTACGGCTATTGCAGCGCCCCCACAGCCATGTCATTGTGACCTGAGCTCTTGGCAACCCGCTCACACTTATGACAGGTTGCCAAGCCCTCCACGCACCATGTGTTTCAGAGGTGGCATTCAGCAGGTTCTGACCAGTTCTGGAGAACCGGTAGCAGAAATTTTCAGTAGTTTGGAGAACTGGCAAATACCAACTCTGACTGACCCCATCCCCATCTATTCTCTGCTTCCCAAGTCCCAGCTGATTGGCTGGGTCTTCTTTTGTTGCCCTGCACAGGAGAATGGAGCTGGAAAGCAGGTTAGTGGGATGGGGAGGGAATGGAGACTTTGCAGGAACCTTCCCCTGTCATGCCTACCAAGCCACGCCCACAGAACTGGTAGTAAAAAATTTTGAATCCCACCACTGATGTGTTTTGCAATCTTCCATGACGGTTTGCTCAGAAAGTCAATAGGGAAGGTCGCAAGCCACTTTGTTTCTCTATGCAGGGTGCCACCTCCCCACCCTGCCCCATACCAGAGAAAAAAGTATTTCTCTCCGGCCCTGGGAAGGCAGGGCAGCTAGAGAGAAAGACTAATTTTCTAGAGCACAGTGGGGGGAGGGGAGCCGATGCGCTGGGCTGGAAGAAGGAAGCTGTGTGACCCACCACGTTGGTTCTATGCACTGAGGGGAACTGCCTCTTTTTCGGAAGGCAGCTCCTTTGCTCTGTTCATTTAACCACCTGTGAGATCGCTTAGTAGCCACACAGGGGAGGACTGGGACAGCGGTCATTGAGTGAGGCAATCCTGCAAGTGTCTCCCTTAATCATTGTAACCATTTAATGACTATAATGGGCAGGTTCCATTATGATCATAAGTCAAGGACCACCTGGACTCTCTATGTAATCAATTTTTAAAAGAAGCCTGTCCCCAGGCTTAATATACGAAAGAGAAAAGTTATGGGAGGGAAGAGGAAAAATAGCAAGTTCAGATCTATATTATAATGTGAAAAAGGAGTACTTTAATCATGGGCTGGAATGTTTGATATAATTCTGGAAGAGGACGGTCCTTCTGGAAGCTGATGGAGGACCCTGCTTCCCATCTCATCTCTATCATCTAGTGTGACAAAATGGCTGCTGTCTGATGAGGGTTGCCTAAACAGCCTCATGGCCCAGGTAGTTCCCCAAGAAAGGTTCAGGCAGGGGACTCAGGAAGAGGTGGAGGACTTCTAACCCAGAAATCATAGAATCACAGGGCTGGAAGGGATCTTGGAGGTCTTCTCATCCAACACCTGCCCCAGGCAGGAATCCTTACGCCATCCTGAACTTCCAGAAATGGATCCCTTACAACTCTGGGTGGCAAGCTGTCCATAGATTAATTGCTCTCAATGTCCACCTTAGTTCCAAGTTGGATCTCTTTCTGAGGAGCTTCCACCTATTGCTAGAAATGTTTAGAAATAATCTACTGCAGGAGGATTAAAATTATTAATTCTAGTAGACAAATTGATTGAGGCTGGGATTTGGGTGGGTGGATGGGAAATTCCCATTTAATCTTAGATACATTGATCTGTTATAGATGGAGCATTCTGAAGTGCCCTCATTTTTTTTCTTTCGTTTTTTTAAACTGAGACACAATATGCATCTCCTTCAATATTGTCTTGATTAGGGCAATGCTTAGTGCCACCAGAATTGTCAAATAAAATTCATTTATTTGGTTTATATTCTGTCTCTCCACTCAGAGTGACTAATGCATCTAAATTGTCAAATAGACTTCTTGTTCATATCATGCAACAATGAACGTATAGGATTTGTTGTCAGACAACACAGTGATGGCCAGCAGTTAAGATGCCTTCAAAAGAATTTAGATATGTGAAGGCTATTCTGACAGTGGAAATTAGTTGCGGTATCTGATGTTGAAATGACATTTGGCTTAGCATGGATGAATCTACCATTGTAATTTCAAAGTCAAACATGATGGGTGAACCACAATATTCCAGCTTGCTTATCAAATACGGCAACTATGATGATCAAATTGCTTGAAAAGATGCTATGGTACATGCCCTTGAAATAAGAACAAATATTCAAAAGAACAATACAAATAGAGGACAGGAGAGCTGAAATGCATTTAACAAATAGTGGATAGATGGATCCAAAAGGGTGTGAAAAGAAAATATTGTATTCAACTGGGCAGCAAGAGAGAAAACACTACCAACTGCTATGTTTACAGATCTTTAATGCCATCTTTGTCACACCTTGTTTCATTTGGCAGGAACATTTTCTATATGGATGTAGGCAGGGGTGGGCTTCAAAAATTTTAGCAATGGGTTCTCTGCCCGGTTGTTGGGTGGGTGTGGCCCTGGTGCGTGTGGTCTAGTTGGCCTCCTACACCAGGGTGGGGAGGGCATTTTTGCTCTCCTCGGGCTCCGGAGGCTTTCCTTGAGCCTCCGGAAGGGTGAAAACGGCCTCCCTGGGCTCTGGAGGCTCTCTGGAAGCCGGAAACAGGCCCATTTCTGGATTTCCTGAACTTCCGGGAGGCCCGTTTTTCGTCCTCCCCAAGCCTCTGCACACGCCCTGCAGTTACCTGCATCCAAAATGGGCTGTATGGAGACTCCTGGGAAGGGAGGGGTGGGGTGGGCAGGGCCAGCCAGGAGTGGGGTTTGGGGGTTCTCCAAACTGCATAGAATCTTAGCTAGGGGCTCTCCTGAACCCCAGCAAACCCCCAGCAGCCCACCCCTGGATGTAGGTTGTAAAATTAGGAAGGGGAGGTGAATTTTTTTTTATTCACATTTATATGCTGCCCTTCTCCAGAGACTCAGGTCGGCTTACAATTTTTTTTGGAGCACAACCAATGCGCTCAGCAATAGCCTTCATTCCATTGCCTGCTTCTTACTAGGGCTTTTGGCTCCCCACAAGCGGCATTTTTACAAAGTCAGCTTATTGCCCCCAACAATCTTGGGTCCTCAATTTACCTACCTCGGGAGGATGGAAGGCTGAGTCAACCTTGAGCCTGGTGGGATTCGAGCCTGCACTAATTGCAGGCAGCTGGAGCTAAGTGCTAGGTGTTTAACAGCCTGCACCACCAAGGCTCTTTTTGTAGCAAACTTTCCAGCTTCTTCCTGAACCAAGGAGTGCCACCAAAGATGAACGGGTAGCATGATACCTGCAGAGATGACCTACCAGACGGATGGTTTTGTGCTTAAACCCTACAGATGTTCAATACAGTCAATCACATTGTGTCTACAAAGGGTGGACTGAGTTTCGGCAAGAGTAGCTATTCCTTTATTATTGAAAAACCAGACAATGTTCCTTCAGGCCTGTCTGAAGCCTTCGGATGGTAGAAAATGTGGTGGTGAGGGAAAGAAGGGCATGGAAGGTGGGAGAGAAGGACTGTACTTCTCTGGGACGATGACATTTTGCCTTTGGTGGGTAGAAAGCTGAGTTCGTTCCAGTTTCCTGCTGCTGAGTCATAGCATGCCATCTGAAGGCAGGGTGGGCTGGCAGCAGTCATTCAACTCTGAATAGCTAAGGGGGTGTGCAGAGAACAAAGAGAAGAATTACAGGAAGGTTTAATAGCTCCTCTGGGGCATTAGAGGCTGCTTTAAGGGGAGACAGGAAGCTGGGTGATGAGGGCTTAAACACCACCATTATAAATATTCCATAGAATGACTTCAGGAATGCATTTTGTTCATGCGCAGGAGCTGACTTTGCTCCCCTTGCTGTTAAAGTTTTGCAGCTGAAGGGAGGAGTGATTTCTCTGTCTTAAATACAGTGGAGAAGGAGGCAAATTGGTGCCAATAACTAGATTGCCTAAAGATACTTCTACTCACACTAACAAGGCTCCTTGCCTCATCTGACTCCTGCGTGGATATAACTATGTCCATAATTGGGGGTGGTTGGGTATACCTAGGGAGAACGTTTAAATCGGTTGGAAATTCACAACTGCAAAACAAAGCATTAACCTCTGTCATCACCTCCATTTGCAAAAAAGCCTCTGGACTTCAGAGAGACCCCAAGGCAGTTAGTAATGATAGCAAGTGACTGCACCTTGTGCCTTGTTCATCCCTGCCACCTTCCCTACCCCAAAATATGTTTGTGGCAAAAAGCAAACACACTGATGACCAAGAAAGGATTTTGTGGAGATTGGTATCCCCCTTGCCTTCAACTCTTTTTTTAAACAATCCCTGAAAACCTTGTTCTTCCCCCCGGCCTGGGACTAGAGAGGCTGGTGGTGGATCCTTTCTTTCTTTCTTTCTTTCTTTCTTTCTTTCTTTCTTTCTTTCTTTATTTCTTTATTTATTTATTTATTTATTTATTTATTATTTGAACTTGTATGGCGCCCCATCTCCGAAGACTCAGGGCGGCTCACAGCTAAAAAACAGAGACAATAAATACTTAAAAAATGATTAAACTAAATTACAAGCCCAAATCCTTAAAACAAATTTGCAATAATTAACATTAAAACTTTATGGCAGGGGTGTCAAACTCATGTTGTCATGATGGCATCATGTGACATATCGTGACACTCCCCCGCTTCACTAAACCCGGTGTGGGCGTGGCCAGCATGTGACGCATCCGGCCCGCGGGCCACAAGTTTGATAGCCCTCTTTTATGGGATCTTTATTTGGGTGGTGCTGGGATATTTTGGGATGTGTTTTGTAGAATCTTTGTATTATTCTATTTTAAATTGTTAGGTTGTATACTACCCAGAAATAGGATGGAGCCAGGTCACCTAGAAACTACAGGTAGTCCTCAACTTGCAATTATTCATTTAGTGACTATAACGGCACTGAAAAATGTGACTTATGACCAGTTTTCACATTTACGACCATTGCAGCATTCCTATGGTCATGAGATCAAAATTTGGGTGCTTGACAACTGCCACAAATGTATACCAGTTGCACTGTCATGGGATCATTTGTAACCTTCCCAGCAGGCTTCTGATAAGGTCAATGGGGGAAGCCAGATTCATTTAACTGCATGATTCACTTAACAGCCGGAGTGATTCACTTAATAACAGTGCAAAAAGGTCATAAAATGGGGGCACAACTCACTTAACAACTGTCTTGCTAAGCAATGGAAATTTTGGGCTCTATTGTCATGTTAAGTTGAGGGTTACGTGTAATTAAAAACCTAAACCACAACTACAAGCAGTAGTTAATTTTGTGGAATTGTGGCAAGTGCATGAAAGTATGTCCTTAGTATGTCCTCAAAATTCCAAATGTGCCCATGTCAAAATTTTGCCTGCTTTGGGGAAGGGCAAAGAAGCTAAGAAAAGAATTTCCAGTATATTGAGGTTTGTGATAACAAATGATCTCAGTTGCCATAACTAGAGTCCACTTGGCCCATCTTCTATTCTTCCCATTTCCTCTTCTTCCTCTTCTTTTCATACATTTCATCCTATATTGCTGTCCTTTAATTGTCTTTACCTTCCACCTGAAACGAAGAGCCATGATTACTCTCAAATTCATTCTGTATCAGGACTAAAATGCTACATATGTCTGTGCAGAAGTAAGTGCAATTGTATTCTATAAGGATGATAAATTGTCTAAAATTGCAGCTTACATTTTAAGAAAAACAAAAACGTGGATCTTAACAAAGACTATATGCCTTTTGTAATAACCTTTGTTGCTTTTTGTCCTGTTTTAACTTCTTATTTCAGTTTGTAAAAATCCTACCCTTTTTTTGGGAGGGGGGTGAGATCTGTCCAATAATTCCTGCTGAACCAAGTTCTCTTTTATCAGCTTTGCTCTTCTGATATGAAAATAACTTCAAGGTTTCTTTGAACTGCTACTTACATGTTTATACAAAGCAAAACAAGCTTCTCTTTCAGTCTAAAAATGTGCAGTGAATTTTCTTGCACTCACATTGCCTTGCCAAGGCAAAAATTTATTAACTGGAGCTTTTTAGATCTTTCCTCTCCTATTCCACTCTATGTTTATTAAGGGACATTCAAGAAAGAAATGTAATTACCTTTGTCAGGAGATGAGGCAGAATCTTTTCAACAGGTTGAGTACAAATTAATCAGTGGAAGGGCTTGCCTTCAGAAGTTGTGGATGCTTGAACATTGGAAGTTTTTAAGAAGAGATTGGACAGTCATTTGTCTGAAATGGTATAGAGTTTCCTGCTTGAGCAGGGGGTTGGACTAGAAGACCTCCAAGGTCCCTTCCAACTCTGTTATTCTGTATTCTGTAATTTTTTTTCACCAAGTATTCACTGAGACAAAAGCTGCAACAGTAAACTTTTCATTATCTTTGGGGAGTGGTTAAGTGAACTTACTTGACTCTCTTATGGATATTCAATTAAATTTTTCTGAATCTGTATTTTTTTTTCTTGCATGTCTATTAAGTTTCTAGCCCTTTTATTTTAAAGGCTGGAGAGTAAAAAAAGCAAATGTAATCCTTCTTGCTATTCTAGCTAGCAAGTGCAAAGGACATTGGGAGCAAGATATAAGGTTTTAAGATGGTTAAAATCGGGGTCCCCAAACTTGGCAACTTTGAGACTTGTGGACTTCAGCTCCCTTCAGCCAGCATAGCATAGCATAGCTGGTTAGAGAATTCTGGGAGTTCAAGTCCAAAAGTTTTAATCTTGCCAAGTTTGGGGACCTCTGGTTAAAATTGACACTAATTTATGATGTTTCCTTAGTTTATTTAAGACTTGCCACCTCGAATCCTTTGGGTTGCAGGTTTAAGAATGAAGGTAAATTCCCCTTTTCAGTATATGAAAACTCCATGAGCAGCTAGACTAAATAACTTAAATTTAGCTACTCATCATAATGCGTGCTCATTTCAAGTAGAACATTAAAAACAGAACCTTGCAATGCAAAACTGTGTTATATATTTTGAGGGGAAAGATTGTGATAGATCAAGCAGCTAGAAATGTTGCTGCTGGAGTAGATTAGGGGATGATAGACTTCTGTCCTTCCTGTAGCAATTTTTGAACATCTCCCAGTAGCCCTAACCAGTGTGAACTGTGAGGAGTAATGCCGGGAGGTGTAGTTCAGCCACAGGCTTCACAATCTCCTCCTAGCGTAGCCCAAAGGAGTTATTGTAAGAGTCATCCACCTCCTGCCTCAGTGCGAAGCTCCTAATTCCAGATGGGCAACTTCTAAGTTCCCCATCTTCCAACAGGAGCCCAGGAGCTTCCAACTTCCCTGCCACTCAAAGTCCACTGCAAGAAAGCAACTGTTCGGTCTGAAGCCTGCTGGGTGCTGAGGGACCTCCAGTGGGAGTCGTAAGGGGAGGGGGAAGGCTGGCACCCAATGAGGTTCCATCTATGACACGTCCTACGGTGCCCTTTTTCCCCCTGCGTTGACACCAGTCCCGGGCCTGCGGAGTGACTGAAAGAGTCCTTTGTAGCAAAGTTGATGATTTTGCTGTTATTACCCGAGGAGTTTGAATTCTCGCCGAGTTAAGTAATTCTGGGCCTGGAAAACCGCTATTGTGTTCAGGCCCAGGAGCTCATGGGAAGCCTCTTGCATTCCTCTTTAGGCTTCTAGCTTGCTCCTTTCACTATAGACGAGACTGTTTTTTTAAAAAATGAAATGCCTTTTTCTCCCACTCATTTCCTGTTCCCCCACCCTTTCGCCACCTCTTTCCTCTTTTGGGCCATTTTATTCAGCCAGGTGTTCCAGTTGCTCATAGCTGGGTCTTAGAGAGCCATGTAGCTTCATGTCATGACTGGATTGATCTACGTGAGAGAATCAGACTTCTTTATTTTGAGCATCTGGGAACAAGGCATAGAGCAATCTCTGGCTTGGGAGGACAGTAGAGGTAGTCCTGAACTTATAACGATTCATTTAGTGACTTTTTGAAGTTACGACGGCACTGAAAAAGTGACTTATGACCATTTCATGACGGTTGCAGCATCTCCATGGTCACATGATCAGAATTCAAATGTTGGCAGTTAGCTGGCAAACATCAATTGTCACTTGTAGTCACCAATTCATTAAGTTATATTAGGTTAAAGACAACTCATTAGGTATGGTATGATGAGTAAAATGATGTTATGAGTAATGAGTCACAAGGCAGCCGACGCTGACAATTTCTAATTGTGTGTTGAGTACCAAACAAACAATTAGTACTGGGACAAAATCTTTGCATCAAAATGCATTGATTATCAAGTTCAGTGAGTAGAATACCAAGGTATCATAGTATATATAAATGTATATTAATAGATAATATACATTAAAACATTAAATAAATATAAATATAAATATATACAACGTATTTATTTTCTCCACCTTTATTATTTCATAAATAACTCAGGGCAGCAAACGTACCTGATCCTCCTTCCCCCTCCTATTTTCCCCACAACAATAACTCTGTCAGGTGGGTTGGGCTGAGAGAGAGAGAAAGACTGAGCCAAAATCACCCAGCCGGGTTTCATGAAGCGGCAAAATGAGTGATTCCACAGGAAACAGGAATCTATATATAATTTCAGCAGCATAATACATGTATTTACTTGAAGACACATTTTGTAAATGTTTTCATATGTATATTCATTGTACATAAATGCAATATTCAGCACTCTGGGTACTTAGAAAAATAAAAGGAATTGTAATAAAAAAGTACCATATGTCAAGGAAAGACTTAAGTAACAAATGATTGCATTTTGGAATATTTTGTTCCATTAAAGCAGTTTAGTAACCTGCATAATTTATTTGAGGTTTGTATGCAGAGTGTATTGAAACAGGTCTCGCAGAATTGAATATATTGAATAAAGTACCTCAGATATTTGAATTGTTTGCAATTTCTTCTAACCACTTCTTTATTTGACACACAATCTTCAAATATTCCTAAGTATGGAATATTTTCTCTGATGTTTGCAGATTTCCTTTAGATCATCTGTTGGACTATAGGACTTTGTTTGTTTGTTTGTTTGTTTGTTTGTTTAATATAGTGTCCATCTCACTATCAAGCAATTCTGGATGACTTTTAATGCAACCTGTATATTTAAACCATAACTCTTCTCTTGTAAGCCACAGAAGGTGTCTTTTTGGGAAAAGGGATGTTGAAATCATGAATATTTGACTGACTCCTTGTAAGAATTATGAGATACACAGTTAATAATGAAGAGATAACTCTAAAAATTGATGGAAGAAAGTAGAGGCAAGAGAATAGGCTAGGATTCAGAATTCAGGATGAGGTAGGAATAGCTCCTGAAGAAAAGCTGATTTCACCAGGGGGCACTCTAGGGAGTAGGATAAACCCCCCTCCCATTTATCTTGAGAGAACATTTAACAGGATGTTATTCAGTCAAGTAATCTTTCATCTGCCTACCCCAATCTGCCTGGTCTAAATTCAGGTTAATTAAAAACCAGGTAATGAATTGGAATGTATTTTTCTCAGGGCAGTTGAGTTGGTGTTTTTTTTCCACCTGACTACTTCAGGAGAGAGATGGTCTAATTTCAAAGAATTAATGGTTAATTGTCAGTGGCCAAGATCAAGCCCACCAGTCCTCCCACTTTAAAAGTCACCTTTCCCCCTAGTTCTTAATAAACAGACTGGGCAGAAAATGGGGGTGGGGGACAGCATAAGGCTGTTCAAAAATTCCAAGGTTTTTTTTCCTGAAAAAGTACCTCAAAAACAAAATATTTATATAGATACAGACACATATTCATGCAGGATTGGTTTTTTGCTTTCACAGACATGCTGCATTTTTAATATCTTATTCTTGCCTTCATGCTTAGCTAATTATTTGCTTTCTTCTTGTCTGATTAACTATGTGATCTTTCTGATCATTTAATTTAACAAACATATGATCTAAATACAAGAAAAAAGCTATTATAGATTATTAAATACTTTTCTTAATTATCTGGGTTTCCAACTGGAAATGCTGTCGGCAGATAGCTCCATTCCAATTCATATGAAAGACGTGATTAATGATGTTTAAAGGATGATTCGTTTTATTGGTTATTCGTTTATTCGTTTATATGTTGTTACATATATTAAACTCAGGCACTGGCAGCTAATAAGAGTGTGAACCTGAGAGTTTCTCGACTTATTCCAAAATTTTGCTGTCCATCTACAGCAGGGCTGTCAAACTCGTGGCCCACGGACCGGATGTGTCACGCACTGGCCACGCCCACACTCAGTTTAGCGAAGGGGGGGAAGTTGCAATACATCACGTGATGTCGCCGTGATGAAGCGGGTTTGATACCTCTGATCTACAGCATGTTCATACAGTACAATATCAGAATTTTGCTCTGACAGACTTTGAATCTGGAACCATTTGTAGGCCAAATCTAAGTGTCACCACTGTTGTACAGGCCCTCCCTAGCAGGTAAAGGATTGTGGCATTAACTGTTAAGATTGAAGTATCCTACACCAGTATCTTATTTCTATTTCTTTTGTTTTGCCAATTCTTTGCTAACAAGAAATAGATATAGGATATATTAGAAATAGATATAGGATATAGATATATTGCCGTAAGGAAAGCAAAGTCACACAGACTCACCCGAGGATTGTCCAATTTTCCTGTACAGATGAAGTGAAGGTAAAAGGAATCTCACCAAAGGGAAAGCAGAAAATGTCAGTCCTGTGAGATCCTTGGTCCTCTCTGAGCTTGGTTGTAAAAATGCCAGTAATCCCAGGTAAATGAGACATGAAACACAACCTAATTCTACTTTATTAGGCCACGTTAACAGAATGTTGCAAGTCTAAAAGTATAAATCTCCCGACATCACTTTTAACAGCCTGATCCTTCCTGACAATTGAAAGATTTGGAAGAACATTTGGGGTTGAGTGATTCAGGCACTCAGAGGATCACTGGAAGTATAGGTTAATATGGGGGCAGTGCTACAACTTTCAGGGAGGCCTTGAAGTACATCTTTCACTATGGACAACACTCCTTGGTGCTTCATCCTGATATGGAGAATAATTCATAAGCACAGTTTTGCACTTAATAAAAGAAGTACAGATTATATATCACTGGGAGTTGAATGGCATATAAATTTTATTATTATTACATGGGCCATTATGCAGGAGAACTATTCGGTTGTTAAAATATCACCTGGACCCCCACTTTGCTTCATAGATGTTGGAGGAGAGAGAAGTCCCACCAGCCTGAAATGTCTTAACAAGTTGTGGTTGATCCTTCTTATACAGGTAGTCCTTGACTTACAACAGTTCATTTAGTGACTGATCAAAGTCACAACGGCAGTGAAAAAAGTGACATGACCATTTTTCACACTTATGACTGTTGCAGCCTCCCCATAGTCACATGATCAAAATTCAGACGCTTGGCAACTGGTTCATATTTATGATGGTTTGCAATGTCCCGGGTCATGTGATCACCTTTTGCGACCTTCTGACAAGTGTCAATGGGGGAAGCCAGATTCACTTAACAACCATGTTACTTACTTAACAGCTGCAGTGATTCACTTAACAACTGTGGCAAGAAAGGTCATAAAAATGGGGCAAAATTCATTTAACAACTGTCTCATTTAGCGACAGAAATGTTGGGCTCAATTGCAGTTGTAAGTCGAGGACTACCTATATTATCCATGTAGGTGACATGGATAATGATCATGACCAAGATCTTTCTTTCCAGTCGCTTTGTGGGGCACTAAGAATTAAAAAGGGGAAAAGTGAACAGGGGACAAAGTTGCACCTCAGAGCTTGAAAATGGCTCTGGACCAGAGCTGCTTCAATTGCTGGCGCCTCGGAGCTGTCCTTCTGCTCCTCCATCTCCCAAGCCTCCTTTGAGCCTCTGTTTCAATGCAGCTTGAATCTTAATGCCATCTACCTCTTTGCTTCCCACAGCGTTGCAAAGACCGAGTGAATGCCTTGGCTATTGCCGTCATGAATATGTGGCCGGGCGTAAGACTGCGAGTGACGGAGGGCTGGGATGAAGACGGACACCACCTGCCTGACTCTCTGCACTATGAGGGCCGGGCGCTGGACATCACCACCTCTGACCGTGACAGGGAGAAATACGGCATATTGGCCCGCTTAGCTGTGGAGGCTGGCTTTGACTGGGTGTACTACGAATCCAAGGCACACATCCATGTTTCTGTGAAAGCAGGTACAGAGAGAACTTGGCTCCCCAGCTATAAAAAGGGGATGGTGGAGGCAGTGGGATTTTCATGAAGCCATTTGAAGAGCAGGATTCCTAGGCTCATTACCTGCCTAGGCAGAGGAAAGGGCCAGAGAATAGTTTTTATGAAGGGGAGGGGGGCAGCAGCATCAGACTTGGCACTTTCCCAAATTAGGCAACATATTAATACTTGCAATGATTCTGTCTTATGTCCTTTGATATAAGATGAGCAGCAATATAAATGTTTTAAATAAATACTGTACGTTGAACTAGGTCGATTCCTCATCCAGGCCATAAATAGAGTGAAATCTGTTTATTTAAGTATCTCACCACCCCTTTTTATCCCCAAGAATCCCAAAGCCAGACTTAAAATCAGTGTAACATCAGAATAAAGCCAAAGCAAAAATCAGAAGGAAACCATTATTATTCCCATTAAAAGATAAACATTGGCAAGGGAATACCATGATTAAAATACAGTTTTAAAAAGGTTGTTTCCCCTTCATACATGTTGTTATACACGACATCCAGGCTAGCAATGACCTTGGCACTCGGAGTCTTCCTTTCTCTTCTCTCTATTGCTTGGTTTGAGGCCCAGTGCCTTTCTCACTGCCCTTAGACTCCTCTGACCTTGGCATCAACACCTGGCAAGGAAATCAGATGCTCTAGTCTAGGAGGCTCCCAAATGCAGTCAAAGACAGGAAGCTGTCAACCTTGAGCCCAGGAGACCACAACCCAAACGCAGCCCATCTCATGATGTTGCCTGTTAAATTCCCTAGATAACTCCATGGCTATTCGTGCAGGCGGCTGCTTCCCTGGCGATGCGACTGTGACGCTGCGGAGTGGCGAGAAGAGGAGCCTCTCCAAGCTGCGCCACGGAGACTATGTCTTCAGCGTAGATCAGAACGGACAAGTGGCACTTAGTGAGGTTTTGCTCTTCCTCCACCGAGAGCCACACCAGCAGACCCTCTTCGTGGCCATTGAGACGGAAGAACCTGTTCGCCGGCTGCTGCTTACATCCTCTCATCTCATCTTCGTTGCGAGGGACCGGGTCAATAGCACAATGGACTTCTCCCCTGTGTTTGCCAGCAGAGTGTGTGTGGGGGACTCCGTATTGACATACCAGGGGGACGACCTTCCCTTGCACCCTGCCCGAGTAGTCCGGGTTTGGCAGGAAAAGGGCACTGGTGTCTATGCCCCTTTGACCACCCATGGCACAATCCTGGTCAATGGGGTGCTGGCATCCTGCTACGCAGTCCTTGAAAGTCATCACTGGGCTCACTATGCCTTTGCCCCGTTACGCTTTGTCTACGGCATCTTCTCACTACTGTCCTTGAAGGGGGAGTCCAGAAACTGCAGTGCTCAGGAAACAGGCGTGCACTGGTATTCACAGTTTCTCTATCATCTGGCATGGGACTTGCTGGGCCAGGATGTACTTTACCCCTAAGTGGCTTGCTGGGCCGCTTGTTTGCCAGACAGAGTTAAAACTCATCAAGTCTTTAGATAAAGGGAGACCCTTGAGTATTTGCTTGGCTCCATATCTCCTTGCCTTGGCTGGCTAGAGCTGAGGTCCCTTTAAAGTATCAACCTTTGCAACAGAGAAACTAGCCTGTGGCCATGTAGGAGTTGGATTGAGGGATTAGGTCAACTGATACCAGTACTCCTGCTGTAGGTTGCATATCACAGGCGCTGGACTTCCTACAGATGTGTTTGGGGAGCTTAAAAATATCTGAGGCATGCTGTGTTCTCCTAAATTTAGCTCCAAGTCAATAAGCCCACTGTCTTAATTTTTAGCAGGTGGAATGGATTTCCCATAGGTGACTTGATCGTCTGGGCTTATAAAACCAGGAGAAGGTCAGCTGTGAGTTTAAAAAAAAAAAATCCCCCTGCAGCTGCCTTAACAGGATAAGTCAGGAAAGAGCGAGGTATACAGTAGAAACAAGTGCTGATCATTTCTAGGTGTCCAGAAGATTTTTCACCTTCCTCTAGCTTCAGAAATGTATCGGAGTGTTTCTGTCACATGCATTCGAGGAAAGCTAACAAACAGGTTGTCTTGACCCTTCAATTTGGGCAGGTGATATGGAAACCTGCAGGGTCTGTCTAACCCAGTGCCAGTGAGGCTTTTCCAAGAAGGTCAAGAACCATGCTGGGGACCATATATGTAATAAGAATGGCTTATAGCAGAATGTGAGTAGCGTCCGTATAGTTTGGCATCTCTTTCCTTACCGAGTTTCAGCACTGGATTCAAGAAAGAAGCAAAAGAGGCAGTTCTAATCTTTTGCAGGGGAAGATCTCATAACCACCCAGGCTGGAATGATGATTGAATGGTGGTAGAGGTAGTCCTCAACTTACAACCATACGTTTAGTGGTTCCTTGTGGAATTAAAATGGCACTGAAAAAAGTGACTTTTATGACTATTTTTCACATGACTGTTGCAGTATATCTGTGGTCTTGTGATCAAAATGCAGATGCTTGGCAACTGGTATGTATTTATGATAGTTGTGGTGTCCTGGAGTCACTTTTTGTGACCTCCTGACAAAGTCAATGTGGAAACTAGATTCACTTAACAACCATGTAACTAATTTAACAAGTGCAGTGATTTACTTAATAACTGTAGCAAGAGATGTTGTAAAATGGAGCAAAATTCACTTAATTCTTTTGCTTAGCTATGGAAGTTTTGGGCTTAATTGTGGTCATACGTCAAGGACTACCTGCATGCTGGGTAGCCATGAGACTTACTGCCTCATCTCTTTCCTGACACTCCTGGATCTTAATCAAGATCCACCTGCATTTCCCTATTGCCGCTATGGGCAAGGGGTGAACGGGAAATTAATATTTCCTTATGAAGATTAAAATCCATGCTACTCCCTTATGACTGCAGTACATTAATGAGAGTAACATTTAACTGGCACTCCAGAGTTTTTATTTTTATATTTATGTAAGTAGTAAATTAAATGTGGTCTGCCATCTCTTGTCTTGTACTGTAGGAGACATTAATTGGATGTTTTTGACAGGGAAATGAATGGAGGGAGCAAGCTGTTATTTCTGCAGGCTGTTTAACGTCTTCCTTTTTTTTGCAATATATTTTTGTGTGTCTTTAACTAAAGAGAATTACTTTGACTCTGCTGTCTTGATATGTTTCATGAAGGATCTGTTTCAATATCCTGTTTAAGGATTGGGGAGGGGGAAGATGAAAAATACAATATCTTGTCAATCAGAATTGGCAAGCAATCCCTTTATCTTTTAATTGATGGGGGCAAAACATTCTAGTAGCATTTTATACAGGTGTCTATCCCAGAAGTTTGCACTGTTCACTTGGGATATGGAGCATTTTTTTTATTTGCCATGCCTGCCCTATTCTTTTGATGTTCTGGCATGGTAGGAGTTTTAAACTACATAGACATACATAGAGATTTTTTTGTCCTCAAGGGCCTTTTATATGCTCCTTGATATATATAGATCCATTGCTCTAACAAACACAGTTAAGCAATCTTCCATGCACACAGGTTTGTGGGTCAGGGTGGCTTTGGACTTTCAGCATCTTGGTCACCCATAGCTTTCCCAGAATAGCACTTGGGCCAGCTAAATTTTCGATGGCATTTTCCACATTTCTGTGACTGTTGGCTTAGTGCCAATTTGAGACTTATCTCTGATGCATTCACATATTTGTGGGCTCTACCCTCATTGCTGCTTGCGCAAAAAGTTATAATAGTTAACAGATAACAGAACTGGGCATGGTTAGTCTACTGAAGAGAAGGACCAGGGGAGATATGATAGCAGTCTTCCAATATTTGAGGGGCTGCCACAGAGAGGAAGGGATCAAGCTATTTTCCAAAGCGCCTGAAGGCCAGACAAGGAATAATGGATGGAAGCTGATCAAGGAGAGATTCAACATAGAAATAAGGAGAAATTTTCTGACAGTGAGAGCAATCAACCAATGGAACAGCTCGCCCTCGGAAGTTGTGGGAGCGTCATCACTGGAGACTTTCAAGAAGAGATTGGACTCCCATCTGTCAGAAATGGTGTAGGGTCTCCTGCTTGGGCGGGGGGTTGGACTAGATGACCTACAAGGTCCCTTCCAACTCTGATTATCTGTTAGGAGCACATCTGGCTAGAAAGATTGCTGGGAAGCCAATGGAATCCGCCAACTAACTCCCAGCCCTGTATCTTCCTGCAGGGCCACGACTTGCTTGTTGGCACAGCTAGTTCACGCCTGGGAGGGCACCCAGTTGCCTCCTGCTGGGATGTTTGACTTTGTGCCACCATTTCATACGCTTCTGATCCTGGTTCGCATTCCTGCTGCTGACATTTGTATAATGAAGGTCAAGAGAGAGCTGGGAGCTGACAGAGGCAACTGTTTACACTGGGGTGTGTGGGCGTGAGGTCTGGCTGGTTCTATGTCCTCCCTATGTCTGTCTAGCCCCACTTCCCACTCTTCTTGAATTGCACACTTCACCCCAGTGTGGGTTTCTGGCAAGGGAGCAATTGGGTGCCTTCTTAACAGGTGTTGATGGTGACAGACACAAAGCTGCTCAAAGCTTCTGTGGGAATATGGCAGCTATAATATATAACATAATAATAATAATAATAACAACAACAACAACAACAACCTGGGCACTTCAGCAATTTTGAAACCAGAACAAATTTTCTGCTATTAATCATGCTTGGGAAATTAAAATCAGATCTCGAATTTATCTCCTTAGAATGCAAAGCTAATTATTTTCCTCTGTGCCTGGAGGTGATGGTAGAAGGTGGATATGTTTATGTAGTCCTCACTGATTGGATTAATACATGAAATGAAAAGCTCTCATTTTTACATAAACATTGAGATTTCATAAATAGGCAGATAACATTTTTTTGCAAGGGGAGAAGAGGAAAAATTCTAATAAGATAAAGGCGATAGCCTACTCTTTTTATCAGACTTTCCCTGCCTGTTTTAAGCAATTCAAAGCTAAATGAATTCCCAGATAGGTATGTGTAGGTAAATTGTATGTTACACTAAAACAAAAAGCAAACCTCTGGCAGTGGATATGTCACAACAAGGTTCTAAGCCATGTTTGTGCATAGACAGAAAGATGTCAAATGTTTAGTGATGCCAGTAATCCAGAGTCTTGAAAGAAGAATTAAATTGGGAATATGGCACCCATAGTCTTGTTTGTATGAGAGAGCAGGGAGATGCCTTTATTAATCCTCTCCCCATTTACAGCAGAGGGTGGGATGATGTTGGGATGCAGCTGGCTCCATTCCCTTTGTGTTGCCTTGAGAGCTTAGGAACCGCCTACCCATAGCACGTGAAATTAGAAAGATGGAAATAATGTGGAGGCCTAACAATGGTGCTCCACCTGCTCCTTTAATCTGCTGGGACTGGCTTGCCTGTGCAGCCTGTTCCCCAACTATAGTAATCACCAGACTGGATCAGGGCCCAGTTTTTATAGGAAAAGCAGTGGCTGATTATAGATCAATTTAGCTAGGTGTTAAATGCAGATGAAGTATAGAGACAGAATTCCCGCAAGCAAATATTGACTGTGATGGAAGTGGATTAAAGCTTCAGGACATCCAAATTTGCTTTACTTTGTACCTTGTAATGCACCATATTCTTATCAGAAGTGCTTTATTTTTGATCTTCTAGATGCACTCTGAAGCAAGGGTTATGTCTCTGTTCACCAGTCAAATCCTAGAGGAGGTCAGTTCCATGATTCACCAAATACAGCAGAGATGGAAAAATCAGCTCCTGGGTATAGCTGAACTACAACTTCTGGAACCAATGGCTGTTCGTTGTAGTGACTGAGGCTGCTGGTAGTTGGAATTCAGGAACTTTGAGGTTTCTCACTCCAGGAAAACAGAAACAGGCAGTTGTAACTTCTGTCAAGATGCTATATTGGTGTAAATACAATAATGGGGAAAAAACCCAAGCTGAAACATTTGAATGAATAAATATTACAGATTAGTAAAAGTGTCAGGTTAGTAAAACTATGGTCCAGGTATTCTTGAACTGCAATTCCCTTATTCCTGACTGTTGGTTATGCAGGTTAGATAGGGCTGATAAGAACTGCAGCTCCCTAATTTCAGATGGACTTCATGTAATTCAAGCCTTAGTATATCTCAAACTTGAGATAGACTTCATGTAAACCAATCCTTGTATATCTGAAACTGAGGACAGTGGCATGCTGCTTACAGTTAGCTTTTTAAAAAATATATAGAAGATATTTACAAAAGCTAAATGAATTCCCAGGGACATCTCATAAACATCACAGCAGGTAAGCTGTAGGCTGCAATTAAGATAAATTACCTTAAAGAAGATACACTGACTGGAAGATAAGAATTCTCTCATCTATGACACATTCATATGACGTGTCTACTTCAGTCTGGCACTACTTGATGTGAATAATAGATCTGCCAAAAAAAACCCTGAAGATTGGAAGTACCCAGGCTAGTAGGTATACTAAACACTTCCAGGTTTACTCATTTATCCTAGTTAAAAAAAATAAAATCTATTTCCTGGTCTACTTTCAGGAAATGAAAAAGAGACAATTGGGAGAAAAAAATGTTGCAAAGCACGTTTCTGCCAGATGCAAAGGGGAAGGGCATTATAATTGTGTTCATGGCATACAATTAAATGTCAAATGTACCCACAACATAATTTAAGGGATTGTGTAAACCCAGCCTGCCTTGGGTAAATTGGACTGAGTTAACCATGAGTAAACATATTGAATAAAAGTTCCAGAATTATATGCATGGTAAAATATTGATCTAAGAAGGTTAAAGTGCAGAGGTGAAAACCCATAGAAACATATATTGAATCTAATACTAAATTATATTAAGCCCCACAGATTTAAATGAAAGAGTAAAGCAAGTGTTCTCTTCTACTCAAATCATCAGGGTCTCTAATATGCTTAACAGCTATTCGATTTAAGTTTAAAGAAGACTTCTCCAATTTAATGTCCGCCAAAAGTATTGGAGTAATACCCTTGCAGGTCCACTGTGTGATTCTTGTCTTCCTGTAATGAGAATTCCAGTAAAATGGGAAATTTTTGATTGTGTGTCTTTTGCTGCCCTCTGCTGCTTTAGCCAAACAGAGCGAATATGCTGTGTTCAAGTTGGGAGAAACTTGGGACAAGAGAACATTTTGTAGCTCAGGACTGAAGTGTGGAGTCCTTGGGGCTCTCTGAGCTTGGTTGCTTTCTTGCAGACATTTCATTACCCAAATTAGATAACATCATCAGTACTTATGTGTTGATAAGAACACTGATGATGTTATCTAGTTTGTTAATGAAAAGTCTGCAAGAAAGCCTCCGTGCTCAGAGAGCACAAAACCCCCAAAGACCTCACAATTGGGGGAAAAACTTGTATTAGTTATTGGGTTTTTTTAATAGAAATTATATGTTATTATTTGCAAAGGATATTCCCAACATCATGCACAGCAGAATTATAATCCTGACCAAAAATAAAAATTAGGAAAGCTGTTTCTTCAAAGTGGGCCAGCAAACATTGCTCCAGAAGTGGTAATATTGTTTCTTTTCCAGATACCACATTTGCTGTGATTGTCATTGTGGCTCCAATGACACAACTGCTCCTTCTGCCATCTGTTGCCTTGGTTGTTGTTACACAAAACCAGGGCAAGGCCATCCATGAGGGACTTTTCAAGCAGCAAGTGTTTCATGAATGTCTGAATCAACCTAGCAGTTCAAGGAGTAGCTATTTGCGTGTAGAATACTGGCAGCCTCCTCACTCCCCTGACCTTGGGGATTCTTCCCCTCCCTCCAATATTTTCTTCTCCAGGGCCTTTTGATAATTATTTAACAATTTAATACAATGCTGGGATATTTTTTTTAGCTTTCTTACTGCTGCTTTTGTTCTGCTTTATGGTTCTTTCTATCTGGAATATAGAATTGTGTTTTGAATGTATATGCTGTAATAGATTTGAGTTTAATCATTTTGAATGTTACTGTAACCTACTTTAGACTTCCAAGAGGAAACAACTATACCCATATTTTGCCCTAATATAAATAAATGAAGCTCCTGTGTTAAAAGTTTGAGAAGCCGTGTTCGGCTTGAGTGAAAGAACAGCATCCTAAAGAGTTTAAGTTTGGCAGCCACTTTAAAACATTGACTAAACATTCCTGGATTGCAGCTCACTTCATCCGATGCATTAAGCCCAGTATTTCACAGGACAAGAAGTGATACACAGGCACCTTCCTTGAACCCAACACTTTTCAGAGGGCTGACAGATTATGCAAATTGAAATTCCAGGTATACAAAGAGATCCAGGTTGAATAAAACACC
Organism: Naja naja; assembly: GCA_009733165.1. Lineage (NCBI taxonomy): Eukaryota > Metazoa > Chordata > Lepidosauria > Squamata > Elapidae > Naja > Naja naja. The sequence continues at coordinate 151,968,934 of CM019149.1, read as the reverse complement.
ACAGTACTTGATTGGAGCGTTATTTTTCTTTTTCATTACTTGGAGGAAATATTGTGACTTTATTTGCTTTAAGGCAGGTACTGCCAAAAAGATAACCGACTTTTCTTTTTAGCCACCTGGAAAAACCTAGGCTTAAGGCTCTCTCACAGCCTATCCAAGGGCCCTCTATCTTTAAATAGGGGAAATGCAAGCTTTTGCATACCAATGGAAGATAGATACCTTGATTACATTTTAATAGCATCATTTGCATTTTTGCCTGAGGTGCATAAAGATCTTGGTTTCTCACTAAGATAACATAATCTTTAGAGGAGCTTCTGTCTAACTACTTCCCTAGTTTATTTCCTTCATAGTGTTTTTATCTTGTTGTATTTCTGTTTGTTTTGCACTGAGAGCTGCTCAGATTATTCCGGAGTCTGGAAATTGGATTACATAATAAACCAAGACTGGAATATTTAGCTAGAGGAAGAACCCTACATCTACATAAGAATAAGTCAAGTGCTCCCGAGTGGACAGAGCGGGACTTACATTTTTCAAACTTGGAGTTGGGAAACCACACCCAGGCACCATCACCTCCATGATGGGCCCAGAGTCTGCTGACCTTTCAGAAAAATCTTAAAAGCCTGGTTCTTTCCTAAGGTTGTAAGGATGGAGTGTTTTGGGGAACCCGGGTTTGTGTTTTTTGCACTTCCTTGGTGGAATAATTGGTGGCATAATTATTTTTAATCTACCATGGTGTTTTTTATTGCACTTTTTAATGCTTTCATATGTAGATTTTTGTTTGTATGGCTATTTACACCCCCAGAATTATTTGATTCAGATAGAAAAAAAAAGAAAAGATAGGGTTAACATGTGTATATATGTATGTACTTGATGGTTGAACACAAGCAAAAAGCACATAGATTAACAATTACATCTTTCATTAGTGCTGCTTCAAATAGCTACGTTTAAAAGGGCTGTTCTTCCTAAAATCTTAGTTTCATTTCAAATCTATTCAGTTTCCTACCACTAGGTTTCATAGACTAAAAGAGAACTTTTATACATTAAAAATCTAGGTTCAGAGAAACAAAATAATTAAAAATAGCATTAGACATGCCATCTTTGAAACAATGTTTTGATGCCTTTCAATTAAGATAACCTAATTAAGGAGTTAACATGTTTACTGGATACAAATTTGTTAATATTTGAATATCTAGCAGGGTAGTACCACTCCTAATATTAAGAAATTACCACCTCAAATTTTACTGAAAGCTTATTTATTTGGAGAAGTAAAATATAATCTGATTTTTCTTCCAATCTTTGTTCCTTTTTTAAGCATGAAGATGTTCTTACTCAGAACAACAAAGAGGAAGATAAGAGGATTTTATAAATATTAATTTGTGACTATAAACTCTTTTACTACTCACTATATTTAATAAAATATTTGATGAAAAATTCTAAATTGGTTTCCAGTAACTCAAGTTATCTCTCCTAACAATGTAAATCATCTTAAATTACTATTAACAGCATATGGGTAGTATATGTATTTAAAAGCACTTTTTTTCAAAACTATCTAAAATTCTTACACTAAGCAAAGCAAATTCTCCTGAAAGTCTTTTAAAACATGGGGTGAAAATTTGGCGTTGTCTTTGTTGCATATCTGGTCTCCTTTTACAGTGTTTGCTACTTTAAAATGTTGGGAAAAAAACATTTAATACTATAGGGGTGTGTGTATACATTTGCCCCTATGGTCACATATAATACACATGCATATGATTAGTCCAGCCTGGCATATTTATTGGGAAGCAAATCATGCTGATCTCCAAAATGAAGAAAAAGACACCTGTTCAGACAGCCTCGAAAAATTTGGGGTTGAAACGGGGAAAACACAGAGACATCTAGGTTTATAGAGGGATCACACAGCTGAATGGAGAAAAATTAACTTTGCACCAAAATGCTCACAGTGGAATCTTCTATAGACTGGGAACCGTTATTTTTTATTTTTTTGCTACACCAGAATTTTAAAAGATGGCTTGTTGAAGTAGCCATAATGACCCGCTTCGCACATCCTCGCACTATACCAAAAACAAAGAAACCACACCACGGTTTAATGCATCGTTAAACGCAGCCAACGCTGTCTAACCTAGTAAATGGCAGTTTCCCCCCTGCAAGCGCTGAAGATTTTGAAGCGGGCTGCGTACTTAGGATACTATCGGGGGGTGGGGGGTGGGGGTGGAGAAGCTACAAGCGCTCTTGAAAACAACCGGCAAGCTCGCTAAATGCAGGTCCCCGCATTTTCCCGACTTCTTGCTCTGCGCTATTCGATAACACAGGGAAAGGGTGTTGTTGCTGCTTCAGAACGATCCGTTTTTTAAGGCACGTGAAGAACCGAAGCTCTTCGATTTCAGGCAGCGCTCCCGTCTCCCATTCCCATCTTTAGGATCTCAGCATTCACTCATTTGGCTTAGATGGCTTTATAGATTCAATCTGCTATTAAGAGGATCGAAGAGCTGGGAGAGCGGGTCGGCGTGCCAAGCCACAAAAGGAAAGGACAATTGGGGAGAATCCGAGCACATGGCCGAAAGAAACTCGCTGCGCATTTTTATTCGGGATTTAAATTTCACGTCCGTCCGTTCGGCGTCCACGCCCAAAGCAGGACACGTGCGTGCGGTACCGCAACCCCGAAGCCACGCCAGGTGCCAGCCAAGGCTGAAGTTTTAGCGCAAGAACCTCCTGACGCCTTTTCTTCCACCCGCCCGAGGAGCAAAACAAGGGCGGGCGGGCGCGCGCCCAGAGCCGCGCGCTTACGCTCAGTTGTATGTTTGGAACCCACGCGGCTCTCCATTCTAGCCGCTCGCACTTTTCATGAATGGAAGCGAGGCGTCCGCAAGGCGCACGCGCCTCTCTGCCCCGGGCCAATCAGAAGCGGCGGCTCTAAGGCCAGTGTTTTGGTCACGTGGGCGTTTGTAGTTGCGGCGTCCCCCCGGCTCTAGTCGGGCGGGCTCTTTTTATCGCTCGGCCCGCCCGCCTTGCGGTACCCACCCTTTCCTCTTCTCCCCCCCCACTCCGCTACTAATAACCTTCCCCCCCCCGCGCGCCGGCCCCCCAGCGCGCTCGGTTGGCCTCGGAGCCGCTGTTGGGCAATGCCGTTCGTGCGCTACCGAAAGGTCGTGATCCTGGGATACCGCTCGGTCGGTGAGTGGCGCTCCGCCCGGCCGGAGTGGGTGGTGGTGGTGGTGTCCGCTGTGTGTGTGTGTGTGGGGGGGAGCACCACGTGGCAAGAGGTGCCGGGCGGCTGCTCTCCTGCGGGCGGGTTCCCCGAGAGCAGGGCCGAGAGGACTCGGGCGTGGACGGGGAGAGTTGGTGGAAGTTCGGCAGGGAACAAAGTGAGCGCTGTGGAAAAGGGAGCCGGGCTTCGGGGGCACGCCGAAGCGACGGCTGGGAGGAGAGCGGGAGGAAAGAGGGGAGGGGGCGGAGAGGCGAGGGGATGGGCGGAGAGGTTTGCGCCGTTCCTTGAGCGCAGCAAGTCTGGAGGGCGACGCGCGCGGCGTCTGGGGCTGGTGGGGGTCGCGAGGCTGGAGCGGGAGTTTGCAGGCATGGATGGGTGGGTGGATGGATGGGAGGCGGGCGAGCGCCAACAACGCCGGGGAGATTCCCACCTTTGGTTGTCCCGGTTGCTGGGCGGCGGCGCGGCGCGAAGAGTTGCGCGTGTGAAGATGCCACCCTCGCACCTGGGGAGTGGATCCGGATGCAGGGACTTTGGAGCGGTCTTATTGTTGTAGGTTGAGCTGCGAGAGGGTAGTGGTGGTCGTCGTCATCTGGTTGCAAGAGAGAGTAATAAAAGAGTACAGTCGACATCGGAGCATCCATATTTTGGCCGCCACAATAGGGCGTGCTCTTTTGATTTCAAAGAGGTGATCCGGAGGTTTTGAAGCCTCGATCGGATAAACCCTGATTACGTGGCTCTTCTAAACTGCCCAGAATTAATACTCGTGGAAAGATTCGGTCAAGTAGGCAGCAGAGCTCTTTGATGAAATGATACCCTTTGACTTAGGTATAGGTTTGGGTATATAGGCTATATTCTCTCTTGCTTTGTGGATTTCCTGTCTCTGAGCTTCCTGCGCTTGAACTTTGTATATAGATGATTTATATCTCTCTGCCGCCTTCACAAAGTAGTGTGTGGGTCAATTGTTAAAAAGGTGGAAATTTGCCTGATGAAAAGGTAGGGGGGAGGTGTAAAAGGTTCCAGACAAAGCCAGCCGCTGGCTGCCTTGCTTTGCATTCTTGGAGAAACTAGATAAAGTCTTTGGCGGGGAGGGAGTGGAATTAATTGGGAGGAATGTGATTGAACAATGCACATGCTTGCATCCAGTGTTGCTCTTCTTATTAATGAACAACTTATTTTTAAACAGTCTCTGGAGATAGATTTTCTGCTCTTTGGGCCAAGGTTTAGCATTTAGTAGCACATGAGTAGGCAAAACTTGTAAGTAGTGGGCAGCTATTTCCTGACCTTTACTAGTTTGTCCTCGGGGAGCTATTTGTGCCTACCCAATTCCCAACCCATCTGATCTCCTCTTCCCCTGAAGAGAAATGGAAGGAGTCACCCGGCCTATGTTTTCTATTAATCCATGTGCAGTGGGAGGAAATGAGCAGAGGGCAAAGGTTATTCATGGGTGTCTGGATAGTGAAATCATTTGTTTCCTTGGATTAAATTTGCAACAGCTTTCCCCCCTTTTTAAGTGATTATGTGAAAGACTCATCTGGGTACCTCTAGTAGTATGAAAAGAAAGGAGAATTTTGCTCCTCCTGCCCTGATTTTATTGGCCCTGTTGAAAAGTGTATATTGAGCTGTAATATATACACTTGGTTGATTAATCAACCATCTGTGCCTTCTTTGAATAGATCAGAATGGGGATTGAGATATATCAGAACTGCTGTTGTGAGTAATTGCAAAAGAAAACACTTCACATTTGGACTAAGAATTTGTATTACAAACTTATTTAATTGTACACTGGCCCTAATCTTTCTGAGTGATGCTGTCATTAGGATTGTTTTTGGTACCTATGTGTATAAGCAGAGATTGATGGAATCAGTATACATCAACTATTGTATGCCTATGTCATGTTTCCTACAGGAGCCCCCCCCCCAGTCCTGTGAAATAAGGTCAGTCTGGAAGATAATATCTGGATTAAAATAATTCAATAAAGTTCATACCCGAGAAAATATGTAAAATCTCAATTCTTTTTAATTTATAACATTACTATGCTTTTTTCTTAAATTTTAGGCACTTCATTCATCTTCACTGCAACTGAAAAAAATACTACAGCACAGCATCCTAGCTTGTTTTAGAGCAGGGTTGTCAAACTTGTGGCCCACGGGCCAGATGTGTCACTTGCTGGCCACGCCCATGCCCAGTTTAGTGAAGTGGGGGAAGCCCCGATAGGTCACATGATGCCACAGTGACGATGCAAGTTTAACACCCCTGCTATAGTGTGTAAAGCTGTAAAATAATGTACTGCTATCCTAAAAGAAAGCTTATAATATAAATACTAAGTTTGGTATGGATAGTTAGAAACTGAATACTGTGATTTCTTTGTATTTTGTTCATGCTCCTCACTAAGATGTACAATCTGAGCCAAGAAGCTTAATATGGTAGAGGAACAGGATGCCAAGAACAGCCTTCTAAATTCAGCTGTTGTGAATCTTCCTAAACAGTTCCTTGGCTAAGTGTGACTAAGCTTTGCAAAATATACTTGTCTTCTCCTGATGGTCTCTTGGTATCTACAGCTGGAAACTGTTGGCTAAATTACAGTGATGGATAGCAAAACTGTGATCAGCTGTTAGGAGTACAGAGAGCTTCTGGTTTGATTGGGAAGAGGGGCATTGGAATGAGTGGGAGTAGAAAAGCCTCCACTGTCCTTTCCTGGAAACATTCCCTTAGTGACTGTCCAAACAGGTAGGGCTGCTTTCATGAGTCACAAATAAGTTCATGCTCCTATGGTTTCTGCAGACCTCTAAATCAAATCTGTAGCACGGTGCACATTAGAGCGGCACTGAGGAAATAATATTGGGATTTGCTTTCTTCCTCATCCTTAACCATAAATATAGCCTGGAGACATGAATTATGTATGCGTGTGTCTTTTGTTGCTAATGTTTTTTTTAAATCCTGATTCATGACAGTTCGTGAACAGACCTTGGATCTTCACCATTACAATCTAGGTAGAACGTTAATTGTCTGAGCTATTTTGTTCGGTGGATTTGCTAGCTGAGGATAAAGCAAAGAAATAGTTTGTTGTTTAATATCAGATCCTGACTGTGGTCTTATGTGAACTAGGCTATCATGGTAAGAGAAACCGGGAGACTGAATTTAGTCCCACTTTAGCTATGAAAGCTGGCTAGGTGACTTGGGCCAACCATATTCTCTCAATTCAACCCATCTCACAGGATTGTTTTGGGAAAAATAGGAGAAGGAAGGAGTATTAGGAATATTTGTTGCCTTGGGCTACTTATAAAGAAATAAATGCCTGATAAAAAACAATATCATATAGTAAATTCAGCAGTTGTATTTATTAATCTAGGATTTAGATTTAGCATGCTACATAAACCTCATCTACCTGTATTCAACTATGATGTGTCCAAAACTAATTTTCCAGAGAGAGAGCAGCACAGACTGCTTGGGTATATTCATATATAATACTGGTATGCAGCACAGTATAGTAGGGTACTTACCTATTACCAAGGAGCGCTCAGTATTGGAGATGCAGCAAAGTATATGTAAAAACTGTTAGACATATCCTTCATACTTATTTTGATGTTAAATCTTTGAAAATTAAAATTCCAAATATAATTCATGATATGACGAGATAGTTTAAGTGCTTCCTAAGAGAAATTAGAGGGGAAGATGTTATCGGTAAAAAAGTACATCAGTATAGATGGCATGAAATTCCAAGTCACTGTAATATTGATGGTTTTCCATTGGAAAAAATTCCTTACCTTTGTTGAGTTGATGCAATAGAATTATAAGACACAGCCCTGTCTTGATTAAGCTGTATTTTTTTTGCTTGATTGTTGTGAGCCAACCCCAGTAATTGGGATATGGGTAGCATGTTCTCTCTGCATCCTACAGCTTTTGAATTTCATGACTTTCTGGTCCCATTGTTTAAAATGAGAAATATGAAGGAATGAGGACAGGAATAAACACAATTTTACCTATTAAATGATACAAATTGCCTGCATCTGATAAAATGGGCTCCAAGAGGTTTGAACTGGTGACCGATCTGGAACTACTGGGATTGTCTGAGTGACAGCAGACTTCTGATTACCATTCTTTAAGCACAGTATGATTCCTTCTCCTGGGCTTAAGTTACACTACTGGAATACAATACTTGGGACAACTAATAGTAGTTCTGCAGCCAAACCTCTGGATTTTTCTTATTTCTAATACTCTAAATAAATTTAAAGCTTGTGGTTGTTTATATCTAGTAGAGATTTTTTTTTAAAAAGCCTGTTCGTGGCAGACCCTCAAATCTGGTATGGAATGTACACAATTTTTTATTTAATTCTCCCATTTGGGTACGTTAATCTTAATAATTGCAGTTTTATCCTGTTACCCTGAATGGGGCAGTTTTCATTGCTGTGATCAGAGTGAAATGAATGTTTTCTATTGTTTTAAATTATATTCTTCATCACCAATAAATCTCCACAGCAATAATTTCTTTTGCCATCTTTCCTCTTCAGGTAAGACATCTCTTGCTCACCAGTTCGTTGATGGGGAATTTCTGGAATGCTATGACCCTACTGTGGAAAGCAGTAAGTGTGCTATTGCTGTGCTTTTATTAGAAGTATGTCTCTCCTCTTCCTTACTGGGAAGAAAATATGTTAGGGAGAGGCAGGGCTCGATCAGTAGTAAAGCTGGCTTACATAACCTCGATTCCATGCCAAGAAAAGCTATATTGGCAAGTATAAAGAAAATATATTCATGTTAGCATTGTGTTTGCGTGAAAGGAAGATGACCCCGATCCCCAAAGGGTTAATAAACAGGGAGAAATACACATATCTTCTGCACGCGCTACTTCCCTTCCACGCTAACCTACAATTGCCATCTCCAGCTAAATCCAATCCTCAAGATTCCTTCTCCCAGTAAATGGCTCCAGCACATTTACATATGCATTGGCAGGTGTATATCTGTATCTGCCAGCACCTGTTCTCCATAAATGAAAGCTGGGATTCAAAATAAGTATATGTACAGTGAATTAATAATTAATTTGTTTAATTAATTGTTTATAAAATAAGATGTCCCAATTATAAAGCAGATTGTGGGAGCTCCTTCCAGCAGAGGCCGTAAATGGAGTAAAACATTCCGATAAGAGAAGGGCTATAGTGGTTTGGCAAAGGGAAGGGGAAAATGCATGTGGGTGGTGGAGATGAAAGGAACCAGTGATAGTGGACAAGAGAAAAGAAAAACAAGAGAAGCTCTGTTTATGTCTTACCCATAATTCACAATGGATCCCCTCCCAAGATTTTATATTCAAACAAATGTACTACATATATCCAGCAAGGGGGGAGGATGCTACCGGTTTGGCCCAGTTCTATAGAACCGATAGCTCTGAAGAGCAGCAAACACCGAACCGGTTCGGTGTGACGACTTTTTGGTCGTCTGTTTGGCCCACACACCCACCCAGGCTCTTGGCTGTCCTTTATTTCCTGCTTTTTCAACCTCAGCTGCTTTGCGTCGCACAGCTGAGGTTGAAAAAGCAGGTAAGAAGAGGATTTTCAAAGGCTGCGCACCTATGCGCAGCGCTTGTCAGCTGTCCAGGCGTCACAGCTGAGGGTTTTTTTGGAAGTGCTCTATACACCACGTGTGTGTGTGTGTGTGTAGCAGGCGCATGCACGCAAAACGCATTCTCACCGAGCTGGTAGTAACCAGTTGAATCCCACCCCTGATATCCAGGCTTTTCAGCACCAGAGTCTGTAGCCACTTACACCTCTACCCATTCACACCATATCTTTCTTCTATTGATTGCAGGGAATTTTCCTGCTCTGCCTTGCAATTCACTGGTAATAGTTTACATATTCACAGGATAGAAATTTCTAGAGCTGCAGGTTCTGCAGATGATGAGTTCATGATGTTTTGATGCGGTTAAATCAAAGAACATGTTTAGAGCATTTAAGAATGATGGGGATGCATTTTTTTTGGTCTTTCCAATCTTCCTTAAGAATACCCAACCATCTCAGAATGCCACATAATACTGTATCATATTCCATGACTATTCCTACAATTAGAAATTGTTATTCATACTATTAAAGTAACTTTCCATAACTGAATCCCATCCAGATGTGTTAGGAGTATAGATCCCAGACTTCCAAGTGGCTGGGACTATGGAAGGGAGACTTGGGGAAAACCGTGATGGGATGTGTAAAAGAGAGCAGCTTTTGTCTAGTCATTCAGACATTAATTCATTGAGCAGGAATTACTGTCTAGGCTGTATCCATTAACTTGGAAGTGAGCAGAGTAAACTTAGTGGTCTAGGATAGCTGATGTATGCCCAAGTAGGATGTCCTCAAAAGAGAGATTAAACTAGCTAATCTTTCATGCACATGAAATGGAATCTGTTGGGGATAGTCTGGTACTGATCACCGAGAATTAGGACATGTCCTGTCCTTTTATTCTTCTGCCAAGCCCCTGCATCCTCCCAATGTTTAAATTCTTAAAGAGTCGAGCACGTAGGAAAGAAGAACCTTCTCTCTTCCTGCCCAATCAAAACAATTTTGAGCAGAGTCAAACAGAAAATTACTTAACACAGTTCTGAGTGTGAACTAATTTGATTGCTGAGACTAGGAAGGTATGAGGCTGGTTACAAGTATACAGGACTCCAGCACAACCACATATATATCAGTATAGAGCGTATCTGCCATTTCTCAAATTTTACTAAAATAAAAAAAAAAAAGGTTTTTTTGGGGCAGGGAGTTAAACATCTCAGAGTATTTGTTTTCTTTCGATGAACAAAGATTCAGTAAATGCGCTCATTTCCTGCTTTGCCACAAACCTTTCCCCCTGCACACCAGTCCTTTCCTGTTTTTGTAGGGGGTTGCCCTTCCCGCCCATTTTATTCAAAGAACAAATTTAAGTGGTTGGAAAGCAGGTTTGCTTATAAATCTGTTGTTCTGTTCGCTGAAATAGTTAATTTAGTTTCTGGAGGCTTAAGGATCACAGGTGGAGAGGGGAAGGTTTAACTAATGAAAGCATTTACTGGAGCACAGCTAATTTAGCTATAAATTGTTACAAGAGTCGATATGTGGGTACATTTGCCCAATTTCTCATAAATTGAACATTATTTATACAAGTCATCAGGGAAGTAGTAAAAGCATTTCAGTCCCATTAGCTGCCTTTCCACTGAATAGAGTCCCACATTGTAATTTTGATCCTCTCTTATAAACAATATATGCTTACGTAGGTTTGCCAACCTATTGCATTATAGTGGCTCCTCCAAACCCTTGAGTATGTCACTCAAGCCCCCCTAATTTTAATTAAATGGGACACCCTCTGGAGATACTAGACAATTGCCCCATCATTTCACTTTGCCATCAGAATATGTGAGCCTTCTTCCTTGTTGATATAAATTCTTACAGCTGACACGTTGTCATGTCGGTTTCTTCTGAAGATTTATTGCAATTGCCTTGCCAACTTCGGAAACATCAGCTACAACTAAACGTAGCTGATTTCTACCATGCTTTGCAAACAATAACTGCAACACAATTGCTTTGGCTTGTGAAACAACAAGAGGTATCAGCAAAACACTCTTTTAATTGGTATTGGTTTGTTTGTTCGTTTACTTATTTATTTGCTTGCTTGCTCTCTTTTGAGTGCCTCTGTTGGATGAGAGATTTCCTTCCAATGGCCGTCATTGGAAGAAGGGGCTGGTAGCTTCCCCCAGCCTGATATTGGTTGTAGAAAACAGAATGAGTGCAAACCTTATTAGGGAAGGAAAAAGCTGTCAAGCCTACAGGTAGACTTTGACTTATGACCAAATTGGACCTGGAATCTCAATTGTTGAGTGAAGTGGTCATTAAGTGAGATATCCACATGACCATTTCACTCAACTGCAATCACAGCTCTCCCTGTTGGGCTGGAGGAAGTCCTGGTACCCCAACTTGTTCCCTGGCTCATAAGGCTCTGCAAGACTCATTAAGTTAAGCAAAACTGCTATGAAGCAGGAGAGACTTCTGCTGGTTACAGGTTCATTAGTGTACACAAGTTTTCCATGGGCTGGAAGACCTTGACTGGTTACAGGGTGTACTGGTATGTGCAAAGGTGCCACAGACCAGGGGACCTTGATTGGCTTCAGGGCCCAGCAATGTGTGTAAATTACTCCACTTATATTTGTTTTCTCTAGCTGTTGATACACACACACAGGCAATGCTAGGCAGAACTCTTCTCCAAAAGCCGTCTCATGCTATTCTGCAACTGGGCATCATTCTTGTAATTATTTGGAAAGCTCTTCCAATTTACACAGGTTGCTTGGACCTGTAACTCTACAAAGCATTCCAAATGTAATTGAGTGGAGGGTGTGATCCTAAGTCGCATTTCTTCACCCTAAAGGAGTGCACAGAGGGGCAGAAGGGGGTCCCTTCATGCACAGAAGGGAACCTCTTCTGCCAGGTGCAGTAACGGAGCTGTGATCTTCATGGTTTAAGGATGTCTTGGTGGCGCAGTGGTTAGAATGCAGCATTGCAGGCTGTTTCTGCTGACTGCCGGCTGCCAGCAGTTTGGCAGTTCGAATCTCACTGGCTCAAGGTTGACTCAGCCTTCCATCCTTCTGAGGTAGGTAAAATGAGGACCCAGATTGTTTGGGGCAATATGATGACTCTGTAAAATCACTTAGAGAGTGCTAACTGCATTTTGTTGCCTGTATCTATGGCAATGACAATAAAGTTGAATCTAATCTAATCTAATCTAATCTAATCTAAATTGCAAGGTCAGCTCCCCTCATCTGGCAGTTCTTTCATCTAATCTAACACACGAGGGAGTTCTGATAGGGCAAACCGGTAGTATGCAAAAATCAGAACAAACACCACTCCCTTCTAGCACTGATGATGTTAACTAGTTTGGTAATGAAACATCTGTGAGAGAACCACCAAGCTCGGAGAGCACCAAGGACCCCATAGATAGTTAAACAAGTGGTCATAAGTCAAGAACTACCTGCAGTTCTAGGCCAGGGCTGGCTCTGGCTGAAGGAAAAACTGAGAGAAATAAAAATGACTCAAGTGCAGAGAAACTCAGGATGTTGCTGGCTTTTAGGAAGGGATTAGAAAAGCTCAAGTAACATCTGTATCATCTACTTTCTTCTCTTTTTTTAAGCTTACAACAAAATGTTGATGGTGGGAAAAGATGAATTCCACTTGCAGCTTGTGGACACTGCAGGACAGGTAATTTATTTTTTTCTTCTTTCCATCATTTCGTGTGCAAATGGGAGTGTGGCCTTCCCTGCTCATCATCTGTCATAAGAGATAAACAGCTTGCATCTTAATGCTGCTGCCTTGGGAGTTGTAGTTGGGGTGGGAGTGTGATGTCTCTTTAGGATTCATCAATCTGAACTTCGCTAATGTCCCTTGAGTGTCGAGCAATCACCTCAGAGCTTCAATATCCGCTGACTTAAAACTCTGCTTTCACAAACTGCTTATTCATAAAAGCAAATATGCACTCGGCATTAGAAATGATCCGTTCCTGAATTAAAATTTTCTCCTGGTTGGTATCTTTCATCAATCTCACAGAGCAGCTTTTTTGGCACCAGAGACTGGTTTCGTGGAAGACAATTTTTCCGTGCACTGGGGGGAGGGGAGGGGAGTATAGTTTCAGTTTCACTTGCTTACCCGCCATTCACCCATATCTGTGCAGCCCAGTTCCCAACAGAGATTGGGGTACCCCCGTCATAGAGTGATAGAGACTTTTTTCTTCTTTTTGTTTGTTTGTTCAGGATGAATACACTATCTTGCCTCACTCATTTATCATTGGCATCCATGGCTACGTGCTGGTCTATTCTGTCACATCCCTGAGAAGGTAAGAGGGCACAAATAGAGCCTGATTATGACACAAGGCAGTTGGACAACAAGGTCCTGATGAAAACAAGGAAATTGCCTGAATCTGTAAGGCAGTGGCCCCCAACCTTTTGAGCACCAGGGACCAGTTCCATGGAGAAAGATTTTTATCTCGACCAAAGGAGGCGTGGTTTTGTGTGCTACTTACATATCCTGCAGATGCAGTTTTGCTTGTTGGCGTGGCCCAGTTGCTGGCATGTTGTGGCCCAGAACCAGTCCATGGACTAGTGGTTGGGGACCCCTGCTGTAAAGGTCTTGAAACAATGAAGTCCATCCCTTAATATGGGTAGTCCTTGACTTATAACCATTAGTTTAGTGATTGTTCGAAGTTACAACGGCACTGAAAAAAGTGACTTAGGAGCATTTTTCACACTTATGACTGTTGCAGCATCCCCATAGTCAGATTATCAAAATTTGGACTCTTGGCAACTGGCATTTATTTATGATGGTTGCAGTGTCCCAGGGTCATATGATTACCCTTTGCAACCTTCTCAAAAACAAACTCGTTGGGGGAAGCCAAATTCATTCAGCAACCGTGTTACTAACCTAACTGCAGTGATTCACTTATCAACTCTGGCAAGGACTTGTAAAATGGGGCATAACTCATTTAACAGTCATCTTGTTTATTAACAGAAATTTTGAGCCCAGTTGTCATAAGTTGAGGGCTACCTGTATTTGCAAGTCCATAGAAATGGGTTTGGGAAAGACATTAAAAGCTTGGAACAATAGCCTTATTAGTCTCTTTAAGCCCAGGTTTGTCTAACTGGAATACTGTCTTCATATACCACCCTGTCTTGTTTTTTAGTCACCTTGAAATGCTCATTTAGCATTTAAGAAAAAATCTTCTAATCAAAAGCATTCAAATACACAAATACTGATTAATGGCTTCCTATCCACAAGGGGCATTTTGGGGATAATGTTTTAAAATGTTTTCTAGCAATCCTTGGCTCACACTAAAGATACAAAAAGCTCTTCTAATCTTCTTTCTTGCCTTTCCCAGTTTTCAGGTGGTGAAGTCCCTGCACAGCAAGTTACACGAAAGCAGAGGGAAGACAAGGTAAAGATTAGCATGGCAGGTCAGGAAGGGATGCAACTCTTAAGGCAAGATGTTCAAGCATATTACTAGGGAGCTCATGTCTGAAAGGATGGGGTAGGGAAGGGTTTGGTGGCTTGCCATATCTGTGTAAACATCTGGAAATGTTAACTTGTGTACTCCGGATTCTCTCCCAGAAATAGATTCCAGACTGAAGAACATTAGTACAATAAGCCACCTCTAAATAATGGCACTTTTTAGGTTTCTATAAAACAAAGGTTTTGCATAGAATGTAGTGATACCAATGGATTCCTCTGAGCAAGTTCAGGCAGCATTTCTCTCTCCAGTGTTTCAGAACCTCTGCAAATTGCAGATGCGTGGACTTCAACTCCCAGAATCCCTCAGGCAGCCTGTTAGCTGGGGAGCTAATGTCTGCATATCTTAAAATGTGCACAGGTTGTGAAACTTTTACATCAGGGAGTAAGCGTAGAATAGTGATGGCGAACCTTTTTGTTGTGTGCCAAAAGCGCGTGCGTGCTGGCACCCACAATGCAATGCTTTCCCCCCTGCGCATGTACGCATGACCCCCCTTGCACTGCGCATGTGCGCGCCTCCCAGATTTTTGGCCTGTTTGAGGCCTTTTTCGCCCTCCCAGAGACTCTGGGAAGCCTCTGCAGTTTCGGGAGGCAAAAAAATGGGCCCATTTCGGCACTTCCAGTATTTCCAGAAGGGCCAAAACAGCCCCATTTTTTGGCCTCCAAAGGCTGCAGAGGCTTCCTTCGAGCCCTCGGGAAGGCGAAAACGGCCTCCCTGGGCTCTAGAGGCCCTCCGGAGGATGAAAACGGGCACTTCCAGTATTTCCGGAAGGCCCATTTTTCGGCCTCCCGAGGCTGCAGAGGCTTCCCGTGAGCCTCTGGGAGGCCAAAAACGGCCTCAAACAGGCCAAAAATCAGCTGGGAAGCGCACGCATGCACAGTGCAGGTAAGTTTGGCTGGAGCTCACATGCCTGCACAAATGGCTCTGTGTGCCACCTGTGGCACGTGTGCCGTAGTTCGCCATCATGGCATAGAACATGTAAAATGACAGATGTATTTATTAAAAGTTGGTTCATTTTAGATAAAGGCAAGGTTCATTAGAAAATGCAAGTTGTCCTCAACTTATATTCATTTAGTGATAGCTGGAAGTTACAATAAGACCGAAACAAGTGACTTACAATCTGTCCTTGCACCTGTTACAGAATTTGGGCACTTGGCAACCTGCATATATATTTTAAGATGGTTGCAATGTCCTGGGTTCATGTGATCCCCATCTGTGACTTTCTCAGTTTGTTTCTGATAAGCATAGGTGGGGGAGGGAGGAGCCAGATTTGCTTAATGACCATGTCATTAATTTAACAATTGAAGTGATTCATTTAACAACTTTGGTAAAAACATCGCTAAATCTGGTGCAACTCAGTTAACAACTGCCTTGGTTAGCAACAGAAATTTTGGGTCCAATTGTGGTGGTAAGTCGAGGACTATCTCTGCCTTCAATTGCAACCCTATGCAACCAAAAATTCAGAACTATCCCTGCCACAGGCAGAATTGTTGCGTTAAGTTACAAGCAAGTGACCTCCCCCGCCCCCTTACATATGACTGTGGAAGTTGTGAGTGAAGGGGGGATGACTTCTCTGTTTAGCATTATAAGAAGCAACTTTAAGAAATGTTCCTCCTTCGTTTGGCAGGATGCCTGTAGTTCTTGTTGGCAATAAAGCTGATCTGTCCTTAGAAAGGTAAGAACTTTTGTCTATTGCTTAATAAATGATAGCTGAGGAATAAGAATAGAGATAGCTTCAATGTCTTTAAAAGATTGGCTGTAATCTCAGTCATTTTTTCTTTCTAAAGGAGTCTGCCCTCTAGAATCAGAGCAGACAACCTTCCTGGAAGAATTTTGGAAGTTTTGGAGCATGTTTGCAAAAAAAAAATTGCAGTGCACAGGAACAGGGGGGGTGTAATTTTAGTTACTTATTCCTAAAGGGGGTTTCTTCTTCCATTCCCTCACCATAAGTTCTAATCTCTCCTGGCATTTTTAAAAGCAAGCTTAGAACAAAGGTTGTCACTGCCTTCTCTCAGGATGTGCTTTGATTTCCTTAATAATCCTGAAAACCTTTTCTCAAATTTTACATACTTTCTTTTGACTGACATTCCTGGGCAGAAACGTTTTTTCTCTGCTTTTATGAATAGCACACTGTATGTACCAATGGCTCCATTCTCATTCCTGCCATTCCAAAGAAGAATTTTATCTTAATTGGCCCCTTTTGTAAATAATAATAAACTGGTGGATCATGCTCTAGGGATAGGGCTGTGTGTTTCTGAAATGTTTATATCAAATCTTGTCTCTAGAGAAAAAAAATAGGTACATTGGTTTTTTTAATTTTATTTTATTCAGAGAGTTAAGGTAAAATACAAACTTTTTTAAAAAAAGAAGAAGAAATTTTACCAAAACAACAAAAATACACAAAATATTAAAAAGGAAAATATGCATTAAAAGAGCAAAAGGCAGAAACACACACACACACACACACACACACACACACCTTATCCACTCTAGTAGAATATTGATAAACATATTGCGTAATATTAGTTCCTCCCATCCCTGGGAAGCAGGCCCCAAATGTATAAACTTCTATATTTATTTACAACCAATTTGACCTGTCATCTATCTACTATGTATAAAAACAAACTGGTTAACAAACTATGTGTAAGAACCAACAGCAAAGTTAAACTTCAAAGCCTTCTGTTAACAATCTATTATTGTATTTAACTCTCATGGCTTCTTATCTGCCATAAACCAGTATAGTCATTATCTCTGCATTGTTTTTAACTCAATTCTTACAGATATAAGATTTTTGAAAATTAGCATTGAGTGAAAGAATAGGATTTGGGTGTTTACAAACTGCCTTATGCTGAGTAGAAAATAGTGTAGGGAAGTCCTACAGTAGTGTTGATCTGTTACAAACTTTATGCTGTGATTCTTTTTAATTAAATTTTAACAAGCAATATGGGATAACTAAAAAGGTAAAGGTAAAAGTTTCCCCTGCCCAGTCAAGTCCAACTCTAGGGGGCAGCGCTCATCTCTGTTTCCTAGTGGCGGGAGCCAGCATTGTCCAAAGATACTTCAATGGTCATGTGGCCAACATGACTGTACACTGAGGGACACAGATGTTAACATAAATCCAAGGTACATAGAAAAGAAAACAAACAAGAAAAAATACAGAAAATACAAAAGAAATTACTGCAATGAGAATAAAGGGATAGTTATTGTACATGTGAAAACTTCCTATATACTGTATATATAAAGTACATAGATTATAACCTACTACTATTGTGATTATAATATGTCCATAAAAGTTATAGAGTTGTCTTTGGTGAGATGGGTATCATACAAGTTGGATAAATAAATAGAAATACACAGACACCCCGAAGTTGACTGCAATATGACAGTGTTGGTGAGGTTTTGTTTTGTTTAATTACTCCTTTATTTTTAGTCGTCAGGTAAAGACAGATGAAGGCCGGAAACTTGCTGATTCATGGGGTGCTGTGTTTTTGGAATCCTCAGCAAAAGAAAACCAGGTATGACTCTGATTTCACCTAAATTAAAGATGGGGGGGATAAGATCTAAAAGCCATAAAATGCCACTTCAAATATCCGTGTCAATCCATTGTGTTTTCTGCAACAGACTAAGGATTTTTCACAGGTTTAATTTTGAACAGAATGAGTGCATGGGTTGAGTTCCACCTTGAAGAAACGAGTAGCTAAGAGTCTTCTTTGTCCCAATGTCTAAATACAAGCAGATAACCTTGTTCTTTTTTTTAAATATTTCTTAGTAATTTCACCAATCAAAGGCAAACACAGGCATAAAACTAATGCCCTCTAATGGATAAAAGAGGGAGATTGTTCTCTGTTGTCTCTTCAAAATAGGAGGGAAACCTTGTCTTCCCACCAAAATAGCAGAGCTCCAATAGAATACCACTCAGTGTGACAAGAGGTCAGTAATGTTATGAGTATTGTGGTTAAGGCACCAGGCTAGACACTGGGAGATAGTGAGTTCTACTCCTGCCTTAGCCATGAAAGCTGGTTGGGTGACTTTGGGCCAGGCACTCTCTCTCAACCCACCTCACCTCACTGGGTTGTTGTTGTAGTGAAAACAGGAGGAAGGAATCCCAAAGGTGCTTTTTTCAAGAGGCAACTGGACTTTCTTGTTTGGAGTGGACCACTTCATAAATGCATAGCACAACAGAGGAGAAACAAACCCATCAGGACAAGATTCAGCAGTCCATCTTCATTTAAAAGACAAAGGCCACTCTTTTGAAGACAGCAAAGTTCACATTTTGAACAGAGAGGACCACTAGTTTGAAAGAGGGGTCAAAGAGGCCATCTGTGTCAAAATCGAACAGCCCTCTCTCAACAGATGGGGAGGGATACAACATCATCTATCTCCAGTTTACAACGCAGTCCTTTCAACAGTTCCAAGAAGGCTCCACACCTTCACACCCATTTGCATGACTCAGATGACCCTGAGGACACATATGGCCTCAAGGTCTCTTTAAAAGAATGCAAATATATAAATCCTTCCATTCTCCACCATCCAGTCAGAACGGAAGAAGCTTCCTCGATGAAAAGCGAAAGGTCTCCGAAGAAAAACAAAGTCCACTTGCTTCTTGAAAAAACCACCTTTGGGACAACCATGACCTGGATGACTGAGAATCTCCATAGACAGGAGGTGGGAGGTATGTTGGGTACATTCACCGCCTTGAGTTATTTGTAAAAACAACAAAGACGGGGTACAAATAAATAAAAAATTCTTTGCTGCTTCTTAAACACAGTTGTAAAACTTTTGGAGTAACTCCGGCACCATCTTTCTTCCCTTCAGATGACTCAAGGTATCTTCACAAAGGTCATTGAAGAAATTGATCGGGTGGACAATTCCTATGGTGAACAGCGCAATTGCACCATAATGTGATGCTGCTTTACCCTACCTGTGATGCTGCTTGGCCAGTGGGCGGGTGGGGGTAAAGCACAGACCCAGGCCAATTCAGGGCAGGTATTGTGGCGACCTAGAGCCCTGATCAGCAGGTCTGAACTAACTTACGGGTAACTCACACACAGATACAATTATACCTCATCACTGGTCCTCCATGGGAGGCAGCCATGTTTTGCACATTAGTTTGCTGGAAGCAATCCATGTATGTATTTCCTGTACATATATGTGTGTGTGTGTGTGTGTGTGTGTGTGTGTAACGTATTGCCAGATGTTTACAGAAGTGGGAGCCACAATAGGATCTAGTTATGATTTGTTATATAGGGATTGGGGTGTGTGTGTGTGTGTGTATTTATAACAAAAGTTACAATCAGCTCACCTGTTTACAAAGGAACTGTTCACAACTCAATGTAACAGAGAGGCAGCTGAATGTAACATTTTCCGAGTGGGATCTGCTAAAGGCCAGTAATTTTGTTTGATAGTTTTGGTGACAGCTGAACCTTGGACCCAGATACATAACTCAGTTTTCAGTTGTAGTTCTTGCAACACGTGGCCTTATTATTATTTTTTATCAGGGTGAAATTTCATGACGCAGCCTGGATCCAAAGTTGGGTTTTTCTTTGCTAGAAATCACAATGTGGCTGAGGTCTTAGCGGTGCTTAGGCAATTTTTCTTTGGTTATATGCAAATAAATATAAATTTCTTTAAGAACAATATTTTTGTGGAGGAGAAAACCTTTCGTTACACTTCAGTGCGTTAAATACTGTCCTAATTGCATTGAGCCTCTTTGTATAGCAGCTATGTAGTTTGGCTTAATAGTATGCAGAAGAAAGAAAAAAGGCAAGACAAAATGGATGCGCCCAAGCTTAACGAACCTTTCCATGTCTTGCCTATAATTGTTGCCTCTTTTTGGAGGCTTTTTGAAATGCTGCAGAGGAGTTTGTAAGGCGGTAGCTGTAAAAGGGACTGTAAAAGCTATAGCAGTATTTTTCAGACGTGGCAAAATGAAGATGTGTGGATTTCAACTTCCAGAATTCCCCACTGGGGAATTTTGCAGTTGAAACCACACATCTAAAAAAAATGGCCATGTTTGAGAAACGCTGAGTTTACAGGATAGAATTATATTTCATTGTTCTTTGGTAGGGAAAAACTGGGAAGGGAGGCAGCTTTCGTGAATATTTTTCTATATAATCCTGTGAAATCCTGTGACCGTGCTGAGGTGCAGAAGCAAAGCTAAGAAGGAGCAATTTGAGCTGAAGCTTACAGTTTTCGACTTCCCATTTGCGAAGCTGCCTTTTGCCTTGAATTAGGCATGTTAGCTTAATGTTGTGACATACATACACAAATGTGTGTGTGTTTGTGTATAGATGTATATATAAGAATGAAAAAAACGAAGATTTTTCAGTGGTTTCTTGCTGTCTAGGACTGGGGATTCCAACCGTGGCAACTTTAAGCCTTGAGGACTTCAGATGGCTGGGGAATTCTGCGAGTTGAAGTCCTCCAGGCTTAAAGTTGCCATGGTTGGAGACCCCCGGTCTAGGAAATGGCCAGTCTCTCTGTTGATCACATGCTTAATCTGAGCCTAAATAGCATCGCTGTGATTTTCCTTTGGTGTCTTTGGTTGACTTGGTTGGGCACACTCAAGCTGGGAATGGGATGCTGGGAATGCTGGGAATGGGATTCCAGACTGAGCACTGAACACTGAAGGGAATGAGTGTGCTTAAGCTACATGGACTGCAAGGTGAGCCTTTGGAAACAAGCTCTCCAGTGAAGCCCAATAAACTAATCTAGAAAAAGTGGGGAGGATGGCTTTGATGTTGTGGAACATAGCATCTTATCAAAAGCACATCCTTTATTTTCATAGTTCTTCCTGCCAAAAGCTGGCCCTCTGTGCTGAGGGGAACTTGAACCTTGGGCCCATCTTCACCTTTTTCTGCAGTCCCTACGAAGCTATTTTCCAGATGAAATATTTTTGTTGTTGTTGTGCCAGTACATATGTTCGTTTCGGTGATGCTATTTTTCAGAAAAGCTTCTCATTTTTAAAGATGTTCCCAGAGAGCTTTTTGCAAGGCCACTAGGAATGCCTTTATGTATTCAGAATGAAATTGGATGCATAGATAGGGAAAGGGATGGCTATGAGATTTTTGTGGAAAATTCTGGTTTGGGAGGAATAGTCTCCTTGTACATTATCTTCAGTTGTAAAAATTGCTTTTTTGCATGAGTGCTTTGAGCCAATAGATTTATTGCTCTCAGAATGAATCCACCTGATCCCTGTACTTGGTGGGTGGCCATTTCATAAGGAATTTATTTTGCATTTTATTGGGACTTCCAGGAATTACTGTTTCTGTGTGTTGTTGCTCCATTTCTATAGTGTTGACTATTCCCCCCAGATCTTGTTTTGAACTCTTAAAAACCTCCACTCCAGATTTCTTCCCTTCCCCTGTTAGGAATAAATGTGGCTATTATTGCTAGCCCTAAAGGGAAATGTGTACAACTTTGCCCACATCTTTGTTGTCTCCTGATTCTTTTTTGACAGACTACAGCCAGGGCTGAAATATCTCACCCATCTTATTCTCTGGATCCTGTAGCGTTTCCCCCATTAAATCAGATGGTGATGTAGTATCTCAACAAACCTCTGTATTATTGTATTATACGTATTATTGGATAGAAAAGTAGCAGCTTGCAATCTGGCTGTCAGTTTAAATAGGAAGAGAGTTGTGGACTTCCATGCCAAAATATTTCAAATCGTATTGCAATAAACTAAAATAAATTGGCAAATTCTCTTCATGGAACAGATAGAAGGCATTTCTTGGCCAGATTTAGGATTTCTAATTAAAAGTGATCTTTACAAACGAGGCTTCATTTTCCAGGAGCTGAGTTTTGAATTTAATTGTCCTTGCACCCATGAAACCTTGCTTTCAAATTGTAGGTCAGTTAAGGAGAGGGATGGGAGGTAAGCAATAAACATGGTGGGAGGGGAAAAAAAAGGGTGTTAGCAAATCCACGGTCTGCCATTCAGAATGTTGGCTGGCTTTGCCGGCCAGCAGCTCTCTCAAGGATTTAGATGCTGAGGGCTTCTTTCCAGCAATATCACTCGCTTGGAAAGTCTAGTCCAGGGCCCAGGGGAGATGCTTAATGTAGTGCAGGCTGTCTCTATAAACTCACTTAGTTGTGGAGTGCTTCCATTGCCCGTTCGAAGAGGTGTATGGTACAACTCTGTTACACAAGTTACATGGTTGCTTGCATTCTTGGAGGAAACCCTGACCGGGGTGAACTTCAGCCTCTTTGTCTGCCCGAGAAACTAGTGTTACAAAGCTGTCTTGCTTTTGAATGCAAGTTCCCTTGGGGCTGTTTTAATGATGAAAATGTGCAGTATGTTTCCTATGAAATAACTGTTAATGCTAGCTGTGAATTACAGCGTTATCAGCAAACCTGAAGTTTACACAGTTGGGTAAGTCTGTGTTACATTGGTATCTATACCTCTTTTACTGCCATGAACTGTATACTTGTGATTAACAAGAGTGCATTGTAGAAGATTGAATTTGATAAATCCATGTTTAATTTTGACTCTAGTCTGCTTTGTGTCAGTGAAAGGCAGCCTTGTAGATGTTCTTATGACTGGTAAGATAGAAGTTGGCTCTTCAAATGGCTGCCGTACTGGGCCGATCAGGTTTACTGTAGGAAGTGATTTCACTCTAGCATCTCTTTCTGTAAAGGTGGATCTGTATTTTTGTTTTGCAAATCCATGAGGCTTAGGTTGCATTGTAAGAAGCATTATGGAAATAAAGATGATGCCAGGGCTTGTGTCTTGCTTTACACCGTGTCAGCTTTCCATTTTACTTGTCCTGCTTTCAGTGTAAATACTCTATTAAAACAAATCAAGATTTTCCTTTAAATGAGATTTCTGTATTGAAATCAAGAACATGGCATTAGACAATAGAACAAGGATTGGGAGGAAATTTCCATGCTTTGCTTGGGTTTCTGTAATTAAACTCTTGTTTTCCCTTATGGCTTCAGCCTCCTAATTAAGGCTGCCTGTACATTCTGATTTATGTGTATAAAAGAAGGAGGAAAGACATTCAAAATGGTTTAAGGTTGCAAGGAATAAATTTGCACATTATACATGTGTAACATGTAGATGTAACCATGTTTAACAAGACACACCATATGGTTTATGGCAGGGGTGTCAAACTGGATTTCTTCGAGGGTCAGATCAGCATTGTAGTTCTCTGCGGGGTGGGAGGGTGAGGCGGCAGGGCGGACTGGATGGCTCCTATAGCACCCTGCCAGCCAAATTGGGCCAGGTGGCCATTTTTTTGACCTGCAGAGTGCTGCAGGAGGCCAGGGAGGGCGAAAATGAGGTGCAGCCCCCCCCCACATGTGGCCTGTTTTAGCCGCCAGAGGCACCGGGGGCCAGTCCTTTGATATTTCCAGGCTGGCCCCACAGGCCGGATTTAAGCACCCTTGAGTTTGAAACCCCTTGCTTATGGGTTTAACAATCCCCACAATTTAAGAAGAGACACACTATGGGTTAGCACAATATGTGGGTATGGTCATTGATGCTATCTGAATTTGTTGGACATTGCAAAGGAGGTTTCCTTTACCATCATGAGAACTGGAAGCAGCAACTTGAGCTTGATGATTTCTATGAGTTCCAGCTAAAGGTTTTGTTCTGATAATCTCACCGTTAACATGAGCATGGCCTATATAGAGGTGTCCAGACTTGGCAAATTTAAGACCTATGGACTTAAACTCCCAGAATTCCTCAGCCAGTCATGCTGGGAGTTGAAATCTACAAGTCTTAAAAGTTGCCAAGTTTGGATATCCCTGACCTATATGATCAATGGCTCCCTGCCTATTTTAGTCATAGCACACTAGGCCTCTGTCTGGTGGAAAACGCAAGCACACCTCTACCTTTTATCAGCTGTGTTGGGAACTTAGCAATGATCTGTCTTGCTGAGCACCCAAAATTGAAGTGGCTTTGGTTTCCAGGCACCTTTGGTACCTGCTATGCTTTTTCCAAGGGTAAAACTAATCTTAATTGCGTCGATTATGTTATTAGCAACACAGGAGCAGTATTGAGCCACCGCCATCCTGGGTTTTGACTTGCTTTGCGGTAGCATTAACAGTCTTAAAGAATTTCCTGGGAACCAGTCTGAATCCCACTTGATTGCTTCCTCTTCTTTCCCATATCTGACTCAAAGAGCTATGGGAGAGTTGATCACAGCCATCCATTTTTAGGGATGTGAGCTCCCTCTCTTTCCCTGACATCTTCCTTATGCATTAGGATGTGGTTACTGCACTCGGTGCTAAGTCAGGGGATAGCTTGTGCTCTTCCATAAATTGGGACACCAATGCTGACGGCTATTCTTCTGGGTCAAGAGGGGGCAACTGGTAACCCTCCAGATGGCTGAATTATAATTGCCAGCATTTCTCTCCACTGGCCCTGCTGGAACTTTAGCATCTGGAGGTCCCCAGGTCTTGCACTGTTTTGGAATTGGATATTTCTCAAGGGCTACGGTGCTATCATGCAAGGAACTAGAGCTTAGGGCACCACAGGGATGGAAAATAGGGATAGTTTCATTCTAGAGAGATAGCAGCCATAGTAAAAAAGGGGAAAGGGGCCTTGGGATGATACAAGACAGAGCATGTCATGTCATGTACGTTTCTCTGTGTCACTAAGGGCTTCCTTGTATGGGAGATTTCATTATCAAACCCGTGTTTGTATATGGAAAAATTGCTTCAATCCACTAACTGTACTGGGCCTTTGCTTCCTGGAACCATGATGCTCTTCTGTCATTCTGGCCAGCCTCATTGTTTGTCTGCTTAGAATCCGCTCTGCATTCCATAATAGAGAAATGCGTTTATTGTACTAATACTCTGGTTGCAAGGATACGGGACCATCCGTTGGCAACAAGCGTACAGCTTTTTAGAGGGCAAGTCTCCAAACTTTATACTTGGGAAAAGTACAACTAAGTGCTTCCGGGAACAAACATGTTCAGAGAGCCACGAACCCCCATTATCTCATTCTTAAAATTTGTCACTGCAGTTGCAAGTGCAGGTGAGTTGCCCAAAGTTTGATCATGTGACATTCAGGGCGCTGCAACTGCCATAACTTTGAGGACAGTCATAAATACCATTTGTTCAGCACAGTCATAACTTTGAAGGGCCGTTAAGTGAGGGCAACCTGTTTGCTATAAATAGGCACATTTCAAACATTTTTGAAACGATGTAATTTTTGAAACCATGTAATATATATATACATATATAATGTGTGTGTATGTATGTATGTATGTATGTATACACACACACACATTAAATATTGGAGCCCACTTCTTAACATCAGGTTTGCATTTTATGGTAAACCTATATGTCTACTGTACAGATATATAGGTCCTAAAGTACTTCCCGTTTGCCAATAGGCAACCAACTGGCAACCAAGAGAACAGATTAAGTAGCTTCTTTTTCTCCCATCATACAATTTTGACTATTAACATTGATACTAAAATCAAATGGAAGAAGAATGTGGAAATTTCCATTACTGGAAAGGTGCCATGAAAAGGAACAGATTGAGCCAAAACCAAATGACATTTGGTTGAATACAGTGTGGAAGCCAAACTTCTGATGTGAAGGTTTATAGGTATCTAACAAGGGTACTTTTTTTTTGCTTCTACAAGTTTTTGCAGCCAAATTATGCTTCTGATGAATTTCACATTGAAATGATTGGTGGTATCTTGCTCCACGTCAGTATTTATTACTCTATTGTTGTATACTGTAAATAAAACAAGAAACATGAGAAGATATGGGTGTGGTTTTTTAAAAAATAATTGTGGATTAAAAATTACAGTTCTGATTTCACAGAAGTAAAACCAAATTCCTTTCTCTTGGACTTGTAAGAAGGGGCTGTTTTCAGATTGTGACATTCCTCAGTAAAGTTCAATAAGTGCTTTCCTGACTGTTTGAATAGCTACTACATCTATCTTCAGTAGGCAATTAAATGGAATTAGATATACTTAACAATTTCAAATACACTTCTCAGCAATAATCTCCCAGAGTTTTAGTCCGGCCCATGTTTGGAGTGTAGCCCTTGCCACACTGCACCAAACCGGATCTGTACTTGACCCAGTGGAAATGGTATAGACGTTCCAGAAATACGTATATGCTTTTTTAACTGGTAATCTGCATCTGAGCCCAAAGATGCTTTTATAAGAAGTGTTGCTGATGATCAGTGAGAAACGTATCACCCTTCCTCTCCAGAGGTTTGGGCATTCAGCTTCCATTATCTCCAGGTATAGGCTATTGACGTTGACAGCAAAAGAGACATTTACTCCAAAATATCTGAAGAGCAATAGGTTGCTTGTTTTCTGAACAGAGGAAAAAGAGTTGTACATAGTCTCTAATTACGCACATCACAGCCTATTTTATGTCTTGATTTTTTTTAAACTTCAAATTTATGGTATTCTAATACTAGTCAAGTATCAAGTCGATCTAGAAAGCTGCTAATCCTAAACAAAAACTGCAAGGGAATTTGGTCTTTCAATGAAGGATTTCTCCTAGGAAGGAGACAGCTTGTCTTAAAACAGATGTAGGCAGAGGTTTGACATATGAAAGTTACACAGTGCCCTCTAGCGACCAAGTTCAATTTAGTATCAATCTTGCCATGCTAGGTGTCCACCTCTTTTGGGTTTAATAAAGTCCAATCTTTTGGGAATGGAGATAAAAGGGGGGGGGATTGAGGAAGACTGATTTTCTTTTATTCTTACTCTGAAATCTATTCTTAACAAGTTAAGTCTTTTAGCTTTTGACAGACCTGTAGTCTTATTTCAGGCACTTGCAAATCAGTCCTGTGGAAATGTGTGTTAGTCTTGAATAAATGACCATCACTTCAGATATAAGTCTAGATCGGCTTTCTTTAATCTGATTCTTTTCAATCTAGTAGATTAACTTAACTGACTGGAAACTGATGAGTTTAAGCAACACTAGTGATGAAACTGATGAATTTAAGCAACACATCATTGTGATAGTAATAAAATAAGCACAATAGCTTTTCCATATGCCTGCCACGTCTAGACAAATCCAGTGCAAATAATTTCACTACAAAATCAAATACCTTAAAATACCCCATGTTTAAAGCTGGGCAATACTATTATAGCAATAGCACTTAGACTTAAACACCTCTCTATAGTGCTTTACAGCGCTCTGAGTGGTTTACAAATGTCAGTATATTGCCCCCAATAATCTGGATCCTCATTTTACTGACCTTGGAAGGATGGAAGACAGTCAGTCTTGAGCTGGTCAGGATTGAACTCCTGCCTGTGGGCAGAGTTGGCCTGCAATACTGCATTATAATCACTACACCACCACAACACAATGGATACAGAATATTAATTCAGTAAAAACAAACATGATATTGTAAGGAACTAAGTTAAGGCCAATATGTTTACTTAACTTTGCTCACATGTAAATCCAGAATAGTAACAAAATTCTAGGCACTTGAAGCTTTGGAGGTTTTCTGCCTCTTATATAGGTAGCCCTTGACTTACGACCATAACTGAGCCAGAGTATTACTGAGAAATTTGTTAAATGAGTTTTGTCTCATTTTATGACTTTTCTTGCAACATTTGTTAAGCGAATTACTGCAGTTGCTAAATTAGTAACACGGTTGTTAAGTAAATCTGGCTTCCCCTTTGACTTTGCTTATCAGAAGGTTGCAAAGGATGGTCACATGACCTCAGGACCCTGCAACCGTGATAAATATGAACCAGTTGTCAAGCAGCCAAATGTAAATCACGTAACCATGGGGATGCTGCAACGGCCGTAAGTGTGAAAAATGGTCATAAGTCACTTTTTCCAGTGCTGTTGTAACTTTGAGCGGTCACTAAATGAACTGTTGTAAGTTGAGGATTACCTGTAGGGTTTTTTTCCCTTCATCCCGCCATTGATATAGGTGGAAAAGGGTAAAACGGGTATAGAAAAAAAGGCCTCTCCCTCCCTCCCTCTCTGCACCCCCCACACACACAGAGCCCTACAACCAGACAGCCAAAATGTCTGTTATAACCAGGACAACTTTGGACTTTTCTAATCATTTGCTTCTTCCGTGTTGGGTAAGTCATTTATTAGGATGACCTGAGTCGGAAAGGCCATGTGAAAGCAGCAACATTGAAAGACATGCTCATTTCATTTTCTAAGTAAAGCCGCTGTTTCATCAGATCAACAAATGCAATCAAATTTGCAAGACCCACATTAGGGTACTGTGACAGAGACGTGCATACTATACTTATCTGTGGTGGATAAGCTGTCAAATATAGTTGATTGTTTTGGCATTTTTGATATTCTAAACATCTGCACCGTTGAAAAATCTTTTTTACCTCCCTATTCCTAATTGCTCCCTGAATGAAAAAAAAACAACAAGATCTATACAATTTGGTAATTATTTGCTGGGACAGATTTCTGACTAGTTTTGGTCCCAGAATTCATCCGCCTAAATCAGCCTTGTCCTTTCTGAAAAAGCTCTGGGCCAGAGGTGCTTAGTGGTGTTTGGATCCTGAAATAATCCATGTATTAATATTTAAACAGGAGATCTAGGAGAACAGCAGATGTGGGGCTTGCTAATCTTTTTCCACTGAGAGCACCGAGGAAACTCATCCCATTTGCTAATCCTACTGTTTGTCTGTTGACCTATTCAGCAGAATAGTTCTTTGGATGTCCTTTCAGCAGAAATGTGTCTCCTTTTAACACACTGGCCTTCCTGCTCAACTTCCTTACAGTTAGCAAATTACACCCAGTTGCCCAGGTAAGTTACACCCAATGGACTCTAAACCAACAGTTCTCACAATGGGCTTTAGAACTCACCCAGCAAAGAAAGTGATATTAATGCAAATTGGACTACCTAATTCTAAGAGACAGAAGTACAATCAAACTCTTGCTTTTATAGAAGTTCTCCTTTCGTAGGAATCAATGTATGGTTAACTGCTTTTAGAATACGATGTATTTATTCAAAATACTTCTAAGACAGCTTTAAAGGTAAAATGGCTTCCAAACACAGGACAATGGCAAATAATAAATAGAAAACACCAATAAAACAAATAACTCAGCCAAGAAATACACACAGCATCAACTATTCAGATAAAACAATCAACAAAACCCAAAAAACAAGTCTTAAGATTTTAGTAAAAACTTGGATCGATGGGGTTATACAGTAGAAACCTCTGTGTGTGTGTGTGTGTGTATAAATATAAAATACTGCATTTGTTTATAAATACATACGCAAGGTTTCTGTTGTGGAAGTTGCATTAACTGCTTCCCCCCCCCAATTGCTTATTTTATAGAGCAAGACTGAACCAGAAAACACTAAAACATATACAATAGTTTTAAAAGGTCATGTAGTATAAATTACACAGAAGCCACAAAGCTGTGATGAAGGTACTAGCTGCTTTTTATAAGCTACAACTTCGGATAAAACTAAATTGCTATCGCCCTTGATACGCTTAAAAATCGGTCACTTAAAAGGAAAGCAGTGATCTCATCATGAGGAGGAATTAAATATTGATTTAACTGAAGTTAAACATTTTAATTGACATTGTATATAGAGTAGACATTTTAACAGAACAAGAAATGCTGGTTCAACCTCCATTTTTGAACATATATAAATCTAATTTTCATAGAGGTTTGAAACTCTTTCCAGTTATAGCCATGATGGATAATGTATCAATTCAGGCCACAGAAAAAGGCCTATGAGGATCTTCCATCATCTTTTAAAAAAAATAGCACGGGTCACCCTAGGAGGAAAGAGCAATTTTATAATAGAGATGGGAGATTTTGTCTCTACCTGTCAATCTTGTGAGGTAGTCCAGATAAAATGCATATTCAGGACAACTACTTCTGTCTTTATTGTAAGGTTACATTAAGAGAATCTTGCAAGTTTGAAAGTGCCACTCCCTCCCTCCCTTTCCTTTCACTCTCCTCTCTTGCAATAGGTGGTTAAGGCTCTATGATGCATATGCAGCCCCACTTTTGATATAGAAAGAATGGCTGCATCATCAGTAGCCATTGGGTTAAGAGGAGTAACGCTTGAGTTGTCAAAAACAAGCCTCAACTATGTTGTTCATATGAAGATTGAAAAGAGACAGAGCAAGATTGCATCTTTGCTTGACTTCTTGACAGGTAGCAATAAGTTCTGTCAGGTCCCCATTACTATCACCATTGAGCTTTTATGATACCTGTAGTGTCTTCGTGTAATTGTATAATCAATGCAAGTAGATGGCAATTTAATTGTTGAGGCTGTTAATTTTGTCATGATTTTCTCTTGGGATATGGAATCAAATGCCACCTTTAGTTCTAGTAAGGTGAGATAAAGGGCTCCGTTTGGGAGATTATCAATGGCAAAGCAAGGATGGGCAGCGAGAGGCCGTCCACCCCAGGTGCAAGCAGTAAGGGGCTGCATTGTCTGCAATTTAGGGATTACAAGGAGACTATTCTGGAGGATTGATGGTGGGGATGGAGTTGGGTTACTTTTGGCAGCATGTTGATCAGCTGTTTTGACAGTTGGCACTGTGGCACAGCAGCACCAAAGGTGAGGGTGTTAAAAACGATCCCATTCCGGGCGTCAAGTATGCTAGGTATGCTACTGTACAGCATTTCTTTGCTAAATGGTGTAGAATTATACACTGGGTTATTGTTGAATATTCAAACCTGAAACCGGCCTGCTTAGAAGCTGGGATATTCTCAGAAGGTGGAAAACATTTTTCTTGGGCCTTCAGAATCATGTCCAATGTATCACCTAAAGAATTTCTGAGATTTGCTGGTGCCTATTTTTAAGATTAGTTGCTTGGCATAGTGTAAGGAAACTTATTACATGTAGATGTGAGCTGAAAAAAATTCTCTCCCTCTCCCCAAATAACATTCATTGCTGCTTCAGTGATCAAGTTGTGATATAAACACACACAGGTAGTCCTTGACTTGCAACCACAATTGAGCCCAAATTTTCTGTTGCTAAGCAGACAATTGTTAAGTGAGTTTTGCCCCATTTTACTACCTTTCTTGCCACAGCTACTAAGTGAATCATTGCAGTGGTTAAATCAGTAACACAGTTGTTAAGTGTATCTGGCTTCCCACGGACTCTGCTTAGATCCCGGGATACTGCAACCGTCATAAATATGAGCCGGTTGCCAAGCGTCAGAGTTTTGATCATGGGGATGTTGCAATGGTTGTAAGGGTGAAAAACAGTCATAAGCCACTTTTTTTTAATGCTGTTGTATCATTGGTCACTACATGAATGGTTCCAAGTCAAGGACAATATGTATGCTGTAATTCTATATTGTGAGTCTTGAATAAGCAATCCAGACTGATGCACAACAGATAGCTTTCAGGAACACAATATTTTTGTGGACCATGATGTGAGTAGAACTCAGTCAAGAATCCTGTGGTTCTCTTACCAGTTTTAAGTTCTCATAAAATGACTTGTTTAGATATGATTTCTAGATAGTTCTAATTTTTAATATCTCTAAAATACTCAGGACCGTTTTGTGGGAACCTGTTGAGTCGGATGCACATCTAATTGCCTGTGAATATATGGCTTAAATTGTTGCACCTTAATCTGATCCATTAAATCAAGAAGTCAGTCTCACTGAACAGAATAGGACTAAAGTACAAGTAGTTCTTGACGTACAACTAGGCACTCAATGACCATTCAAAGTTATGATGGACCATTAAAAAGATACTTACAACCAAGATGATGACTATATTTTGGGCACTTGGCAACCAGCCTGCATTAACAGCCATTTGCAGTGCCCTGCAGTCATGTGACTGCAGTTTACAATGCTTTTGCTGGAAACTGGCATTTTCTTCCACTTATCTGCAAAAAAACACCATAACGAACAATGGGTTTGTTAACAACCATAGCATTCTCTTAATGACTGCCACAAAAAATGTTGCAAAACTGGGTGCAGTTGTGTGATGACCCACTTAACGACTATCATAACTTATGACTGCAACTGCAGACTCCATTCTGGTTGTAAGTCTGGAATAATAAATAATATTCAGAGAGCCCAACCTCCTAACGGCAACAGTGCTAATAGGAACAGACATAAAAAATAAAGCAAACATCTTGAGTTCAGCTGATCCCACATGGACACATTTCTCTAGTTTTCTCGACAAGAACACACAAGTAAATTGCCACTGCCGTCTTCCATAAAATGCATTTATTTTATTAAGTACTATCCTCAGGCTTCACTCCTCCCCCCACCCCTGCAGATGCACATTTGCACAGATGCAGATCCCTTGGATCAAAGTTTTTTAATCAAACTCTGAGACTGACTGTGACTGAGCAGTCTGCGCCTGGTACAGCCATGTAAGAATTTGAAGGCCAGAGGCTGTGATCAAACATTAGGTAGTGATCTTTTGGATCACTATGTCTGTGTGCGCGTGTGTGTGTGGAGATGCTTCATGGCTAAATATAGCTGAGTTGGATGAGTTCCCATTGTCCTTGGGAGGCCAGCTGCCTGCAGTCCAACCAAAGACTCAGCATGGATAGCACCTGTAGTACACAGGATACACTAATCTGCTTGATGAGAGGCCAAAATATTAGTGACATGGGAAATGCCATGTCAAGTCCTAGTGGTTGCTGAAGCTGTAGGGAGAGTGACAAGAAACATATTCAGAATCAGTGTAAAGTACCATTCTGAAGTTTTTATTAATGACCCAATACCACGGATAACATAAGCAATAATAAAGAACATTAAGCATTGCAAAAACATGTTACAGGTAGCCCTGGACTAATAGTTCATTTAGTGTCTGTTTGAAATTACATCATCACTGAGAAAAGTGACTTATGACTGATTTTCAAACTTATGACCATTGCAACATCCCCAAGGTCATGTGATCAAAATTCGGAAGCTTGGCAATTGGTTCATATTTATGACAGTTGCAGTGTCCCAATCTATCATCCTAACCTCTAAAAGAGTCCTGTCTCATGCTCCAGAAAACCTTTTTTGAAGAATAATTGTTTATTATAGGAGGTGGGGGTATACACCATTCTTCTTTAGGAGAAAACACACACATATAAAGCAAGTAGCTTCATACTCCTCTCCAAATGAAGTAAAAGTATAAGTATAAATAAAAAATAGCAGCACTGTGAAATGAAAGCTAATACCGTAATCATGAATAATACTTCAGTGGATTTCCAAAAACAGAACCAGCTCAGCTGAGACAAAACAATAAAATCATTTTACCCTATTCAGTCCTCACTTCTGAAAAGCAAAGGTTAATGACTCATGCCCATCCCACCACTTGGTTAGCCTTTTGCAATGAACCATTCATTCATTTATTCATTCATTCGTTACCCATCTTACCAAGGCGACCCCACATGGGGTTATTTGTGAAGACCCCCTCAGAAAATGGCTGGTTCAATTTGGTGTAAACTCTTCTCCAGATGAACTGTCAATATAGTCAAATCATGTTAATACATGTTGGAAATACCATTACAAAGGAGGAACAACTCATCCTCATGATGGTGAAGTTAAAACAAAAATCCAGAAAAGTGTTGGAAAAGAATACATCAAAATATTTTGAAAATTCTCAAAATAAAATTTACATTGAAGCCACAAATATTTTATTAGACATAATTCCAGAAAACATAATTGAGAAACACAGTTGAATAAGACATGTACTGACAAGTGCAAGAACAAATATGGTACAACATTGGAAAAGAGGAACCTGGCCGATGGGCAACTAAAATGTAAAAATATGAGCATTAGCAAAATGAATAGTATCTAGCAGAGTTCCCCAATCTATGTGACTTTGTGGATGGGGGTGGGGAAAGGGGGGATGGTTCTGCACAAATAGAGCATGCTTTTCCACTTCTCATGCATGTGGGGATTGAGTGCGCACACATGCGCTCACCCGCCACTTCCACAGCCCGGTTCTGAAGGGCTCAAGGCCTGGTAGTGGACCATGGTCCGGGGGTTGGGAGCCCCTGGTATACAGGGTATAGCAAAAGTCAAGCTTCATAGAAAATTTATTATAAATTACATTAAATGTTTGAATTGTCTGCCATTTTCTTTTAACTCTTACTTGTTTGATGCATGAATCTTTCAACATTCCTAAGTACAGTACAGCAACATTTTCTCAGGAAAAAAATAATAAAATATATAGAGTCTGACTTTTGGTATATCTTGCATATCCATAAAATGATATTATCCAGTGGTCCAATGGCTAAGGCACCCAGCTAGAAACTACGAGATGGTGAGTTCTAGTCCCACCTTAGGCTTAACTGCTGGCTGGGTGACTTTAGCCAGTTATTGTCTCTCAGCCCAACACACCTCACAGAGTTGTGGGGAAATAGGAAGGAATATGAAGTATGCTCACTGCCTTGACCTGTTAATAATAAAGGTGGAATTTAACCAAATTTATGGTTCACTGTAAAGAATAATTATCTACACGCAGTCACTTGTTGGCAAAACAAGAGAATGATTTATTAGAAAGTTTTCCATTATCTATTAATCTATCTAATTATCTAACTGTCCGTCTGTCTGTCTGTCTATCTACTATTTATTTAAACCATTTATACAGCAGCCCATCTTTCAACCTACTCTGGGAGGCTCCTAATCAAAAATCATATAAAATCACTTAAAACTATAAAACTCAATTAGTTAAAACATTAAAAAATGAAACAAAAACCTTTGTTTTATTCTACTGTCACTATCTAATGTAGACTTTCTTTTTTCATTACATTTCACCAATCTAACAATAAATGAGCTTTGGTGGCTCAGGCTGTAAATGCCTGCTCTTAAGATCCAGCTGTCTACAACTACTGTAGGCTCGAATCCCACCAGGCTCAAGGTTGACTCAGCCTTCCATCCTCTCCCCAAGATTGTTGGGGGCAATTAGCTGACCTTGTAAAAATGCCGCTTAGTAATAAGCAGGCATATACAATGGAATGAAGGCTATTGCTGAGCACATTGGATTGTGCTCCAAAAATTGTGAGCCGCCCTGAGTCTTCGGAGTAGGGCGGCATATAAATGTAATTAAAAAAAAAAAAAAAAGTATATATATTTTAAAAAGATCCTGGTTCAAAATACAGTAGCCCACTTATTGACTAGCATTAATTGCTATGAGAATATTATACCTAAGAATCCCCTTCCAGCTCTATGATTTCAGTAACATTCACATTCTGTTATTCCAGAAATGTATGTACTGAAATTTATATATATTTTAATGGAAAATCTGTACAGAAAGCTGCAGTAATCCAAAATGAAGATTTCTAAAGCATAACATTATTTGTGCATATGGTAGTAAGTCTAAGTTTTACTAGAACTATATAGACATTTTCTTCATGGTTGGAAGTAAACCTCATGTTTTTGTTACTTTTAAAAATTAAATGTCTTTGATCAAATCTATCATGCAAGATTTTTAAGACCACTAAGGATAGCCAAAGGTTTAATCAAACTTTTATTTCCTCTCATATATTCCACCTCATGACTGCAAACCAAACCATCACATTAATTTATATAAAACCAATCGATCAGAAACACACACAGCATCCAAAAAACAGAGATGAATCTATAAAATAAATACATGAATGAATGAACCCCAATATATACTTTTTCAATTATGATAAAAGCAAAGCACCAGTTACAATGTTGCATGAACCAGGCCCAACAGGCCTTTTAGCAATTCCTTACTAGAATTTCCGAAAATCACTACCCCTGACATTACAAACACTTCATAATATTTACATTTAAAAATTCCCAGAACAAAAAGGCTGAAGCTAATTCATTGAAGTAGGTTTTGACAACCTGAAAGGGCCTATTTACCAAAATATCTGGCTGCATCCAATTACTTCACAGGGGCAGCATGTGGAAAACAAAGGCATTCTAGTTTTTGATGACCGAATATGAATGCAGGGACGAGAGGGGACACTTTTGAAGGTCAGTTCCCAGAGACCATATTGGTGTCTAATATTAACATTAGAAGTGTGCAGTATTTTGGAAATAATTAGGAATGGAGGCTTTAGAATGAGCAAAGGCCCAATAAGTGTATAAAATCTGCACCTCTTGAAAGCAGCTGTGTCTTTTTCTGGGGTTGGGTGACAGCCTGCTGAGAAATAACCTGGCTGCACTAAGGAGCTACAACAAGGAGCTAACATTTAACGTCCGTACACTCTAAAGCGTCCATGCGGACTCCAATCCACAACATTGCACCGCCTGAATACGTGTATATACCACACCCCCCAACATTGCACCGCCTAACTACGTGTGCACACAGCACACACACACACACACCCCATCTCAAAAAGAACTTTTTACAGCACGGTGCAAAAAAAAGCATGTTCTTTCCACGCGGAGATCTCCGATTGAACCGGAGGGAGAATCGGTCCTGTCGGAAACTGTATAGATAGAGCCTCGACCAGTCGGGGTCGAACTACCCGACCTAGAAGGGGTCGATTCAATCTAATGCAGCTCCTTACGTTGGGCATCCTCCTCCCAGATCTGGGCAGCCAAGATCCATAGAGATCGACTTGGATCCATTTCCTTGGAAGGCGCCGGACAAATCGAGGTGCAGAAATCGTTCGAAAGACAACTCCCAGCTCCCCCCCCACCCTCCCCAACAGAGTCCCGGGGAAGAGTTGTATAAGCTACGACCGCTGGAGGGCGCAGCGGGACCTCACTTGGAGAAGTCCCCGAGGTCGGCGTCTGAGCGAGCGAGCGCCCCCTTTTGGCCTCGGCAAAAAGCCTTTTTCCGTCCACGGCTCGGGCCAAAGTGTCCTGGATCTTCCCCTTTTTATTGTTGTGTTCCTCGGGACGTCCTTCGCGTGTGCGAGGAGGAAGCCGTGGCGCTGCCGTCTTCTGAGAGAGGTGCACCTGTCCCGCTCCTCTCCCGCCAGCTCCCGGCCAGGGTGGAGAAAGGAGGAAGGGACCTCTGAACCCATCCCACGTGCTTTTGTAACCACCCGGCCCGGGCATCTGAGGGTTAAAACCGGCGAAGTGATCCGCCCACCGAAGCGTGCGCTGCGGCTCCGTACGGGCGCGTTGCTCACTTCCCCCGCGCCATTTCGGCGTCTCCTTCCGCCGCCCGAGCTTCCAACACAAAATAAGTACTTGGGGGTTGCTTCCTTTCGCGAGGCCGTCGCAACCATCTCGCGCCGAAGGCGAGGGGCTCGAATTGGAGCAGGGCGTAAGCTGGTCCCTTCCCGTCCAACGGGCAGAGGAAGCGGAGCGAGAAAGGGGGTCGAAGAGGAGGGACAAGTCCCTAACTCCGGGATTCCACCCTCCCTTTTGCATAGGAGGAGGAGGAGGTGGGAGGGAGGGGGAGGTTAAGCAAACCCGGAGCTGGCCCAGCAGGACCTACTTTCCTCTCTGAAAATGGCTGCCTCGGTGAACACTTTCTGTTCAATTCCTTAAAGCCCTTCGTTGGGTTGGGGGGGCGAGTGGAGGGGGGGGGATAAAGCTCAGCCACCGATGCTTTTTTGACTCCCGTTCTCTGCTCGAGCTGAGGATTAGAGTGCGAAGGGAGCAGGTGAGAAGTTTAAAACAAAAAAAACAAAAAGGGAAGGAGAGAGCGAAACAGGAAAAGAAAGAGAAGAGGCCTGGAACAGAAGCTAGGGAGGAGATTAAAAGGGGGGGGCGGACAAAAAAAGAAGGGGAAATTCCCCCCGGCCCATAACACTGAGCAAAGCTTGGGTTGCGGCGGCTTTTTCTTCGCGAGAGAGAGAGAAAGAGAAGAGGGGGGGGCCCGATGAGGGCATTTAGCCTGCTGGGGGGGGAAGGTTCAGGGGTGCAAATGGTGATGGTGATAAGCTAAGGCTCCGGGTTAGTTTGAGGCGGCGAGGGCCACATCGCGAGGGGGAGGTTTTGCAAGGCGGGGACGGAGGCAAAAGTATGAACGTTCCAGCGGACGGGAAACTCTGAACGTTCGCTTTCCCTCCATTCGCTCCCCCTCCCTCGGGAAAACCTCAGCGTTCCATCCGGAGGGCTCCGGCGTTCCATCCGGCCTCCCAAGCGGTCTGTTTTGGGCGCCTCGTTTAGAACACGGGAGTGGGGGGGGGGGAGTGGGAGGTCTAGGAAGGGCGACCGAGGCAGCCCCGAAAGCAGGGATCTATCTCTTCCTCGGATGCGGCTGCTGGAAGATCAAAGGCAAACCCGGAGCTCCCTTTGTGTGCCGTCCTAGGAAGATCTGGCTCGTCGCTCTTTTCTTTTGCCTTATTTTGAAACTCCGAAGTATCGTGGAAGGAAGCCGAAGCACCCTCTGCCTTGTGTAAGGGGGCTGGGCTTCCTGGCTTTTTTTGTCTCCCCCCCCCCTGGGTGGAGAAAAATCTTCGGATATTTGGATTTCGCATCCTTTCTAAACCTTTTTTTAAATGTGTTTGCGGGTTTGTGTGTTGTTTTTTTCCCCTGAGTATAAGTAAGCAACCAGCATCTTATTGGGCATCTTTTTTTTCTTTTTCTTTTTTCTTTTTGGAAAGGAGGGGACAAATGCAAAGCTTTCCTTTCCCCCCCTTTTCGATTTTTGGGATAATGATTTCTGCTGTATCTTGCCTATGGATTTTGGCGGGTGAGAATTTCTGGATCGTCTTGTAGAAGAGAGAGGTAGGTGAGGGTTTGCATTTTTTTCTAGCCCCAGTGTTGATTCCTTTAACTGTATTTGAATATCAATGCTCTTTGTATCTTGAGGCTGTATTTACTTCAGACTTTACAATCTTTGTTGATTTATGTAACATTTTGGTGCATGAGAAAAAATCTGTTTAGAAAGTGTTCAGGAAGGATGCATGGTAAAAGGCCTTAGAATTAAACTGATCACAACAAGCAAACTGAAAATATGTCTATGTACCCTTTAAGCCTAGGCCTCATGTTTCCATTGGGTTATATAAATAAGTGACTGTGTGGTGGATGATGGTATGGTGGGAGGTATGGCTCCCTTTACATCCTTACTGAAATAATTGAGTTATGTATTTTTCAGGAGGAGGATCTGTTAATTTATTTTCCTGTCCATTGCATATCTGCTGGTATGTTTTGCATAAAGAATTAAGCGGGGGAACTGTATTTGTGTGTGGGGTCAAAATGGTTGGTCTCATTGTATGCTTCTAAAGGGGGGGGAGAGATAGAATTAGAAAGCATTTAACACAGAGGTGGAAGTGTTCATTCCCCTCCCATTAATTTAATTTACATATCTGTTTTGTTTGGGGATTTGGATTAAAATGATAGGGTCAGTTTTTAATGTCTAACTGGATGTTTCTTAACTCAGCTGCATCTGTGTGATGGGGTTTGTTTAAATGAAGAGCTTAACTGCCCAAGAGGTTATGGCTGTTCCTGGATGGAGTCGCTCCCTTCTGTCCCTTGGAGAGAACTGCCCTCTTAAAAGCAATGCTGTCCAGTTTAACAGAGTGAGCCAGAAGCCTGCTTTTTTCCAAAGCAAAGCAGCCAACTGGAAAGGCCTGCTTTACCCAGCAGTCCTTTAGTGATCAGTGCAGCCTGCATGGGATTATGGAGGACTCCAAAGAGATTTACCGGGAGAAGAGAGGGTGGGTGGAGAGGAGAATTGCATTGGCATTTTCTCTCTCCCTAAACCAGCGGACTCCTAGGTGGTTTCATGCTTGGATACAAGACAGGATGGTGGGGTTTTTACTCTGTCTCTTGAAGTTCAGATTCTTCCTGTAGGTTATTCTAAATGTAGAGTTGCATGAACTGAGTGGACAGCTTTCCTGTTCTGGTTTAATTGGAGGAGGGTTACTGACTTTTGTCCCTCTGGCTGTCAAAGGGGACTTTGTGGGCCACACCTGTTGCATGGATATCTGATCACTCACAGTTGGACCTATGCTGCCTGGGGTTTAAAATATGGAGAACTTTGATTTTTCTTAACAGTGGGTAGAGAGCAGCTGAACAGCAACTGGTTTTTGAGGAGAGTTAACATGAAGGGACAGATTTCACTTGAGACTGCACTGGATGTTTAAAACCCCACTGCATACATAAATAGATTTGGCGATGTTACTACAGCCACCAGTATTTCCAGACCGTGTATGAAAAAATGCAAAGGAGTTTGCAAGTGTAATATATACTTGTATGTAGGAATGCTTTTTGACTACACAAACATACCTAGATAGACGCACACTCTTTTTGTATGACTGTGTTAGAGAAAGGTCTGGTGATGGTGTGAATTTTGTGTTCAGTTGGAAGGAGGTCAGGATATAGACCTGGTGGGGCACACTCCTCTCAGGGCTCTGAATCTTCCTTTGATATCAAGGTTTCGTGATATTCAAGCACATTGATTGCAGTGACTGTAGATAACAGATCTTTTCACTGTGACAGTTGTGCCTTGATTACATCCTGATGAGATACTAGTAGCATGTACTGTGGAGCTGTCTTTGAAAAGTTTTTGGAAATTTCATGGGGTCCAGAGGATGCAACTAGGTTAGACACTAAGGCTTCCTATATTGAAACAGTTCCATTGAGTATTATTGTTTTGAGGGGTAATGTAGGTACTAGTTGTAAACTATGTATCTCTTCATTAAAGACCATAATAATTCCCTCTATACTTGCCCTGCCTTTAAAGTCTTGATAAAAGAACCTCCTTTCTCAGTCCTGGCACCATTTGAGGTGCACATGAGAGGAGTAGAAGGTCTTCACATGGGCTGCTTCTAAATTTTGGGAGAAGTTTTCTCTTTCCAGACCAAACCAAAACATTTTTAATTAGGGAGTCCCAAGACAGTTTGCTAAATCATTGCTTTTTGTTTTATTACAGACATGTTTTAAAATGTTTTCATTATTTGACAGTGTGATTTGTAGGGTGCTTTCTATGTTACTTGTTAGCCATGTTGAGCTCCAATAATTTCTGGAAATAGGAATATAAATTAATAGAATGCAATAGTTTAAACTCTATTGGTCATGAAACCAAGTTTATGAAGATATGGAAACCAGAAAAGAAATGGAAGACACCTTACTGTCATTCTGCTGCTTTTTACTAAATCCTCAAAGGAAACAAAACACGGATGAAAAAAGCCTAGTTGAAATGCCTCCTGAAGTTTCTTGAAGAAAAATATATATTAAAGAAACATTCCACGGAAAATATGAACCTTTGCTTTGGGGATTTTGGCTATATCTGAATCCAGACCATTAAGTATAGTGTATTCCTATATGTGCATACAATCCAAGGCTCTGAGGTCAGTTATGAACATTACAATATAATATCAGTGAGTTTCTACTATTTATTGAAGTTTGGCGAGGTAGAGTTTTCAAGCTGTTTACTTACTACTAGCAGAATTTGATGCTAATTGCTTTATTTCTGCTGTATCTAAAGAGTGCTGCAATCTAAATGTGCATTGGTCCATGAAACTTGTTATGCAAAGTCCCAGCCTGAGGTTCTTGGTTTAAATCTGTAATCGTTTTATTATTGAGAGATCCTATAGAAAAAATTTGCTTTTGAGGAGTTCTTTGTTTCTTCACACTTGATAATTGCATATACTTATTGCCAAATTTTGGATACCAGTCTCAACCTATCCTATAAGCTGAGAACTATTCTTTTGGAATGACAAGTTGGTACTTTTATCTTTTCCACTTAAAAGTTTTGGGGGAAGAATGTTCTGTTAAGTTTTCAACATGACATAGAATAACATATATGTAATTTACACAGTATGGAATGAAGAGAGAAAGCAATTTGATATAGCCTAATTGAATATGATGACATCAGCAGAATTTTCAGCATTTTATCTACTGACCCTACTTGTATACTTGGTCAGTATATATGAATAGGAAGAGAGTTGGATTGTTATGTAGGCAGATGGGGATGCTGGGACTTATGCAGATAGCCCTTAATTTGGGACTACAATTAAGATCAGCAACTGAGATCAGTTTATTTTTTAGATATTTTTCATGGTGTCATTAAGCAAATAAATTACATGGTTATTAAGCAAATGGCACAGCCGTTAAATTATTGTTCCAAGTGGGTGTTTTTTGCCAGAAATTGGCAAAATGTCGCAAATCAAGGTCATATGATTGTGGGACACTGCAACCAGTTGTAAATGTAAGCCGGTTGCCAAGCACTGAAAATGTGGTCATGTGACCTCGGTGTTGATAACATGGTGGTCCGAAATGCTTTATGGGATGTTAAGCACCCGTTCTGAGAGAGTCCCAACTCCAAACAATTGTAAACTGACCGGATCAATCAATCGTAAGTTGACTACCTGTAGTTTAGCATTTGGAGGACCATAGGTTCTGTATTACTAGGCTAGACATGCAAATGTAGTTGAAATTTGAAAATCGCTAAATTCTGCGATGCCTTCCTCACTTATTTTGGCAGAAGTAGAGAATTGAAGCCATATATGAATAGAAAAAACTCTGTTAAAGGTCGTCTCCCCGGAACCAAAGTTTCTGTACTGTAACTATAAATTGACAGTGTGAAATTGACCTTACTTGAATATGAAGTGGTAATGTGCTGTATAGGTTGTTAACTTTCTTCGATTTTAGATTCTACCTCTCAGTTCATTGAAATTTCAAAATAATAAAATAACTTTTAAGAAAAACTACGAATTCATATTAAAATAACATATTGAAGAAGGAATATCTACATCAAGTTAGAGACTACAAGATGGTTGTAAAATGGCTCTGGGAGACAGAAGGATGATCTCCAATTTATAGAGAGGCATGTAGAAAAGGGGCTCTGGGTATTTGCATGATAGATTTGGGCAGGTTCATGCATGGGCAGAGTTTATTTAAATTTCCCAGGAAGCTTGAAATTTGCACTTTTAGCCTGGCAACCATAGAATTGCATCCTGGAGAATGCAAGGAATTCCATGCAAGTGGCTGGGAGAGAAGAGGCTTATAAAGTATGGAAAGAAAACAGCTCCTCTGCCCCAATGCAAATGTCTGGATTATTTTATTTTATTTTATTACATTTATATGCCACTCATCGCCCTGTCCAGCGATTCTTTGAATAGTCATCAAAGGCAGCTCCATGTGCAGATGACTGCATCACTCCAGCCTGGAAGATTTCAATGAATGGATAATAGCAATTACAGTTATGTCTAAATGGATTGATAGCTAGTCATACTACCGATGTTTCTCCTTCTATATTCAGAGCACAAGAAACTTTGTTTTTTTTATGGTGAGAGCCTTCAATATTTTGTGACATAGTTTGTGTGTTTAAAAACGAAGTCTCAAATCGTCAGTGCTTTAAAGCAACTTTAATATGGTTGGGTCTCTGGGTATGTAATATTTGGAGTACAGGTAGTCCTCAATTTACAACAGTTTGTCTAGTGGCCGTTCACAGTGAAAAAAGTGACTTATGACTGCTTTTCACACTTATGACCGATACAGCATTTCCTTGGTCATGTGATCAAAAGTCAGCTGCTTGGCAACTGACTCATATTTATAACGGTTGCAGCCTCCCAGGGTTACATGATCACCCTTTGCAACCTTCTGAAAAGCAAAGTCAATGGGGAAATCTGATTCATTTAACAACTGTGTTGCTAATTTAACAGCTGCAATGATTCACTTAGCAACTGTGGCAAAAAGGTCATAAAATGGGGCAAAACTCACTTAACAAATGTCTCAGCATCACAAATTTTGGGCTCAACTGTAGTCGTAAGTCGAGGAGTATCTACAACTTTAATCCTCTTGAATATAGAAGTGGGAGATTCTGGGAATATTATTTCAATGGGTTCTGAAAGTTGAAGATTAGGAAGTGCTGGATGACTGGATTATAGTTGGTAATCTTTGTTGTTGAAAATGTCATAAGTGGTATGCAATCTAGAAGAAAATGTGTTCATGTATGTGTAAGAGCAGGGTGATGTGAAGCAATAATTAATAACTTTTGACAGGATGGCTTGCTTAGCTTCTAAGAACAGGTATGGTTGATTACATGGTATTAGATGCAGTGGTATTATAGAGTTCTGTAAAAAATTATTAACTCATTAATATTTTCTTGATTTTTGCCTAACTTTATTATTAAGTGTCAATGGAGCTTTATTTGAATCCTACTGATATTTGAAGGGAGCTTGAGTGAATGAACAACATTTGGTACTTATTTTGTGCAAGTCATCCAGCATATAATGAATGTGCCAGTATGAAAACATAACTACCTCCCCCCCCAGTTCATTTAATTCAATAAAGGAGTTAACTAGGGTCGGTTGTGTGATTGCTTAACAGTTGGGGTTGGTTTGGGTAAACCTTGCTCTGTATAAGGCTCATAAATGGCTCTTCATCACGGTGACATTCTTTTCTTCAATATTCAATACTTTTATTGATTTTAGTTATAGTAGTCAAAAGTAATAACTAAAACTAGGTGAGAGAAAGAATGGAAATAAAGAATAAAGTGCAGGAAAAAAAAAGAATATTATGTACTAGTTCTATGCCTGTGCTTCGCTACGAAACTATGTGATCGGGCTTAGTTTTTGGGGAAGAAAATAAGGGGGAAAATTATGCCTCTGCCTACCAGCATCTGTTGGTATTCATCTGGCTAGCGTCCTGTCGGTGTGTGAGAGAGTTGAGAGCTGTTTGGAAACTGAAGCAGTGTTTGCTGTGTGAGCATGAAGGAGACAGCAAGGAGCCTGGGCATGGCTTAGCTGAACTGTTCTGTACTAAAGCTGGCTGCTGCTGTGAAAGTAAAACTGAAACAGACTCCTCTCCTCTGCTTGTGTTTTGCATTTGGAACAGATTTCTTTTCAGGTGGGGAGGGGGAGTAGAACTCCTTGGCATCAGAGTGTGTTAATAATAATATACAGAATACTAATGCTCTGAT
This sequence comes from Naja naja, assembly GCA_009733165.1. Lineage (NCBI taxonomy): Eukaryota > Metazoa > Chordata > Lepidosauria > Squamata > Elapidae > Naja > Naja naja. The sequence continues at coordinate 151,924,086 of CM019149.1, read as the reverse complement.
GGTCATTTTGAAAAATCTTTTCTTAGTGAGCACCTAGAAGCCAAGAGGAACATACGTGCCAAATTTCAAGTTTGTGGGCTTTATGGTTCTAGAGATTTTGTGGTGATGTGTGAGTGGTATTTCACTTTTATATAAATAGATACCTTCTAAACTTTATCACAAGTCTAAAAATACTTAATAACTCTTTGCTCTGTTAATTAGTTATCTCTTCCTCCCATTTCCCATTCCTTATCTATAAGCAAATCCATAAACATCAACTTTTCAATTTTGCTGGTCAGCAAAAATGTCCATAAAAAGTTTCCAATTCATTCTCTTGGTTTATTATTTGCATTTCTCTTTAAATTATTAAAACTTCAGCCAGTTTCTGTTGCATATCCAACACAGGTAGTCCCTGAGCTATGATCAGTGGAATGGCTCACCTTTAGATGTTATGGGCGCTCCATCTCTAGAGGATTTTAAGAAGAGACTGGACAGCCATTTGTCTGAAATTGTATAAGGTCTCCTGCTTGAGTTCCAGCCACCCTAGCTCTTGTGGTCCTGTGATCGTGATCTGGGTGCTTGGCAAACCAGTTCACACATAGAACTGTTTGCGGTGTCCTGCAGTCATGTGGTTGCCATTTGCTACTTACCCTGCCAGCTTCCCCAGAAAGTCAGTGAGGCAGCTGGCACGGAAGGTTGCAAATCGTTGGGGTAAGTCTTCTCCATCTGCCCACCCTCCCTGACCTGCTTCATACCTCTTGCGTACCCTCTCATATCTTTGCACATCTTCCCTGATCCTCACTGTGTCTCTCACACATCCCTTTGCCCCCTTGTACACTCTCTCCAACCTTTGCGCCTCTCTCACATCCTCATGCACTCTCTTGTGCCCCCGCCCTGCCCCATGCCTCTTGCACACTCCCAGACACCTCTCACCAATGTTGTGCCTCTTGCGCAAGTTTTTGCTCTCTCCTCTACCCAGAAGCAACAATTTACATGCCTGCCGGCCTGATACAAGTTCTTTCTGGTTTCTTCACTGATCTTGGTTGTGGGAAGCTGGCAGGAAGTTGCCTCACCTAACAATTGTGGGATTCACTTAACAATGGCAACCAGGACTGTGGGGATTGCTGTTGCTAAGCGATGCTGCCACGCTATACGACCACATCACTCAGTGATGGAAATTCCAGTTCCAATTGTTATCATAAGTTGAGGATTTTCTGTAAAATACCTTTTTTCCAATTGTTATCTCAGCTTGTCATTTATAGTGTTACATTTTGTATTCTAACTTACCAGGTAAAATTTGTTCCACATCTGTCATTCCTTCATTAACGTCTTTTAGACATAGTCTATTCATAGAAGCAGACTTCATGACAGGTAGTGTTGATATTATAGATCTAATTTCTGGCTCTGTTCTTCAGAGATCTCCTTTAATATTTCCAATGTTACAACGTTATAATATTTTGTTTTCTGCAAGTCCCAGTATATTAATTGACATCAGGCTTGTTATTTATCTAGCTTAAATTATTTGGTCCCTTCTAATGTCCAGTTTCTAAAATCATCATTTATCTTTTATTATGACTTGCACTTGCCAGGATAACCAAAATAGGTCTCTTTCCCCTAAGAAGTTGTTCATTTTTAAAAATAAGTAATTCCAAAATCAATATTCAAACATTTATCTGGTCCCTTAATCTGTTGATAACTTTGGATCAAAGCCTTATTTAATTTTTGCTGTTTATTTCAAGTTCTTTAAATTCTTAAGATTATAATTAATTTTTGTTCAGAGTTTTTTTTTTAAATTACATTTATATGCCGCCCTTCTCCGAAGACTCAGGGTGGCTTACAATTTTTGGGATACAACCCAGTGTGCTCAGCAATAGCCTTCATTCCATTGTATATGCCTGCTTATTACTAAGTGGCATTTTTACAAAGTCAGCTTATTGCCCCCAACAATCTTGGGTCCTCAATTTACCTACCCCGAGAGGATGGAAGGCTGAGTCAACCTTGAGCCTGGTGGGATTTGAGCCTACAGTAATTGTAGGCAGCTGGAACTTAAATGCAGGCATTTAACAGCCTGAGCCACCAAGGCCCTATAGAGTTGAAGATGAACGCATCCAATGAAGATAACCTGTAGTTATGAAGGTTCCTTAATACTTTTAGAGTAGTTTAGGCAATTTCCAAAAGTGATTAGAAAATGAGCTTTGTGAGCTTTGTGTTGTATAAAAGATTCTGCCACAGTTGCAAAAAAGATAGCTAATCCCTTCACCCAAAGAAGACCATTATCCTGTGGTCTGCTTACGAGAAGCAGTCATCAGGAACACATATGGGCGATCTCTTGTCTTCTCCTTATCCAGAGAGGTTAGAAAGAATTGTCTACTCAGTGGTTCCTTAGTCTTTTCAGCAGTTTTCAGCTCCACTTTTTCAGAGTCATCTTCAGCTTGCCATACCATAGGGCATGCTAGAGGCTCCATCTGTGAGATTACCTACATTTGATAGGTCCCAGGAGTTGGGCCTTCTGTGCCTTGGGGGCAACTTTATGGAACTCTTCTCTCTCCACCCCTCCCAGTTAGGATAGCTGTATCACTCTGAATGTTCCGGAGTGCTTATGTCACCAGGCTTGGGGAAACTGATGACATTTTAAGGTGGCTCCTGTATTGTGGATGACAAGTGATTACTATACTTTTCTTTCCATTTATGATTTGTATGTTTTTGATCATTTTAATAATTTTTAAATTGTTTATAATAATTGCTTTTATATTGTAGTTTTATTTGAGTTTTATACTCTGGCCAGAGTCATTTCTGGTCAGATGGGTGGCTGTATAAATTTAATAAATAAAATAATAAATAAATAAATACCTCTCTCAGAAGTTTCCCATCTCAGGGACGTTTTCACCACAGAGATTCTAAAGGCATATCATACCTCACTGCCACAAAATATTTGAAGACCTCTTTAAAGTAGTCATTAAAGGCTATTAATCCCGAGGAAGCTACAAACAGTTTCTAATGCTCTGGAGCCCCACTGATCCACAGTCAAAAACAAACTTAGAATGGAAAAAATTGGGGACAACAGTAAACCTTCTCAACAGTGGCAACTCTCTGAAAATTACTCAAGTGCATGGCATAGAATTATCATGAAAATCACAACCCCAGACCAACATCCAAGGAATTGCAGACCTCTCACCTGGTTTGTGAAGGTTTTGTGATTCCATCAGCAAAAAAGAACTAGGTAAAAATGGGGTTACAGAATAGGAAAATGCAGATTCCCGGCTAAAATATTAATTTTTGTCCCAAGTTTGTCAAAAAGCATCTAGATGAACCTCCAGATTTCTGGAGAAATGTTGTATAGATAGATACGTTCAAAATAGGGCAGGGGTCCCCAACCCACAGTCTGTGGATCAGCCTGGTCTGTGGCATGCCATTAACCAGGCCGCACAAACAAGCAAAGCCCCCTTTATGGAATGCAGGGAGCAGGCAAAACCATGCCCCCTCCGGTCTGCAGAAAAACCTTCATGGAACTTCATGGTGCCCAAAAGATTGGGGGGCACTGATCTAGGGAGGCTATATGAATATTCTTATGTCTGGTAGAAGAAAACACTGCATTCCACAATGAGAAACTCATACTTATTATGACATTTGGAAATGGCTTGGCTTGGCTGCCTTAATTCCTGGATGACTTGCCATCATTGAAGGAAGCAGATTTTCACAGGAGAACATCATGCTACGTTTCCATCAGTGGAAAATGAAGCATAAGTGGGTTATGGAGCAAGACAATTCCAAGCATGTAAACAACTCTTCTTGTAGACAGCAGATGACAAAGTCAACCCCATAGAAAAATTCTAACAGGATCTCAAATGACTACAGTAGTTCACGTGAGAAAATGCTCAAATGTTAGTGAGTTGAAGCTCTTTGTCAGGGAGGAAACAGGCTATGTAGTGATGTGAAAGGCTGGTCACCAATTACTGCAGCTAAAAGTAATGAACCAGCCACTGAATTTAACAGGTAGGCTAATTACTTTTTCACAAAGGCAGATTGTACATTGGATGACTTTGTTTATAAAATAAATTCCAGACTTGGTATTTGTTCATTCAGGCTCCCTTTATATAGTATAGCTGTAAGACTTGTAAAGCATTCATGGAAATCTATCCAAAAATTCAGATAATCCGAAAAATGATTTTTTTTAAAAAGAACAGCATAGATTGTAAAGTTCCATAACTAATGAGTGCTGTTTAAGTATCTAAAATAGACAGTATTGTGATTTGCTATAATCACAATTCTGTGACACAGAAATTGTTTTCATAGATTTGATTTGCAATTGTAATGTGACAGAGAGCTCTAATTATTTTTATTAATTGAGATGCATGTAAGTGAAAAAGTTTTACCTTTTGGTTAGAAGAAGGCATCAGTATAGAAAAATAATCACATTTGCTGTTAGTGAATTGTAATGTTTAGCCAACTATCTGGTTCAAATAATTCGCTTAAAAGCTTTAGTTAAAAATATCAGGTGTGAACAACCAGATCTACATATAAAGAGTTCAATTAGCTGTTTTATTGTTCAAGCCTATTATACACTCCTGTCTTATCAGACTGATGATTTGCACCTGGGTAAGACTAGATAAGGTTCAACAGCATTCAAGGGAGTGTCAGAGTGCCCATCTAGGGATTCCAGACTAATTCTGCACTTGACTGCTTCCCTTGGCTCAGCCAGTCTCTCCAACAAAAACTCCATGATCCATCGGGTCACTGTTTCAGAGGTATTTCCTTACCAGATCCCTCAACACCTTCAGCCATGGCAGAGCTTCTAATGCAGTGGTCGCCAGCTGGTGGGCTGTGGACCACTGGTGGTCCATGAGAAAATGTTGCTGCTCCGCAGAGAAATGTCCCTCCCAAAACACCCCCCAAAGCAATTAATCCAGGCTGCACAGGAACACACGGCTGTGGTGCCCACATGGTCCACCGACCTAGTGGCCCCCACCCTTCAGCCAAGAGCAAACCTTACCTTGAGTAGAGCCATGCGAACTGGAACTGGAAGGTAAGACCAATGACGGGGGAGGGAAATCTGCCCCGGGGTTGCTTGCTGATGGTGGGAAAGTTGGTCCCATATTCCAGAGCTGCAGTAGTCACAGGACTGGCCCTTTGGTCATCCTGGAGCAGCTCCGAGATGACCAAAGGCCCAGTCTTGTGACTACTGCAGTTCTGGAATATGGGACCGGCCCGTGGTGGGGTTGGAAATCTCCTTGCTGGCCAGGATGACATAATGGTGCTGTTGCGGCAAGAGGGGGGCATAGTTAAACCACCACATCTCTGTTCCAAACTGAGGGTTGCAGCCAAATTCCCTGCTCAGTTGGTGTTCTGGGAAGATGTGGCTTGGGGATAAAGGGGCTTCCCTCTGCACTTGCAGGCGAGTCGGCAGGGCACTGCCCGAACTGGTGCCTGGGACTCAAAGGCCCTCTTCGTCCAGTCTTGGGAGGGGCGCTGCTTCCTACCCTGCTCCCCTTTGGGTAAGCCCAGTCGGGCGCCATGTGTTAGGTCTGGCAGTGGACAGGGCAATGCTATGCCGTCCTCCACTTCCTGCAGGGCCTGCTGGCGAAGCACCCCTCTCATGCACCCGCCGCTGCAGTTGGATGCGTGAGGGGAACACGCTCCATGTGGGGAAGGGAGACATGCTCCGCACCCATTGTGCTGAGCCAAAGGCACTGGTGGGCAGGGGAGCAGCGGCAGCCGGCTGGTGAAGTGGGTGGACTGACGAGTGCAGGGAGGGGAGCGCGTGGGAGATGGCAGCGTCAGAACCCTCCCTGGCTCTTCCCCGAAGTGCCTTGCACCAGACGAGTTCCCTGCCCCGCTTCCCACCTTGCTTGGAATCCTTGCGGCGGCACTTGCGGTGGCAGCAGTGCGGGGTGGGCTAAAGAGGCTTCCCAGAATTCTCCCAGGCTCTTCCAAGCTATCTGCAAAATCCCCCCTCTCTTTCTCCCTCTCTCCCTTCCTGCCTCCTACTCTCTTTCTTGCTCGCCGTGCAGGAAACTTCAACTGGGCTCCTCGAGTGAAGGAGGTCCGCAGGATTTAAAATTATGAGTTTGGTGGTCCCTGTGGTCCAAAAGGTTGGCAACCCCTGTACAAATGTACTGCCTTCACTGGAAAAGTTCTGAAAAATTCAGTGAGATATTCAAAGATGAATGTGCCTTCAAAATAGCCCATGTTGAGTTGTATAGCCCAAATAAACATCAGGAGCTGACCACAGGAAATGTGTTAGCACTTTCTATCTGCCATAAAATGTTTTATGATAATTTTAATGACATCAAATATTTTATAACATTAACCAGATTTCAATTCCATGAGAGTCATGGCTTCCAAATTTTGGGCGTATTCTGTAAGTTAACCCAATTGTGGAAATGCCTGGTTCAAAAATTGTTCCCCTGTAATGCACTGTTTCACCTAGTTGAAGGTTTACATAGTAGTATATAGATGTCTTTGGGTAGTGGGTCATTTTTATTACCATGATTGCTACAAATGTAAAGAGGAAGTCATATTACAAGGAAATACTTTCCATTTTTCCCTATATATAAGGGGGAATGACTCTTTAGTTGTGTGAAATGTATCAAAAATAATGGGTGTTTTTCTTAAAATTATTTTAATGCAAATTTGTTGTTTTTGATGAAAAACAAAGATTTATTTAATTTATGTGACCTGGCTGTGGTAGAAAGTGTGGAGAAAATCTAGGGGTCAAAATAATATAAGAATATCAGTGGTTAAAATTTGAAGGCAATTTAAAATAGCAAGAATACTCAAAGCCATAAATTACGTTGGTTGTAAATAGGGTCAGCCACATGACTTGCCTGGTTTTTGCAGCAGTTGTTAAGCAAACATAGTTGTTAAGCAAAGCAGTGGTTTGCTACTGGCCAATTTTGCTGAAAACCGAAATAAATGTTGGTTGTGGGCAATAAAATGCTGTCATTTGACTATGGGACATTGCAAATGACTATAAATGTGGGCTGATTGACGACTGACCAATATTTGGTCACATGACTGCAGGGTTGGTGGTTGTCAGAATTTTGAATCTGGGTCATAAGTACCTCCAGGGAAGTCTGAGTAGCTTAATGTCAAAGACTACTTGTAATGCCAAGTTACTGCCTATAGGAGAAGAGCAGGAATAGCTGAGGAAGCGGAGTTAAAGAAGTCATCAGCCCAGAATCGTTATGTTCCCACACATGGTCTAAGTCCAATGCCTCTTGAATTGTATTGACCCTTAATCTAGCACCAATTTAATATTGAACTTTGGTTGACTAGATTCTTTTGTATAGGTTTGAGCAATAAGACTTGGACTTAGAATAACTTTATTGTCACTTTGAATGTACACTAATCGGCATACATTAAAATGAAATTTCGTTGCATACAGCTCTCAAAGGGACCACCTCCAATATACACTACATAAACATAAATAAATAAATGAATGAATAAATAAATAAATAAATAAATAAAAATTTATGTACTTTTATGATTACAGAGAAACTGTCTAGTTCAGATGTATACATGTACATGGCGAGAAAAACGAATCTTGCGAGTTTATAATAAATCTAAACTGCTACTTAATGTATGTTCCTTATTCTTTGTGCTGACATTGCCTTCATTTTAACAAAGGAAAAAACCAGTAGTGTTCCCCACCCTAGTGCCCTTCAGATGTATTGTCATTTTCTCTAGCCAAATTGGGATTGCAGTGGTGTGACTTCAGTTTGAATCAGAGTGACCTACAGACATACCTTTGAACTCTATGGAATCCTTGGTTATGGGGAAATTTATTTATTACTTATTATTCTTTCTTTTATAGTGCTTCAGTCATCAGGATTCTGGTAAGCACCCCACAGCAGGAACACAAGTCGTAATAAAACCGTAATAATACAATTTGTCACAGTTAATAATTACAAACCAATTAAGTAATTATATTAACTAACGTCGTTTCAAACCATAACGCGGGAGACATATAAATTTAATAAATAAATTTAAAAAAATTATATTGAATTCTTGAACCTGGATTTCAAAACCAAGCCTGCCAACATTTGGAATTGGACTATCCCACAGAACTAAAAAGAGTGCAATATATCAAACTACATAAGAGTTTTACAAAGTAATCAGTATTGACCCCCAAAGTTTGTTGTTATTATTGTAGTACTAGTTAAAGTCATATTTATGAAATGATTTTTATATAATAAATATTTGGGGGTCAGTGAACAATCTGAAACTTCATAGCTGGGTGACTTTGGCTAGTCACTCTCTCTCAGTCTAATGCATCTCACAGGGTGGTTGTTGTGGGAAAAATAGGAAAGAATATTACATATGTTCACTGCCTTGAGTACTTTATAAAAATAAAGGCAGGATACAAATAAATAAACGAAGACTGCATTTAGAACTTCAAGTGTGCAAGTTATATGCTAGGTCACTAAGTTGTGGCTCTCTTCCCATCCCTATCCCATTTGTCAGCAAATATCCTGTTAGATATTGGATAGATCCATGCTGTGCTAAATGTAGCTACTGAAGCCAGGCCATATCCTGGGTCTACAGTTTTCACTGAAAAGAGAGTGAGGCTCCAGCTATCAAAACACGGGCTTTGGGCTAGATGTCTTTGAGCTCCATGTATTTGTCAAGAGGTGTTGTGCTGGAAGAAGATTGGAGGAGAGTGTGTTGCTTTGACTTCCTGGAGGGGAAAAATGACATTCTGGCTTAGCATGTGTTAAGTTGGTCAATTGTAATTAAGTCACAAGTTTTATTTAAAATGTACCCTGATCAACACAGCATCTGGCATTGTCTGTTTCAGGGTGTTGGGAGTTGTGGGTTCTAATCATTGTGGGCGGACTTCTCGTTGCATACATTTTGGTGCTGCCATGTTGATTCTGGAATTTTGATTTGGCGATGGTAGTGTAAATGTTGGTTCTGATAGTCAGAGCCCAAATCATTAACTATTTTTACAGAATTAGTTCTGTATTTTATACTCCTAACTGAAAATTGTGAACTTTGATTAATGTGTGTAGCTACATCTTTAAAGCAATCAAAGTAGCGTGGTAAAACCACTTTACTCCTTATCCCTGAGCTGCAGTTCTTTTCAAAAGCATTAACACAGACCCAGTAGCATTTGGGTGTAGCATTATGCTGCAAATAGCCTAACTGGGAGAGAGAACTAGTCATCGGAAGAGTAGTGACCTTTCCTATGATGTGTGACCTTTGACCCAGGAACAGAATTCAGTTCTGGTTCTCATCTTTTCCTCTGCTCCAATTCAAAAGTGTCCTTGAACCACCTTGAGCATCTTGAACACCTCCTGCCCCCAAAAAAATGACAAATAGTTTTTTTTGTTGCAGTACACAATGAAGATGTTACTTGATTTATTTAAAGAAGCTCATGGCAGAAGTGAGCAGCAATCTTTTTATTCCAGTGCATGACGGGTGGGGACGGGGTGCAGCTAAAATGAAATGTAGCTAATGTGGTCCCAGTTTTCTTTTCTTCCAAATTCAGGGGAACTTGAATGATTCAGTGCAAGTGGTGATGTTCTATTTTATCACCCTGGGTCTTGTGTTTAGCTTTAAACTGCAGCATTCTTATAAACTGTATGTTGTACCTTAGACCTTTGTCCTCCTCTCCCTCTTCTCTTAAACTTCAGAAAAATAGCATTGCTGGGAAGACCCACTTCAGATTATTAAAGTATGGGATATGACCATTAACTAAACATAAAACATATGGCATCTTTGGATATAGAGTAATGAATTTTAATATACTTGTCACCTACTAGTTTTTCATTGGGAAATTATCATCCAAATAATTTTGGACTATAAATTTGAATTAATCCAAATTATGGTGATTTGCATGTAGTGCTTGTTTGTAGAATGAAATTATTTACAGTATTGTTTTTCTATTTCTCATTAAGCTGTTTACTCTTACAGCAGTTAGTGGTATCTAGCTGAGTTTAGCTGATTTGAAAAAAATTGAGCGTGGTTAGGCCTGCTTAAAACTTGGATGAAAGAACACCAAGAAATGTCATAGCTGTAGGCTAGATTGGGAATTCAAAAAAAAAAATTCTGACATAAGACAATAGCAAACAATTGTCATATTGTTGCCGGGAAAGTAAAGTAAATGGCTATGTCTATGAAGTCAAGGGACATCAAATTTGACTTAAGGGAGACCTGGCTCGATTCACTGGCTTGTAAATACTGGTTGTGTTGTGTCAAGCCATAATGTTGCTTGTTTGAACTCAGTTTCTCTTTTTCAATGTGACCTTCAATATGGCATAGTTATCAAGTTATATTAAAACTTGGTTAAGCCCAATTTCTGTTTGGCTCAGAGGTTCTATATAATAAACCTATTAAGTAACAGGTCTGGATTTGTGAGGGTCTTGTCTTTCAATCTAATTCTGAAAACAGTGACCTTACAAGATGAGTCTAGATTTTTTTTTTAGATATATGTCAAAGCAATGAATTCTAGATTGATAGGGTTGACCTTTGTTTGCTTCTCACCCTCCTCTTAGTTTGAAAAGGTGCCCAGTTCAATCTTTCCTTCAAAATGGAGTTTCCATTTGCAAGAGTCGAGGATTCCGCTGCTATGGCGATCGTGCAATTCAGGCCTAACAAAAAGTAAAACCAAACTTTTTCAGTGGGGCAGGAAAGAGGTGTGGTGCAATTTGGACAGGAGAAAGGACAGAGAGCGACACATGTGTCTCTTTAGTCATCCTGGCATCAGGAAATAGGCCCGAGATAGCTGATGATTAAAGGAGTATTGGGTTCTCTTGAGCTACAAGGCCTTGCCTGGAACCTAGGCCCTAAAGTAAATGGCTTAAGAAAAACCTCCTCTCTGTCACCACCCTCCGTAAGGTTTTAAGCAGCTGCCTTCTAAGTTACATTTCAGGAGTGGTCCATGTTTGCAGCTACAACTTTGAAAAGTTGACAGGGCACTTAGTCTAAACCAATACAAATGGCTTACCCCATACAAGCTTTTGTATGCTTTATTTTATGAAATCACTATTATTAAGGGAGCATGGGACAAAATCTCTGTATCAATAAGGAAAACATGAAGGAAGAGAATATCTTCTCAAGAAACTGCAGATTAATTCCCCTTTTGGTCTAATGTCCTTTGAAAAATAAAAAAAAGGTTTTTGAGGAGGCGGGCTAAGCTGCTTTTTCTACACGAGGCGTACAGAACCTTGCCTGAACTGATGTCTGCAGAGCACGGCTGGAAGAAAAAATTAGGTGGGAACACAGCTTGGGTGTAACACTTTGCAAAGTGATCAGAAGTATCCCAAAGGAACCAGTAGTGACTGGCCTCTTAGCTTTATCCAGGCCCCTCTCCTTTCCTTCTCTCTGCCTGGCTCTGTATATGCTTTTCCTTGCATGAATTCATTGCCCTCTCTATGCTGTTCATCCTGTTTGGCAGAGCTGTGTACAGATCCAAATTTCAAGAGCCCTGTGTGATTCTTAGTGCGCACAGGCACTTTTTTTAAAAAATTCATATTTATATCCCGCCCTTCTCCGGAGACTCAGGGCGGCTTACAGTTTTTGGGATACAACCCAATGCGCTCAGCAGTAGCCTTCATTCCATTGTATATGCCTGCTTATTACTAAGTGGCATTTTTTACAAAGTCAGCTTATTGCCCCCAACAATCTTGGGTCCTCACTTTACCTACCTCGAGAGGATGGAAGGCTGAGTCAACCTTGAGCCTGGTGGGATTCGAGCCTGCAATAATTACAGGCAGCTGGAGCTAAGTGCTAGGCTATTAACAGCCTGCACCACCAAGGCCCTTTTTTGGCCCTGAGCCCAGGAAAAGTCACATCTGTTTTAAGATGCTACTGACAGATGTTACATGTGCACCCATACAGTCCCCCAAGTCCCACTTTCACAGATCACTGCATAGTAGGACACTTGGCATTAGGGTGCTTCTATGATTTGCATATTATTTATACCACTTAAACAGCTAGTTTTCTTCCTTTTGTATGTTTGTGTCTGTCTGTATATGCATGTTTGAGTCACCTTCACTCCGGGTAACAACATGAAAGAAGTCTCTGTAGTTTTCTTAGTAGTATTTTCAAAAATGGTTTCCTTTTGCTGCCTTCTTGGTGTTGAGAGTAAGTATCTGGCCCATCATCACCCAGCTGGCTTTGTGTCTAAGGTAGGACTAGAACTCCTGTTCTTCTGTTTCTAGCCCAGTGCCTTTAACCACTTGACCATATCGACTCTTTAGCTACAATACTATCCTTGAATGTATCTCTAATATCTGCTGAGGTCCTTAAGGATCCGATAAAGATGGAAGCCCAGTTTCACTGTTAAGACATCTTATTGTATCTTCTGAGCCATGGTTTTCAATGAGGACTGTTTCTTGGAGTCTCTATTGCTTATAGTCAAATGGCCGAAGAAAAACCATAGATGGAGATGACCCGTGGGGCATTTGATTTCTAGTCCTTTCTCTAATCACTTTGACTTAATGAGTTTTGCAGATCTTCATTCTGTGGTAGATATCCTGCTAGTGCAGCCAGAGGGTTTGGATCAGAGATGGTATTCAGCAGGTTCTGACCAGTTCTGGAGAAGCGGTAGCAGAAATTTTGAGTAGTTTGGAGAACTGGCAAATACCACCTCTGACTGGCCCCGCCCCCACCTATTCTCTGCCTCCCAAGTCCCAGCTGATTGGCTGGGTGTTCTTTTGTTGCCCTGCACAGGAGAACGGAGCTGTAAAGCAGGTTAGTGGAGTGTGGAGGGAATGGAGACTTTACAGTATTCTTCCCCTGGAGTGGGGTGGGAAATGAGATTTTACAGTATTCTTCCCCTGCCACACCCACCAAGCCATGCCCACAGAACCGATAGTAAAAAAAATTGAATCCCATCACTGGTTGGGATCCCTGCTTTTTCTACAGTTTTCATTTCCTGCTCTTTCTCATCCCTGCCTCTTTTAGAGGGAACATCAGCTGAAATATTTTTTGTTGCCTTCTATGTTTTTTAGTTGAGGTCAGTCTGTATAAATGCCAAAGGACCTTGTACAACTTTGCCCACCTCTTCCTGATAATGGAGGGCTTTTTCCTGTCCCCTTAACAAGGCAGTTCTTCCATTGGCAATTATTGTTTTGAAGGAATTGCTGTGATGCAGGTGTCGCTTTCCTGGATTATAGCAATGAATGAGAGCTACAGTATTTGTTATCTCTCGCAGGTAGGAATGGAAGCTGTCTTAAACTGGCCAGTTGCTTGTGAATGGTTTTGCCTTGAGGTAATTTTCCTTGGTTGGGATTGCAGAATCTACTTTAGAGGCAATAATTAGAGGAACACAGAAGAGTAAAAACATGGAATGAAATTCAATAGACTTGATCATGTTTGGGTACAATTTAATAATAGCTTTTCATTCTCCATAAATCCAGTTTAATGTTATGCTCTTACAAGAGATCTTGGGAATTTTTAAGGCAGTAAAGATTATTGTTATTACCTTTATTGTCAGAGTATAATATGTGTACAATGAGATTGGCTGAGCTTCCCTTTGTGCACCCCCTTGTGCACCCTCCTCCCCCCAACACAACTCACAATGAGGACAGAAGTCCCTAACCCAGTCCCATTAGTTAGTTAGTTGTTGCCTGTTAGCTTTTTGTATAGATCCTAGGTACCCAACTTGCCTTCCTGGACCATCTGATTTTATATTTCTATTTATTTTAATTAAATGATAAAATAGTATTGCTGTAAAGCAACATGTCAGTTTTGATCATCATCTTTATGTAAATGACATAAGCATTCTTAAAAAAATCTTTAGAAGCATGATCATCCTCTCCATAAAGTCAAAGATATGTTAAGGTGATAGACAGTTTTGAAGGCTTAGAATGATGGAGAATTATAGAATAATGGAGAAGAGATCACTGAATTCAACAGAGAGTAATCTCACCAGTTTGTCTTTTGGAAAATGGATGTACTATAATTGGCTGTGTTCTCCATGGCGATATTGTGAGAATGCCCATGTATTCCCATCAAAATTCCAGACTGAAAAATATTGTGAATTATACATTTCCACAACATGTGGACGGAGTAAGGGAATAAACCAGTTTGTTTTAGGATTGTACGCTTTTAATGTCTGTTGCCTTACTGATTGCAATCATAGTTTACTTGTTTGGGTGATGGGTAAATATAGCGTGCATTTTATAGGTTTCCTGGTTTAATCCTAACTTATTTTTGTTATCTTGCCCAAACCTGAAATGTTAAAAGACTGGAAACTAAATCAGAAATACTGCTTCTGTCAGATTGAATCTGGTTTGTTGAACAAAGTGTGTCCTGGTTTAAGTTACGATATCAGGATGAGCATAGAAATGGGAAAACCACAAATGACTTTACTTAGGCATGCTGCGCAGTTTTTATAGAAGACGTTTAAATGGTGCATTGAACAAACTGATTGCTCTAGTAATAGCAAGATAGTCTCTGAAGGTTACTTTCAGGTAATTTATGTGAACATATCTATCAGGGTAAATGGAACCCATTTCCTCATCCATTTTCTTGTTTGCCATAACAAATAGTATGATTCTTATTTACTGAAGGGACATTAATTTGAGAGATGCAGACACTGCTTCTTAGTTTATAGGACAGAATATATTTGGAACTGGCTAGGGATTTCAGGAGTTTTAATCCAACACACGGAATGTTATATGTTTCAGGTGATCTTTCTAACTTTTAATATTGTTAGCTTTTTACCTTTCATTTTTCTTTTTGTGGAAATAGTGTGATCTAACCTTGTTTCACTTGTAATTTTGTATTTAGCATTTGGGAGTTTTAGGGCTGAGAATTTTGAGTTTCTGCTTTGGAAAACGTATATGTTTGGATTTATCTCATACTCTTGTACTAAAAGATGGAGATGTTGTAAGGCAAAGACAAACATAATCTATTAGGATTACTGCAGTACTGTATTATTATTAAATATATTTATTTATTTATTTATTTATTAATGGGACTTATATGCTGCCCCATCTCCGAAGACTCGGGGCGGCTTACAATAAAACAAACACAATAAATATTTAAAAAAGAATTAAATTAATGGTCCCAATTAATACAAAACTAAAAAACCGCAAATCTAAAACACCCCACCCATAAGTCACAGCCCGGCTTGGTAAAATAACCAGGTCTTCAAGTCATGGCGGAAGGTGCGGAGGTCAGGGGCCAAGCGAGCCCCAGGGAAGTTGGTTCCAGAGTTCAGGGACCGCGACAGAGTAGGCACGTCGTCGGGGACCGCCAGCCGGCATTGCCCGGCTGATGGGACCCAAGGAGTCCCTGTCTGTGACTTCGCACAGGGCGGTTAGTATTCGATGTCGGCAGCAGTCTCTCCCTTAAATAATAAGGACCCATGTCATGTAGGACTTTGTATGTTAAAGTTAAAACCTTGAATCTCACCCGGAGGGCAACCGGCAACCAATGCAGGCAGCGAGGGAGGGGCTAACATGGGAGAACCGGGAAACTCCCATCACCGCCCGCGCCGCCGCATTTTGCACCATTATTAAATATATATTATTTAAAATCCACCTAAGAAACCTAGTTACAATAAATTACATTCAGAAGCCTTTTAGCTAGGCTATATCTTTCCCATAAGGCCGTTATTATCTACTGCCCTTTGGGAAGATTCTTAGATTTTTTTTTTAAAGTATGTTTTAAAAAATGAACAATTGGGTTTTTTTCTTCATATTTGTTGCCTGTAGCCAGTTCTTGGGTGGTTGGGGAGTCTTATCCTCCAAGGCAATATAGAGATAATTTTTAGTAAATAAATAAAAGAATTGCAAGCTTGGGTGAAGATACCACTAGCAGTTTTACATATCTTGTGTTGGTTGCAGAGTAATGTTATTTTCATACAAGGAACTTAATACAAAGTTGTGAAGTCTTCTTTTACGGCTGGAGCTCATAAATTAAACATCAAGAAAAGGAGAGAACCTATTTTTCTTTCCCTTACCACCAATCCGTTGACAGTGAGATTTCTCTCGTATAGCAGTTTTTAAAATATTTGATTTGTGTTTGATTTTATAATGCACTTTAAAAAGCCCAAAAGTTGTAATACTAAAAGCAGAGGTTACAAGTTTTCATTTGCACTTGACATCTAGTAGCAAGAATATCAAAATAAATATGCTGTGTTATACACAGTGGATGTTTGTGTTAATGCTTATTACAATGCCCTACAATTACATTTAAGATAACATTTTAAAAAATGCTAAGTATCTGCACTGTAAGGATGAAAATATTACTTCTATGAAACTATCATAGCCTTTAGAATTTAACACTAAATTAAAAATGCCATAAATACATTTAGTTGCATAAAGAATTTTACTTCTGCCTAGGATATGCTAACCTTTATACCACCATTCCCCACTCGGGACACTTTCAGATGTGTGGGCTTCAACTGAAGAATGCCCAGGTTGGACAAGGCTGCTTGATACTAAAATCTGATTGTGTTTTTCTTTCAATATAAATGTTTGAAATTAAGGGTTGCCATAGGTAAGATCTAAGAGATGGGGCTATTTTCTTAATGTTTATGTTGATTAGGGTAGAATAACTATAAAGGTAGTCCTCAACTTATGACCACAATTGAGTCCAAAATTTATGTTGCTAAGTGGGAAATTTGTTAAGTGAGTTTTGCCCCATTTTACCAGTCTTCTTGCCACATTTGTTAAGCGAATCACTGCTGTTGTTAAATTAGTAATGCTGTTGTTAAGTGAATCTGGCTTGCCCATTGACTTTGCTTGTTACAAGGTCACAAAAGTTGATTCCATGACCCCAGGACACTGCAACCATCATAATTATGAACCAGTTGTCAAACATCTCAATGTAAATCACATGACCATGGAGATTCTGTAACAATCATAAGTGTGAAAAATGGTCATGAGTCACTTTTTTCAATGCCGTTGTAACTTTGAACGGTCACTAAACTAACTGTTGTAAGTCGAGCACTGTCTGTACTGAGTTTGACGTCCGCCATTTGTATCAACTACAGCTGCATAGTAGGGCAAGCCTTAATTACTGAAATGAGAACGTTCTCTTACAGAGTTCTTAATCCCAGGCAACTCTGATCCAATTGTTCTTTGATTCAGAACAGATGTTTACCCCTTTTGAATTATTAGGGGGAGGAAACCCTTGCAAAAGTCCCAGAAATTGGTACTGTTTTTGGTAATGTGCACACAGGCATGCTTGGATGTCATTGATTGGGTTTTTCAATATCAGAGAGGTCAGTAACCTGATCTTTCTTTTTGTTCCCGAGTTATTCTTTTCACATTGCTTATGCTGTTGCCCGGCCTTCCCCAATCCGATACCCTCTAGATGGGCGAGATTGTAACTCCTGAATATGGCAGTCAGCATGGCAGTGGACAAGGGAGTTGCAGTTATCACAGCTAACAAGATTCCAGATTAAGGAATGCTGCCCTAGTCCCAAGCTCATGCCAGTCTTTGTTTCGTATCCTTACTTAATCATTCAGACAGTAGACTAGATTATGGAAAACAAGTGGCTATAAAGGTGCCTGGCATAACCACGTGCTTGTGTTAACATAGTCCTATTTTATGAATGTATTTGTTATACTTATACCTTACTGTAACCAAACAGCTCTCAGCGATCGACACAGTATAAGGAAAAATGATTTGAAGCATCCACTTTGTTCCATTAACACTCTATCCAATAGCAGCACAAAGTATGTAGCGTAAATTAGAGCAGTTTCTTAATGGAACTGGTGAAAGAAAGGGAAATGAGCTGTTTTTTCTTGTTTTCTAGGTCTCTTTGAGACAGGATGGATGATCAGAAACCACCTGGTGAGGACCAATGCTCTGGTACACCAGGTAGGTATGCCCATTTTGGTCTTTTCTCTTGATGAGCGGTTTTAGGCAGATACATTACATCACACAGCATGAAGGTGTGATGATAGTAGTATTTAGAAAACATGCAAGCTGCAGTTATAGAACAAATGACATCCTCCTCCAAATTACACCTACTATGGCTAGTCAGAATTTTTCTTTGATGCTGGCAAAATGGCAGTAGCATGTATCATACCCGAGGACCGCAGGCAGGCTAGTTTAGGGGATAGGTTATGGGATGAGGATTTGCTGTCCGACAGAAATGACTACTTTGCTCTGGCTAATACCTGAGCTTACTCTGCTGTCCCCAACAATTTTGTGCTTATGAAGAGGGTGCATTTACGTATCTCTTGGACTACAGTTAATCCACTTCCTAGCATAGCCTAATAGTTGGGAGATGACATGGTGAGGGGGCGTGTTTTAGGCTGAAGAAGATAAACAACCTGCTTTATGCTTCAATACTGAAAAAAGACAGTTGAAAATGATTTATGCTTTACCCTCGTTAAAAGTAAATTGCAATGATTAACAGTTACTCTCAAATTATTTCACTGGGGCTGAATAGAATTCAGTTTGTTTTATCTCCAGATCAGTACTGATGAGTGGGTTCTTAATATGCTTTTGTACAGGGACAGGTCATTTAGGGTATTTACTACCTGTTGTTTTTCCCAAGAAGGGGGATTCAGCTTATCAGAGGTTTAGCATATTTTATTTCTCTTTCAAAAGTAAAATGTCAAAAGGTTTAGATGTTCCAAGTCTGTGAAAAGTAGCCCTTTGATCTAAGTCACTTTCTCCTCATTTTCAAGCAAAGCTTTGTGCAAATGGCAGGGCATGCTAAGAGACTTCTTCCTGAGGGTGGTGGGGTGTTAATTGTTCCACTTTGAGAGAGAAATGGGCTTCTGTGAAATAGGATTGAATGGAATAGGAACATGAAGCACAATATATGTTATGTGATTCCTTGACCTAATTTCCCTAGCTAAAAAGGAGTAGTTTTGGTTTATCATCTTATGACACCTCTCCCCAGCCTAGTGACTTCTGGGTATGTTGGGACTGCCACGCCCACAATTTCCTATAAACACGGAGACTGTATGAGGACACTGAGAGCTGCAGTCCCAACACATCCAGAAGCTGTCTGGTTGGGGGAGGTCTTATATATGGGATGGTTCCAGTACTCTGCTGAAATAATTTGTAAAAGTGTATTTTATTCCACATTCATAACTGGGCAGGAATGGTGGTAGCTCATGTCCTCTCCTCATGAAAGGATCACCAAAGAATTTTTATTTGCTACATGTGAGCGTAGTCTCCATGTAGTTTTCTTCTTTTTTGCAATTTGGAGGAAAAAAAACAGGCTGCAAAGAACTTCTAGCGTGATGGAATGCTGTGAAATGTCCTTTTGTTCCTTTTCTAAGGTGCCACTTAGTCTGTCTTGCATCCTGGTACCTCATCTGTGTAATTTATATGTTATATACATCCTCCACTTTCAGATACTGGGTTCATAGTTTGGAACTAAGGGAATGCCCATCATTATTTGTCAGGATACATTGAAATAGCTACTGTACTTGCTGATTTGGAGGAAGATCCCCATATGCTTTGACATCCTCAGAGCAAGCAGTGTGGCAGAAATCATGAGGCTTATACTGGGGTGCCACACACCAGAGTCTTAACAGATGTCCTCTTGCAGCAGCAGTAGCAGCAGCAGCAGCAGATGGAATTGTGTCCTCAGAAGAGCAGGGGAGTGTGGAAGCTGATTCTCTGAAGCCGCCAGAAGAAGGCCTTGTGAGAGAAGCATTGGACACGGTGGATGTTAAAGAGGAATTGCTCCAGACTTGCAGGTGAGAAGTTGTTTGAAACCATGCGGTGTAGTTTTGGCTCATTGATTAACTCTGAAACGTAGGAGCTAGATAGGCCTGGGTGAATGCCACAGGTTCAATCTGATGTTTGCAGGATCTTGCTTGCACCATAGCACTGAATGTGCAGCGGAGTATACATGGTTCTGATAGCAGAGGACATTTCTAGTGCAGGGTTGAACTGCGGGGTCCTTGGTGTTCCCTAAGTTTGGTGGTTTGGTTTTTTTTGCAGACATAATGAAACACCTGCAAGAAAGCCACCAAGCTCAGAGAGCACCAAGGTTATACAAGGCTGTAACCAGGGATAATAGAAGCCTGGAGTGTTTATGTATTATGGAGGGTTGGTGGGATTCCAATGATATTTTGATCTGGATGGCTTCTCTTAAGAAGGCTTGGTGTTTCGGTTGCTTAAGGAATCGGAGAGATTTTCATTCCTTTGCAGTGATGAGAGCTTTTTATTTTCTTCTTCTCTGCTTGCCTCCTTCAGCCTCCCACCCAAACGCTGTGCGTTCTGTAACTGCAGCAAGTGGAGCTTGCACGGACAGCGAGAACTGCTGCGGTTTGATCCTGCACCTGGCTGGACAGCGGACCTTTCTGATTTGCCAGAAGGAAAGCAGCCTGCCTCTACAGAAGCTGGAAATGATGATCTCACCCTGATTGGCTTTGCAGACAGTGTGTCAGCAAGGGAGGTGTTTGAGCCAACAGGTGAGAGTGGTGGGTGTGGGGAAGCTTCCATCAAGGGAAGCCTGGCTTTTATATTCATTGTAAAGCGGTTCACTTTTAACACACGAGGCTCCTTAGGATCCATTGAAAGCCCCATCCTGTCTCTAGGTGTAGAATGCTGTCAGTAAAATGGAACAGCAATTCTTGCAGCTCCTTAACATTTATTTTCTCCCTCCTTCCTTCCCTCCTTCTCCTCCTCCTTACCTGTGTGTGTGTGTGTGTGTGTGTATCAGTTAAGGTAAATTAGGTAAGGAGAGGGAAGCCTGATAGGCTTGGCTTCTGATTAAATGGAATCCAAGGTCTCCATATTGGACTCAGATGGCAAATAATGGACTTGGAACCATGTCTAAAGAAACAGAACTTTGCTAGCATATACTCAGTCCCAGGAGTCTTCTTTTCCATGGCCAGAACCAAGTTTTCAGTACATTCACAAAAACACTTCTAAATTTCTCCCCTCACCTGTGTCTGTAGTTTTGTGAAAGAGGTTTGCAAATAGCAGCTGTTTCTGAATAACTAGGGGTTTGAAATGGTAATTCCTGTATGGAGGTGCAGCAGCAGTCCTTGGAGTAATACGTTCCTCCTCTTCAATTATATCTCCTTGTTCATTCCGAATTCTCTTACCTTATCAGCTACCTGAAACCATAGGTCCCTCTCCTTGGCTGAACTTCTTAATATCATAAGGGAAGGTTAACCTTTGCATTTACCTATTGTTTTATTTGCCTTTCTTCCTCCAGGGCACTTCTGGGCTCATCACTGGTGTGTGGTGTGGTCAGCTGGAGTTGTACGTGCAGAAGGGACGTGGCTGAGCCTTGTGAACAAAGCTGTCATCTCAGGGATTGCACAGGTCTGTCCTGGGGGAGGGAGGGTGGGTGGGCAGGCGTTCCTTTCTAGTTCACTTGCTAGTGAACAAGGACAGAGCTTTGCAGGCTCTTTGTTGAAGGGGTTCCACAGGATGCAGTATCATGTACCATCTATACAGGTAGTCCTTAATGTATGACCATAATTGGGGCTAGAATAGCTGTCGCAAAGCAATGCAGTCATTTTGTGAGTCATGCATGGTTGCTAAGCAAATGGTTCTTCAGCAAATTATGTAGTTGTTAAGCAAATCTGGCTTCCCCCCCATCTACTTGTCAGAAGCCCCCTGGGAAGGTTGCTAATGGTGATCACCTGCTATCATAAATACACGCCAGTTGCCAGGTGGCCAAATTTTGGTCTTGTGATTTCAGGGGTGTTGTAACAGTCCTAAACGTGAGGACCAGTTGTATGTTCAGCATCATTGTAACTTTGAAAGGTCATTAAACAAATGCTTATAAGTCGAAGAATACCTGTACTTAAACTCGGAGAAACAAGAAATAAGGATATGCTCCTCTGAAATGCATAATCTAATCCTCAGTCATGTCTTTATACATAGAATACTCTGGTTTCTCTTCAGATCGTATAATACATAGAATAGAATAGAATAGAATAGAATAGAATAGAATAGACAGTTGGAAGGGACCTTGGAGGTCTTCTAGTCCACCCCCTGCTCAGGCAGGAAACCCTATACCAGTGATGGCTAACCTTTTCGGTACCAAGTGCCCAAACCGTGTGCTTGTGCACGCATCCCCAAAATGCAATGTGTGTGTGCCCCATGCCCCACGCATGTATATGCAACCCCCCCACATCCCTGTGCATGCACACGACTCCATGCATGCACCCCACCCCCATGCATGCATGTGTGTGAGACCTCCATGTGTGTGCCTCGCCTCCGTGCATGCATGCATGACCCCCGTGTGCCCCTGCCCCCGGTGCATGCATGGCAGAGACCCAAAGACCAGCTGGCCAGCAGCTGTGCGCATACATGTGCGCGCATACGCATTGGAGCTGAGCTGGGGCAATGGCTTACGTGCCCAGAGCAGGCTCTGTGTGCCACCTATGGCACGTGTGCCATAGGTTCACTATCACGGCCATATAGTATTTCAGACAAATGATTGTCCAATCTCTTCTTAGAAACTCCCAAATTTTTACATCTTATAGATATATTGGGAATCAGGACTTTAGATGGTTTTTGCATTTGCAAAGGAAGGGATCAAAATCAGAAAGGGTTCCTTTTTTCCTATCACATGTTGCTACATTCTATTTAATTAAATTTGTCTTGTCATAACATCCTTCTCTTCAAATGCAAATCCTCTTTAAATTCATCTGAATTTGCCATGATGTCTTAAGAATGAAGACTTGAAAGGAATATACGCATACTTCATTTAGCATAGGGGTGTCAAACTCAAGGGCAGGAGGCCAGATCCAGCCTGTAGGGTGCTTAGACCTGGCCTGCAGGGCTGTCCTGGAAACAGCGAAGGCCCACCCGAGCTCCGTTTTCACTGGCAGAGCGCTTGGATCACCAGAGGCACTCCTGACACGAGTGATGTTGAGCTGGCCATGCCCCCCCACCCTCCAGGTGAAACACAACCCTGTTGCAGCCCTCAATGAAATCAAGTTTGACACCCCTGATTTAGCAACTTAGTTTCATTCCAGTGACCAGATCATTAGGCAGAATGGTTGCAAAGTGAACACATAAGACAGAGTGTATGTGCAACAGAGAGATGCTATGAAGGCCATTGGTTGCTACCCTCTCATTCAGATAAAGGTCAGTTGTACAGATTTGCCAGCGTTATCTCTTACTCCAGTGGGCATTGTGTCAGACACATAAAATTTTGTCATAAATGCACATTAGTCAAAAAATGATTTTTTTTATTACCGTTGTATTTGCAAATGGTCACTAAGGTTGAGATAGTTACTAAAGGAGGAGTGAGTGCAATGTTGGAGTCAGGTGAACAAATCAAGTAGAATGCTCTGTTTGTTCTCTTAACTTTTCAACTCTTCCTGCAAACAATCTTGCCCCCAGCAAATTGTGTCCTTACATGCTCACCCTTGCCAGAATGAAACTGAACTTGGAACCAGATTTTGTTTAATGTATGCAAGTTAACTCGCTATAACAACAACATCCTGGATTTTTTTTAATGCTTTCAAGCTTTTATCAAAAGGGTGTTATTCTCTTTTGAAGCAAATAAGATCAGAAAATGCCAGATTCTGGGAATTGTTTGCAGAATAATTAGGATGAATGTCCGTACTTTTTTTGTTTGTTTGTTTTGATGCAGCCTAGAAAGAAGTGATCTAGCAGCTTTGGATAGTTTCTTAGATGAATTTTAGATTAATTAACCGATCAGAAGTCAGGCATCTGGTATCTTCCTGGGTTTTGGGGTTTTTTTTAAAGATAATATCCTTACCATTGGCCGTGCAGGAGACATATTGGAATCTTGCAGCTTGTATTGAGAATTTTCATGCAATGTCATGTGATGGCATAGGCTTAAATAGTTAATAATTTAACATTTTTGATAGGGTGGAGTTGCAGCTGTATCATTCGATGCTAGAAAGGTCTTAAAAGTTACAGCAATTTTTCAGCTAACATTTCAACTTGCTAAATTTGGACCATGTAAAGAATTTATAAATTTAATCTGGATTCTTCTACTCCTATATCTTGAGTGAAATTTAATGGATTTTTTTTCATTCAGTTCAAAAGGAAGAGACAAGAACATCCTTCCTGTTTAACTTTAAATATTTGTTTTAAACCTTAGCTGCTCTATTAGACATTACAGTATTTTTGGTCTAAATCATAATTGCTTAGAATATAAATTAATGTTGTATGGTGATGTTTTATTATTTATATCTGTATTACAAACCTCAATTCCAGCCTTGTTAAATAATTATTAAATTGTTAATATTTAACAAATGTGTTTGGGGAAATACATAGTTAACTGGTCCAAGTTGGAATTGATGCAAATTTTGACTCATTTGCATCTCTTTGTTAATTTGATCAGTGATCAGTTTCATTTTCCAATAACTGTATTGACTCAATTTCAACTTGATAACTTACATAGTTATTTGAACCAACAGATAACTATGTAAACTATCAGAATTCTTACTCCATGTGATTTTTTGCTCATATACACAAATAAAATATATAACGAAATATCTTTGGATCTTGATAGATGACAGGATCAAAATTTTATCCTTTGAGCAAGATTAGACTCTTGGAATGTATTTTTTAGAATATTATACATTTTGCATAGAATTCCTATACTCTCTAAAATGCTTTTTAAAAATTGATATACTGCTTTATAAATTTAAGGGAAGAATGTTTCAATTTCAGATTAGATAGATAGACAGACAGACAGACAGACAGACAGACAGACAAGATAGATATGATAGATTATAGAGTTGTTTATTAAAAAGAAGGGGTTAGGTTTTCCAAATTTTGGAACTGCATCATTCTGCATTTTCCTTAGGTAACCTCAAATTTTGGATGGCTCCCCCTGGTGGAAATTCTCCTTGGGTCCCTCTAGATTACATTATACCCTTAGTTAATTGGAATGCTCTGGGATGTAAATAGATATAAAATAGTTTCTCTTATTATATCAGTTTGAAGATTCTGGTACTATTTATAGAAAATGACCTTTGGCTGCTTTTACTCATCCTAGGTTAGGACTGAATAAGTGAGATCTTGAAATTAATTTTTAAAAAATCTCCCAACCATGCAGAAAATTTGGATTGGGGCTAACATTTTATGTTAATTAGATGAAAATGATGGATTGAATTATCATGATCCATTCAAAGGACAAATATTATCTGCCCAATATGATTCAGTGGCAATAATTACAACATCTGTTCACATCTCTGTTTGACCTGCAGCATTTTTGGCCTTGGAAATACCCATTCTACTACAAACAGTTATTACATCTAAGACATAATTCTCCTGCAATTATTTTTGTAAAATTCTGTTGTAGTGAACCAATTTAGAATAAAGAATTGACATTCCTTTCTTTGCCATGTTAATGGCAAACAATGTTAATACCACTATCCAAAAAGATCTTGGATTATATTTCTTCAACCAACAATAATACTTGAAATTTATTACATTTCACAGGACTCCAGTGTTTATGTAGAAAAAGCTACATAAATCATTATGTTGGAAATTATATTATTATTATTATTATTATTATTATTATTATTATTATTATTATTATATTTGGATATTTGGCTGCCCCATCTCTGGGGAGGACTCGGGGCGGCTCACACAAAATATATATACAATACATAAAACATTCAAAATCATATCTAATACAAATATATTATAAAATATTAAAATGCCCCATTTTAAAATCCCCAATTCCTCTCAATCCAGGCCGGCCTGTAAAAACAGCCATGTCTTTAGATCGCGGTGGAAGGAACGCAGGTCAGGGGCCAGACGCAGCCCCAGGGGCAGCTGGTTCCAAAGGGTGGCGCCCCCACAGAGAAGGCCCTCCCCCGGGGAACTGCCAACCGACATTGTCTGGCTGACAGTACCCCCAGGAGGGCCTGCCTGTGGGAGCGTACTGGGTGATTGGACCTCAATGCTGGTAGGAGACGCTCCTGCAAGTACCTCTGACCCAAGTCATGAAGGGCTTTATAGGTTAACACCAGCACCTTGAATCTTACATGGAGGGCAACTGGCAACCAATGCAGACCGCGCAGGAGGGGTATCACATGGGAGAATCGGGCCGCTCCCATCACTGCCCGCGCAGCCGCATTTTGTACCAGCTGAAGCCTCCGTATAGTCCGCAAGGGCAGCCCCAAATGTAGAGAGATAGAATAGAATAGAATTACAGAGTTGGAAGGAACCTTGGAGAGCTTTCTAGTCCAGCCCCCCGCTTAGGCAGGAAACCCTACACCACTTCAGACAAATGATTATCCAGTCTCGTCTTAAATATGTTAGATATGTTGTTTAATTCAAATATATATGCAATATCCTATAATTGTTCTATTTTGGGAGGAAGTTGTTACAGGTAATTCATCTTTGAGGCAAGATTTAATTTTCAGATATTCATATTACTATTGTGTGGAAATTGACATCTGGGCAAATAAAGTGGATTCTCCATGCACTATTTATTCTGCGTTGGAAACTTCAGTATGGTCTGCTGAGTTGATGTCATTAGTAACTTATGAATGAACTGCTTGCCAATGTAGATTAGCTGTGTATGATAATAATGGAATATGGTTATCATTCATTAAAATGCCTACGTAGCATGCATACTTGTAGAGATCTGCCCTGTATATTTTGGGTGTTTTGGCCCATCTTTTTTTAAAATGCCATATTTTTTTATCTGTGTGTGTTTCTTGTTTGTATTCAATTAATAAATGCCAGTGCGAATATTGATACTGTGTTCCCACCCCCAGTCTTCCCTCAGAGTGGCTTTAGTTCACATTTTGTAAGCCATGGCCAAAATGAAATCATAATAGTATTATTCTAAATTATGTTTATACCTCATTCTTCGTTAAACACAATTGCCTGGCCCCAATTATTTCATCACTGGATATGTGATACATTTCTGGCTTGATATGGCTACTTTTCTGTGCAGGAATAGTGCTTTTGTCCTGCTAGCTATAATCTTACCTTGCTCTTTTCAGAAATGTCAACACTGTAAAAGGCAAGGTGCTACTATTCCATGCCACGCAGAAGGGTGCCAGCGCCACTATCACTTCCCCTGTGCCGCGGCTAGTGGCTGCTTCCAGTCCATGAAGAGTTTGAAACTTCTGTGTCCAGAGCATCTCGATCAGGCTGTACAGATGGGTAAGTCTTTGCGGGATTGTGCCAAGAGCAGTTACACTTGTGAGTGGTTAGCAATGGTTTCCTCCTGGGATTGTGACAGGGTCTACCCATTGAATTGTCTAGCGCTAAATGGAAGTCACTTGAATGGGTACAGTTGACACAAAAGGATTAGGACAAGAGAAGTCCGCAGTGAATGGGGTGTTTCTGGGTTCAGCTGTAAAGAGAGGGTTAGGATTAGCAGGAGAGGAATTGACCCCAGTATCTTGGTTTTTTTTAGTGGTTTTCAATCCTACTTTTTTTCCTTTCTGCAGAGGATTCACGCTGCATGGTGTGCGATGCTCCAGGGGAACTTCGCGATCTGCTCTTCTGCACTAGCTGTGGCTTGCACTATCATGGCACCTGCTTGGAGATCACGGTAACGCCGCGGAAACGCTCGGGCTGGCAGTGTCATGAATGCAAGGTTTGCCAAACCTGCAGGTGCGTGTGAAGGCCCCCGGCAGGCACATGCCGAGTACCTCAGGAAGGACTGAGGAAGAGGACCCATTGATTTGACAGGGATGTGTGATGTCTCTTCCTTTCAGGCTGTCTGGTGAGGACAGCAAGATGCTAGTGTGCGAAGCCTGTGAAAAATGCTACCACACCTACTGCTTGAAACCTGCTATTGAGAGCCTCCCCACAGACTTCTGGAAGTGCAAAGTAAGCCATGTCTCTTTGAGCAGATAAGCAAAAAACGAAGTGACCACGTCTTGTTAATTTCTCTCCTCAAACCTCAATCTCCCAATCTCAGCCAGTCAGACAAAGAAGTGTGCGTATTTGCTGATTTTGTTCAGGACAAGTACAGGTAGTCCTTGGTGTATGACCACACATTTATTTTGCCAAGTGAAGCATTTGTTAAGTGAGTTTTGCCCCAATTTACAAACTTTCTTTCCCCAGTTGTTAAGTGAATCATTGCAGTTTTAGTTCATAACATGTTTGTTAAGTGAAGCTGGCTTCCCCATTGACTTTGCTGGTCAGAAGTCACAAAAGATGATCACATAACCCTGGGACACTGCAACCATTCATAAATATGAACCCGTTGCCAAGCATCCCACCTTTGATCATGTGACCATGGGGATACTGCAGTGGTCGTAAGTGAAAAAAGTCACTTTTTTCAGTGGTGTTATAACTTTGAACGGTCACTAAATGAACTGTTGTAAGTCAAGGATTATCTGTATTTGATGAGATCAGTGGCAATGCTTCTCATTTTTTCTGTCCAGCGGCTATCTGGAGGGAATCCCATAATGTATCAGTGTGTTTGCTGGCTTAAGGATTAGAAACCATGTTCTTACACTGCTATGAATTTCTCCCTTAACTAAATACACTCCATGTAAATTACAGTCCTTAAGCTCCTGTCATGTTTATAGTTATGAACCTGTTCTGGATATGACATTAAACAATAGTTCAGTGTAAACAAGCCATCATTTCCTTCCCGCCGCCTCCTTTCTGACATGGCTGCAAAAGGTGATTGTAGCGTTTGTGTCCAAGTTTTAAGTAACTAAAGCTCATGATTCCATTCAGAAAGAGAAGGTATTACTTAATATTGGTTAAAATTTATTCAAAGAAGCCAGGAACGAAATGGATTACAGTCCTGGCTCGTACAATGCCCTATTGTTAAAATTAACTGGAGTTATTACAATAATAAACTCTGCTTAGTTTAAAGTGTAAAGCAAATCCTTCTAGTTTCTTTTTCATGACGTGTTTGCAAGGGTATGGGAGATGTAAATGCAAGGCTGGAGCTTTCATGGATTATATTTGGGTAGTTTGGTGAGATGGTGCATATAAATTCATTGATTGATTAATGGATTGATAGTGTATATAAAGGAAAACACTGAAGGG
Organism: Naja naja; assembly: GCA_009733165.1. Classification (NCBI taxonomy): domain Eukaryota; kingdom Metazoa; phylum Chordata; class Lepidosauria; order Squamata; family Elapidae; genus Naja; species Naja naja. The sequence goes on along the minus strand of CM019149.1, from coordinate 151,895,244 downwards.
ATGTTGTATAGGTCTGTTTCACCAGGATTTTAAGTAATACTACTACAGTGGCAAAGAGAACCATCTGTAAACATTCAGAAATTCTCTTTTCATAAAAACAAGCTGTGAATGTTACAATTTTCAATGGTCTAAAAGATTGTTCCAGTGACCAACCTGTTTGGGTTTAAAAGATTGTCCAGAATCCAGATCATTTCTTAATGTAAGGCAGTATACCATGTTTGGCTGTGATTCCTTACTTAAAGAGTTCTTATCATCAGCCTGAGCAGAACTGATTTTCCTGCTGAAGGTTGAAAAATATTATATAACATTTAAGTTCCTGTCATTTTACTGTGGCAGGGCATTCTAGAAAACATTTCAAAAGCATATCGATTTTCAAAGAGTGAGACTACAATTCTTTACATGGTTGGAAACTTGAAATTTGGCAAACCTCAAATTTTTACTGCATTATGTAGATTGAAAACATTTAGATAAATTAATCTCTCTGCTTGGAGGGAGGGAAGCCCATTTCATTGTGATTAGGCTAGGGAAATTGTTTCCACACATAAATATACCTAAAGTATTTTAGATTAGAATTTCCAACCTACTGAATATCACTTAACCATGGATCAATTTACACAAATTCTACAATGCTTATATAAGAAAAAGTCCCGTGTACTATGGCTAGTCTTTCCCATCCAGTCAAATGGAATTGATTGCCCACACACACACACACCCAAGTAGGCCTACATTTATTTTTTGGTGCTTCAACGGGGTCTATTTACTTACCCAATCAAAATACACCTTACCCTGTCCTAGTTTATTAGTTACACTTTTAGGAAAATCCAATGGAATCAGGCTGTCTGTGAAAGCCCCCTCCCCCCCAGTGCTTTTTTCCCATTCAGAATGACTGCATTTTTTTTTAAATTACATTTATATGCCACCCTTCTCCGAAGACTCAGGGCGGCTTACAATTTTTGGAGCGCAACCCAATGCGCTCAGCAATAGCCTTCATTCCATTGTATATGCCTGCTTATTACTAAGCGGCATTTTTACAAGGTCAGCTAATTGCCCCCAACAATCTTGGGTCCTCCTTTATTTATTTATTTACTTTATTTATTATTTATTTCTCCTTTATTCCAGAGCTGCCGTGTTTGTTCTGACTGCGGCTTCCGCCCATCCTCATTGGAGTCCAGCATTCAGTGGTACGAGAACTACTCTCTGTGTGAAGGATGTCGTGAGCAGCGCTGCAACAAAGCTAACAGTACAGAGGCTGCGCAGCACAGTCCGGAGTGAGTTCCTTCAGCTGAACTAATCCCTCCATCTCTTTGGCTTCAGTTAAATGGGTTGTCTGCAGTGATGACTTACCTTGTTTTCTGGTGGTGAGGATGATGGCAGGATATGTTTGCCCTGAAATTTGAAACCTTCTATAATAAGTCACAGGGCCATCTGTCCTTGCATTCACCACATTCATGCATCATGTCATATATGATTCTTTCATCTCTTAAGACTTTTCAACTTTTTCTTGATTTCATCAATTCTGTCCAAGCCGCCTTCTCAGCTGTTCACTCTTCCTTCATGTATTGGCCTTGCAATTTGGTATATACTTTCATTCTTTGTATATGAGACGAAACTACAGGTAGTCCTCCAACCTTACAACTACCATTGAGCCCAAAATTTATGTCATTAAGTAAGACATTTGTTAACCAAATGTTGTCCTATTTTACGACTTTTCTTGCCACATTTGTTAACTGAATCACTGCAGTTCTTAAATTAGTAACACAGTTAAGTGAATCTGGTTTCCCCATTGACTTTGCTTGTCGGAAGGTCGCAAAAGGAGATCACATGACCTTGGGATACTGCAACTGTCATAAAGGTGAGTCAGTTGTCAAGCATCCAAATGTAAATCACGTGACCATGGGGATGCTGAAACAGTCATGTGTGAAAAATGCATCACTTTTTTCCAGGGCCATTGTAACTTCGAACGGGCATTAAATGTTGTAAGTTGAGGACTACCTGTATCTTAATTTGATTTTTGTATTTAATCTGTATTCTCTTAACCACCTTATTCTTGACCTTATCTCTTGCCCTGTTTTGCCACCCACTTCATTCCTACTATTGAACATTCAACATACTTTTATGTTTCCCTCACTATATATAACAGAGGAAGCAAGCACACACTTTTATACCCAGCCATTTTTAGTTCTTTTGACAAACATTCATTCTTCACAACATACCAAATGATTTCCACTATGTTCTAGTGGTATTTACACATCATAAGGTACTTCACATCTTTAAGAAACATTCTGTCTGTTTTTGCTTTTCACATTGTATTTTTTAACTTGTAATCATTCGCTCTCTTTTCCCTGTCAAATATACCCACTTTGGTCTTTGATACATTACATTTTCAGATCCATGTTCACTGTTGCATCATTCAGTTTAATATTCATGGTCAGTCATTTTGGGTTTGCAGCTGATGTTGTGGGGTCAACTACCTATAAAAAGACAATATGGCATGTGATTCCTTGTATATTTGTCCACAAATATTTCATTAGATATTACCTATGCTTAACTGATCTGGGGAGAATTGCTATTATTTGTATAACTGAGAGAGATGCACTCCAATTCTGCCAAGGTTGATTAGGTGTCTGCTATTTGAACATCCTGTAAAGGGATATCTTTTACCCTTCTGTGTAAGCAGTGATGGAACACTGAACCTTCTGATAATGGTTCCTTTGGCCCATATGGAGCTGGGCATCCAGATGTTTCTGGCAGAAGTTATGTTTTGACATGTTTTCAGTTTATAAGTTTGTTTTTTCACCTGGATTACTATTAAAATTGAAAGGGTATCTCCCCCTGGTGGAAACTTAAAGTTCTTACAAGCTTTTCTTCCATGGGTTATAGGAGCTCCCATATTGTAACTGAATTTCTTATGCTTTATGAGTACAAAAGACACTGGTGATAAGTTCAGGTTTTCAGACACTTTAGACTGGAGGGCTTTCAGGAGAATAGAACATTTCACTCTTTTAGATGAAACATTAGATTTTACTAGATCAAGGAGAGCAGAAATTCAGTTTCCTCATTCATATTGACATAGATTTGTTGGATATTAGAGTTAGAGCAAATCACCAATGCCGTCCGATAAGTAATACGCTAATACAAATGGGGAGAGACTAAATCTCTTGACCTCCAAATTTGACTGTTGAGATCATACTTTGGACATATTAGGCAGCTCCCTTGAGAAGTATATGATGCTGGAAAAGATGGAACCAAAGGGAAGAAGTTGGCAACCAATAGCGAAGTGGATGTACTCCGTTACAGTGATGATTGCTGGACTGGGGTGCACCAGGAAGAATTGAAGGCCCTGGTTTGGGACAGATCAAGCTGGAAAAAGTCTATATGTGGTTGTTAAAAATTGGCACTGATGTGATGATGGCACACTGTGAGTGACTGTTGAGAGAAAATTTGGCAATAGCTTACAAGGCTGCGTTATAAACAGTCATTATGTCTACCACAATATTCACGAAGTAGCCGCTCTCCACCCCTCTCAAGCTATAAGACAGAAGTAGTTATAAAGGCATGCTTTATAGAATTATTATAAGGAATATTTAAAGAGAAATCTCCAGTGAATGCAACTTCTAGCCTCAAACAATTCATTTCAAATTCTTCCTTTTGAACACCTTAGGCATATTCCCCCAGCAAGCAGCATCACCGCAACCGACGAGGTGATTTCCCCTCAGCCCCCAGAAGAAGTTGATGTGGCCAGTCAGGGACAACTAGAAGGTCACGTCAGCCCTGTAAGCATGCAACAAGAAGAACCAGTGCCACTGGAGACTGGCCAGCAGCCCCTTGGTGAGTCACCACCTTTCTACTTTTGGAAGTAGGTGATATTGAATCTGAGAAGAGCCATCATATGTTCATGCTTTTTACAGCAGTTGGCTAGGCTGAAACAAATGATACGTGCCAGACTTATACACGAGGTCCAATACAAATCTTACTTGGAAAATTGTTTTTGTTTGTGGCCTTGGTGGCTTTAGGCCCCAAACTGTTGCATGAATAGGTTCAGAAATCATGGAACAACTCTAGAGCAAGAAACCTTTGCTGCATTACCCTGCATACCCAGGAATTGTAGGTCAGAAGAAACCTTGAAGTGCAGTTTTGTGAAGAGCTGGACAGGGAGTTAGGTTTGATCTGTGTGCAGATTCTTTTGAACAAGGTGCGTGTTTCTGTTCCAGATGCAGACAGACCTTTAGAACTGTGCAGTGAGGAGTTGGAGGCCGCTATAGGGCAGGAGCAAATGGAAGTGGAAACAGCATTAGAGCCTGAAAAAGCCCCCTCCCCACCACCCCCTCCCCCAGTACCACCAGGTGAGTTGCTTATCTTAGATATAGTGCTAAATTTTAGAACACAAAAAGCCTGCCCTGCAGTCCAGTATTTTAGAGATGGTGAGGACAGATTTAGTTCCTTGTTTTGATTCTGTTAGTGGGATTCAAGGTGCCAGTTGTCACCTTTAATGCCTTCATGGCTTGGAACCGGGTGATTTGAAAGACCCATCTTTCCCTAGTCCCATCTACCTGACCTGATAGAACCAGAAGGCAAGGAATGTTGTGGATCTCGTCTCCTAAGGAGGTACATCTGGCGGGACTCAGAAGAAGAGCCTTCTCCATAGTGGATCCCTCCCTTTGGAACATATCCCTGCAGAGATTAGACTGGCCCCCAATTTGACATTATTCTGCAGGGGCCCTGAAGATCTGGTTCTGCTGCGGGCCTGGGGAACCCAGAGTGGGGTGGAGCCCATCAGATGGCTTATCTGATCGATTGTTGTTGTTGCCAGGGGTGTGGGGGTTATTGTTTTTATTTTTTGTATATTGGGGTTTTTTATTGTTTGTAAGCTGAGAGAGACTCTAGGCGGCCATGTAAAATCTTCTAAATAAATTATATTTCTTCCATGTGTGAGTTTGGCTCCTTTCTCCTCGGGGTTCCTTATCTTCCTCTCATCTTTCTTCCTATAAACATCCCTCAGATCCAGTGTTTTCTGCTCACCCGGAGGATCCCCCACTTGGTGCCAAAGAGCATCCTGCCTTTGAATTGCTGCCCGCAGAGCCAGAACCCCCAGAAAGTCACCTTCCATCTGCACTCTTGGCCCAGGAAGCAGAGTCCTCTCCGAGGAGTCCTCCTCCGCTTGGTGTGCTCCAAGGTGGCTGCTCTTCAGAAACTGTTGAAGAAGAAGGCGAGCCCAGCGAAGAGCCCATGGACACAGAGGTGGAAGCCTCAGGCCTTGCCAGCCCTGACAGGAATAGAATCCAGCCCAACCAAGAGGAGGAGGAGGTGGAGGAAGAGGAGGAGGAAGAGGTAGAGGAAGAGGTAGAGGCGGCAGCAGAGCCCAAGACAGAACATGAACAGAGATTCTCCCCGCAGCTGAGTGAAGAGGAGGCATTAGATGAAGGGCATGTCACCGTTGAACCAGAACCCAGTGAGATTCACCTCAGCTTTGCCAATGAATCCAAGAGCTCTCCTTCCCCCGTAGAGGTGGAATTGCTGGACAGAACGTCCCTTCCAATGGAAGCCTATGGATCTGCCATCCCACTTGAAGGAGGGGCTGTTGGAGAGGAGGAACTAGGGCCAGCATCCCCATCCCCAAGGCCTCACCACCTGGTGAAGTCGGATATTGTGAATGAGATTTCAAACTTGAGTCAGGGGGATGCCAGCGCCAGCAGTTTCCCAGGCTCAGAGCTCCCCTTCGCCTCCCCATATCACGAAGGCGGAGGCTCGCTTTCCCTAGAGATGGGTGGCTTAACCTCCACAGACGTCAGTCTGCAGAGGGAGGACGGAGCCTCTTTGCCTCTGGGGGAAATGGAGGACTCTCTGCTATTTGATGTGAAAGGCGAATGTGAGAAGGGACGACGGCGTAGCTCCCCAGCCCGCTCTCGTGTCAAGCAGGTAACTGGATGCCTTCGGCCAGCTAATTTTGAATGTTGTTTGCTGTCTCCTTCATACGCTATTGAAATCCCCCCTCCCCACCTGCATGTAGGGGGAGTCCTGGAGGAAGGGTGGTGAAATAGAGGATGTCTATAACTCCCCTATATCTCCAGCCATTATTCTCCCTCCCTTTTTTTCTTTTGGTCATAGGGTCGCAGCAGCAGTTTTCCTGGGAGGAGACGGCCTCGGGGAGGGTCTCACACGGGCCGAGGGCGGGGCCGATCACGTTTGAAATCCACCACTTCTTCCATCGAGACACTGGCGGTAGGGGCAGCTTTTAGAAGGCAGGATAATATTTGGGACTGGGATCGGATGGGATGAGTGGGATCCAGTCTAAGAGACCTTACGGTTCCCAGAAGTGGGAGGTTAGCTAACATAGAGAGCAAGTACGACCAAAACTGAGCCCAAGTTTTCTGTTGCTAGAAAGTGACAGAACGTGAGACCGTTGTGAAGTGAGGCTTAACCCATTTTATGACTTTTCTTGCCACGGTTGTTAAGTGAATCACTTCAGTTGTTAAGTTAGTAAGTGAATCTGGCTTCCCTCCATTGATTTTGCCTGTCAGAAGTTCTCAAAAGGTGATCGCATGACCCCGGGGACACTGCAGCCATCATGAATATTGAACCAGTTGCTAAGCATCCAAAAATTTGGTCACGTGACCATGGGGATGCTGCAACGGTTGCAAGTATGAAAAATGGGCATAAAGTCACCTTTTTCAGTGCCGCTGTATCTTCAAACAATCAGGAAATGAAAGGTTGTAAGTCAAAGACGAGCTGTAAGGGCCTCCATTTTAATTCTCGGTCTGCCTACAGTTGACTGGTCCTGTAGTCCTTCCTGCTGGAGCCGGTGGTCTGAGTTTTCTTGTCTGCCTTCCTTATTTTAAATGGGTTTTCTAGGGGATTCCTCCTCGGTTGGCTGGTTGTCTTCTAGCTACGGTAGGATTTCTCCCCTTTTGGAGCAGGGCATTGTAAGGAGACAGAGAAGGTCTACTTGTTGAAATTGCCTTCCTCTTGTGCTCTTTCAAGGGTAGGTTTAGGAACAGGGACATCCTACCCAGGCATCTTGCACTGTTATTGAGAGAGAAGAAGACAGATAGTTTGAGGAGTTGGTCGGCCTCCTCTTCTGTAGTATGGACAGAACTCTGGTGCATCATGAGCAGGCTGAAGATACCTGTCCCATGTGCCCTCAGCTAGGAATGCTTACTAAAACAGCAGTGCATAAGTTCTTCCTAAGTCTTGGGTCATTCCTAAGTGCCCCCATTCAAATCCAGGGGGGCAAGAATGCCAAAGAACCAGCTCTGGCAGCAAACACAGCAGAGTGTGAATAAGAGAAAGAAAGCCTCTTGCTCTTCAGCAGCCATCTTGGGGAGGAGTCCCAACAGTGCATAAGTTCTTTCAGCTGAAGGCCACAGCAGGTTTTGTCCGGCATGCCTAGGGACACATTCCCGAAATGCAATGTATTTTGGGAGCAATGTCTTACGAGAATCTTAAGGGGTGAAATGGGTACCTCAAGCCCCATCTTGATCAGCTCCATTATGGGCAAAAGAAAAAACCCTGAAAAAAAATGCCCCCCTCCTGTTCTGGAAATGGGATGCAGGCCACACTTTTTGCACGCCTGTTCTCAATGCCTTTCAACCCTTACTTTGTGCTTCTGCACTCTCTTCTACAAGCTGGCCGATATTGACAGCTCCCCAAGCAAAGAGGAGGAAGATGATGACGACGACACAATGCAAAACACAGTGGTGCTCTTCTCCAACACAGACAAGTTTGTGCTAATGCAGGTGAGTCGGCTAACTTCAGTTGGTTTCCAATTGCGTTAATTACATCAGTGGAAGGAAAGATCTACCCAGATTGATGTCTTTCGTTTGTGTGAGTAGGATGCAGAAGAGGGCTCAAAGAAGTGCATTTTTTAAAAATGTAAACCTTATACCAGAGGTGTCAAACTCAATTTCATTGAGGACCACATCAGGGTTGTTTTTGACCTCAGGTGTGTGTGGGGGCAGGGTGGGCATGGCCAGCTCAACATCACTCATGTCAGGGGCACCTGTGCTGGCCCGAGCACTCTGGCAGCAAAAATGGGCCCTCATGAGCTCCGTTTTCAGCTGCAACGGCCTCCTGCAACCCTCTGCCAGCGAAAACGGAACTCGGGAGGACCATTTTCACTGGAAGAGGCACCATAGGTCCATCCTTCGCTGGTTCCAGGGCAGTCCTGCAGGCCAGATTTAAGCACCCTGCAGGCCAGATCAAGCCCGCAGACCTCGAGTTTGACATCCCTGCCTTATACCATGCAAAGCTCCAGAACATTCTCCCTGCTTTAAAGAGGAAAGATGCTGCACTGCAGGATGTTTCATTTAAGACATCCTGTAGCTGACTGATAAGCACCCAACTGAAGTCAGTATTGTTCTTTTTAAACTTAAGATTGCGCATAATTCTGATAGCCTTCAAAGTTATTGAGACATATTCAGTTTGTCACTTTATAATTGTGTGTGTGTGTGTGTGCGTGTGTTCCATTTTGGGGCGATCTGCTTTGTTAGGAAACAAGCTTTTGCATTCTAGTGGCAAATGGCAGATTTCACGTACTAGTCTGAAAGCAGAGAAGTTTTCCAGTTGAGATATGTGTATACACTTGGAAATTGTGATTTAATCAGTTAAAAGCCAGATTGCTATGCAGCACCAGCTTTTTACAGCCAACTGTCAGTGTATTTATGGGAAGGGGTGGTAATAACTTACCTACCATTAATAGAGTAGGCAGAATAACAGAAAAGTAAGGATAAATATGTAGAAGCTTTCCCTAGGCTTGGGGAGACCTGATTGTTCTCATCCTGATTTTTCTTCTTTCCTGGCTAGGACATGTGCGTAGTGTGTGGTAGTTTTGGCCGTGGTGCAGAGGGCCATCTCCTGGCTTGTTCTCAATGTTCTCAGTGTTACCATCCTTATTGTGTAAACAGCAAGGTAAGACCTGATTTTAGCTGCTCTTCTTCCCCAAAATTTCAGATGCTGCCAAACACATCCCTAGTTAGGCAATGCAATTAGATTTGCCAGTCTTATCTAAATATATTGTAGACTACAGTACCCTTCTTCCATAACTAACATGGCAAACCAAGGATGAGGATTAGAATCCAGCTATCTGGAGGATATCAGAGGAGGGAAGTTTTGAAAAACAGGATTCCACTTTTGAGGTGTGGTAGTTATCATTTGGTTTCTCATGGGTTTGGGGACTGGTGTGTTTGGAGAGAAATAATACTATACAGAAAAGATTGGGTTGGATTACCAATGGAAGAGAATATTTGTAGCTCAGGATTGAACTGTGGGGTCCTTGAGACCCTCTGAGCTTGGTTGTTTTCATTTCATTTCATTTCAGTATCACACTAAGTAACATCATCAGCACCAAGCTCAGAAAGCACCAAGGATCCCACATTGGGATGGGGATAATTTCTTTTTTAAAAAAAGAAGAAAACTCTGGGTACCTGTCACTTATCCTGGCCTGTGGAAGTCCCATTAGACTCCCTAGGATTTGAACGATCTATTGTGTCATTGGAATTGATTAGGAAATAACTTTTTTTTAAAAAAATCCATTTCTATAGGATAAAATTATCCTGAGTTACCCTGTGGTAATATGGGTGGCAAATTAAATTTATAAATAAACATAAATAAAGTAATTTTTTTGCCCTGTTTTCTATTGTCTTGCACAGTTAGCAAGCTTCAAGAGCTTATCTATGCTTATCTATAGTGTAGTAAAGCATATGGGAGAGTAGTCACACAACAAATTTACAAGCAGTGAGTCTCAAACTTCCCATCCCGTTGTTATTGTATTGCACTTTCCCTCATCCGCACTCACAGGATGATAGTTCATTTGTCCTACAGTTAGCAGGCAAGGCTGAGAGCCACCGACACAAAGGAGTGCCAGATGTTCTGCAATCTATATGCCTGGGTCCCAGTAAAGCAACACTGCATGTTCTCAATAACTTCTCTCATGAGGACCCATCAATCTTTTGACTATGCGTAGGCCTCCCTTTCTCCATGTCTGCCTCTCTTTCTGTGTTAAGATTACAAAGGTGATGTTACTCAAGGGTTGGCGTTGTGTGGAATGCATTGTGTGTGAGGTATGTGGCAAAGCATCTGATCCCTCCCGCCTTCTGCTCTGCGATGATTGTGACATCAGCTACCACACATATTGCCTGGATCCACCTCTCAACACTGTGCCCAAGGGCGGCTGGAAATGTAAATGGTGAGAGACAGATCAAAATTTCCCTAGGGTGCTTCGAAGGGCAAATCACACTGTATGTTAACCCATCATAGATTTGTTTGGGTTGTTGGCTTAGCACAATCCATGTGTTGCACCTTAGCATATGTAAGAACAACGCTTCAGATTATTTAATGAATCATGCTTTAATAGTATTTCATTAACACGATATACAAATTCATCTGATGTATTTTGCTGCAAATAAAGTGGAAATGATGTATTATAATGAAACCCTTTTTTTCCCCAATCTTTGCACTTGCATTTGGATGATACACTGAATTCTCAATAAGAATCTTATTAGGAATTCTGGTTAGGTTAACTGAAAATGTACCTAACTCCTGGTTAAGTATATTTTCAGCTATACATAAAATCAGATGTTTCAAATTGCATAATAAAGTAATATATGTATTCCAATAACATGTCTCCAATATTTAAAAACAGGATATTGCCTGCCTGCATTATTTATTTACTAGGGCCATTTTTTTAAACCATTCTGATATACTTATATAGTTGCACAATTTGTAGTGGCAAACTGTAATGAAAAATCAGATTTCCACAATGTAATGCCCTCCAGATATTCTGCAGTTACAACTCTTATACATCCCCACTCTCACAACTACGAAATGTACTGACTGGACATTATGGCAATTCCCATCCAATAGAATTGGAAGACATGCACCTATGGAATGCTGAATGTAGAAGAGAAAATTCCTGAGCTCTTTTTGTCACTTTAAAGTATTTCTGGCTTTCTGTTCTTAGAGATGAGAAGGGAAATAAGTTGAATCTTACAGGCACTAGTAATTGTTTGCCCATCTCTCTCTTATCAGGTGCGTGTGCTGTGTGCAGTGTGGAGCAGTTTCACCTGGCTTCCACTGTGAATGGCAGAGCAATTACACCCACTGTGCCCCCTGTGCCAGTCTTGTCACTTGTCCCATCTGCCACGTGAAGTATGTTGAGGATGACCTCCTAATCCAGTGTCAGCATTGTGAACGGTAAGCCCCAATCCCTTGACCCACCTGGCATTACCATTTTATCGTGGTATTAAATTTATGGAAATACTTTTGGATCTCAGCACCTGTTTTGTTTCCTAGAACATCTTTTTAGGGTAGTTTGTTTATTGCTATACTCATGGACATTTCAACTTGCAAAAGGCTAAAGTTCAAGGATGCTAATGTAGCCTAGAATTTCCTTTATTTCTTTTTCATTTTTCATTACAAATTCTTGCTGGCATTATTACATTGGCGAGTGACACAAATGAGAGGGTGTATTGAAGCCATGAAAATGAGAAGGAAGGGAAATACCCTCTAGAAAGTTCAGTATGTGGCATTTATGTGAGCAAGGTTGATATAAGAGCCATGTTGGCGCAGTGGTTAGAATGCAGTACTGCAGGCTAACTCACTGCTCACTCCAGGAGTTTGATCCTGACAGGCTCAAAGTTACCTCAGCCTTCCACCCTTCCGAGGCTGGTAAAATGAGGACCCAGATTGTTGGGGGCAACATGCTGACTCTGTAAAACTGCTTAGAGAGGGCTGTAAAAGCATTGTGAAGAGGTATATAAGTCTAAGTGCTGTTATCCAATAGATAAGATATATTGGAGTTCCATCCTGGCTTAGGGATAATAGGAGCTGAAATCCACCACACCAGGAGAATTGCCAATAAAGGGAAGACTGATCTATAGCTCTTCACTAATATGCTAATTATGACCGGTTTCCCAAAGTTACGGCCATTACAGGGTCCCATGGTCATTTGATCAAAATTCATCACGCTTAATGATTCGGTTCTCCCTGGCTGCCTCTCTTCCCTTGAGGACAACTCCTAATACTAGGGTTTATTTCATGCTATGATGTGTTCTGACGTGGCCCTTAATTCTGGATTAATTCTAATCCCTTTGTAGTGTTCCCCTGTCTGGCAGTGGTCAAGGTCATCCTGGGAAAGGTGCAGAACATTTCCTTCACAGGTTTGTCCTTTGAGGACTTAGTATTCTTCTCGGAGAGCAGAGTGAGAACTAACCTGAATAATGAAAGATGTGAGTGGCAGTGTGTGGACTGGCAGCAGTGGTTCTACCGTTTTAGCTTCCTCCCTTTTCTCTTAAAATGTACTAGGGTGCTTGAGGCGCATAGGCCTGCTTCCCTTTGTCCTTTCCTTTTTACCTTGTACTTTCAAAAAGATAATTGCAGGGACAGTCCAACTCCTATAGAAGGACAAAATTTAAGGCAAGAGCAGCACCTACATTGGGCATTTAACATTAGCATCCACAAAAACAGGAGTGCGGGTGCTACTGCTCTCTAACTGTCTTTCTCAGGTGGATGCATGCTGTATGTGACAACCTTTTCAGCGAGGAAGAAGTAGAACAGGCTGCAGATGAGGGGTTTGATTGCACTTCATGCCAGCCATATGTAGTGAAGCCTGTTGGTGAGTACTGCAACGGGTGTGAACCTTTTGATCCTTCCTTTTTTCCAAAGCGGGGAAGGCAGCATCTGTTGGACAGAGGACTGGGAGATGAGATCCCTGTAACATCCTTTTCAAGATGCTTGTGTACTGGCATTCTGGCAAACATATACAGACCCTTGCCTTGGTTGTGTTTTTGTTGTTATTGTTGTACTTTGAAGACTGCCTGGAGGCTGAATCCAGGAATGGTTCCTATAATATGATATAAACAACGGCCCATCGCCCCGTGCGCTCCCACAGACAGGGCCTCCTCAGGGTGCCGTTGGCCAGACAGTGTTGACTGGCGACCCCCAGGGGGAGGGCCTTCTCTGTGGGTGCGCCCGCCCTTTGGAATCAGCTGCCCGTGGAGCTTCGGATGGCTCCGGACCTTTGATCCTTCCGTTGCAACCTGAAAACATGGCTTTTTCAACAGGCCGACCTGGACTGATGGGTTTTTTTTATTGATTGGTTTGTTGGTTTTATTTATGTAATTGGGATGTCTATTTAATAGCTTTTTAAAATTTTATATTGTATGTTTTTTATTGTTGTGAGCTGCCCTGAGTCCTTCGGGAGATAGGGCGGCATAGAAATCCCAATAATAAAATAAATAAATAAATAAATAAATAAATATTTTTGAAATATTTGCAAGAAATTAAAAATGTTGCTGCTAGAAGCAGCTGCCCGATGTGCTCACAGCTGTCAGCGTCCCTACCACAAGCTAAGCCCACTATGGACCATTTTGAGAGGATGGTTTATTAAAGTTCTCTCAAACCTGGAGCCATCCTAAGAAAGAGACTTTGCTTCTTAGAGTTGGCAGAATGGATCTAGTTTGTGTGCAGTGTAACCCCATCTAGGTGATTGCCAGCTACTGTCACTTCTGCAAAGTCTTTTTTAAGCCAGATGTTTCAGATGCAAGAGCAAGGACTACTGATGTCCTCTAGATCAGGGGTCTCCAACCTTGGCAACTTTAAGTTAAAGTTGCCAAGGTTGGAGACCCCTGCTCTAGATAACTGGCTTGAAGAGATTGGAGCACAGGAGGGAAAAAAGCAGATCGTGGCTACATGGTGGTTTCAGCAATATTATTTGGGGAGACGGTTTGCAGGGCATGCATTGAATAAAAATACAGGTATAATAGGGCTGAAGCTGCAACGCTGAAGCTGCTATAGTTGGAAATGAATAGAGTGTGGTTGGGAGTTACTGATAGAGAATAGTGTGTGAGAGCAGAACAGGGGAGAGGCTGGGTATAAGGTTTGCTCTTAAAATATTTAAAATGGGATGTCTGAGTTTATTACGTTTATCTAAGACAGAGGTGATCTATGACCCTTTTATGGGCCTTGTGGACTTCAACCCCCAGAATGCATAGCTGGTTGAGGAATTCTGGGAATTGAAGTCCACAAGTCATAATAGAGCCATAGTTCCCCACCCCTGCTCTAGAGGGACACAAATCATATTAGTAAATTGACTAACTGCCCCCAGCAATGATTTACCTTTTGCTTTCTTCCAAGTTCCAGTTCCCCCTCCAGAAATTATCCCAGTGAAGATCAAGGAACCAGGTAAATTGCTTCAATTTAAAATACCTTAAATTGCATGTATCTACTTTGCAGTCAGTAGGTACGAGCAAGCTTTTATTTTATCCTGTCCATGCAGAGCCCCAATATTTTCGCTTTGAAGGTGTTTGGTTAACAGAGACAGGCATGGCGGTGCTACGGAACTTGTCTTTGTCACCATTGCACAAGCGTCGGCCGCGCAAAACCACACCGATGACACCAATGATGCCACGGCCAGGCATTCTTAATGGTGAAGGTGGACTGGATTGCATTGGCTCTCTAGGTGCAGATGAAAAAAAGGACGGGGATGTGGAGGCAGATGAGATCCTGAAAGCTGAAGGTTCGTGTTTGTCCTACTGGTTCCTTGGGAAAGTAGGAGAATAGCCCCATTGTCTCTGTAATATAATACTGATGGCGATTACGTGCCGCAGATTCATACTTGAATTCTTGAAATCAGACCCTGTTAGTCTAGTCATCTGACTCTGCGAGACAGTAGAAGCTAGGATGCAATTGGATGGTTGCAAACTAGAAAAACTTGTTTTTCTTTTCTTGTTGTGCTATGGAGAAAGATTTTTTCTCAAGTGGTTAATTCTGAGTAGTGAGCTTTGGGCTTGTTATTTCAAGCAGAGGCTGGACAGGCATTTGTCCAGGATGCTTTAATTTGAATTCCTGACCTGAGCAAGGGTTTGGGCTAGATGGCCTACAAGCAGGGGTGTCAAACTCAAGGCCCGTGGGCCGGATCCAGATCTGGCCCATGGGGTGCTTAGATCTGGCCTGCGGGGCTGCCCTGTAAACAGCAAAGGACTGGCTCACGGAGCCTCTGCCAGCCCTCCTGGGCTCCGTTTTCATTGGCAGACAGCTGCAGGACGTCGAGTTGGCCATGCCTACCCTGACTACACACACCCCAGCCGTG
The DNA here is from genome assembly GCA_009733165.1 of Naja naja. Lineage (NCBI taxonomy): Eukaryota > Metazoa > Chordata > Lepidosauria > Squamata > Elapidae > Naja > Naja naja. The sequence continues at coordinate 151,880,162 of CM019149.1, read as the reverse complement.
CCCTCGCCCCGAGATCAAACAGAACCCTGATGCGGCCCTCAATGAAATTGAGTTTGACACCCCTGCCCTACAGTATGGCCTCAACTAACTCTTGTGTTTTTGAGGTGTATGTTTTTGACATGTGTGTAAGGCACAATTCTGTACCAGGATGTGCAGGTGGCTGGTGCGGTCTGGCATGAGCACAGAGAGGCTGGGGGGAGGGGAAGAGGGGGAAGATTTACCCAAGCAACTTGCAACCTTCCGTGCCTGCTTCTCCATTGACTTTGCTTGAGGGAATCTGACGGGAAGGTTGCAAATTGCGATCCTGTAACCATAGGTTGCCACAGCGTCGTAACTGCAAGCTGGTTGCCCAGCAGCCAGATCGTGATTATATCACTGGTGGGGCTGGGATGGCCAGAACTTTGTGGAAGAGTCATAACCATCCCTCGTTTAGTGCTGTTGTAATGAACACTGACGGAGTGGTCATTAACTGAGGACTACCTGTATGTAAATTATGTGGGGTTTTTTTTACACAAATTGTATACCTTTCCATATAAATGGGAGACTTTGAATGGTTTGTTTTTGTTTTTGCTCCCATTGCAGTCAGCGTTGAGCACATGGAGTGTGAGATCAAATTGGAAGCTCCGCCTACTCCAGAGAGGGAAGCTGCAGCCGAGGCCGAAGCGGGAAAAGGCCTTCTGGAAGATTCTGAGGAGGTCAAGAAGCGGAAAAGGAAGCCCTATCGCCCGGGTAAGTCCTCCCCCTTTGGCCAAGCACCAAAGAGCCTGTATTTCTTCCCACACCGATCCATTTTCTAGCTCTCAGCTTGTTTCTCCTCTGCTGTGGGATAGGTATTGGAGGTTTCATGGTGCGACAGCGGAAATCACATACACGCTTGAAAAAGGGCTCAGTAGTCTTGGCCGAAGTCTCTCGGGAGCTGACAACTACGGAAGGGCAACTGGAAGAAGGTAAGTGCTACTTACTGGTAGTTGTACTTCTCCCTTGCTTCATCCAAACAGTTTGAATAAATGTGTAAGGGGTTTCCTTTTAATCGAGAGCAAACTCGCCAACATGGCATCCTCCAATCCCCAGTCATTGGAGGGTGCAAGTCTGGGAAGGCTGTAAAAATTCCCTTCATAGCCATAATCTTTTTTTTTTAAAGAAGGAGAATTGCCACTCCTCAGATTCAGGAGAAGAGAATATTTGTAGTTCAGGATTGAATTGTGGAGTCTTTTCTAGCAAGGGCCTTTTAGGACTGATGATGTTACCTAGTTGGGTAATGAAACACCTGGAAGTATAAAGAATCAGGCTTAGAGAGCACCAAGGACCTCATGCCTCAGTTTGCTGGCTGAGTCATATACATCAGTGTTCTTTTTAAAGTTTAAAGTGTTTGCTTTAAATTGCAGTGCATATTCTGACTTACAGACCTGCATTCTCAAATTTGGAATGAGAAGTAGGGGGAGAGGGAGGGAGGGAGAGAGAGAGGGAGAGAGGGAGGGAGGGAGAGGGATGTCAACACCTAGGAGAAAAATAGATGATGGAATAGGAGGAGTAGGGAATCTTTGGCCCTCCAGATGTTTTTGGGCTGAATGTTTATCATCTGTGACTTCTGGTCTTGATGGATGGGGTTTCTTTCCCCCAGAATTTGCTGCTGGGAGAAAGATTATTAAGGAGCAATAATCATCCTCTCCTCTCCTCTCCTTTCCTTTCCTAACTTGCTGCTCACCCTGAAAGTTACTGCAGCAAAGTCAGCAAATGTCCTTAGCATTCCTAGGCTTGGTTGGTGCATATAGGGCCGTGGTACATTCAGTCTTCTCCCTTTATCAGGGGTGCAACCTAACCCAGCTGCTGAAAACCCTGCTGAGACCTTGGCTGAACAGGGAGTGGTTGAAGCTGATGAAAAGAAGAAACGGCGGGGGCGGAAGAAGAGCAAGCTAGAAGACATGTTCCCTGCCTATCTTCAGGTAAGAGTGTTTTAGTGTCATGCTCCTCAGCCTTCCAGCTCTGTTGGGATACAGAACGTCGTCATCCAAATGCTTGGTTAGCTGTGAATAATGTGAGTTTTAGTCCCATGCACCTGAGGAAAAAAAGAAGCCCAGGAGAGGGCTAGTTTAGTGAGAAATAAATGTCTCTGGGCAAGGATTTACCAAGTTTCTTTGAGTCCAGCTCTTTGTTTTAGTAGCTGTGAGGAAGGGCAGAGAAAAGGGACGTGGATCTCATGGATCAAGGTGGAAGAAACGATGATGCTGTTGCAAGTAAAGGAAGTAGATCTCTGTATGGACTTTTAAAAAGGAAATTGGGGGGGGGGCTTGGATAGCTCAGCAGATGGCAGGAAAAACCAGATCCACAGGTGCAGGATAGGCAGTACCTAACTTGACAGTAGTGCCTGGGAAAGGGATCTAGGTGTCCTGGTGGATCACCACTTCTGCAGCTGCCAAAAAAGCCAACACAGTCTTGGGCAGCATCCACAGAGGGATAGAATCAAGATCACGTGAAGTGTTAGTATAGTACTGCTCTATACTGCACTAGTGAAGCCATACTTGGAATACTGTGCCCAGTTCTAGTTGTCATGATAGAATAAAGATGCTGAGGCCCTAGAAAGATGGCAGAGAAGAGCAACAACAATGATAAGGGGTCTGGGGCTAAATTTGGTGATTTATGGCTAAGAGTGCTAAGTATGTTTAGCCTGTGAAGGGAAGGCTTAGAGGTGACATGACAGCTGTCTTCCGGTACTTCAGGGGCAATCATAGAGATGAGGAGAGAGATGGAGACTTATTCTGCAAAGCACCTCAGGGCAGGACAGCAAAGCAATAGATGCAAGTTCATTAAAGAGAGATCCTACCTAGAACTGAGGAGAAGTTTCCTGACAGTTGAGAATAATTAATCTATGGAACATAGATTAATTGTTCTTAACTGTCTCTTAGAGTTGTAGGTACTCCATCGCTGGAGGTTTTGAAGAAAAGATTGGACATTATTCATTTGTCTGGGATGATATAAGACTCCTGCCCTGGGTAGGGAGTTAAACTGGAAGATCTCCAGGGTCCCTTCCAGCCCTATGACTGTGTATTGTTAGTTAAAGCAGGGGTCTCCAAACTTGGCAACTTTAAGACTTGTGGACTTCAGCTCCCAGAATTCCAGCTATGCTGCCTGGACAATTCTGGGAGTTGAAGTCCACAAGTCTTACGGTTGCCAAGTTTGGAGACCTCTGAGTTAAAGCAATAGCCCCCAGACACTTGGAATGAGGGAGTTTCCAGAAATTCATTCATTCATTCATCGTGGCCTTTATCATATTCCCTCCCCCCGTTTTTTTTTTCAACCTCTTTTGACAGGAAGCATTTTTTGGTAAAGCACTCCTAGACCTGAGCAGACAGGCTCTGTTGGCTGCTGGTGGTGTGGGTGGAGATGGAACTGCCCATCCTCCTGTTGGTCAGGGAGCTCCCAGGCCCAAGGTGGATTCCAGCAGGCTCCAAAAAGGGCCAGAGGATGGAAAGGCAGCTCCAGTTCAGCCCAAAGGTAAGTGAAAGGCTGAGGAAAAATGGCAGGATTAGAGAAGGTAGAAATGGTGGGATTTGGGGATCAGGCTTTGATTTGGATTCTGAGGGAGGGAGAGAGGAAGGGAAGGAAGGGTAAAATGTTTATGTTTTAAATACATTTGCTTGGGAATTCAGAAGAAAATTTCATTTGATTTTGAAGAAGCATTGGCAAATTAAATGTTCTCAGGCTCATAGGTGGAGGCAATCTATGAAGTGAAATTTGTTCTATGCAGAATTAAGTAGTTGGCCCTCAGAAGCCGGAACCATTTTTTAAGCCACGATTAGGACATTAGCTGTCCGTTCTAACAGATCAGCTTCTTGTCTTCCCATCTCCAGGGGATGAATGCCTTAGTAGCAGGGAAGCAGCAGCTCCTGAAAGCAACTTGAAAGCAGCTGATGCCAAGACTGAGAATACTGGTGGGTATCAGGATTTTTAAAACTGCATAGGAGGCTTTGGGTCTAGAGCACCATGCTATGCATCCTTATTGAAATACATAGGTGGAGTGTTATTCCCTCCCAAAGGGGGTGGGGATAACACTCCAGCTATGTATTTCAATAAGGATACATAGCATGGTGCTCTAGAATATTTGAAGTGATTACTTTTATTGCCTTTAACATATTTGCTGCCTATTAATCTGCACAATTTCTTATAGCTACATACCCAAACGTCTTTTCTTTTGGGGAATCGGGAAAGTTATGTGACATGCACAAAAATCAATTCAGAATTAGTAAGCTGAAAAACCTGAAGACATAAGAAAGGAGAAAGAAATAGCTAAAATTAGTTTACTTCTAAACACCATGTCACATATTGTTCTTTATAAACATCTTAGCTCTCTCTTGTTGTGGAACTCATCAAATCCATCCAACCACAATTTGCTTGTTTTTTCATCAGCTCTGCTATTCAGGATCAGATTACTTTTATTTTGATCTGTTATCTACTTTCCTTTTCAGCTAATTTCACAAAAACATAGCATATCTTTTTTTCTCTGTATTTCAATTGATCTGTTTTTCTGCTCTTTATTCCTGTTACATTCTAAATTGCAGTCTTTCTTATATTATGGAAATTGGTAGATGGACCTATATGTATTGATCACTCCCACGTATCGTGACTTCGATCTATTGCAGTTTTCCAATAACATTTTTTTAGTAATTCTGAGAACATGGCACCTAGATTACCGATCTTAGTCATACTGGTGCCACATGCGGCATCCCTTGCTGGAGATTATTATGGGGGTGGTCAGTTAAGACACATTTAGGCACTAGAATTTTTACCCCCAAGCACTGTCACTTTCTTCTATGGAAGCTAAGTTGTCAAATCTGGAGATTAGTTTGCAATCAATCATTACAGCTTAAAAGCCTGCAGCCCACCAACTATAGAATGTATCGACATGCACTCAAGATGCTTAGGACATAGAATAGTTGCTTATAGTCTTACTTAAATCCAATACCTGCTGTAGTTGCACTTGATTCTTGAAAGTTTAGGGGTACAGTTGTAGCTCCTACAGTTGGTGCTTGTTAGTTGTAGCAGCAGCATTGGCTCTCATTAATGGACAGATAACATAAAATGGATTTCTTTGACATCTAAGATGAAAGAAGATGGATTTGTTGCTACTGCTGCTGCTCCTTCCTGACATTTTTGTCCCAAAGTCTTAGGAATCGAATGGCAGGCTGCCACTTTGTCTGATAGTGCAATAAGATTTAACTGAAGCTTTTGAGGGTAGCCAGAAGGTGGTCACAATGAGTGTCACTTTGTCAAGAAATGCTAACTGTCCCCTCCTAGTTCCTTTTAAAAGGATAGATAATGCCTAACATCTCTGCAGTGCTGAACGATAAAACCTTATTGTCCATATAAGCCAACACACTAAAATGCTTAAGAAAGATAAAAACGCCCCCCAACAAGTATCTGAATTATAACGATCAGTACTTGTTTTATTTCCGAGGTATTCATAGTGGCTGGGCCGTTCTTTTTAAGAAAAGTTTCCCATCACAATCGCTTGGACCTTAGGGTACCATCAAAACCCTTAAACCTGTCCTGGTGGCAGTTCAGCATCCAATGTACATTTTTCAGCAATAGTGTTATTTATTTATTTATTTATTTATTTATTTATTTATTTATCGGTCTTATATGCCGCTCTATCTCCCAAGGGACTCAGGGCGGCTCACATAAAAACACCCAATACAAAAGTTAAAAGAATTAAAAGATAATTAAACTAATTAGACCAGATACAGTGTTTAAAACCCAATCAACAAGACATTTAAAACTAAACCCCCCTTCAGTCCAGGCCGGTTTGTTCGAATAACCAAGTCTTTAGGCCGCAGCGGAAGGAGCGGAGGTCAGGGGCCAATCGTAGCTCCAGGGGAAGCTGGTTCCACAAAATGGGCGCCCCCACAGAGAAGGCCCTCCCCCTAGGGACTGCCAGCCGACATTGTTTGGCCGACGGTACCCCAAGGTTAACAACATTGTTAGTTGGCAGTGCACAAACATAAAGCATAGGAATTTATTGTTACATTTTTCACTATCTACAGTAGCACCCCTCAAACCTTTTGGGCACCAGGGACTGGTTCTGTGGAGAAAAGTTTTTCCATGGACATGAGGGGGGCTGGTTTTGTTGCTGCATATATCCTGCAGATGGGGCTTGGCTTGTTTGTGTGGCCCGGTTGCTGGCATGTTGCCAATCGGTGCTGGTCCACGGACCAGGGGGGTTGGGGACCCCTGATCTACAGTAACTAGAGTGAGCATCAAAGCAGTCCATGGCGGCATATGAAGCAGGCATCAAGAGTTATAATTTAGGTCTTGTCAGTGCACAGAACTGTAGTTTAGCTAACCTCCTATAGCCAGCCTTCTGAGTCAACGTGGCAAAAAGCATTCCTTGTCATTACAGTCACTGGTCCCTGTTCTTTAACTCAGTCTGTGTCTTGCCTCCACAGCAGAGACATATAGATGCCTTTCAAGTTCCATTGAACAGAATGTTCAGCTGAGGGAAAAATTAAAAAAAGACGTGCAAACACAATACCTGGCATAGGCCCCACTTTAGGATACCTGACATTAACATTTACTCTACTACCAAAGGTGCTTTTTTCAAGAGGCAACTGGACTTTTCTCAGAGAAAACTGGTTTTTCTTTGAAGACATTTCGCTTCTCATCCAAGAAGCTTTTTCAGCTCTGACTGGATGGTGGAGAATGGAAGGATTTATACTCCTTGCTTGGTCATTTGCATTCTTTTAGAGCAGGCGTGTCAAATTCATGTCATCACGGCAGCGTCATGTGATGTATCCAGACTTTTTTCCCCTTCCGCTAAACTGGGCATGGGCGTGGCCAGTGTGTGATGCATTCGGTCTGTGGGCCGGGAGTTCGACAGCCCTGTTTTAGAGAGGTTTATCTTGGATGTTTATCTGTGTCCTCAGGGTCACCTGAGTAGAGCAAATGGGTGTGGAGCCTTCTTGGAACTGTTGAAAGGACTGTGTTATAGACTGGAGATAGACTGGAGATAGATGAGGTCGTATCCCTCTGTTGATTGAGGGCCATTCAATTTTGACACAGATCGCCTCTTTGACCCCTCTTTCAAACTAGTGGTCCTTTCTGTCCAAAATGTGGGCTTTGCTATCTTCAGACAGAAGGGGAGGGATACGACATCATCTACTGTATTTCCAGTCTACAACACAGTCCAAGAAGGCTCTACACCCATTTGCTCTACTCAGGTGACCCTGAGGACACAGATAAACCTCCAAGTGGCCTTAACGACGCTCTAAAAGAATGCAAATGATGAGCTGTCAGCAAGGAATATAAATCCTTCCATTCCCCACCATCCAGTCAGAGCTGAAGAAGTTTCTTGGATGAGAACTGAAACATCTTCAAAGAAAAACCAGAAAGTCCAGCTTTGCCTCTTGAAAAAGCACCTTTGGGACAACCATGACCTGGATGACTGAGAATCTCTATAGATATTTACTGTAGTATTTTTTTTTAATCTAAAGAGCAATTTTTATTTATTTATTAAATTTACATGCTGCCTGTTTCCACATCCAAAGTGACCCTGGCTGGCTTTCTAGATGCCCAGAGTCATTCCTTCTAAAAGCCTTGCTTTCTAAATACCTAGTTATAGGAGATTTGGGATACGCCTCTTGCCTCTTCGACAAGCTTACTTTGTTTCCATAAGAATGCAGCCAGCTAGGGGGCTTGGCCTTTCATTTTAAGGAGTAAGCCATCCTTCCAAGATACAGAGGTTATACCTCTTGCCCACAGTCTAGCCACTTCGTACTGTAAGTAATGCCGTGTGCTGATTGACATGGTATGCTTGCTCTCTACAGGGACAGAAGAGCAGATGGTGCCCAAGACCTCTCCAGAACCTACAGGTGCCGAGAACCCAGCCACACCCCCGGGGGAGGGGGTGCTCAGCTCCGACCTTGACAAAATCCCTACTGAAGGTCAGGCGGGTCTTTGAACAGACCCTACTGTCCCCATCCCCCTGCCAAGTGTCTGCTCTGTGGAGAGCAGCAGAGAAGGAAAGCTAAGTTTCTCTCCTGGCTTCCCTTCTGACTGCTAGAGAAAGGCTTAAAATCACTCTTAGGTGCTCTCGTTTCCCATGTTTCTTGTTTTCTGCTCTCCTCATTCCCCATTCATGTCTCACTTCCCTTGTAATTCAGCCTGCTGTTTATTGGAGACTCTCAGATTCCCCGCATTACTGAGCTTGCTCCAAATGAACTTCCCTGCCTTGTGATTTCACCATGACTTTTCCCCTTTTTTTAACAGAGTTGCCGAAAATGGAGAGCAAGGATGTTCAGCAGCTCTTCAAAGATGTCCTGGGTTCTACTGAACGAGAGCAGCAGCTTAATTCTGTTGGGGTGGATGCTGAGGCCAGAGGCATGCGTGATCCGAACTGCTCCCAGCTTACCCAAAGGCCCTTTCTTCAAGGTGAGCTGTGAATACTGTGATGGGGTATTAGTCATCTTACCTGCCTGCGATATTTTAGGTTTTCTACAGTTAAAAGTGTACTTGTGTTGGATTAGATCGTGGTTAGGTCTCTTGTGGCTAGAACTCAGTTAGAAAATCAGTGCATGAATACTGGTTGATAAATGCTCACTGGGAGAGTTAGCCGAATAAATATACTTCCCCCATAATAAAGCCAAAGCAAAAATAACAACCCAACAACTATTATCTATTTTGTACATAGTACATATTTATGTATTCTTTTACCCTTGATCCGTTAACTTTTAAAGTTTAATTTTTAAGATTAGTTCAGACCTCACCTGCTTAAGCTCACACCTTCTTGCTTTTGGTGATATTTGCCAGAATATCTGGATGGTGCTTTATGTGTGTGAGCTCTTTTTGATTCAATCTCTGCAATGCCGTGACTCATTTATAGGTGGTGGTACATCTCTTGGGCCCCTGCAGCCTGCCATACCCATGGAGACTTACTCTGGAGTTTGCCAGTCCCCATTCCTTGATAATAAGTAAGTCACCTACATGTACAGCGTGATCTCTGGGTTCAGCCCAGCCCCTTCCTTGACAATTCCCCCATTATACCCTGCTGTTAATGTGTTTTCCTGTCTTCCCTCACCTCCGTGTAGGGAGAGGAGTGGCTTCTTCAGCCCTGAGCAGTGTGAACCAGAGAGTCCTTGGGCCAGCAGCTCTGCAGCTTCCACACCAACTACACCCACCACAGAGGGGGAGAGTGATGGACTCTCATATAACCAGCGGAGCCTGCAACGTTGGGAGAAGGATGAGGAACTGGGAGAGCTTTCCACCATCTCACCTGTCCTCTATGCCAACATGAATTTCCCCAGCCTGAAGCAGGATTACCCAGGTTATTTACTTACTTTTCCCTCCTTTCTTCCTTTGTGCTTGAGGTCCTTTTAATGACTTCTCAGTCAGATCTGTGGAGACAGAAACAATATGCTTCCCTTTTGCTGTGGGCCTGCTGTGCAACAGAAGTCAATGTCAACAGCTCAAGGATCCCAATCCTCTTCTTCAAGAAACCAAAGATTGTGTGATTCAAAGAATCCAAATAATGCTGCTAGGATCAAATAAATCTGAAGTGCTTTACAACCCATACCCTGACTTTGGGAGTCCTCTGCTTCCTTTGTTGGCTAGTAAATTTCATTCAGTTGTGTTATTATGGCACAAGGATGGGCAACTATGTCCCATTTACAACCTGTGGACTTGAACTCCCAGAATTCCTGACCAGCCACAGCTCTACATTTGTTAGTTTGGATCAGCTGTCCTTAAGCTCTATGTTCTCCTAGAATAGGGGTGTCAAACACAAGGTCTGCAGGCCAGATCCAGCCCACGGGGTGCTTAGATCTGGCCCGTGGAGCCACCCTAGAAACAGCAAAGACCAGCCCATGGTGCTTCTGCCAGTGAAAATGGAGCTCAGGAGGTTGCATGTGGCTCTCCCGAGCTCTGTTTTCCCTGGTAGAAGTTTGCAGGAAGCTGTCACAGCAGAAAACAGAGCTCGGGAACCCATTTTTGCTGGCAGAGCGCTCAGGCCACCACCAGCACCCCCGACAGTAGTGACATCGAGCTGGCCCTGCCCTCATCCATGCCCCCATGCCCCTTATTGTCAAACACAACCCTGATGCAGCCCTCAACGAAATTGAGTTTGACACCCTGTCCTAGAATATATATGGAACTATTAATGTTGCCACTAAAGAAGTCCTTGATTATGTGTATGATAATACTAGATGAAAAATAAATCTCTGCTTAGTTCACCATATCCCAAATTTGTTTCCAAATGACACACCTCACTTTCCCAGTTACTGTCTATATACTTTCTATTGAGCAGTTCTCTAGGAGATGATCTGTGAGCGACTTTAATGATGGTGTTGGTCTCAGAATATTTTTCGTGAATACCACGTTCTCTGCGATGTGGTTATTTATGAAAGAGAATGTCAGACAGGGTTCCATCTTAGTTTTATCCAGGTGATTAAAAAGCCAGTCCTAGGAGTTGTCCATGGTTATTTGTAGCAATGTGCTCAGAAGAGCTGGTAATGGATATTTTTTCAGAAATGGTTGGGGGAGCGGTGAAGTTTGGGAAGACGCCTTGGACATTGACGGTTGTGCAGAGGGTAGGGAAGGAGGATAGGAAATGTGCTGAGAAGATTAAGGAGGTAGGCCTGTGGGATATGGTGTTCTGGGATATTGGTGGTAGCAGCTGAGGGAGGGCACAAGAATGCTCAATAACAGCTGGCATACCTGGAGTGGTGGAATGGGCAGCAGAGGTGTGACGTGCAGCAATCTAGCCCTGCTGGATTTGTTCCTGACATCTGAAATAACCAAAGTGTTCTGGATTTCAGTTGATGCAAAACACATTTCCAGGTCCCAAACAAGAGATTTCCCATTTCATGCACAATGCTAGTGCTTCCCATAATCAGTGAAGCAAATTCTACTGTTTGACTCATGGCTGAAGCCCTGTGTTACCTTTATGATTGCTCCTAAGAGATAGTGGTTCTAAACCCTGATTTGTCTTTTGCATTGTATTTACTTATGCATTCTCCTGTTGTCTGTTGCTTTCCAGATAGGTTGAGCTTTAGTACCATTATGATAGTTAAAATCCCAACACATCTAGAAGCCACTGATTGAGAAAAATTGGCATAGTCTAATATCTGCCTGTAGCAGGATACAGCATCTACTGTTCTCCAGATGTTGCTGAGTATGGCCAATGATGAGGGATACTAGGCGACGCTGTATCCTGTAATATTCTTGGGTTAACGAAAAAGGGTTGGCTGTTTTTGTTTTCTGAGATGCGTTTAACAAAGTTGTTTAAAAACATATGAATGGAATAAGCAGAGATCATGGAGGTACTGACTGGGGGACTAGGCAGATGTGTTGCAATAAGAATAGAATTCTGTAGCCGGGTGGAATACAGTGAACCTTTCCGTAAGTAGACTCCTACGCTGGCTTTATGATAAAATGTTTTTGTAGAATCCCTGGACAAAATTAACTGGCCTTGGCATACGGGTGTTTCCATTTCATTTCAATTTCATTGTTGTTGTTCCGCCTCTAGACTGGTCTAGCCGTTGCAAGCAGATCATGAAGCTTTGGCGAAAGGTGCCAGCTCCAGACAAAGCCCCATATTTGGTAAGTGGGCCACGTAAATTTGAGTTTTGCATTGGATGTTTTGTGAAGCTTTTTTTTAAAAAAACTGAGTTTATTTTTCTCTTATTTTTAACAGAATTGCTTAGATTTCTTAAGGGGGCGGGTGTGTACATTCTTGGTATCCTTATATCAGTGCAACTCCTATGTTCTTAGCACAACTGCTACAGAAGGTTGTACTGTGTGTAGAGCATTTGTGTTCAGCCACCCATCTTTAATACATCCTATCTCATTTTCTCCTAATTCTCATCATGCCCCACACTTTCTTTTGGGGGGGGGGTTCCTTCTTTAATTTTTTAAAATTCTTCTCCGGACTGAATGCCCTGAATCAGGCGATGCCACCCTTGCTTTTAAGCAGATTGTGCAGAAATGCACATTTGGAAAATGAGATTGCTATTATGAGCCTGTGAGGGGAAAAGAATAGTTTGTTCTGAGAGTCTGTTGCACTTCTCTCACAAACAGAAGTAACACACTTGTGCCGGTCTTTCAACTGCTTTAGGAGTGGGACACATGAAGTTTCAGGATTTCTCTATGAATAAATGAAGAGAGTGGCAGGCAAAATAAAAATCCTGGTGACCGTGTTTCACTCAAGAGTAACCAGAGGGATACCATTAACATGAAGAATTTGAAACAAAGGGGGTTTCTTCGAACTATGATAATTAATTTTTGCATTTGGGGGCTAGCAAAGATTAAAAGGGGGACAGGGAAGGCAATTACTAACTTAGGAGAAAAGAGGGAGAAGAAAGGCAAGATGGCAACTACTCGACCAAAAGAAAGGCAGAAGTCATCGTTCTCTTTCTTCTTCCAATAGGCTGAAACCGCTTAGAGTGGGCAGTAAAGCATTGTGAAGCGGTATATAAGTCTAAGTGCTATTGCTAGAGACATAAAAGTTTTGAGACAAAATATTTTTATCTTTTTCTTTTTTGAAGGTTTTGAATTGATAGCCATTAGCAATAGTCAATTATTTTATATTACACCTATAAATATATTACACACAAATATATACTACACTATTATTATTATTTATCTGATTTGTAGCCTGCCTTTGTTATTTTGACAAATAATTCAGGGCACTGAATATATCCAACACATCTTCCTCCTCCTATTTTCCCCAGAGCAACAATTCTGTGAGGTGGATTTGGGCAGAGAGAGAGTGAGGGGCCCAAGGTCACCCAGTCAGCTTTCATGGCTGAGGCTGGGTTAGAACTCAGTGGTCTTCCTCTTTCTAGCCTTAACCACCAGCCCAAACTGTCTTTCATAGTATTAAAATACTATATATTTTGATGAATTGAAAACAACAAATTACGTGACTTGTTCAGTAGCATTGAGTGACTGGAAGGGGTTGAATGGGAGGGATTTTGTTTTCCCTCTCGTCTTATTCTTATTTCTCTGACAGCAAAAGGCCAAAGATAACCGGGCAGCCCATCGCATCAACAAGGTGCAGAAGGTAGGTAAGACAATAGATATGAAAAGGGATTGGTTGAAACCGGGACAGAGAAATTTGGGTGGGGAAACTAGGCCTGACATGCCGTGGTACCATCTGGAATATGTTATTGCCAAGGTTGTGTGTAAATTCTGCCTGAGAAAAGCTGAAACCTATTTTTCAGTACCCATTAACCAAATTTAGAGAGAGAAAGAACAGAGACCATTGACAGCGCCTGAGGGTTTTTCAAGGGCCACTTAGATACTCTTCTTCTCCCGCCTCCCCAGGAATACCTGGCTTCCCATGCTCCTTAAAACTTTAAACTCTTTGTATTTTGCCTTTGAGTCTGTTCTTCCGGCCTTGACGATGCCTTGTCCCTCTGGGGCATTTTCTTCTCCCTTTTCCACAGCAAGCTGAGAGCCAGATCAGCAAACAAACCAAAGTGGAGGTGCTGCGAAGGCCCGACCGCCCCACGCTTCATCTGCGCATACCGTCTCAGCCGGGGGTGCTGCCTGGCGCCCCTCAGCCGTTGCCACCTCCTTCCTCTGCTGCTTCAGCCTCGGGACAGCCCCTCTATATAAATCACGCTGCAGCTCTGCCAAGTGGGCCGGGTATTGAGTCGCCCAGTGAGCTCTTCCTTAAGCTTCCCTCTTCTGCCACCAGTGCCCAGCCCCCAGTGCAAGTGCCTTTGCACGAGCCCTACGGCATGGCCTCTGCTTGCCCCCCACCAGATCCAGGTTTTCCTTCCCCCTCCTTGGTGGGCCAGAGTCCTACAGTGCCTAGCGGCTTTGTCTCTTCCTCCTCTGGACAATCTCCACTCCTACCAAACCCTCGTCCGTCCCCGCAAGCTGGAGAGTTGCAGCCCACCCCGCCTGGAACCCCAAGGCATCAGCCCTCCACCCCGGACCCCTTCCTGAAGCCACGCTGCCCCACTGGATCCTTGGAAAACTTGACTGTGCCTGGAAGCCCTCAGCGAGCTGCGCTTCTGCTTTCCCCCCCATCCTTTGGGGAGCAGCAAAAAAAGGGGTTGGATATCAAGAAGGAAGAGACCGGTCCAGGGATCAACTCTCCTAGTTACAGCTGCAGCTATAGCAACTCCCCTTCCAGTGCTCTCCCCTCCAGTGAAATGAAGGCCCCAGATGTTTTTAAAGCCCCGCTCACCCCACGCCAGTCTCAGGTGGAGCCACAAAGCCCGGGTTTAGGGCATCGCCCCCCCGATTCTCACCCTCTGGCTGCTTCCCCACCCAGCCAGGCTGATCTCTACAGGCAGTCACCTTACCCAGATCCCTATGCCCAGCCCCCACTCACCCCGAGGCCTCAGCCCCAACTCCCAGAACCTTGCTGTGTTTTGCCTCCCCGCTCACTGCCTTCGGACCCCTTCTCACGCATACCTGCCAGCCCACAGTCTCAGTCAAGCTCCCAGTCGCCCCTCACTCCCCGTCCCCTCTCCACTGAGGCCTTCTGCCAGTCTCCCGTCACTCCTCGCTTTCAGTCCCCTGACCCCTACTCCCGGCCCCCCTCCAGGCCCCAGTCCCGGGACCCCTTTGCCCCCCTGCACAAGCCCCCTCGGGCTCAAATCCCAGATGTTGGCTTCAAGCCGATGCCCGTCTCCCATAATACCCTGGCAGTTGGGAATTTCTCAGCGGTGCCACCCCCATCTGAATCCCACCCAAAGACCAGCCAGCAGCCTCAGTTTATTCGTTCCCCTGGTGCAGGTGTCTTTCCCAGTGCTCAGCCCCAGATGCGGTTCACCTTCCCTCCCAATGAGCCAGTCAAGAACTCTCCTTCCCAAGGGGTCAACAGCCATTTTGCTCCTGGCAAACCTCAAAGCACAAGCTATGTTTCTTCACCGGGCTTCCACCAGGTTGGGAGCCCTCTGGGCCCAAGCAAGAACACCCCAGACTCGTATACGATCTCCCCGTTACGACCTCCGTCGGTGCTGCCCCAGCAGCCACCTTCACAGCAAGATGGCGCTTTGTCCTTTCTGCCACGAGGAGGCATGCCTTCGGGTGACAAGAGGGAGGAGGGGACCATAGGACCCCCCAGCAGGGAGCTGCAAGAACTGACGGCTGGCCAGGAGGGGGCCGCTGGCAGCAACGCTACTCAGACAGAGATGGAAAAACAGCGCCAGGTGAGTCGATTCCATTGGGGCAGGGAAGTTGGATTTCAGCTTAATGGGAACTAGAGCAGATGGGCCGGGGGACAGGAAGGGGCTTAATGGCCTTTTTCCCAGTCCAGCTACCTGAATGTGTAGCAATGAGGTGAAGGAGGGTAGTAAAGAATTACGTGTGTCCTGAAGTGGGCAAGAAAGGCAGATTTGCTTAAAGGGCTTCTGAGCATGAGATATTGCTAACTGTCTGTGCCTTGTTCCTTTGGTCCTCTACCAGCGTCAGAGGCTCCGGGAGTTGCTTATCCGTCAGCAGATCCAGAGGAACAACTTGAGGCAAGAAAAAGAGAGTGCAGCAGCTGCGGCCACCGGTGTTCAGTCCTCCTGGAATGCTGAAGGCCCCGGACCAGCATTTGAGCAGATCAACCGCAGCATGACTCCTTACCCATCGGCACAGGTAGGCCTGGAGCCACAGGGAGAGACATGGATCCAACTGCACAGTGAACTGTGGAATCTGACTTTCCATACAGCTTTTGATATGTCACCAAAAGGATTCTGTCAGGCATGAAAGATAGGTCCCATGCTTGAAGGGTTAATTAAACCGATTTACTGGTATTGGTAAGGAATCTTCTCAACTGGGAAGAGTTAGATAAGGGTCAACAGCACTTAAGAGGGGATTGGGCTTCATTCGCTTGTAGCTATGTAGGGATTCCAGGGTGCTCCCCCTTTTCACCCTGCCCTCAGGTTCTGCCATTCCTTCTCCTACAGATTCCATTCAAAGATCTGAAAGAGATCCTCTTTCTGACATTCTGGAACAGTGTCTAAATCTCCTCTATCTGTTGCATGCATAACCTTTTATATGCCCTGGTGGGTTAAATGTGTAGTGCTAAATCTACAATGCTACATTACGTTAAATCTAGTGAGATAAACATTCAAAGGAATACAATTGGGTGATGGTCCTGAATGCACTAAACTTTGTACATTATTTATTTTATTTATTTTTAATTTGATTATTAAGTTTTTATGCCGTCCATCTCCCCTGTAAGGTGACTTTACATTATGACTTTCCTGAAAGTATTTTACTCTACATAGAACTCATACTAACAGAAGAGAATTATTTGTAGCTCGGGGTTGAATTGTGGGGTCCTTGGTGCTCTCTAAGCTTGGTGGTTTTCTTGCTGATGTTTCATTACCCAGCAAGGTAACACCAACAGTGCTAGATGACTCCCAGAACTCACACTGTTCTATCAAGCAGTAATAGTCTTGAATGTTGACTCTTCCTTTCCCTAGGACAAGGGATTACTTGGCAGCCTGGGGAGCGCTCCAGGAGGCAGCAAGCTGCCCAGTGGTGTGATGGTACAGGCATCCTATATACAGGATGAACGAATGGTCCGGCCATCTCCAGCGGCAACACCCTCTGCCATGGATATTAATGGCAGGTAAGGCTCTAGAGTCTAGCTGGTGTTAGAAAAGCCAGTCCAGTCACAGCGGCAAGGTGGACTGAAGGAAAGAGGCAAATTATTGATCAGTAGAACTCACTTTCCAGCCAACAGGAGGTATCTTGCTGTTTGTGACTCACTCCACCCACTTTTAGACACACACACACACACACACACACACACACCCCAAAGCATCCTAGGATTGTGCCACAGAAGTTCAGTGATAAAATTGATATCAAGTAGCAGAAGCAAGCTGTTCATATTATTTATTTATTAAATTTACATTGCCCCCCAATTCTCGGCAACTGCGAGTGCTTTACAAATGATTTAAACAGGAAAATATTTTTTTAAAATGTGGCAAACGAAAAAGGGAAGAGATGGCAGAATGATAAAACTGGATAAAAACAAAGGCTGGTCACACAGCTGCCACCTGGTAGGGGAAACTGTCCCCTATTTTTGAGGATTTCTTCATATTGGCACCATTATATTACTGGGGTGGGGTGAGGTGGAGTTATTCATATTCATCTGTTTAACAAATTTGTAAACTTCCCATCTTGCTGTTCAGGTCAACTCCAGAAAGCCTTTTAGAGTGAATGGTAATAGGTTACCTAACCCGCTTTTTAAAAAAAAAAAGTCTTCTTTTTCAGGCCATCGGTGACAGCAGCTGCCCAGCCCTTTTATCCCCGCAGTGTCTTCCAAACGCCACCTACACAGCAACAGATGTGGCAGCAGCAGCAGCAGCAGCAGCAGCAGCAGCAGCAACAAGCAGCATCCATGCGTCTCCCAATCTCTTCACGTTTCCCCCAGCCCCCCACCCAAGACCTAAGTCGACAAACTCTGGGAGGCCTGGCTCCACGCCTGCCTGGTCCTGGTGAACAATTTCAGACTTCCTCTGGCCCACTGGGAGCCCAGTTCATTGAGTTGCGGCACAACATCCCAAAGGGAGTGCTAGGAAGTGGAGCTGGCCCTCCCTTCATCCAGCAGAATCTGCAGGCTCGACCCAGATTCTTCCTGCCTGGGAACGACAGCACCAATCAGGCTTTGAAAGCTTCTGTTATGCCAGTGCAGGCCCCTGTCCTGGGAAACCAAGGCCTACAATCACAGAAGATCCCTATTTCATCCTCTCTTCAGGGTACAGAGATGAGCAATAATCATCACACTCATGTCAAGGCCATTTCCCAGTTGATACTGCCTCCCGGCAACGTGGAAGTGCGACACATCGCAGCTCGAACACCCTCTTCGTCTGTCCCTAAAGACGTACCCCTCTCCTCAACTAACATTGATTCTACCCCACCTGCTGGCAAGAATCAGCTAAGTCTGGTCAATAGGCCATTAGCTTGCGAGGTCCCAGTGGAACCCGATTTAGATGACGAGTTTGATTCTCACAAGGATCTTGTTGAAGATGACGATGACTTGGCCAACTTAAGCCTTGATCCAGATGTTGCCAAGGGTGATGATGATCTTGACAACCTGGATAACCTGGAAACCAATGACCCGCACCTCGATGATCTATTAAATGGTGATGAGTTTGATTTGCTGGCATATACAGACCCAGAGCTGGATACTGGTGATAAGAAGGATATCTTCAATGAGCATCTGCGGTTGGTGGAATCTGCCAACGAAAAGGCTGAACGTGAGGATCGGCTTAAAAAAGAACCCTCCGTAAGTCCCTACCTCAAGGATGCTCCTACTACTGGTATTGGCAAGCCAGATGAACAGAAGGCACCAATGCCCAGAGATGATGTTCCCAAAGTGAAAGAGGGACTTGGTCTTCTCCAGGTTCCCTGTTCATCTTCTGCAAGAGTGTCTCCATCCCCCATCCTTGCAACTTTCAAGGCCCAAAGTGACCTGCTGGACAGCAAAATGGCTAGCCTGCCAGCTGATATCAAACCCAAGGTAGAGGAAGGGTGTTTAAAGTCCTCGCCCTGCCAGTTTAACACTAGCACTGTAGAGAAACCTCCAGTGAAATCTGAAGGAGCGGAGAAAATGATTGCTACCTTAGGAGTCAACATCAAAACGAACCCGAACCTAATGAGTCCTGGTGGAGTGCAACTTGGCATGACTCAGTTCCACAGCAACAATCACCCTCCCATATCAGATAAGGTCCTCTACAGCACCCAAACTCGTCCATCGCTTATTCCTGTCTCAATGCCCAACAACACTAACTCCATCCTGGAAAAGTTTGAGCTAGATGGAGGACCCTTGAGTTTGAGTAGTAGTCAGCAGCATTCTCCGGCTGATGAACTAGACAAAATGGAAAGCTCCTTGGTGGCCAGTGAGCTGCCTCTCCTGATTGAAGACCTGCTGGAGCACGAAAAGAAGGAACTGCAGAAGAAGCAGCAGATGTCTGCCCAAATGCCAGGGGGTTCCCAGCACCTCCAACCCCACACTGTATTGGCACATCCTGCTCCCCCTTCCCAACCTCACGATGGGCAGCTGGTAAGCCCTCAGCAACAGCTTCAGTTGAGCATTGTGGCCAGGCCACAGGGCATGGTAGGCAACCAGCAACTGATACAGCAGCAGCAGCAACGTCTGGCTGGTCCCCAGCAAAACCAAGGGCTAGCACCACACCTGGCAGTGCCTCAGAACCAATCTCAATTGCTTACCCCTCAGCATGGCATGCAGGCAAATCACAGCCAACAGAACCAACAGCAGCTCTTAGTCCAGAAAAATATGCAAGGAGTCCAGCAGCAGCAGATGATGGGACTTAAACCTCAGCAAATTGTGATGCAGCAGCAGCAGCAACAACAACAGCAGCAGCAGCAGTTGGCTAACAGCTTCTTCCCTGATACTGGTATGTGTCAGGTGCAAAAGATCAGGACCACATGCAAAGTTCCAGTTAAACTTTATTACTAATCATGCCTGTACACAAGCATCTACTCACCTAATGGTTAGCACTAACTTGGCATTAGATAAGGATCAATGGAATTCAAGAGAGTTGGATTTGGTCCATTTGTGGCTATATAGAGACTCTAGGCCAGGGGTGTGTCAAACTCATGTTGTCACGGCATCGTCACGTGATGTATTGGGACTTTTTTCCCCCTTTGCTAAACCGGGCGTGGGCATGGCCAGTTTGTGACCCATCCGGCCCGCAGACTGGGAATTTAACAGCCCTGCTTTAGGCTGATTCTTCTTTTGATTCCACGCCCAAATTCTGCCACTCTTTGTCTTACATGATGGGAACTATATCAACTTATTTATTTCATTTTGTCCAGGATATGCCAAGTTCTTGATTGCCAATATGCAAATCCTGCTTTAATTGCAAGTTAAAATTTGTTATTCTAATTGCAGGGCTAACAGAAAAGGAAACATTTGGAGAATTGAATCACATGGCATTTTCAGTGCAGTTTCATCTAAATTCAAATGCAGTCTTTTCTTAATCTGCTAAGAAAAGCACATAGTTTAACATAAATCACAAATATCCAATGAATCACAAATATCCAAGAGTGCGCTATATGTGTGTGTGCCTGCATTCTAGCCTGCCTATGACTTAATTCTCATCCCATCATATCATGCTATGACTTAAATAGTTTCAGCCAACTGGAACTATGCAGCTCTGCGCATCAAAATCATTCATATCCATGTAAGTGTAACATGGATTACACACCTCAATACCTACCAGCTGGATGGAAGGAGTCAACCTTGACTCAGCCTTCCATCCTCTCAGAGTAGGTAAACTGAGGACCCAAGATTGTTGGGGGCAATAAGCTGACTTTGTAAAATGCCCTTGGGGCCCAAAAGCCCTAGTAATAAGCAGGCATATACAATGGAATGAAGGCTATTGCTGAGCACATTGGGTTGTGCTCCAAAAATTGTAAGTCGCCCTGAGTCTTTGGAGAAGGGCGGCATATAAATATGAATAAAAACAAATAAAAACAAAACAGTGAGGATATATCGATCAGGTGTGATTTATATGTATGAAGGAGAGAAGACTTAGAGAAATGACTTTTACCATGTGATCTTAGCTCTAAAGAATTAGTTCTCTGTGAATTTGGAGCTGTCATGTGGTGAGTTCAATTGAATGGTACGGTGACCTAGCGGTGGAGTTCTCGCCTCACAATCCGGAGGCTATGAGTTCGATCATAGGTACAGGCAGGTATTTTTCTCTCGGCACACTGAGAATATACCTGCTGAACAGAACTTCACATTGGTGACAGGAAGGGCATCCGCCATTAAAACAGTCTGCTAGCTCCGTTCAGTTGCCCAGACTCCACCCTTCAAGTGATTATGGGGTCGTTAAAAGAAGATCAGTGAGTGAGTTCAATTCACTCCTGTATTAGAAATAATAGTCTGAAGAGGCTGTAGATTGGTGATGATGCTTGTTTGAGTTTACAATAGAAATCCAGGTGATCACTAAATGGCAGCAGAGAATTAGAGTTGAATATTTCCAGCAATTGGTGGTTTTCTGGTCAACAAATTGTTCGTTTTAGTGAACTATGCATTAGATCACAAATGCTTTAATGTTGAAATACCAGCAGTGCATATTCTCCTCATGTGTTGGTCTCTTTTCTCTCTTGTTTGTACCTCCCACCTTCTGTCCCCCATGTGCCTGTAAAGATCTAGATAAATTTGCTACTGAGGACATAATGGATCCCATTGCCAAAGCCAAGATGGTAGCTCTAAAGGGTATCAAGAAGGTCATGGCACAAGGGAGCATTGGGGTTGCTCCAGGCATGAACAGGTAAGCAGAAAACCAGAGAAGCAGCTACTCTATCATATGTGACAGAGTGTCTTTAATTTTCATTTTGATTATTGAAGAGGTAATCATTATTATTAATATTACATGAATGTTCTGGAAGCAAAGACAGAGGCTTTCTAGTGATGGCTCCTGATGAGATACTTGCATTGCAATAATGAAAACATAAAAAGGCCATTTGTCCCTTCCTGTCTTTTGAAGGAAGTCCTTGCTTAACAACCAGTTGCTTAATTGCTAAGCAAAATAGCTTTAACGGTGGTTAAAGGTTCCGGCAGACCCCTCAAAAGCTACTTATGGCCCAGTCCCAAAATCATAGCTGTTGTACCACTCCTGTGGTGGTTTGTTACTATGACTGACCGCAGAAATGCTGTACCACGGGGTCCCCTCAGGTCTTTCCCCACCATCACTGGGATCTCCACAGGCTTTTTTCTCCCCCATTAGGTTCCTGCAGGGCTTGGGCCTCCTCTCACCCACCCTCTGTCACTGATTGCACACTTTGAAAATCTTTGGCGCTCTGGAGCTTTCTGCAGTGCTGTGTAACCTGGGTGGCCTCATGGCACATTTCCAGAAGCAGCTACCATTTTCCAAGAGATCAGAATTGAATGCGGCCACTTGGAAAATGGTGGCTGCTTCTGCATCACACCATGCAGCTGCTTGACAAAGCGGTTCCTTCCACTTCTGCACAGCACTGCATGTGCTTCCTCGAAAGCTTTCACCAATCAGGAAGGGCATCAATTGAATAAATAGGTAACCAAACTCACACCTTGTTTGCTTCCTTGGGGCCAAGAGGCTGCACCTGCACCCCAGATAGCTCCACAGGTCCTGTTCCAAGGCTAGCATCAGTTGGAAAGGCTAGCATCAGTTGGAAACAAATACTGTTCTCTCTTTTGGTTTGGTTGATGTGCCAACAGTTTACCAGTGTTTTTCTAGATTCCCAATAATTTAACTTTATTCTCCTCAAAGCAGTTTAATCCTGCTCAGCATAGAAATCAGTTAGCCCTGTTGGCTAACATAAAAGCATTATAAGTTTGTTTGGTAGGGGGTTTTTTTTGCATTGACTGAAAAACTTTCTTTAATTCCTGTTGATAATGAAGATTTTTAAATTTCCCTCACCAAGCAACATAAACAGTGAAAACTGATTTTGTTGTCTAATTAATAGGATCCTGTTGATAATGAAGATTTTTAAATTTCCCTCACCAAGCAACATAAACAGTGATCCAGGTCCTTCTGTTCACCTTACATGCATCCCTAATTATCTGAATATTAGTTGGGTTACAATTATTTTTTAAAAAAATGATATTTGTTGTCTAATATAAGTAGGATAATTATTACATTATCACAGAAGTGTTAAAATTCATTTCTAAATTGAAGTGTTTCTATGATTGAAGCTTCATCTGATACAACAGCTTAGAATCTAAAACATGATCTAATAGAAAACAAAATAAAAAAATAATCACAAAAAATGTGTGGCATGGGAAGTAAATATATAATCCATAGTGGTGAGATAAAGTTTATGACAAATACATACAGAATTAAGTGCATGGAAATAAGCATAAAACATTTTCTAATTCTGATTATAAATACATTTTGGGTAGGATATTCTATAATAAAATCAAAGGCATAATTGAGATCACCACCAAAAATTATGAAGTCATGTTGAATTATCTAGCTGCTATCAGTCCCAGACAATGTGGTCATTAGTGAAGGAAGATGGAAATTGCAGTCCAAAAACTTAACGGAGGCCCAAATGTTGCCCATCCAGTCCTAGGCTAACACTAGTGGTATCCATTTATGTGGTATCTTCCAATTACTCTGTGCCTTGCATCCTTCTTCTAGGCAACAAGTCTCCTTGCTGGCTCAGAGGTTATCTGGAGCTTCATCCTCATCTGAAATGACAAATCACATTTTACCTGTACCTGGAGGGCAGGTGAGCAGTGATTGGCAGGCTGTGTGAAATTTGCTATTGGTGGGTTTGAGGGTTGTTGAGGTGATTCAGTTGGTGTCAGGTGCAACAACCAGACCCACATGTGCAGAGTTCAAGCTAATTACTTTATTTTATCCTGCCTATAATACAGGAATCTTCCCCTAGTCTGGCAGCCTTCTCTTAGGAGCTATCACATCAGGCTCCAAGGAAACTTCACGAGATGGGTGGGGGAGGTGTTAGTCCTAGCCCCTTTTGCGATTGTGCAGTGACTCCAGGCTGGCTCTGCGCTTGATCCCTCCTCCCTGCCAGGCTGAATGTTTCTGCACAATTGGCAGTAGAGAATAAGGGTTTTGGCTAGAGATGCTACAGAGAGAATAGTAGGCAGAGATTCATTTTTAGCCATAAAATTTTTATTAGGTTACTTTAAGTTATCTCAAGGAATAAAGTATAGGAGGGAGAAGGGTTTTCTTTATCCATTTTGAGGTAGTTTGGGCATAAACGAAATGGCTCTTGTAAAATATTTTAAAAAGATAAGACTGCTTGTATAATTTAATATTCCTTGCAGGAGCGCAACAATGATGCAGCACAGGCTCGTCCAAACCCTCCATCCTTTGCTCAAGGTGTCATCAGTGAGTAGCTGGGCTCTGCTGGGTAGTGTTTTTCTTTAAAGTCTTTTCTTGCTCATCTTAACAGTCATTTGCTGAGATCATTTTGGATTGCTTAATTTGGAATAACTATCGCTTTCTGGTTCTGAGTACAATTTCTGTGCTGCATAAATATTTCCGTTCATGAACATGTGGAAGGTTGACACCAAAGGCTAGTAACACAATTCTTACTTATATTGGTTTGTTGTGTTAAAACCAGGCATCCATGTTCTTTCAACTGTACATGGAAAGTCAAGGAAGGTGTGGGTAGAAATAACTAGGAAGGAACTTTTTCAAGGTCCCATATCAGTTTTCAGTTGAGCCTAAGCTATCTTCTGGGAAATTTACGAGTTCTGAAGTAATGGACCAAATTGGACATACTACATGCTAAAGAGAAAATTATTCAGAGTTTTGCAGCATTAAGCCAGCACCAGAAAAATAAACACAGATGGCTGAGGCTTCATTTAACTGCTTTATAAACATATGAAGTAAATTTTTTACAAACCAGTTGTAGATTTCTCCAACAAGGAGCAAACTCAAACAACAGCAAACATGTTACAAGTTCAGAACTTCAGCAGCAACTTCAGCAGCTCAGAAATAGACATCAGTTTCACTTTAGTTCAGCAGGCAAGCATTATACACAGCAGAGGAGAGAAGCAGTTTCATTTTCAATAGACAGACTCAGAGCTCAACATAGCTTCAGAGCTGCAGAGCTTAATATAGAGCCACACCTAGGCTACTTTTAGTTTCAGTTTCCAAACAGTTCTCATTGGCTGACTTAGTTGCTATGCCTATTCACTGGCTGACCTTGTTACCATGTTCTGTTCCAGTTCATGAATATACTCTGACAAAAATAAGGAATCATTTGGAAGCATATACTTCCTTCATTTTTATGTATTGCGTCCCCAATTTCTATAAAACCAGACCGTGAATATTTTTTAAAACTGGCCGAAGTCTGCTAAAAAAATAATATGCAACCTTGAAAATGACTGTTGTCATTCAGTCATATTTTCTTTTTTTTAGTCTACGAGCAATTGGTAGATCCAATAACTTTGTAAAGCACCTACTGGATGCTAGTTGACATGCTGAGAAAAGAAAGAGAAATGTCATCTTTAGCTCTATTGAATGAGTAGTCTGTTTTCCAATACAAATAAAGCACTTTTAAGGGAACTTAATACTTTGTGATGTTTCTGGGGTACCTTAGTTACCCAAAGATATGCCTGATCACCCAAACTAGCCTGTCACATTGCAGAGCGATAATGTGGTTTGCTGAATTCTGGCTTAGTGTAATGTGTGAAATCTGCCATCGTAGCTTGATACCCAGGCTTTATCATTAACCATTAACTTTTATCGTTATGATATTCAAGAAACCATGTTTTAACTGATAACATTAATATTAATAACAATATTAAGATGAGGGAGGCAGAAGCAGTAGCAGCACCTAAGAAAGCACATTCGTAGCTTTTGATCCTGCGATATTAGCCACTAACGTTTGGTCAGTGGCTTTTTCTTTATCCGTGTTCCTTATTGGTCCTTGCACACCCCAAAAAATAAATCCTGAAAATCTGAAGTAGAGGGGAAAAAATCATGAAGATTTTAATATCAAGTAAGCATTGTGTACCCATCTTGTGATGCTTCGTGCAGTGTTTGGTCTTGCTGCAGAGGTTAGCAATTTTTGGTTTTTTTTCCTACGCAAGACATGATTCACAGGCGTGGCTGGATCAGGTATGTTCTGGTATCCAAATCCTCGTCTTCTGTTTCCATCTCCAGATGAGGCTGATCAGCGTCAGTATGAAGACTGGCTTTTCCACACCCAGCAGCTTCTCCAGATGCAGCTAAAGGTGCTGGAGGAGCAAATCGGGGTGCACCGCAAGTCCCGCAAGGCCCTGTGTGCCAAGCAGCGGACGGCTAAAAAGGCCGGCCGTGAATTCCCGGAGGCTGACGCTGAAAAGCTGAAGCTAGTAACTGAGCAACAGAGCAAGATCCAAAAGCAGCTGGATCAGGTATGTTCCGGTATCGGGGCTGTCTATACGCCCCGTTCCTGATGACCAAGAAAGTGGCCCATGGACCTATGTCTCTGTGTACACATGTACAACATTGACAGGCCCTAGATTATTTATTCATTTATCATTTAGTTCACCCAGTAGCCCAGAGCTGTATGTGCGGTTTCACCTGTGGCTAAAAGATCCTAAAAGATAATTGCCACCTATGGAAACAGAACCAAAATAATGTAAGAATGGGCAAGATGGGCAGCACACAAATTTAATAAATAAAATAACAACAGCTAATAACCTATAAGAACAAGAGACTTGTTTCCTCTGGAGTGAGAGACACTTAATGGAGGAAGGGAAAAGTTTGAACAAATTAAGATGAAGATCAATCAATCAGAATAGAGCTGGAAGGGGCTTGGAGGTCTTTAGTCCAACCCTCTGCTCAAGAAGGAGACCCTATAGCATTTCAGACAGGTATCTGTCCTGTCTTTTCTTAAAAGCCTCCAGTGATGGGAGCACCCACAACTTCTGAAGGCAAGCCTTTCCATTGGTTGATTGTTCTCACTGTTAGGAAGTTTCTCCTTAATTCCGGGTTCCAGATTGAGATGTCCCGTGAGAACAAGGAGGGAGGGAATTGCCTAGTGAATTGGGGCAATTGCTAGGCGGAAGTGCAGGCGGAGACGGTATATTTTCAGTGGGGAGGTTCGGGTCCAGAATGACGCAAATCTCTATCCGTGGCACTTCAGAGCAAAGAGAGGTCCCCTGTCCTGGGGAAGAGTAAAGGGCACAAGCCATGGAGTTCCTTCTGACGTTCTCTTTCGCACTCAACAGGTCCGGAAACAGCAGAAGGAACACACCAACCTCATGGCTGAGTACCGCAACAAGCAGCAGCAGCACCAGCAACAAACCTCCACGGTCATGGCCCTCAGCCCCTCCCAAAGCCCTCGTCTCATGAACAAGCTTCCCGGCCAGTTGCTTTCTACTCACGGCCTCCAGCAGGGGACACAAGGCCTGCCCGGTCAGGCGGGGGGCATGCGCCTCCCTCAGGCTGCACCCATGGCCGTGCAGCAGGGCTTACCATTCATGAGCCAGCAACAGTCCCCGTTGCCACCACCATCTGGGGCCGCCCGCCAGCAATTTCTTCCCTGGCAACCGCCTGTTACAGGAGAGGCAGCTGCAGCAGCATAGGCTGCAGCTGGCTCAGAAGCTGCAGCAGCAGAACTTCATGGGGCAAATGACAATGCAGCAGCAGCAGCAGCAGCAGCAAGGCATGATGGGACAGCTGTCGGTGCAACAGCAGCAGCAGCAGCTTCAGCTTCAGCAGCAAAGCCTGATGGGACAGGTATCCGTGCAGCAGCAGCAGCAGCAACAACAAAGCACAATCGGCCAGTCTGGTTTGATGGGTCAGCCGCCGCCGCCACCCCCCACCCCGCAGCCAAATCAGAACCTGCTCCCTAAGCAACAAGGGCTGCTGAACAGCCAGCCAGGATCTGTGATCCAGCAACTCTCTCCTCAGCAACAGCAGCAGCAGCAGCAAGTCATACTAGGGCACTCCATGCTGCAGCAGCATCAGGGTGTGTTAAGCCACCAGGCTGGCCAGAGGCCAATGCTGTTGACTCCTCAGCAACATCGGACCCTGGGTTGTCCTCAGCAGCTGGCCCAGCAGACTCAGGGGATGATGGGGCACCGGCTTCTTTTGTCTCCTCAGCAGCAGCAGCAGCCACCACCACCGCCACTAACACCACACCCGACAGGGCTGCTTGGCCAGCAGAGGTTGCTAGGCCAGCAGCAGCAGCAGCAGCAGCAGCAGAATTCCCTCGCCCAGCACCAGGCCCTCCTCAGCCAGGGGCAGGGCACGCAGCCAGGAATGTTGTCCCAGGCCCCGCCACCAAGTGCCCTTAGCCAAGGGCAGGGCATAGCCCCCGAGCCTATCCAGCACTTTGCGCAGCAGGGGTCTCTGAACCAGCCGCTGCACTCAAGTCAGGGAATGCAGCCCGCCCTGCCAGCACAGCAGCAGCAGCAGCAGCAGCAGCAGCAGCAGCAGCAGCAGCAGGGCTTGGCTGTGAAGGAACAGCAGGGAGGGCCGGAAGGCACCAGCGTCCTTCCCCAGGAGGGAGCAGTCCTGCAGCAGCAGCAGCTTCGGCCCCATTTAGGAGGTCAGGAGCTGGGAGGGCAGATGAATCCCCCTGAGCAGCAAGGGATGCCCAGCCACGGAGCCCCTTTGCAAGAGCAGTCCTCTCAGCTGATGCTCCAGCAGCATGGGGAACCCCAGAAGCAGCCGGCCGATCTGGGCCAAGCACAGCAGCTTCACCTGGAGTCTCAGCAGAAGAGCCTGCTGGGCCCTCTGCAGATGCAGATGCAGCAGCAGCAGCCCAACAACAACCTGCAGCAGCAGCAGCAGCAAGGCAACCATCTGCAGCAGCCCCTGCGGACTCACCCGACAATGGATGGTATCTTGCAGCAAGAGGTGTCTCCTCAGCAACCGCCACACCACCACCATCAGCACCGGGAGGCCCCTCAGCCTCCCCACTTGCTCAGTCAACAGATGGAGCAGCAAAGCCAGGGGCAGAACACCTTGGCTCCACAGCAAAGGATTGTGGGCCAAAACCTGGAACCACCTTCCAAAGGCTTACCGGGCCAACTTGTGCAACAACAACAGCAACAGCAGCAGCAGCAGCAGCAGCAGCGCCTACAAAGCCCAGCTGGACCTTCCAAAACCCCTGGGTTGATAATGTCCTTGCAGCAGCAGCAGCAGCAGCAACAGCAGCAAAACATGATGGTTCCACAGTCATCACCCCAAGGCCAAAACTTCCTGGCCAGCCCTGTAATGGGTCAGATCCGGGCTCAGCTTCAGGGAGTCATCTCTAAAAATCCACAGCTCCGGAACCTCACGCCTCAGCAGCAGCAGCAGCTTCAGGCTCTGCTCATGCAGCGACATCAGCAGAATTTGCTGCAGCAGAACCAAGCCTTGCGGCAAGGCAGCCCTTACCCAGGGCAGGCCCAGGTGTCATTGGACCAGGGCCGGCCAGCTGCTCCACAGCTTCCCATCCCCAGCTCCATGGGACAGCAGATCCCAAGGCAGCCCCCTCTTGCTGTATTCCAGTTTCGTTCAGAGCAGGGATTTGCTGCCTCCGCCGAGCACCAGAGGGTCCCGGTGAACCAGCAGGTGGCCACCAGCCCTCACCAGCAGGGGGCACCAAGGCTTCCAACTCCTCCGACTCCCTCCGTTCCCTTGAGCGTTGCTGGTGTGGCCTCTCTGCCACCGCAGCAGCCCAGCCCTTCAGAGCCAAAGAGACCATCCCCATTGCTCCTGGCAAAAAGCCCTGAACAGCAGCCAGCTCCCGGCCAGAAACACCAGCCAACCACTCCCAGTCCCCTGCTCTCCCCTAACCCAGCGCTTTTCGTTCCAAATGCAAAGGAAACGGCTCTTGGCCCCGGGAGCCTCAGAGACTCAGCATCCCCCACCAAAGTGCCCACGGAGCCAGCCGCGGTCAACGGACAGACGAGGGAATTGACTTCCTTAGTCATGGGAAAAGCTTTGCCCCAATCAGGAGACCCTCCCCTTGTTTGCATCAAACAGGAACCCAGGGAAGAGGTAGCTCAGTGTGCACTGATGAGTGGTCCCCAGCCAGTCAAGCGGGAAGCAAACGGGGAGCCCGTCTCGCAAGCAGCCACTGTGGCGGCGGTTGTTGCCGCTGCCGCTGCCGTGGTGCCCACTAACAATAACAGCCTCAGCCGCACTGAAGCCGGCCACCTCTTGCTGCAGAAATTGCTCCGCGCCAAGAACGTCACGCTGGGGACTGAGCGCTCGGGTGATGTCAATGGGCACGTGGATGGCAAATTTGCTGGGACGGAGGGCCGATTGCAGATGGCACCAGATGTTCGGGAGGTGAGCATAAAGGGAATAGCGGTGGCCGAAGTTCGGCTTTTTGAGCCCACCTACTTTTGAGATATTGCTGGGAGTAATGAATAGCCGACTGGAAAACTATACCTGAAAGCCAGTCCCCTCTACCCAATGGCAGAGAAGGTATTTTTGGCTTGTGGAATGGGTTTTGCTAAGAATCGATTGAAAAAGCTTAGGAGACCTTTTTGGAGAAGAAATCCTCTAAAAGAAGAGAGAGGCATGATGTAGCCATCCTCAGCTTTTGGCTGGCGTCGCTTCTCTGCCTCTGGCTAGTTTGGGCCACGCTTTTATTATTGAGTGGTCAGCAGTCACAGTTGGGGGAGAGATAACACCACTAAAAGGGGCTGAGTCAGAATGTCCAGAGTTCCCCCCAACTCACCCCGAAATAACCCAAAAGGAAGTTTCTCGTTTTATTTACTTATCTATTTATACCCTGCCTTTATAATTTTTAAAAGTGGCAAACAGATCCAACATATTTTCCTCCTTCTGTTTTCCCCATAGCAACAACCCTGTGAGATGTGTTGGGCTGAGAGAGGGGGGAGGAGAGGGAGATGGGGGGGACTGGCCCAATGTGGTAGTATAACAAGGTGCTGGTATTAACCTATAAAGCCTTTCATGGCTTGGGTCCGGGGTATTTGCAGGAGCGCCTCCTACCAGCATCGAGGTCCAATTGCCCAGTGCGCTCCCACAGGCAGGCCCTCCTGGAGGTGCCGTCAACCAGACAATGTCGGTTGGTGGTCCCCATGGGGAGGGCCTTCTCTGTGGGGGCGCCCACCCTGTGGAACCAGCTGCCCCTGGGGCTGCGGTTGGCTCCTGACCTACGTTCCTTCCGCCGCGATCTAAAGACCTGGCTGTTTTTACAGGCCGGCCTGGATTGAGAGTGATTGGGGCTTTTAATTGGATATTTTAGCATAATTGAATTTGTTATTTGGATTGGATTAACATTTTAATTATTTTTGTATGTATATTCTTGTGTGAGCTGCACCGAGTCCCTCCCGGAGATGGGGCGGCATATAAATCCAAATAAACATAAACATAAACATAATTGCTGCAAATTCTAGGGGCTCCCATGAGGCTGCAGGTGGCCTCCTTTGGCCTTTTTGACAGGCTTCAAATGTCTACAGAGATTCTCAGTCATCCAGGTCCTGGTTGTCCCAAGGGTCCTTTTCCAAAAGGCAACCAGACTTCCAAAACATTTTCCTTCCATTTTCAAGCTTCTTGGACGAGAAGCAAAACTTTTTCAAGGAAAAAAAGTCCAGGTGCCTTTTGGAAAAGCACCTTTGGGACGACATTGCCTTTCATTCGGGTTTTGAAACAACGTATTTCTGCCCCTTGTACAGGTAGTCCTTGACTTACAGCAGTTCATTTAGTAACCGTTCAAAGTTACAACGGCACCAAAAGAAGTGACCTACGACCGTTTTTCAGTTATGACCTTTGCAGCATCCCCATGGGTCACGTAATCAAAATTCAGACGCTTGGCAACTGGTTCGTATTTACGACGCTTGCTGTGTCCCAGGGTCATGTAATCACCTTTTGCGACCTTCTGACAAGCAAAGTCAAATGGGGAAGCCAGATTCACTTAACAGTTGGGTTACTCCGTTAACAACTGAGGCAAGAAAGGTCGCAAATTAGGCAAAACTCACAACAGAAATTTGGGGCTTAATTGTGGTCGTAAATCGAGGACTACCTGTAATGCTAACTGATTTCTGCCCTTCTCTTGCTAACAACCATTGGAATGAGGAGTCTAAAAGAGAGACATATCTCCTTATCCCATTTTTTTTAAAGTATCTTCCCCGAATGTGGTTGATTGTGCAGGTAAAAGGTAACGGTAAAGGTTCCCCTTGCACATACCTGCTAGTCGTTTCTAGCTCTAGGGCAGGGGTGGGCAGGTATGGCCCCTTTGCGACCTGGGGACTTCAACTCCCAGAATTCCTGAGCCAGCATGGCCCCTTTACAGCATGGCTTAGGAATTCTGGGAGTCGAAGTCCCCAGGTCGCAAAGGGGCCAAGTGCCCCCCCTGCTCTAGGGTGGGGCCATTCTATACAAGCCCAAGAGCCAGTGCTGTCCGAAGACATCTCTGTGGTCATGTGGCCAGCATGACTAAGCGCCAAAGGCGCATGGAACGCTGTTATCTTCCCACCAAAGTGGTCCTATTTTTACTTGATTTTACAGCTTTCAATGCTCGGTTCAGAAGCTGGCAAGACAGTCACTGTGAGCGCAGGGTCAGACCGCAAACTGCTGCCTTTCTGATCAACAGTCATGGCTTAGCCTGAGCCACGGTACTATGCAGTTAGGCGCACTGACAGCTGTGGAAAACGTTGCCTTGGTGTTTCTGATGATTGCTAACTTCTGCCCTTCATTCTTAGACAGCAAATCTGCTAGCATCTTGAATGGGACACTGTAAAGTTCCACTTGCATACCAGTTTTGCGCGTAGGACAATCCCAAATTCCTGAACCCACGAAACTAAGCTGTGTTAAGCCTCCAAACCACTCATCATCTCTTAGCCATCACATCACCCTTCACTGCACCTAAATCTCAATAATTGCTCGTAGTAAATCAGCAAATTAGCCACTGAGATGTTTTGGAATAGCCATCTGCAAGCCACTGAACACACGAGGAAGCAACATTTAAAACACCTTCTCTTCATCTGCAGTGTAAAATAGGGCTGCCCATAATTCTGTCCCTCCCGCTCCGGCTTCTTGGTACTTTTGCTTGTGTCTCACTTAGCCCCTCTGGGGCAGGAGGGTTGACTGGGTGAGCTTTGATAGCTCCATATAATGACTCCACCGTGGAGCAAGTTTGCTGAGGAGAGACCATTCAAAGTTATGCTTGCCTCTCTCCTCACCAGGATGTCCTCGCAGCAAAGAAACTCCCCCCACCGAAGCCAAAGCGATCCCAAAAAGCTGGAGAGCGACTTGTCAATTCCCGCAAGAAACTGCGCAAGGAGGATGGAGTGAAGTCCAACGAAGCCCTCATGAAACAACTGAAGCAGGTAGAATGCTTTTGGATTTGTCTGGCTGAAAGGCTGAGTCAAAAATAAAAGTGTATTTGTGTGTTGCGTGAAAAAGTCCACAACAGTCTTAATTAGATAAATAGGGCTTTTATTTTTCTGACCATGGTCATGAAGACTGCAAGTATTTGTGTCTTCATTAATATTTGAATACATTGAATATACAACACTGAACATTTGATTTCCCACTTTATTAATCCTGGGAATAAATTAATGTATAAAATTTAGGAATGGTATTGCCTCCCCCTTTTTGGGGTGGTATTCCACTGTACGGAGTGGAGCTATTCTTCTAAACTCGTGCACACCTCCAATTTTTCCTCACATTTTTAACCCATTTTATGAATCTAGTGAAACATGTCAGTTATTTTCTATCTTTTCATTTGGGGTTGATTTTTGGTTGGTCAGAAAACAAAAATAAGTGGATTGATACAATTGAAGCCATTTTACAAATCATGTTTGTTTTTCATTGCAAACTCATCAATTACACTTCCAACTATCTGAAGCTATTTTACCTTATTATTTTACCTTTAATGGGCTAATGAATCTTGTGTTAAAATGCATGCAATTTTTTTCAGCATAATGAGGGCTTGTACACACTTTTCTCTCATGGTTTTAATCTGATTTTAGGAATGATCCCCTACTTTTTGAAATTTAACTTCTGAATGCTGATGATGATACATTTCCATTTCATTCAAAGACATTTGATTGAGATAATACATTTAGCAATTCTCACCGAGAATTATCACAGAGGTAGTTTTAATCCATATTTTTACTTGCATTATCTATACTTTAGTCATTATGAAAGATGGGGGACTAATTCAGAAGAGAAAAATATTTTTTTAAAGACTTGTGAGGTATTTACTACACCAAACTAATAAAAAGAGTCTATTTTTCCTTTCAGCTAGCATAATTGCTTATATTCAGATTATTATTTTTTCCTTACCATAACCGATTGCTGCAAAGAAATAATGGCAGTATCTCTTCAACCCAAGTCGCTTCCTTATAAAGGTAGACCTTGCTTTAACGGCTGCCCTTTTAGTGACCATTCAAAGTTATGATGATGCTGAAAAAGTAACTTTACAATCAGCCCTTGCATTTATGACCATTGCAACATTCCTGAAGTCACATGCTGTTTGCTTGCTTCATAACCATCTTCCAATAAGCAGAGTCAGTGTAGAAGCCAGCAGTAAAATTGCAAGTCACAGTCATGCGATGTCTCACTAACCTGTGGTGATTCACTAAACCTAATGAGAAGTGACTTAAGTCCACCACAGTCACATGATATTTGCTTAGTGACTGCATCATTTAGTGACAGAGTTGTGGGTCCCAATTGGGGTCGCTTAAGCAAGGGCTACCTTAGATGGAAACTTTTCTTAAAGAATACTTAGCGTTCAGATGCATTCTGGTTAAATTACGGTAATTTAATTTTTTAAAGCAAATGATTATATGCTTCAACAATATTATAATAATATTGAATGTATACAATGAATGTACACATATTCATTTTAAAGACTCATTAAAATCCTCATGGTATTATTGAATGGATAGCATATATAAGACATATGAAAAAGAAAAGGGCATTTTCAAGATGAGGAATGAAACAGGAAATGGAAGCTTATATTCTTTCCATTTGTTATTCATTCCTCCCCAGATTTTTTACTGCCCTTTTGACTTAAAATAAATCAATACACATTTTTCATTCCTTCCAGATTTTCTTTTCTATAAGTACGGACCATAATTTTATATTCTTTTTTGAAAAGATGAAAAGAAATGGTGTTATGTCTCAACCTTATTTGCAGAAGAACGTTCTTCAACAGGGTGCTCTCCTTTTCTGTCTGTTTGTGCAGATATGTACTAGCAAGTGACACAAGTTGTTTTATTTCCAGATGACCTATTGGTGCTCATTCATAACCTTGAATCTTCCCTATCTCAATAAAATAGATTTTGTATCCTTTTCTGGGTATATTAGGAATTCAGAAGCAACACAAACAAGTCCTAATTCAAATGCATTAACACACACTGTCTTAGAGAAAAACCTGGGCTGGTTGGGTTGGTCTAATGTAGCTTCTTCTTGCCTTTAGCAAAGAATCCCACCAGTGTGGATACTACAGATACAGAGAAATATATTTTCAAAAATCATGCAGGAGCTATGTAACCTCAAGATTTTCCCACTAAAGTAATGGGAGAATAGGCCTAGATAGAAGTCCATTAGACCTCTATCTTTGCTGACTGAGGAATTATGGGAGTTGAAGTCCACAAGTCTTAAAGTTGCTAAGGTTGGAGACCCCTGCATTAGACCTTCAGGGCCCGTGAACTCATACTGTTCCCTTTCATTTATATCAGAGGATTCCTCTAATACGCCTCTGCAGGATGTGTCAGTATATGAAGCAGCCTTGGTCTGATTCATTTCTTTTCTCCTCAGGAACTCTCTTTGCTGCCTCTGATGGAACCGGTAATCACAGCCAATTTCAACCTCTTTCCCCCCTTTGGAAGCAGCCCGATCAATGGCAAGAGCCAGTTGAAAGGCACATTTGGCAATGCAGCCTTGGACAGCATTCCAGATTACTACTCACAGCTGCTCACCAAAGTAAGGCCAGCCCTGTGGCATTTTATTCTTTTTTAGCTGACTGAATATAGAAAAAGAAAGAGAGAAAAGAAAGAAAACATTAAATTATAAGAAAGAGGGAATAAGCTGGGGGGGGGGGAGAAAAACACTCATATTTCACCCATATATCAATATGTTGTATGTTTCATGGAGACAGGACAAATAAAGCTATATGATAAAATGGATACAGAAGTTCAAAGAAGCAAGAGCAGTGGATCAATGGGAAAATTCATGGGTTGGAGGAATCGAAATTTATTTATTTTTTAATTATATTGGGATTTATATGCCGCCCTCTCTCCCGAAGGACTCAGGGCGGCTATCATTTGAGGGAAAACTGGTACAAAATCTTCTACAGATGGTATATAATTCCACTAACAATTGCTAGGATGGATAAATCCTGTAACAAGAAATGTTGGAAATGCCACCACACAGAGGGAAAGTTTTTAGGGTCTAGGACAACTCAATGTGGCCAGTTCGCCACCACAAAGTTGCCGCCAGACACTTCCACATGTCCAACTAGCTGTGAGGACAACTTTCCACAGGTGGCCAGAGGAAGGGTTGGGCAGGCAAGGGAGCGGGTGGGCAGAGTGTGTAGGGTCTGGCATGTGTGTGAGCTGGTGGCCAGAGCATGTGGGTGTGTGGCAGGCAAGTGAGCGGGTGAGGAGAGTGCACGGGATGCAGCGGGCAAGCGAGCAGGAGGACAGCGTGCAAGGTGCAGCAAGCAACTGGGTGAGCAGAATGCACAGGCTGCAGCAAGAGGATGGATCGCGTGGGAGAGTCAAGCAGGCAAGTGAACGGGTGGGCAGAGCCACTGCACCGGAGTCCAAGTGGAAGAGGCTGGGGATGCTGGAGGTGACGGCATCGGGGTGGGCAGTGGGGAAGCAGCAGTCGGGGGTGGCAGGGGGTACACGTCCATTGTGAAACAACCATTCTGGGAACCCGCACACTTTCTATCACAATAAATTAGCTTGTAAAATGCCACGGATGCTTTGTTTTCGACTTCTATGTTGGCAAGAAGTTGAGCTGCTGAGAAGACATGTTCTGAGCAATGCTTTCCCTGCCGCCCATTGGGCCCATTCTCTACACCGCACGCTCTATCCACCTGCTCACTCACCCGCATGTGATCCATCCTCTTACCGCATCCAGTGCGCTCTGCCGATCACTTGCTTGCCTGCCACAGCATCCTGTGATATCTACCCTCTTGCCCGGCTCTTCCTCCAGCTGCCCATGGTGAGTTGTCTCTGTGGCAAGTTGGCCATGTGGAGGTGTCCTGTGGCAAGTTGGCAGAGGCAAGTTGGTAATGGCAAGCTGGCTGTGGTGAGCGGGCCATGGCACGTTGTTCCATTCGAGCATTTTCCATCTATGTATGGTGGTTGTGTGAAGAAAACCCAAAAGTACTGGAAAGAAGTAAACCAAAACAATCTGAAAATAAAATTTAAATTAAACTACAAATATTTTATTAGATATGATCTCAGAGAATATAAATGAAATGTATCATAATGTATTAAGATATATGCTGATAGCAGCAAGAATCAATCTGGAGCAATATTGGAAAAGAAACTTTACTATCAACATAGGATTGGGAGACTAAAATTGAAGAATTATGTGGCAATGGAGAAAAAAAATGACTGTCTTCATTTACAGCAGAAATTAACCTAATTTAAGCAGAAAGAGGTCTCATATACAACATACCACACAGCATGGCAAGCTAAGAAACAATATGTGATTTTTTTAAAAAAGAACTGTTTAAATAATAATAGCAACAAAATAATCTAAACAGAAATTAATAATACTGTAATATCCAAAGTAAAATATACAAATATTTAAGTAGTAATTAGTAGCATTTGCCATGTGCTGGAGCTGCTGGTTTGGTAATTTTTTTTAACTATTTAAATTTATTTATTTATTTATTTGTGTGTGTGTTTGTACACACAGAGTTAGCAAAACAATCTTTAATCTAAAAATGATTTAAAATAAAATAAAAATGCAAACTAAAACTATAAACTACTAGTTCTGCCTAATAATTATGACCTTTCAAGAGGTGTTTAATCTGCCCTATAACCCAAGATTCTTCCTGTTGGTCAATAAAGGAAAATTGGTAGTCCTTCAGATGTGTCACACTGAAGTCACTAGCATCTTTTTTTCATGGGCTACAGTTTTGTTCTTTCCTAAACTTCTAACGTGATCTTGGGAAGATCAAAGAAAAGAAAGGAGTACTGCAGTACTTTTGTTGTGCTATGCTTGAATACATCAGTGCAGAGAAGGCTTGTATGTGTTTCCATTCAGGGGTAAATGTAATACAATTTAGTAGATTTTTTTTTTCACGGCAGGGATGTAGCGTGGTAGACCAGGCCTCCAGAGAACAGGTGTAGGCAAATCTCCATGACCACAAAATCACTCTAACACTTCAGTCATGTTTTAAGGAGGTGTTCATATCTTTGCATTACTTATAACACAATTTTGGGGCAGCTCAAACGGTAAAAGGAAGAATGTAAATGCAGCATGTGACAGAGTAGCCTGTCAGATTTGTGCAACCTTGGAAATGAAGGGGGAAAAAAAACAGGCAGGGGACTGTGGTGGGTGTTGATTCCTGTGTTCTCTGTCTAGAACAACTTGAGCAACCCTCCAACACCACCTTCCTCACTGCCCCCCACACCCCCACCCTCTGTGCAGCAGAAGCTGGTGAATGGCGTCCTGTCTTCTGAGGAGCTGACCGGGCAGTCCAAAGAGCCAGAGCCACCCCTTGAGCCTGGAGGACAGAAGGGTGAGAGCTGTTGCTGAGCATGGGTGTTAACGTTATGGCCTAAAACACTCAGGGAGGCACCTGAATGTTGCAGCATGGTGGATATTCAGCATGTGTTCTGTTCTGTATCTGGTGGGATAACACTGGAAGCTTCTGATTTTAGTCTTCCTAAGTGGAGGAGATGAGGGAATTAAATAAATTGGTTCAGTAGAAAGGGCTGTGATTCAGAAGGCTTTATCTTAGCAGTGAAATGCATTATAAGCAAGGCAGCTGACCCAACTTATGACCACAATTGAGGCCAAAATTACCCTTGCTAAGCAAGACATTAATTAAATGGCCCATTTTACGAGTTTTTTTGCCACAGTGGTTAAGCGAATCATGGCAGTTGTTAAGTTACTAACACGATCCGTTAAGTGAATCTTGCTTCCCCCATTAATTTTGCCTGTCAGAAGGTCGCAAAAGGTGATCAGGCAGTCCTGGGACACTGGAACTGTCATAAATACATGCCAGTTGCCAAGCATTCAAATTTTGATCACCTGATTCATGGGAATGCTGCAATAGTCATAAATATGAAAAACGATCGTAAGCCACTTTTTTCAGTGCCCTTGTAACTTCAGATGGTCACTAAATGAATAGTTGTATGTCGAGGACTACCTGTAGAGCAAACATTTAAGGCAAAGGTTCAGGTATAGAGAAGGCAAAGAGGAAGAGCTTTGAGGAGGTCTCTGGAAATGATTTTTGTATGTGTTGAGCCCTGAGAAAAGTGGCAAATAAGGAATATTTATAAATTGCTGTTACAAAACTTTTTACACACAGTTTATTCCCATCTTCTGGGGATTCTTCCCATTTTTATTTTATAAGAAATATTAGAAGGAAGTGTTAAAAATTATAAAGAGTGGCCAAGAGGAAAATAGGAAATGATTGCAAATTTCTGAAACATAAATGAGGATGATGATTTAATCTCTTCCTGGTTACAGAATGGCATTTTGCAAGGCACTGCTGTATCACTGAAAAGGCCTTATCCTTATTTGCCATTGACCTCTTCTTTGCCAAGAATTGGGGGAATATATAGAAAGAAAAGGCTCCTGGTGTATATTAGTGCAGAACCACAGGCTGTGAATTCTCATGCTGTAGGCATGGTTAATGGCACTCCTGGAGCATCTGATATTTCATCCTTTCTTTCTTATCCCGTGTATGCAGATGCTCCCCCTGTGGAAGTAAAAAGCTTAGATCTGCTTGCAGCTCTGCCTACCCCACCACACAACCAGACTGAGGACGTCAGGTGAGAATAGAAGTCTGACTGAGCAGAAACACAAAAGACAAACTGGAAAAGAAAAGTTGTGCCATCTGAAATCTTCCCCATCCCGGTTTCCTTCAGATGTGTTGATCATTAATTCACACCATCCCCAACTAGTGTACCAAAGTCCATACATCTTGGGCGGGGGGCATGAAATCAGGAGATACTGCTTAGTTTATAGGAAGCAAATGAGATCTAGCGCATAATCTTTTGAACTTGGAAAATATAAAGCTTCTTTTGGGGAGCGTTAGCCTTCTTTATCTTGGTGCAGTTGGAGTCCATTGCTGATTTACTTCATTTCATCCGATTCCCAGATTTACATCCTGCCCACCTCTTAACTCTGGAAATGGCAAGATAAGTTGGTATTCACCAGCACCCCCATAATGCCCCTAAATCACTTTCACA
Source organism: Naja naja (assembly GCA_009733165.1). NCBI lineage: Eukaryota > Metazoa > Chordata > Lepidosauria > Squamata > Elapidae > Naja > Naja naja. Next base: position 151,840,372 of record CM019149.1, on the reverse strand, counting down.
AAAACCAGGCGGGAGCAGAAGCATCCTAAATTGTATAATCATTCTCCAATATCTCTGCAGGATGGAGAGTGATGAGGAGAGTGATTGCCCTGACAGCATTGTCCCAGCATCGTCTCCAGAGAGCGTCTTGGGAGAAGAGATACCACGCTTCCCATTGCTGATTGGAGCCAAGTCTGAAGTGGAGGAGTGCCCCATGTCCCCTGTCATCCCCATAATTCCAAAGGCCAGCATCCCAGGTTTGTGAAAAGTAATAACTTCTATGGAAGATAACCCATGAGCTAGAACCGTGGTTCTCAACTTGCGGTCTGCAAACCCCTGGGGGGCTGCGGTGTCAAAGGAGGTCTGGGAAGGCTTGAAGAAATGTTATGATTTAAATCTTGAATTAAATCTTGGGGTTCCGTGGCCACAAAAGGTACTTAAGGGGGGCCCGTGGTGAAGACAGAGCTAGAATAATCTTTAATCCTTGTTGCATCTGTGCTTCCCAGTTGAGAAGTACCCTCTAATCCAAACTCTGTTGATCTAAAAAGATTCTAAATGTTATATACCTGAGCAGTGACAACAACATACCAATGTCTGTAATGACCATAATAAACTGTTGCATTGTACATTATACATATTGTTAAATGTAACAATAACAATTCCAGTTTGGCATAAACTCTAAAGACCTCTCAAAATAGCCAGGTCTTCCGTAGGTTATGAAAGTGGGAGCCACCTGTGGGTGCAGACAATAAGATATTCTAGAGCAGGGGTCCCCAACCTCCCAGGATGCAGATTGGTACCGGTCCGTAGCCAGTTGGGAACCGGGCCACCTAAGTTGCAGGTAAGTGCGCAAAGCTTCATTTGTGCATGTGCTGGAGTTATGTTGCATGCGCAAAACCATCCCCTTATCCCAGGGGTCAGCAACCCGCGGCTCTGGAGCCTCATGTGGCTCTTTTTTTTTTTTAAACAAATTTTATTCAATTTTTAACAATTTTTTAAAACAGCTCTTTTCAGTAGACAGCATGTTCCCGGGTCATCACTTTTACATGCAAATATGACAGTAGATCTATATTCATTTTAAACATTTGACTTCACTTCTATTCCATTTTAGCAGACAAAGGGTCAAAGAAATTAATCCTAATCTCAAATCTTAGTCTCAATCTGTATAACCCCCCAGTTCATTTCGAGTTAATTGCAAATATATATATATATATTTTAAAAACTTCATTTATAAATCTTACAAAAAAAATATTTGCCCATCGTATTAAAGATAAAGTTCATCCATATCTATCCTTTAATTATCTTCACATTGTTAATACTCTTTTATCATTTACAGAATTCTTTTGTCCGTCAGATTTGCCCTTTCATCACATATTCTCTCCATAATTCTAAATCTGTACAAATTTTAACACTAAAAAGAATGAGAAAAAAAAACCCTAGACTTGCCCCCCTTTTACTACTTTGAAAGTGACACCTCAGTGGTTAATATAGTAGCATAATCATAATCATTCCCTTTAAAACGAAAGATAGAGAAAAGAGAAAAAGGAGAAAAGAAAAGCTCCCTTACAATATATCTCTAATCGATCGGGTTCTGCAATACATATCCCCCTAAGATTTATTTATGGTTCCAAGATAATAATAAAAATAACTAATCTTGGTTATTGACAAATCTCATTTTTAGGCATTTTCTAAAATCATTTCAATTAATTCAATTTATCTAATCATCATTTACCTTTCTTTTGTAAATAAGAAATAAAAATGTGACCTTTTACCAGTAAAATTGTCAGTAACCCCTATTGTTTTACACTTTTATAATTACAATATATTCTTATTACCATTTCTTCATGCAGAACCCCCTTTTAATACATTAGCCATTATCTCTATGCAAATAAGTTTCTTTCTTCATTATGTAATTCCGTGTCTCTCTATCTTTTGTTCTTGTTTCTTGTTCCTTCTCCTCTCTTTTATCCCGCTATCCCCCTTCTCTATCCAGTTTGAATCCCTCTCTCTCTCTTTACCTTTCTGCTCTCTATCCTTCTGGACCTTTCTAACATGCCTAATTTCATAAATGTTCCCCTTTTAATTACCTTCTTAAGTTTCATTTTTGACCATCCTCCTTTCCCTTTTATTTGTATTAATCTTTGTGTTAGTTGTCTTCTTAAAATGGCTTTCGCTTGTGCTGGCTCCCTTCTCCTCCCGTTTATCCTGCTCTCCCCCTTCTCTATCCAGTTTGAATCCCTCTCTCTCTTTTTACCTTTCTGTTCCCTTTCCTTCTGAACCTTTCTAACATGCTTAATTTCATAAATGTTCCCCTTTTTAGATACTTTCTTAGGTTCCGTTTTTTAGCCACCCTTCCTTTCCCTTTTATTTGTATTAATCTTTGTATTAATTGTCTTTTTAAGATGGCTTTCTCTTGTGCTGGCTCCTCCCTTTCCAAGGCTCCTTCTTCTTCTTTATTCAGCATTTGAATGCCCATGTTTTCTGCAACAAGCCAAGTTAGTTCAGTCACTTCCTGTAGCAGTTCTTTCATACTTTTAAACTCCATTTTAATTCTTTGGATGGCCACCAGAATTTTTATTTTCCTTATTTCTTCTTCTTTAAATTTTCTATGATCCTAACCCAGGTCCAGAGTCTATATCAATATCACCAATTAGTCCGGTAGTCAGTCTTTGTGTATTCAAGCTTTCACTTTCTATGAGTCTTGCGTCTCTTTAAAATGTAACAACTCCAATCCACAAAGGAACAAGATAGTTTCTTTCTTCTTTGGCTTCCAATTTTTCTCCACAAAGTGGCACTTTCTGCAGAGAGTCTTAACCCTTTCCTTTTATTTTGATATTCAAAGTTTTCCGAGCCCCAAACTTAAGTTCTTACGCTGGCTTCTTCCTTTCCCGGTTCAAGCCCCTTATAGCTGTCAAAAATATTTTACTTATTTTTTCCTTCACTTGAGACTGCGCCGCTTCTGTTTCTTTTTTTAAAAAAACTCATCTTTATCTTAATCCCGGGGTGCCTTGATCTTACTATCCGATACTCGGTTCCTCTGCTGTCGACTTCTCTCTTTCCTCCTGCACCAATCTTAATCCCGTTGAGACCTTCTCTTGAGGTGGCCATTTTGACCACCACTTCTTGACGTCTTCGGAGGGAAAAGACCAGACCCAAAAGGGGGGAGATGCGGCTCCCCTCACTCTGGCTGGCAGATTTCCCTTTCTCCGCCGCCCCTACGAGGCAGCTTCAGCACCGAACCTTGCAGGATCGGGGCTCTCTGACGCAAGAGCCAGGCTGCGGTCGTGGACGATCACAAACCGCCGCCCGTTCTCGAGAAGGCTCAACCCGGAAGTCCCTCATGTGGCTCTTTTATCCCTCTGCTGAGGCTTCCTGTCCCTGGTCGGTAAAAGGAAAAAGGACACCACGCTAGGAGAAGACTATGGTGGTGGAACTGAACTTTCGGTCAGCAAAAGAAAAAAGACGCCGTGCTAGGAGGAGACTCTATGATGGGAGAACTGGACTTCTGGTCGGCAGAAGAAAAAGGATGCAGTGCTAGGAGAAGACTCTATGGTGGGGGAAATCAGACTTCCAGTCGGCTCCAGAATTGAACAGGGGGCTTCTGGTTAGGACCTTTGTGGCTCTTTGAGTGTTTAAGGTTGCTGACTCCTGCCCTACCCACTGCCGCTGCTGCTGCCGGTCCATGGAGCCAGAAAGGTTGGGGACCTCTGTTCTAGAGGAGAGGCACTTCTGTGATCCTTCCCACAATGTCCTGTTATAGATGGAGAACTTCAGCAGGCATTCTATGGTTGCTCAGATGGATAGGCAGAATCTATCTGGGAAAACAGTATGTTAGAAGCCAGGTGGGTAAGGAATAATCAGTGTTTTGAATTGCACTCAGAAGCATACTAGCAATCAGTACAGCTCCTGTAGCAGTAATAGTGTTAAGTGATAGGAATACAACAACTCCCTGGGCATACAGAGCATGGCATCATATGCTAGTGGAGGTTTCTGGGTTGTCTTCAAGGGCAGCCCCGAGTAAAGTATAATATATTAAGTGAATGAGGTCAGCTAATGAGGTCTCCTAGATGTTGAGTTCCCCTTGCTCATTGCCGTCGTTATCCTCCACTTCATCTCTGCCCTTCTGCTCTGCATAATTTATAGTCTCCCAGACTGACACTGTGAGCCACGCCTTCAGGAAAACCCTGGCATTTGTATTGGTTGATCTGTGACTTAAGTCTATTCAGATACACAATTCTAGGTTGAGTGCTGAAATTACCCTAGCCTTAGATAAGTGGTTTGAATTCCTGGAATACGAGCTTGAGCGGCAATTTTCTCTTTGCTTTCCTTCCTTCAGTTTTCCCAGATTCCAAATCCTATGGGACTGTAGAGCCAGTGGGAAAGGAGGCACCCGGCACTTCCTGGGAGAGAGCCAAAGGAAGTGAGGTCTCTGTCATGCTCACCGTGTCTGCAGCTGCTGCCAAGGTACGGAGCGAGCATTGAAAGTCGTCTTTTGAGCCTTGGGAATTACAGTCCAAGATATTTGAAGGCCATGAGTTGGCAAGAGTTGCTGTATGTTAGGCATGATAAAGTCCTCCTGAAGTGACTTATCTGCCTTGTTTGTCTCAGAGCCCTATCAACTGGGGCGCCAATTTTCCACATTTGGTAGAAATGCAAGAAGTCTCTAGTTTTGTTTTGTGCCATAGCCATTGCCTACTCCTGAGTCTGAGAACATATTTTATTGTTGCTACTTTTCTGGGTCTCATTACCAAACAGCTGTCAAGCACTTGGTAGGCGTTCAGGCTGTGTCCTCCACATCGACAAGAATGTGCTGGCATTCTTCTGTCACAAAATGGATACTTTAAACAAAATGTATTTGGTGATTAGGCTATGCTAAAGGGCTTGTGGGAGGGGGGTTCCATTTCTCAATCTGCCTAAAATGCTTTCCTGACCTTTCCCATCGTCTTCTCCAGAACCTGAACGGTGTCATGGTGGCAGTGGCAGAGCTTTTGAGCATGAAGATTCCCAGTTCTTATGAAGTGCTGTTTCCAGAGCGAAATGTAACCGGGGAACCCAGGAAAGGTGAAACAGATGCACAAAGTGAGTATTCTAGTCAAGATGGCCTCTTGGCAGTACAATCTTTTTCTGATTTTTTTTCCGGTCTTGTCTTTTATTGGTCCCTGTTTCTCTATCCCAACTTTCTTAGGTAAAGAGAAGCCGGTCGTTTCAAAGGGCCCTGAAGGAGGACCAGAGTGGCTGAAACAATTTGATGCCATGTTGCCTGGCTACAGTCTCAAGAATGAACTGGACATCTTAACTTTGCTCAAACAGGTAAAGGAGGAGCTGGGAGCTTTTTTTTTTTTAATTTCCTTTGTTACCGAACAGTTTTTAACTACTTGCAATAAACTTATTTGAAAGAAAATTGTTCAAGCTTTTGGCGTAATTCTTCCTTTTTCATGTAAGATTACAGATTATCACCAGAACCTCATATTTTGTTATGTATTTTGTTCAAATTAGAAAAAAAAAGATCTTGAAAGAAGATAATGATACTTTACAATAGAGCCACATCCCAGCATTTCATCTTTTGCACCCTGTTGAGAAAAGATGTTGATTACCTCGAATAGCACTTGTGATCTTTCACAGACTTCGTTGCTTTCAGGGGGGAACTCCTATTTCCTGTCTGAGGACACCCATGCTCTCCTCTCATGGCATTCAGCCAGTTCCCCTAGACAGCCATCTCTCTTAACCAAACTCTGAAGAAGAAAAAAAGGGAACATCAGATTTCTGATAGCCAACTGCCTTTGGTGGTGATGGAATAGTGCTCATATTAAAACCAGATGTTGTGCTGGGAGGATGTCTACTACTATCAAGCAAATTGGCTGGTAGCCTTAGTTGCTTCTTTTTCAAAGAAGTTTGTGATAGAATCTCTAGCTATAGTAGAAGGCAAAGTGAAAAAAACTATCAAGCTTGGAGTCCTTGCAGGGAAGGAAGCCACAGAGGCCACACTCCACCCCAACCCTCCCTTAGAATTCCTGAAGCCTTTATCTGATGGTTCCCAAGGGAGTGTAGTCAGTCTGGCAAGCAGAATGAAGAAGCAACTCTGATCAGCTGATAGAGGCGTTCCGATTCTTAGCACCTGATAAGTTTCTTGTTTCCCCTCTTTAGGAGACTTCAGTTCCAGAAAAAGCTGCTCAACACTGCTACATCAACAACGTTGCCAATCTGGATGTCCGGCAACTTTTGACACTTCCTGAAGAACCGTCTCCTCCCCTGTCCCCGTTTGCACCCTCTCCACCAAGCCCACCCAAGGTTCCCGAGCCACCCCCTGAGCCCGAAGCACCCCCTGCGCCAGTGGCCTCCCCTCCGCCCTCATCTCCTAAAGAAGAAGCTCCCCAGTCTCCCCCTAAAGCCAAGCCTCGCTCCAGGCCCCTGGAGGAGAATGAGGAGAACAAGCCACGGCTAAAAAAGTGGAAAGGGGTGCGCTGGAAACGATTGCGCTTCCTCATTACCATTCAGAAGGGTGGCACCAAGCGTGATGGGGAGAGGGAGATTGCGGAGTTCATCGAGCGCTTGGCCACCACTCTTCGGCCCGAGAAAGTGCCACGTGATTTACGGAAGTGCTGTTTTTGCCACGAGGAAGGAGATGGGGCCACAGATGGGCCAGCCCGCCTCCTTAATCTTGATCTGGACTTGTGGGTGCACCTCAACTGCGCCCTCTGGTCCACGGAGTTTACGAGACTCAGGGTGGGGCCCTCATCAACGTGGAAGTAGCGCTGCACCGGGGCCTGCTCACCAAATGCTCCCTTTGCCAGAAGACCGGTGCCACTAACAGCTGCAACCGTATCCGCTGCCCCAACGTCTATCACTTTGCTTGTGCTATCCGTGCCAAGTGCATGTTCTTCAAGGACAAGACGATGCTGTGCCCCCTGCACAAGCTCAAGGGTCCCTGCGACCAGGAGCTCAGCACCTTTACTGTCTTCCGGCGGGTTTACATCGAGCGGGACGAGGTCAAGCAGATCGCCAGCATCATCCAGCGCGGGGAGCGCCTCCACATGTTCCGAGTGGGAGGCCTGGTCTTCCATGCCATAGGGCAGCTCTTGCCCCACCAGATGGCAGACTTTCACAGCGCCACGGCACTCTACCCTGTGGGCTACGAGGCCACCCGCATCTACTGGAGTTTGCGGACCAATAACCGGCGTTGCTGCTACCGTTGTACCATTTGCGAGAACAACGGCCGGCCCGAGTTTGTGGTTCAAGTGATGGAGCATGGTTTGGAGGATTTGGTCTTCACAGATTCCTCGCCACAGGGTAGAGATCAGCTTGGGCTCCGTTGTCATGAGTTGGCTGGTTGTGAGCTTTTGGAGTAGGGCCAGAATTCTTCCTCTAAGATCCCAAGGGTCTTAATATTGTGCCGGGCTGACTTGAGAAAATCCACTTCCTCTGCCCAGAATTAATTGTTTGAAAAGCACAGCAGCTGTAGGCGTATGTTAAGATCAGTCTGTTTTCTGACCCATTGAGCTTATTTCATATTTGAAAGTAAGAGGAAGACTTCTGGACCCTGCACAGCTCAGCAGAGACCTCCAAAGATGTCCTCTTGGGTGGCCTGTAAAACTAATAACACTTTAAAATAGTTGCTACATTGTAAATCATGCTTGTCAGCCAGTCTTTAAAGTGGCTTGGGGTGGGCTATTTTCGTGTTTTTGGTCTAAAAAGAGCATAGGGAGGAGGAGGGAGGTTAGTTTTTCAAGATCAGGAAGACAAGGGAAAATATATTGGCATATAGAGGCAGTTCAGACTAGAGCAGGGGTGTCAAACTTGCCGGATGCGTCATGCGCTGGCCACGCCCTCCTCTGATCTAGCGAAGGGGGGAAATTGCAATACGTCACATGACGACAATGTGACACTGTGAGTTTGACACCCCTGGACTAGAGTGACCATTTCTTTGTGAAGTATCTATGGAAATAACAATCTGTGCCATCCTCGTTTCTTTGGCCCAGGCCTGAGGCCTGTGTATGCTGACCTTCAGCCTTCTGACAAGGGGATGAGGGCATGGCAACCTCCCTGAAGGAACTTTTGGTGAGGGGGGCGAGACTGAGAGTTTACTGGGGTTGGAACAATACAGGTAGTCCTCAATGTACGACCACAATTGAGCCCAAAATTTCTGTTGCTAAGCAAACCAGCTGCTAAGTAAATTTGCCCCGTTTTACTTTCTTTCTTCCCACCATTGTTAAGTGGATCACTGGAGTTGTTAAGTCAGTAACACGATTGTTAATTGAATCTGGCTTCCCCACTGACTTTGCTTGTCAGAACTTCGCAAAGGAGATCACATGACCCCAAGGCACTGCAGTCATCATAAATACATGCCAGTTGCAGAGTGTCCAAATTTTCATCCCATGACTAGGGGGGATGCTGCAACAGTTGTAAGTGTGAAATATGGACATAAGTCACTTTTTTTCAGTGGCGTTATAACTTTAAACGGTCACTAAAGGGATTTTTGTGAGTCGAGGACGACGTGCATTTGCTGATATGAGAGCAATCTTTTCCCCAAGCCTAAACAAGCAAACAAACAATCCCCACCCAAATTAAAAGAGAAGTAATTAGTGCTTGTGCTTTTTCTTTCTCTCATTACTCTTTCCTAATTGTGAAGGAGGGCCACTTCCCCACCAGAAGGACACATACCGTGTTTCCCCAAAAATAAGACACTGTCTTATATATTTTTTGGCTCCCAAAACACACAGGTCTTATTTTCGGTAGGTCTTTTATATATATATATATATATATATATATATATATATATATATATATATATATGTATATATATATTCGTAGATTTTCATAAGGTCTTATATATATATATATTCATAATGAGAAGTGTGTGAAAAAACACTTTATTCATGTAGAACAATGTACATTATATATATATACGAAAAACTTACCATATTCATGTAGAACAATGTACATTTATTCACGAAACCACGAACAAATGTACCATGTTTCCGAAAATAAGACACTGTCTTATATTTTTTTGGCTCCCAAAAACACAGGTCTTATTTTGGGTAGTCTTATTTTTGGGGTAGGTCTTATTTTCGGGGAAACACGTTACTACCAGTTGAGAAGCATAGCTGTATATTCATACATATCAAAGCGTTGTTCCCTTTTAGGGTCAGTTTCATTTCCCAGAGAACGGGTTTCCTTAAAAGTAAAACAGCTTTCACTCAATGTTCCAAATTTTTGGTCTTGTTCATGTCAGTAAATAGTACCTATTCCATTTCTGCAGTTAGAAGACACGGTATAAATTATATGAGCATCCAGATACCGTGTTTCCCCGAAAATAAGACCTACCCCGAAAGTAAGACCTAGCACTATTTTCTAAACCTGCCCTAATGTAAGACCTACCCCGAAAATAAGACCTAGTGTAAATCTCCAGTTCCAGGAAGACTTTTCAGGGAGCAACCGTGCACCCGCGAAACACCCCCCCCTACACACTCACACCCACTATTTGGCACCATAAATATATAAGACCTACCCCGAAAATAAGACCTAGTGTGTTTTTGGGAGCCAAAAAAAATATAAGACAGTGTCTTATTTTCGGGGAAACACGGTAGTTCTTGTTTAATGACGGCTCACTTGTTCAAAATTACAACCGCACTATATGAATGGTACTAAATGACCAGTCCTCGAAGTTCTGGCTGTCCCAGCACCCCTTCAGTCACATGATCAAATCTGGATGCCTAGCAACCAACTCACCCTTTCAACAGTTGCAGCATCCAAGTGTTACATGATCACCATTTGTGACCTTCTATGCCCGCTTCCCATAAGCAAAGTCAACTGGGAAGCTGGAAAGGAAGGTTGCAAGTTGCTCTGGTAAATCACATGTACTCTCTGTCACCTGGCAACAGCCAACCCACCTATGCTCCTGTTGGGCCTCATTTGCACCTGCACACACTCCCCCACCCATCTGCAGCCACTTACCTGCCTGTCAGCCTGCTTGTGAGTCACCTGGAGCTCATTTAATGACTTGTCATCCTTGCTCAAGGACAGTCAGGGGGAGTGCAGAAATTGCTGTCACTCAGCGATGAAGTCGTTGTGCTTTATGGCCGCATCACTTAGCAATGGAAATTCCAGTCCCAATTTACCATTGTTAACTGAAGGACTACCTGTACTCTTTACATCAGGTGGAGTTTTAATCTTGAGATACAGAAAATAGGTAATAAGTAGAACAAATTGTTTTGGTGGAACAAACGCAGGGTGGAAGCCTCTCAGCATGGACATTATGAGACAAGCCTTTTGCCCAATTCTGCCCTGTTGTCAGTCAGTTTTTAGGGAGCTGGTTGCATGTATCTATTTAGCAGTTGTTGAAGGTTGCCTAATGCACCTTTGTGCCATCTCCAGTTATTGCATTTTTATACCTGAATTCCTGAACATGTGTCCGAAACTATAGATGATTGTCTATGTGGCCAAGCATTTTGATATATTTGGAATCTGGTTTCTGATTCTCCCCTTCAGAAATGTGTGCTTCACTGTCTCAGATGAATGAACATGTCTCGTCTTCAATTCTTCTTCTTTTTTCCTCTCTTGTAACAGCCGTCTGGAACCGCATCATTGAACCGGTGGCTATGATGCGCAAGGAAGCTGACATGCTGCGACTTTTCCCTGAGTATCTAAAGGGAGAAGAGCTCTTTGGCTTGACAGTGCACGCTGTTCTGCGCATCGCGGAGTCCGTATGTATCAAATGCAAGAAATAGGAACCCTGGATGAGGAAGTAACAACTGGGGCCAGCAGCCCAAATCTTGACAGGAAATGATCTAATCCTAAGGGGCCCGCTCAACTCTTTTATGACCGGCTCAAATCTGACAACTAAATCAGATTGAGGATGTATCCTGCCTTCTGTGTGGGCAGACTGATGAATATGGATGTTCCCATGACTGTCATGGAGACCAGGAAATGCCAAGTTAACAACAATCTTGGCATGGATATTGAAACCCCCCCCCCCCCAAAAAAAAAGAAGACTACAATTACTACCTCTAGGATTTTCCTGGCCATTTTTCAGGAATAAAGCTGTGAAGTAGAGTAGGTGGTAGATTAGATTAGCAGCATCTGAAATGTATCTATGTGACCCATCACTAGATATAGGCCGCTCAGATTCTAACCCTAAGAAAAAAGAGCTAGCAAGACTGATAGTCTTTATGGACCATAGTAACTCTCTCACTCATAAGTCCTCCAGTCTCTGTTTGCAGAGAACTTGGTGGCAGAACTGACTAACTTTCTATTACAAGTCTACCAAGACACATGGTCTTAGGTGAGCAAGCATGCTTGGAATAGTGTAAAGCAGACAATATTAATTTTGAATAAACTATATGTTTTCTTGGCTTATAGTAACAAAGTGAAGATGCCTTAAAATTAAGTCCTGTCCTTATTCCCTTTTTGGTGGGGTCCACACAATTAATGTGTCATCTTGGTAGCATTTTAGTTGTCACAAAAGGGACTTTACACTCCCTGTGAGATGCTCTCATTGCTGTGTATGGGTTGATCCACAGATCATAAAAAGTTTAATAAAAAGCCACAGTCCCAGAAATACAACCTACAGCATGCTTCCCAGTTGCTGCTGATAAACTGGTTAATGAGACCAGTTCTGGAAGTGAGGCTGATATCATATTGATATCCCCTTGAATGTTATGCTCTGGGAACAGATTTGCTTTAGTGGGCACATGTGAGGGACCGGCTTACTCTCCATTCATACTGTGTTTTCTCCAGGAGCCCTGGCGACCTTGCATAACTCTCCTCTATTGTTTTTCCATACTGACCACCCTGTGGGATAGATTAAGGTGACAGTGAGTCACAAATAGTTACCGAGTCAGCCACTCTAATTGAGGGTAGACTTGACTCTGGGTCTTCCTATGTCTTACTCAGCACCAGGAGAAAGGACTGTTCATGCAGTAGAAATATTGATGGTGCAGTCCATTCAGTTGTGTCCGATTCTCAGAGATTCTATGGATCAGCTCACTAGACAATTTCCAGTCTTAGATGGCTTCTGCCGATTGTTTTATGTTTGGTTTTGATGGTGTCTAGCCACTGTGTCTTTTCTTTTTATCACTGACCATTCTGAGTTTTACTTTTAATTTACTGAGTTTGCCTTTGTGAAACTCGATCAGAACCCAAAATTCTTGAGTGAATGGCATTTATGTTGCTCCATCTTCAGTTGTTGAGGTATCCAGAATCTCATGGAGACAGCCACTCATGATCAATCCCACCGGTTGTGCTCGATCAGAACCCAAAATCCTTAATGGCAGGAGGAGCCACCTGAGAAGCTTTTCAAAATGAAGAATGAATCTGGCATTTCTTACCTTTTCTTCCAAATCTGAAGATCTACCATGTTTGGTTCCGATCACCAGCTTTGAAAAGGGATGTAGTACAGCTGTAAAAGAGGACAACCAAAATGTTTAAAGGAAGCAAAGATTTTCTCTATTTAAAAAAAAAAGCTAAAACATTAGGACTGTTCAGGTTAGGAAGAGGTGACATACTGTGTATAGAGCCATGGATGATATATAGAAAAATTACAGGAATGTATGTTTCTTTTGTTACAGTCAATATATTAATACCAATAGTCGCCCAGTGAAACTAATTAGGAGATTAAGAGTAGGTGAAAGAGGGCAGGTAGTGCAAAATTAAGTTGTGGAATTCATTGGCCCAAGATGTGGTGAGTGATCTCTAACTTAGATCAGGGGTCCCCAATCCCTTGTCTGTGGATGAGCACCAGTCCACAAAATGCCAGAAACCGCTCAGCACAAACAAGCAAAGCCCCATCCACGGGATGCAGGCAGCATGTGAAATCACGCCCTCTCCAGTCTGCGGAAAAAAATGTTTCCACAGAACTGGTTGCTGGTGCCCAAAAAGTTGGGGGCCGTTGACTTGGATGATTTTATAAGGACTGGATAAAGTCATAATGTTTGAAGATTCGTCTTCCAGCTGTGTGATGCAATGTAAGCAAATTCTAGATGGTTTTGTTAGGGTTAAGGGTTGAGTTGTTCTTTTAAACTATATACCTATTTTACAGTTTATGGTTTAAAAGTCTTTTTTCTACCTGGAAACAGCAAAAACTTTGTCAGTGAATTTCAGCAGTTAAGATCCGAGGAAGCTGAGTTCTACATACCCAACACAGTCCCAATGATAGTTGCATTGCAAAATCTCTGTATTTTATCCTAAGTCTTCAATACTTCTACTGATGGGCTTCGTATCATTTGTTTTTCTCCCTCTCCCCCTATGTAATTTGAAGGCCCCACACTCTGAACAGCACCAGCATGTCCAAAGCTTACCAGAGTACATTCACAGGTGAAACAAACACACCCTATAGCAAGCAGTTTGTGCACTCCAAGTCCTCACAGTACCGCCGTCTCAAGACCGAATGGAAGAACAATGTGTACCTGGCCCGATCCCGCATCCAGGGGCTTGGGCTTTATGCTGCCAAGGATCTTGAGAAGCACACAATGGTTATTGAATACATTGGCACCATCATACGGAACGAGGTTGCTAACAGGCGGGAGAAGATCTATGAGGAGCAGGTAAGGGGTGGAATAAGGACTCTGTACTGGAATATAGTTGTGCTAAGGAAATGGAAACATCCACTTCTAATTACAGGAAGGATGGTGGCCTTCGCTTGGGTAGTAGGTCTTTGTAGACAAGTTTTTCCTGTGGCAACATTAAGACATGTGGACTTCAAGTCCCAGAATTCCCAATCCAGCATGGATGACTCGGGAATCCTGGGAGTTGAAGTCAACACATCTTAAAGTTGCCAAGGTGGGGAACCCTGTTATAAAGGGTATTCTAGGCTAACATTTATAGTGAGAAAGTTACTTGGCTTAGTTATTGGTTATGAAGAGTCCTCGATCAGAATCAGATTCTGATTGGATATTTGGTATTTCTAGATCTCTGATTGCCACTGAACTTGGATGATTCTCTCCCAGAATTCTGTTCTGTCCTTTAATTGGGGAAGAATAGTTCACAATAAAGATGTATAAGTCCTTACAGATGAGTGGCATCGGTCCATGCCATCAAAACCTTATACCATGCTGTGGATTCATTAATTTTACAAAAAAGAAGCTGAATTTTTTTGTATGCTATTTCTTTTGAAGCTTTTCTATATTCTTTCATTGCAACATATGCAGTTTTAAGCTAGGCAAAGTGTTGAGGTGGGTGTTAGCAGGCTTTTAGCTTACCCAGATTCTGTTTTGACAGAACTAGTATTTTGCTTGTGAGGAAATGTGCAGTGCACTGTTTTCTGAAGGTGAAGAAACAAGCCTGTTTCTGTCTGTTTACATTTCCATGTGGTTATCTAACAAGTGTGTTCTAGTTTTTCCCATATTCATATGGTAAAAGTATACATAGTCCTTGCTTACTGGTCATTCTTTCAGCAACCATTTAAAGTTACAACGGTGCTGAAAAAGAACACTTAGAACCAATCCTTGAAGTTCCAGTTGTCACAGCACCCATGTAGTCACATACAGGTAGTCTTTGATTTATGAGCACAATTAAACCCCCAATTTTTGTTGCTAAGTGAGGAACTTGTTAAGTGAATTTTGCCCCATTTTACAACCTTTCTTGCCACAGTTGTCAAACAGCCAGTCCCAGGTGCTGCACCTACCTAGGTCTTGCGAGCCACCTGGAACTAATTCAACGACCTACAATCCTCGCTTAGTAATGGCAATGGGGAATGCCGCTGCTAAGTGATGTGGTCACATGATATTGCAGATTACAACCGTGTTGCAACTGAAATTCTAGTCCCAGTTACCATCTATAATAAAGAATTACCTGTATACATTAAGCATACATGGATGTTTCTTCAGCCAGTGGATGAATACATTTCAGTCTAAATATTTTGCTACTGGATGTGGATGAAGTCAGCTGATGTTAAGAGTTTTTCAAAAGAGAACCATCTCATGCTTGTTGCCTAGCATTTGTGCTACCAAAGCAGTTAATCTAAATTCAGCTGAAATTGATGGTAAATCTGCGAAGCATGAAGGAAACATGAAACTTGCTGTATAATTTCTCTTTTCATGCTTTCCCAGAACCGAGGCATCTACATGTTCCGTATCAATAATGAGCATGTGATCGATGCCACCCTAACAGGTGGCCCTGCCAGGTGAGTGAATTTGAATTTATAAGTATTTGTTTACAAAATTAAGTTATCAGCTTTGTCGATCCATTTAAAGGCTTCATTGATTTTAAATGGGAATAGTTTCTTTACTCCTCAAGTCCTCATTTGAAATATAGGAAAAGCAAATTAGGTAAAGTTAGGTGCATGACTTTCCTTCTTCGTCCCTTCCAAGGTACATTAATCATTCCTGTGCACCGAATTGTGTGGCTGAGGTTGTGACTTTTGACAAGGAAGACAAGATCATCATCATCTCAAGTCGCCGAATACCCAAAGGAGAGGAGGTGAATATTGCATTATTGTACACACAAAGACACCACAAAAATGAACTTGCAGGTAGTCCTTGACCTACGACAGCAACCGATTCAGTCAGCAGCCGTTCCAAATTATGACAGCATTGAACAAATGGCAATCAAGTTAAAAGTACAGCTGGTTGCCAAGCGCCTCACAAACACGTGATTGCAACCTTTCCTGCTGGCTTCTCTAGAAGTCAGTGGAGATGCTGGCAGGGAAGTCACGTGTTCCTGGGGCAAGCCTCCCCCATCTGCCCACCCTTCTGCACTCCAGCCGCAACAGCTATTAACGCACCCCCAGGCACTCGCCCTGATTTGTGCTGCAACTCTCATATGCTGCTGTGAGCCCTTTCCTGACCTCTGATGCACCCCCTCGCCCCTCTTGGGCATCCCCTTGCATCCTCCCCGACCCGTGTGACACCTCTCACACCTTTGCACACCTTTCCTGACAATCCGACCCAAGCTGCACCCCTCATGCACCCCCTTGCATCCACTCTGTATTTTGCCTCTCATCCTTGCACCTTCCCTGCCTGTGCAACTCCTCTCAGGCACACCCTTGCACACACTCCCTGACCCACCCCAACTCTTCCCCTTGTCTCTTGCATACCCTCCCCGACCTATGCGGTGCCTCTCGCACACTCTCCCTCACCTTTCCCTGCACCCCCACACCTCCCCACACACCCCTTTGTTCTCTCCCTCACCCAGCAGCAACCAGTTACCAGTCAGTCGACCTGGCACTTAAGACTTCCAGCCGACTTCCCCACTGCCTCTGGAAGTTGCCTCATCAAACTATTGTGGGATTCAGTTAACAATGGCAACCAGGGTGTTGCCATCACTAAGCGATACAGTTATGCTTTACAACTACATCATTTAGTGATGGAAATGCCTCTCTCAATTGCCATTGTAAGTTGAGGATTGTCTATATGGTGCACAGTTTCTCTTAAAATGTTGCAAGGAAAATGCCTGTCTGATAATAAAAGGTTAGATTTCATGTTGTAGTACACTTTGAGCATATTTACTTAGAATGTTGTATTTTTCATCTATTCTTGTTCAACTCAAGCTAGAACATACTGGCTTCCAGTGATCTCTCACTTATATATTGACAAAACTGACCTGCTAAGCTTCAACAAATTTTCTACATTATGTTCCCTTAATATTATGCTTTGGAGAAAGTTTTCTGCCTTTCTCCTGTAATGAATCCATTGCTTTAAAATGGTAAGTGCCATATGTATCCTAAATGAGGAAGAGGTACACGTTAAAAAAAAAAAGTTACAGCTCATTTCATTTTGGTTTTAATGCTGCACACGGGCTTTACTTGGCTTGCCTGTTCTGGACAATGGGCCTATGAATACCTCGTTTTTACGTGTATGCATTTGATCCTTTCCTTGTCTGTACCAATGCCTGACAGGTGTTTGTATACAGTCGTGTGAAAAAGAAAATGCACCCATTGAAACATTGGGATTTTTTTCAGCATCTTCGGTATTCCTCGAGTTACGACCATGCGTTCAGCAACCATTCAAAGTTACTGTCACACTGAACAAAACAAACTTAAGCCCAGTCCCTGAAGTTATATTTGTTGCAGCACCCCGGTGGTCATGTGATCAAAATTGGGTTGCTCGACAGCCTGCCTGCCGTTATGACTGAGGGATGTTTCAACTCCCCCCATCCTGCATAGCAGTACTTCGTGGTGGGCTGTTGGGGCTGAAGGAGAAGTCTTGGGCCTTCAGCAGCCTCAGCTGGCCACCCTTGATCCCAGACCTCAGCCCCAGTGCCCTCACCCCAAAGGAAGGGCCACCTCAGGCTCTGTGCCATGGCCAGCAGTCATGCTGCAAAGCCAATTCCCCCATTGTCTTCGCTTGGTGGTGGAAGCCAGCTGGGAAGGTTTATACATGGGGAATCATGTTGTGATGACCCAGGGTGGGATACAAAATAAGCACAATCATAAAAACAGGTGAAGCCCCTTTTATTCCTTCACTTTGCTTCAAAGCTCCAAATATCCTTGACTGGAGACAAAAAACTCTCCCACAAGCAGTTACTAAAAGGAGGAAATGGTGTTTAAACTAAAAATGCCTATAAATTATAAAGAGTAAAACCAACACAAACCACACTGAAGCAATTAAGGAAACCAGGCAAGATAAGGGCTTGAAGACGTCCACAGATATCGAAACACACACTGGGAAGGACGCCAAACTTAGAGAGGAACGACAGACTAGAGATATTTCCATGCTTTGTTTCCAGCACTGGCCCATACCCATGTCCGTCCTTTTAACCAGTTCTCACAACTGCAGCCCATGAAGAGGATCAAGGCCCTTTCCTCCCCTGTAGACCATGCCATTCACATATCTCCCTTATCGTCTCCTCCCTGCATGCCCTAGGATGGATAGGGGATGGGCCTGGGTCTTTCTCTGACTGCCCAGCCGCCCTCTGCCCTTCCCCAGCCTCCTCCACAACCTCCGGAGCCACACTTCCACTCCCTGTTGGCTGTTCCTCCTCTCCCTCAGAGTCAGTCACCACCAGGGGCATGACACACATGACCCTGGGACAGTGCGCCTATCATAAGCACATTCTGGTTGCCAAGCACCTGAATTTTGATCACGTGACTGCAGGGATGCTACGACGGTCGTAAGTGTGACAACCAGCCTGAAGTCATTTTTTTTCAGTGCCGTTGTAACTTTGAACGGTTCACAAATAGTTGGCTTAACTGCGGTTTGTGTAGTGACGGTTCAAAGTTAACAACGGCACTGGGGGAAAAAACAATCTGTGACCATTTTTTCACACTTGCTGACCATAACAGCATCTCCCGTGGCCACGTGATCAAAATTCAGCCACTTGGCAACAGATTCATATTTATTATGACGGTTGCAGGGTCCCGGGGGGGGGTCATGTGGTCCCCTTTTATGACCTTCTGACAAGCAAAGTCAATGGGGGAAGCCAGATTCACTTAACAACTGGGTTACTAACTTAACAACCATAGCGATTGACTGAGCAGCTGTGGCAAGAAAGGTCATCAGATAGAGCATAATTCCCTTTACATACGTTTTGCTTAGCAAGAGAAACGTTGGGCTCAGTTGTGGTCATTAAGTCGAGGGCCACCTGCGTTATAAGTGGTCCCAGGGGAAAAAAAGGGGGGGGCCGAATTAAGCCCGAGTTACCCTGTTCTTGTTTCTTTCTCCTGCAGCTGACATATGATTACCAGTTTGACTTCGAAGACGATCAGCACAAAATCCCGTGCCATTGTGGAGCCTGGAACTGCAGGAAGTGGATGAATTAGCCCCCAGGGGCTCTTTGAAGAGGCAGAGGCCAACCTGATAGCCTGGCACAGGTGCTGCCCTCGGCTGGGCGAGAGAGGCCTTTCCTGCCAACTCTCCCAACCAGCCAGCGTGGCCAAGAGTCACCCTGGGAAAGCATGATTGGAACCTGCCATCCCAACATGCTCGTGGGGTAGCCGGGACCCAGATTTAAAAAGGGGGTGATGTCAGCCTGCCTGCCCCTGCAAGCCAATATCGTTGGTTTACATCGAGTTGGTCCTTTTGGCAGTTGTGTTCGGTTGCCTCCTGCTTCTTGACAAGGCAAACCGACTTTTCCCCCAACAACAAAAAAAAAAGGCAGCCGCCGCTAGCAACTCCACCTGGGGTGGGGAAACGGATAAACTGGAACTCAGGGTTTTCTTTTTAGTATTTTTCTTTTTGCGGGCAAAATGGGGATCCTTCTACCCCTGTGCACCTGTATATAATGGACTATCTGAAATATACTGCGGTAGGGTGGGGGAAAGAGCCCTGGGGCATTCTGCCTAGCAGAGCTGGGGAAAGAGGGCTGCAGCATGGCTATGGAAGCCCCAGGGAAGAATTTGTAGGGTTTCCCCACCCCCACCCCCTTTGTGTGTGTGCGCGTGTTGGACGAAAGAAGAATTAAAAAAAAAAACCCTAATCTCTATTGCTTGCTAATCTACCAAGGTAACAAGAGACTTCAAAGAGACTTGTTTTAGCTTGACAATCCACCTTCCAGAGCACCTCCCTCTGGATTTTCTTTACTTTTGGGTGTTGGATTTAAACTTTGTGTGTGAGTGCGGGTGTACATACGTGTGCTTTTCGGAATCGGTCTGTTTCCGAGAGAAAGCAGGCGCTGCCTTGCAGGAATTGGAAACAGAACGTCCCTGTCTCTAGCCCTGCCCCCCCCCTCCCCGAAATCTTCCATGTGCAAGGAGCATCTGCACTTGAACCTACCTCATTTGAAGCGTTAGATTTTGGTGTCTTTTTCCCCCTCTCCCCTCCCTGTCTCTAATGTGAGCCCCTCATTGTGCCGCCCTTCTTTCCGAGTCCCCCGAACACGGAGAGCCCACAGTTGCCCTGTCATCCATGGGAAAATGATTTGGAGGGGAGGGGAGAAATGTCTTCTTCTGGACTTTGCCTTTTCTCCTCTCCCCGGTCCCCCCCCCGGAACCCCAGTAGCCCTCAGTCTCCTGGACCTCTTTGGAGGCTGAACCACAGAGCTCTGGGAATCCCCATCCATCAACAGAAGAGCCGGATGCACTGCAAAACAAGAGGTGGCTTGACTATGCCAGGAGGAGAGAGAACTTCAGGTCACCTGAGACCACACCCAGCAGAGCTGCTTGGTTGGTAGACCCAGACCCGAGAAATCCTTTTGCCTGTGGGCCAGAAAAGGGAAATGCTCATTGAATTAAGAAGGCCAGGGTTAGCACTGGTGAACTCTTGACAGTGTCAGGTGGTGGAGAGCTGGTTCCCAGTGAGACTCGTCCCCTCCGGTAAAGAGGCAGTCAGTTCCCTCTCTCCTCTCCCCTGATCAATGTGCTGCTCTGAAGGCTCACCGTGTGGATGCGTGCGAGTGTGGTTGTATAATTATGTCTGTATATATAAATGGAGGAGATTGAGAGATGTGGGCACATTGCAGAGTTTGGGATTATTTATCTATTTATATAAATAAATAAATATATAAATATATATATAAATATATAAATATATTGTGTATATATTTGAAATAGCATGGGGAGGAG
This sequence comes from Naja naja, assembly GCA_009733165.1. NCBI lineage: Eukaryota > Metazoa > Chordata > Lepidosauria > Squamata > Elapidae > Naja > Naja naja. Next base: position 151,819,962 of record CM019149.1, on the reverse strand, counting down.
AACACCCTGCCTGCAGGGTTTTTCTGGACTGCTGGGTGGATCTCTGCAGAACCTTCCCCGCCCTCCCCCTCCACTGGGTGGGATGGGAACTTCGGGAGAGAGAATGAGAGAGAGAGATACACTTGTTTATTTGCAGAATTTTGGGTAGGAAGCGTGTAAAGAGCTTGTTTCTATGCTTCCTGTGTATATACATATATATTTTCCTTTTTTTAAAATAAGAAAAAAAAATCAATTTATAACCAGTATCTAAAGAGCCATCTGCCCAGCAGCATCTCCCTCCCCCCTTATAGGGAAATTTCTTATTAACCGAAGGCAAACTATGGGCATTATACAGGTGAGACAGTCAGAAATGCGTTTTCACCATTTAAAATATGACACATGTTCTCCCTGCTGTTGAACGAAACTTTGGAAGACTGCTGTACCCTTGAACTGAAGTTGATGTGCGAGAGGAGCAAACATCAGGGTCTTGATGGAGAAGGCTCTCTCGGCTGACAATGTTATCGTTCAGATCATTTAACGCACAATTGCACCACTTCTCTTCTCCAGTTTCTAAACACACACATCCTCCAATATGCCCATAAGAGTGGCATCTAACCGATCACAGTTCACAGATGATCAATCAGACAGTGTAGAGGGAACGTGTGCATAGTCGAAGTCAGAAGAAGGACAAGAGGGGGGTATTAAAATCAGGGTTAGCATGCAAAAGTGTCTTTTTAAAAAAAAACTTGTGGCAAGATGAGAACCATGTTCTTGAGTGCAAAGCTGCTTCTGCAAAACCGATCTATGATGGTTACAAAACAGTAGGAGGTAATGACAGATTATTAAAAGTAATTAAAACTGTATATAAGATGACATTTGTGTAGAGAAGGGGGGAATTTTTATCATTTACAAAACCACTGGACGTTGTTTTAAAATAAAGGTTTGAGTTAAAGCCAGTATACATTTTTGTCTCTTTGGATTTTGTTTTTGTGTGTCTTTCCATTAATTTGGAAGGAAGGCTGTAAAGATGTAAAAAAAAATAAATTTTAAAGAATTGCTACAAAGGTTTAAAAGCTTGAGAGAGATTTTAAAGATGATAAAATGACTGAATATAATAGATTGTCAAGATTTTTTGGGATGACGGTTAGAGTTTAAGATAATTCTGTAGATTTTAGCTGATGAAGAAAAAGACTATACGATTTTTAATTTTTATATAAACTATAACCTGGTCTTGAAGCTAAAAATTTTTTTAAAGTTCTCTGCCTGTATAACCGCATTTGACGCCTTGTCCCATACATCTGTTTACAGTTGCACATATTATATATATTAAGTTTTAACCCTTTTATGAACCCAAATAATCACTTTTTTAAAAATAAAGTGTGGACTTTGTGAGGAATAATATTTTGTGTTGGGGATTTTGTTACTTTGTGTGTGTGAGTTCTGTATAACAAAGTTATCTTTCATAATGAAAGAACTGAAGACAAAATAGACCTATTCCTTAAAAATCATAAATAAAATTAAAAAATCAAAAATCAAACCCCATCCTTGCTCCTGCCTTGTTCTGTATTTGGTATAGTTTTAAAATAGATACAATTTGGGTTCAAAGATGAAAAAAATAATTTTTCATGATTGCTGAGGATCGCCCCAAAATAAATGACAAGTTTGATTTTCTATGCCTAATATGTAGTGAGACTCATCATGAAATGTTATTTGAGTCATCAAGTGATTTGCCAATATATTGGAGTTCTGAGTTTCCTCTGTGGGATGGCCTACTTGGCAATTGAATCCTCATGATTGTAACAGTGATCACTGCTGGGAAGTGCTAATGGACACTTCCCCTATTCCCTCTGTTCCTCTGTACAGAGTGCAGCAAGATTAGTAAGACTTAATGCTTAAGAACAGTCAGGAGATTCATTTAAAATAGAAATGTCCTTCAACCTCACCATTATAGGGCCGCTGTCTTTGGTGATCACCTTTGAAATAGTTTTCTGCATTTCTATCACTACTTTCTTGTACAAAATAGTTCTGGTACCACAAGTAATTTTGGGTGAGGCAATCTAAACTAGCTGTGCAGAGAGTTCTTTAGAGCCAGAATAATCAGACATAACATGGATTAAGATTTGTGGACTGCTTGGTACTCTCTGAACTTGGTTGTTTGCTTGCAGATGTTTAGTTATCCAACCAGGTACATCTTTGGTATTAGAAAGGGGAGGGGTTTGCTCTGTTTATAAACAGTAGCTTGCCCTGTCAGTACTGGTCGGGCAGTGTTTTCTTCTTGGTGGTTCTTTGATTACACTATTGTTTACTGCTTGATGGTTGTTGCTGCTTGGGTGGGGAAGGGAGCAAGGGATGGTAAGACTGGTTGGCAAACTGTCACAGAATATTGAAAATAAAAACCCTGGGTGCTGTAGGATTGAAGCAGGTAGCTACAAATTTCCCAGATTGATCCCTTGAGAATCTTGGGTTCTGGATTTTGAGCACATTCTGTAAGTTAGCCATTTGAGGTACCTTGGTTCAAAAACCTTTGCTCTGCAATGCACCATTTCACCTAGTTAAGGATCAAGATGAGAGTTTTAGAATATGATAAATATAAGCTTGATCTTTTTTCCAGGCCAGGTAGAAGCGCTTCACCTGAATGGGGCTCTTGGATATATCACTAGACCAATGACAGAACTAAGTTAAACACACCCCAAATTTACTGAGGATACACTCCTGAATAGAAGTTAACTGCCTGCTGTTGATAGGAGAAGCATGGAGGCAGATACTGGTGGTAGTTCACCAGGTACTTTCCAAGGATCATTCAGGGGAGTCTAATGATTTATACAGAGGCAACTTTAATGGGCAGGTGTCAAATCTCTTTGACTTAGACCAGTTAAAGGCAACTATGAGGAGTTGTCCAGAGTTACCTGACTACTTAAAGCAGGGATTCCTATTTTTTTTCCCATCATACTTCCCTTTGTGTAATCTCAATGTACAACTATATCCTACGGTAAACTTTCAACAGGGTGAAATGGGGTATCATTGGGAAAAACATTTTGAACAAAGGTAGCTCAAATGGCCAAACTTACAGAATGCATCCAAAATCTGGTACCTACAAGTCCTGAGGGGTTGAAATTAGGCAAATTTTATAAAACATTTTTGTGATGAAATTATCATTAAAATGTATGACATAATGACGTAAAACATTTCCTGTGCTGTTTGTGCTGTACAGTCAACACGGGTTATTTTCAAGGCAAGATAACTGCTCTGAATGCATCTCAACTTTTTCCAGGGAAGAGAGTACATTAGAAGATCTGCCACTGTTGAAGGCATTGAGCAGGGGTGGCGAACAGGCAGCTCTCGAGCCGCATGCGGCTTCCGGCCAAAATGAATGCGGCTCTTTGCCTCTTATCATTATTTTGTATACTGTGGCTCTTTGCCAAGTTTGGATTTTGTTATGCTGCTTCTGAGGAGGGATCTCTGAGGAGAGATTTCGGCGTAGTCCGCCCCGGCTGCGTCATCCGTCTCCCATCCCTCGGAAACAACTGCACGGGCCAGCGAGCGTGGTGTGGCTCTCTGACTCTCACAGTTTAAAATTTTGGCTCTTTGTGTCAAACTTGTTCGCCACCCCTGGCATTGAGGAATCTGGTATGACAGCAATCCCCAACTTTTGCAGGTTCTTGGACTGGCAGTAGCAGCGGCAGCTTGGAGGTGGGGATGATTTTGCATACACGTGCGCACAAGTGAAGCTTTGCGTGCTCCCCTGCCACTTGTGCAGCTCGGTTCCCAACGAGCCATGGATGATACCGGTCCACAGACTCCTATGGTAAGGAAATAGCTCTGAAACAAGGACCCAACAGAGCACAGTGCGTAGTACCTCCCCCAAAATCTGACTACCAAAATGAACACAAATGAACAATGGAAACAATACAACAAAGTTTTGGGAAAGATGGATTTATTGTAACAATATACAACTAAAGGGTCCCTCACACTCCCCTGGATTCTGTGGACACCTCCCCAGTAGAAGGACAATTCATTTGGGAAACCTCCACTTAAAGCTATTTACTATAACAATGGCTGTGTCGGAAAGACACTGGAGAGGCTCTGACTGAAACAGGAAGTGACCATCCGGTTTTGTACTTAGCAAAGCATCAGAGACGGAATCCCATTGGAGCATTGCAGAATGGGAGCGCTATAGTTTTGGTATGCTTTAACGAAGCTGGGCCACAGATTCCTACTGCATATAGACTTTGTGTGAGGGGCCCTTCGTGCTCTCTGATGTTGGCTGTTTCTTTGCAGATATTTCATTACCAAAATTAGGTAACATCATCAGTACTGATGCAAGATATCAACCAAGCTCAGAGAGCACCAAGGATCCTTCATTTCAACCCCAAGCTAGAAATATTCTCCTTTATTGGTACTATGCTGCTTGGGAGTGGATGAAAGAGGCCAAAGACATATTTCATCCACTGAAAGTGTGTTATTTCTGGTAGGTGCTACATCCGGAGAATTGTTTAATGAAATGAACTGTAATGGGCCTTGGGACCAACTAGCTGACAACTTTGTTGTCCAAAAGGTAGAGGAGGGAACTAGAGGAGCAGCCATACTGGACTTAATTCTTACTAACAGAGAAATGATACAGGGAGTTGAAATTACAGGAACTTTGGATGAGAGTGACAATGTCATATTGGAATTCAATATAATGCAAATACGAACAATAGAATATAATCATACCAGAATCTCAACTTTTTAAAAGAGTTGATCTTAATGAACTCAGAGCTTGGGAAAGATTCCTTGGATGAAAATCCTATAGAGGAAAACAACATAAGAAGCTTGGGAAACTGAAAAATATCATAAAAGCCCAGTCCAGCACAATACCACTGAAAAAGAAAAACAAGAAATCCAAGAAGAAACCAGCATGGTTGCACAAAGGTCTCTCTGATAAACTGAAAGACAAAAAAGATAAGTACAAAAAATGGAAAGAGGGACACATAACTAAGGCAGAATATCAGCAGTAGCCAGTATCTGCAAAAGTGAATTCGGGAAAGCAAAGGCTCAGAATAAACAAAGACTTGCAAGAAAAGTCAAAGATAATAATAAAAAAATCAGCATATAAATAACAAGAAAAAAAAGTCAAGGAGTCAAGTCCATTAAAGAGAGAAGATGACAAGGAAGTAACAGGTAGTTGAGAGAAAGCAGAGCACTCATTCTTTGCATCAGTTTTCATGCAAAAAGAAACTAGCCCAACCTACCAAAAACATAACTGTAAAAGGCAGATTATAAATAAAAATTAAAATAAGCAAGAAAATTGTAATAAAATACCTGTCTGATCTTGATGAATATAAATCACCGGGACCTGACTGGTTATATCCCAGAGTTCTAAAGGAGCTGACAGATGTCATCTCAGAACCATAGTATCACGTTTAAAAAATCCTGGCGCACTGGGGAACTACCTGAGGATTGGAAAAGAGCTGATGTGGTTCCCATGTTCAAAAAAGGGGGGAAAAACCCACAAAACTATAGACCAATTAGCCTAACATCCAATGGTGTTGTGATGACCCGGGGCGTGGCACAAAGGCAACAGTCAAATAAGCAAGAAGAGTCCCCTTATTATCTCCAACTTTGCCCACAATGTCCAGGTTACCTTCGGCTGGAGAAAAATTTTCCCAGGAACAGCCTTTAACTGGAGAAAATTCAGTCCAAAGCAAGGTACATAGAAACTGTAACTAAAAATCCAAACAAACCAAGCTGCAAGCAAGGTACATAGAAACTGTAACTAAAAATCCAAACAAACCAAGCTGCAGTAATAAACTTGACAGAGCAGGAGAAGGAATTTCAGACTTGAAAGCATGGCAAAACTCACAGTTGGGAAAGATGCCAGGAACACAGATAAGCCACGAGGAGACCAGATAAATTCACAATTTGCTCTCAACAATTTGCTGCGCACAGCTTCCCTTTTTAAACACTGTTCCCAGCTGCAGCTAATGAAGGAAATAATGGCCCTTTCCTCCCCCATAAGCCATGCAACTCACATTGCTCCCTTCCTCCCTGTGTGCCCTAGGATTAAGAGGGGGTGAGCCTGGGTCTTCCTCTGAATTCCCTCTCCCTTGTTCTACCTCTGTCCTGCCCAGCCGGACTTTGCCCTTCCCGTTTCTTCCACAGCCAAAATGAAATTCAATATACAGAAAAGTAAAGCCTTACACTTAAGCAAGAAAAACCAAAAGTACATGTACAGATTAGGGGAAATCTGGCTTAATAACAGTAACTGTGAGAGGGATCTTGGGAGTCCTAGTAGACAATCAATTAAATATGAGCCAGCAGTGTGCAGCAGCAGCCAAAAAAGCAAATGCAATCCTAAATTGCATTAACAGAGGGATTGAATCACGATCACATGAGGTACTAATACCCCTGTATAAAGTCTTAGTAAGGCCACATCTAGAATACTGCATCCAGTTTTGGTCACCACTATAAAAAAGATGTTGAGACTCTTCCCCTCAGTGCAAATAAGAGCAACACAGATGATTTAAGGGCCTGGAGGCTAAAACATGAAGAATGGTTGCAAGACGTGGGTATGGCTAGTCTAGTGAAGAGAAGGACCAGGGGTAACATGATAGCAGTTTTTCAATATTTGAAGGGCTGTCACAGAGAGGAGGGGGACAACCTATTTTCCAAAGCACCTGAAGGCCAGACAAGGAAGAATGGATGGAAACTGATCAAGGAGAGATTTAATTTAGAAATAAGGAGAAATTTTCTGACAGTGAGAACGATAAACCAATGGAACACCTGGCCTTCAGAAGTTGTGGGTGCTTCATCACGGGAGGCATTCAAGAACAGACTGGACAGCCACTTGTCAGAAATGGCTGTTTGAGCAGGGGTTAGACTAGATAATATACAAGGTCTCTTCCAACTGTTATTCTGTGTTCTGACTCAGAGAATTAATGTCCCTCATGGTTGAATGCATACCAAGATGTCTTGTTTCTCTGATTTGACAAGTTAGCCAAAATTAAAAACAGCAACACAAGGAGCCAAACACATTTTCTCTTTGGATTTAATTTTATTTATAAGCTGCTCTAATCAACTCTGAACAGCATACATCCCAACTATTGTAAATTGGATTAAAAACATACTGTGCAAATTAGAGTAAAACAGCAATAATTACAATGCTTAAAATAGGACATAGTAAGATATAAACCAGAAATTAATTCAACCACCAAGCAAAAGATCATTTCTATTGCTGGAGGGAACAGACTGTAGCACTTCACCCTCCAAGGCCTGTATCTTTTGAAAGTGTTCTTAAAAACCAGCAGGGAGGGAGCCATTTGGATGTGCGGGCAAATACTGTTCCAAAATGGGGGAGCATCTAAAGAGACTTGTAATTTTTGCATGGGCATATTAAATGGGGAGAAATGTCATCCCCAAGATCACCAAAATGCAAAATAGCAAATCCAGGAAGACAGAACAGGAACATTCTGCTTTTAAGATGGGCTGAGATGAAACAGGAAAGGGCAGCTTTATTCTGCCTTTTGCCTGCTTTCTCATGTGGAGCAACTATTCCAGAGGTGGCTCAAAGCAAGGCAGACAGAAGCCTCCAATCCACAAAAATTTGGAGTTTTAAACCAGAAAAAAATACAGGGGCTAGTAGATTAGCTTGTATGGAAAATGATTTCAGCAGTGATGCTTTTGTTATGGTTAAGGTTGGTGTTAGGCTTTTATTCTATCTGTTCAGTACGTGTCTAGTTGAAGGAACACCATTATTTCCCCTTTGGGCTTTCAACCCTGGTACAGTGAACTTCAACTGGCTGGGGAATTCCAGGAGTTGAGGTTCACATGTCTTAAGGTTACCCAGTTTGAGAAAGACCAGTTTTCTAGATGATCCTATAAAAGCTGATCTAGTTTGAGAGGGTGCAAACATGATTGCTTTTCATACTAACGTAATAGTAACACATCTAGTTCTTACTTAGACTTGTAGCTACCTTGGATGCTTTTAGTCTTACACTTTTATTGGCAACTTCCACAGTTAATGTTAAGGAATGAGAGGGAATAGAGTACCGTCCCTCGTGGATTTTTGAAGTGAATTTAAAACCACCATTTCAATATTTAGCACAAACTTTGATCAGAAAAAAATAGCTATAAACCGTGTTTGCTGATAACTATAAGCTTGTGTTTTTGTTTTTGACTATCCTTCTTGCTCTTTTAAAGATGGCTATTTGAAATACCAGTAAACAGAGCACTCATCTTGTACTTCAAACCAATTCCCTCGATGTAACATTGGATTGCTTTCATGGATGTGTGAAGAAACCTCACAAGAAATGAGATTCCTGTAGCCTGTAAACAGGTTAGAGATGTCTGCCCGATGAAAATAAGGACTTTTTTCCTAGTACTTTTTTTTAAAAAAACAAGCTGGGGAACTATGATAGAAACTAACAACAATTCATACACAGATTAAATGCCCATGTCGTTATCTTTTTAGCTTTTTATGTTGACAATTTCATGGAGCTGATATAAGCAGGGTTGATAAAAGAACAAAAGCAGTGCAGGACGCTGACTAAATGAATAATTTAATTTGCATCTGCCAACTTCAATGTTGTGTTACACTATTCTTTTATAACCGGAAAACCTACTTCAAAGGGGGAGTAGAGGGGCAGCGCAAAGGGGAGTACTCTATACCTTGCATTCAACTGGAGTGAACAAAGTTATGCTGATACGTTCCTACCGCATGAGTATTTACAAAATATATTATTTACACAGCTTAGAACCATAAGTATGAGACCTGTCACAGCAGGCTAATTCATTTTCCTGAGTAGGAAAACTCTGGAAATTTATAACAGCACAACCACATTTGAAGAAAGACAAGGGATCCCAGTCCCACACTACAAAGGACAAAAGCAGGAATTTTTTTACACAGGAGAGCTAGAGAACTCACATTCGCACGGCCACTCAACTATTGTTTCATTGCTCCAGAGAATTCCACCCCTAGTATAGACTAGCCACAAGAAAAAATGACTTAAGATTTTCTTGCCAGAAAGACTGAAGAATGCTCCATACAGCTCAGTCGTTTGAGCAGTGGGAGCTCGGCCTGCCTCGCCCAGCAAAATCTGGTTCTAGAGAGTCCGAGGTGATGCAACCACAGCTTTGCCCACACTTTCTTGGAGCGAGTTTTCCTTTGGAAGAATAACATGTCAGTAGTGCCAAGATCCCTTCCGCTTCAATACTGGTTGATACCGAAGAGACGGACCCCATGGAACAGGGGTAATTTGGGCACGAGGACGCTCAGGAGCGAAGTGGTGTTGATTACAAAGTGCACAGGGTCGTATTTTGTATAAAAGCTGGTTAAAATGTACCTGAAGGGTAAGAAATATACTCGATTAGTTACAGATATGCGCTCGAGCCTCTTTAATAGCACTGAAATTCAAGCTGTACATGGCTGATGATCATTATGAGCTAAGGCTCCCAATTTCAAATGACTATGGAGACGTTACATAACACATGGTAGTAGGAGGCCCAAATTTATACACATGCAAAATGTAAGAAATATTAATATTTAAAAGCCCTGGTGGTGCAGAGGGTAGAATGCAGTACTGCAGGCAAATTCTGCCCACAGCCTGGAGTTCGATCCTGACACAGTTCAAAGTTGACTCAGCCCTCCATCCTTCAGAGACTGGCAAAATGAGGAACCAGATTGTTGGGGGCAATAGGCTGACATTGTAATCCACTCAGAGAGGGCTGTAAAGCACTGTGAAGTGGTATATAAGTCTAAGTGCTATTGCTATTATTGATTTATTTATTTATATATATATATATATATATATATATATATATATATATATATATTATATATTCATAGATTTTCACGGTATATGTAGGTCTTGGTGTATTGGGTCTTGTCCGTGTAAGATTGAGAATACCTTGGCAACGTTTCGGTGAAATCTCATCCGTCATCTTCAGGCTGGTGTCTTCAGCTTCGTTCTTCTGGGAGAACGGCTGAAGACACCAGCCTGAAGATGACGAGAGATTTCGCAAACGCCAAGGTATTCTCAATCTTACACGGACAAGCCAATACATACATATATATGTTGTGGCCCGCCTGTGCGCCTGTGCTGACAGAGGAAGAGGACCTGGATGATGAAGAAGAAGAGGAGGAACGGGCAATGCCTTCCTCACCAGGGCCTTCCTCCCCAGGATCTTCCTCCTGGCAAGGCCCCCTCCCAGGACCTTCCTCCCTGGCAAGGCCTCCCTCCCCAGGACCTTCCTCCCTGGCAATGCCTCAGGTTTCCTCGGAAAGCCAAGAGGAACTGCCTGAGAGACGTGTATCAGTACGCCAGGCGAGAGAGGAGGAGGGTTCCTGGCTTGATCCCAGGCAACGTCGGAGGGAGAAACGTCCAGCAGCAACGTAGGGGGCGTGGGAGGGCCAGAGATTGAGCTGGACCACACCCCACCAGGTATAAAGTGGGTGTGTCTACGTTGCAAACTCTGTATGTGACAAAGTGTAAAAATGAAGCCGAGGATTCCGTCTGTGTGCTTGATTTAGTTTTTGGACTCTGGACATAAATCAGCCTTCTGTGAGTACTGCATTCCTTGTTGGCTTTGAATTTGGCAGTGAGAGCCTGGGTGACTGCCAACACTCTTGTCGGGAGAGATAACTGGGATTTTGGAGACAGGCCAGCTGACTCTCTGTGTTAGCGTTCCTTACCTTCTGGGGAAGGGAAGGTGAGACAGAATATATATATATATATATATATATATATATATATATATATATATATATATATATGTCTTGGTGTATTGGTCTTGTCGTGTAAGGTTGAGAATACCTTGGCAGTTTGAAATCTCATCCGTCATCTTCAGGCTGGTGTCTTCAGCTTCGTTCTCCTGGGAGAAGTCTGAAGACACGAAGCTGAAGACACCAGCCTGAAGATGACGGATGAGATTTCGAAACGCTGCCAAGGTATCTCAACCTACACGGACAAGACCAATACACCAAGACCTACATACCTTTACCCGTGAAAATCTACGAAAACAAATATATATATATATATATATATATATATATATATAAAATTACATTTATATGCCGCCCTTCTCCGAAGACTCAGGGCGGCCTACAATTTTGGGGATACAACCCAATGTGCTCAGCAGTAGCCTTCATTCCACTGTATATGCTTGCTTATTACTAAGCGGCATTTTTACAAAATCAGCTTATTGCCCCCAACAATCTTGGGTCCTCACTTTACCTACCCCGAGAGGATGGACGGCAGAGTTAACCTTGAGCCTGGTGGGATTCGAGCCTGCACTAATTGCAGGCAGCTGGAACTAAGTGCTAGGCATTTAACAGCCTGCACCACCAAGGCTCCTAATTAAAGTAATACAAGTAATAAAACAATTAAATCAATTACAGCAGCAGTTTTAATAGCAAGGCTGGCCTGAGCAATACCCAACACTTACAGGATGATTGGGGAAATGCTTAAGAATTTGCGGGAGGATGTCCATTGTGTGCCGTAGTCTATCTGCTCCCAATGTGTGAGTAGGCGATCCTTGCCCTGGTCAGGTGTTTCAAAGGGAGTCCCTTTCACTGTATGAAGAAACCAATACATCACCTGGAAGGAACAAAAAAAAGGAGTAACAATCTTTTTCTTTACTTTCTCTTTCTTTCTTTCTTTCTTTCTTTCTTTCTTTCTTTCTTTCTTTCCTTTCTTTCTCTCTCTCTCTTGCACTTTTCAGTAAATGTGCAAAATCACCTAGGGTAGGACAATTTTGAAAAAAAAAATCCTAAATAAATTGTACAGCGAATGAAACCGCAGTGGGATTGGAATATGGTCATTGGCAGTATAGGAGGCTCCCAAGATTAAAAGCTGTCTATTTGTATCCTAAATGCTCAGAACATGGCCAATAAATTGGTCAGGAATCAAGAGTTTTGACTTACCAGGTTATGGATAACATTAGTTAGAGTCCAGACCACAGGGACACTGAAGAAGGGAATGCTAAGAAAGATGATATGGAGCACAGCCACAGAAATGCTGTAAGCTAACCAAATGCCTCGGCTGTTCATCACTCGCGTGTTGGGATTCATCTCACTGTGGGCTACTCCAACATTCATGCTGTTGAGAAAAAATACATAGGAGTGTATATGTGTAGACATCCAGATATTAGTATAGGTGTGTGAATGCACATCAGAAAACACAGAACAGGCCCTCTTTAGGCTTGCTGTTTGGGGTGGGGGAGAACAAACCTGAGCTATATGGAGTCAAATCAAAATACTGCTCAGAATCACTCACTTAATCCTAATTCTCACATAAAAATGGGGGTTAAGGAAAGCTATTACAATACTTGTACACTAGTTGACAGTAATCTTTTACAATGTTCTTTTCCCACAGAAATGGCAAGCATCTAAAACTGAACCAGAACCTTCACGACATCACCAGATCAGCCCATAGTGGTGGATATCATCAGGATCATCATACCTTATCCCAGGGTCTCCAACCATGGCAACTTTATGACTTGTGGACCTCAACTCCCATAATTCCATGGCTGTCTAGAGAATTCTGGCAACTGAACTCCACAGGTCTTAAAAGTTGCCAAGGTTAGACACCCCTGCTTTATTCCATGCTGTAAGATGAACTTATCCAGGATCTTCTTGTAGATGTAAAACAGGGATGGAACACTGTCGGCTAGATCAGCGGCCCCCCAACCTTTTGGGCACCAGGGACCAATTCCATGGAGGGTTTTTTCCGTAGACTGGAGGGGCGTAGTTTTGCATGCTGCCTGCATCTCGTGGATGGGGCTTCGTTTGTTTGTGTGGCCTGGGTTCTGACATGCTGCGGCCTGATGCTGCTCCATGGGCCGGGGGTTGGGAACCCCAGACTAGATGTCTCCCCACTATCAACTCCAACTAGAACAAGCCCAGAGGAGGGAGTCACTTGCTTTTATTGTCAGAGCCATAACTGCCAGGCATAACAAAGCAAACCGTGACAAAACATCTAACTATGATGACTTCATTATTGCTTCTCTAGCACAACTGTGTTTTTTTTAAAGATATGGTGGCATTTTCTGTTGAATGGATATGAACAGCAGGATTATTTAATGGACTATTTCAATGGATATAAACAGCTGTGGAAGAAAGAATATAAAGCGTTGCCAGATAGCACAAACAGCCTGAGGTTGAGAAACCCAGAACTCCAGAGCTTCTTGCAACGGGACATTCACTAGCACTGATGATGTTACCTAGTTAGGCTAATGAAACATCTGCAAGAGAGCAAGCATGCTCAGAGAGCACCAAGGAGCTCTCACATTCACAGATCTCAGCCTTCCTCAATTGGAGGTTAGGCCAACAACTTCTGATCAGCAGGCTCTGTGGTTTAGTAGCTCCATCTCATCTGAAGGGCTGGAAGTTGGGAAAGGGAAAGATATTCTACTCCGCTCAGGATGGTCCGTGTCTTGTTATTTTAGAAAGTGCATTGAAAACTTCCTTCTGTGTGCAGAAGACCTGGACGTAAAGTGGAGGGCATTCTCGCTTCTCCTTCAGTCCCCAACCCCTGGTCCGTGTCATGCCACAAATCGGGCCATGCAAACAAGCGAAGCTCCATCCGCAGGATGCAGGCAGCATGCAAAACCAAGTCCACTCCAGTCTACGGCGAAACCTCTCTCCATGGAATTGATCCCTGGTGCCCAAAAGGTTTTTTGGGGTGGAAGCGGAGTGGGAGGGCTGATCTATGCCAGAGTCTCCTGTTCCTGTTTTACAAGACACTGCTGGATGAGGTCATCTTACAGCATGGACTAAAGCCGGGGCTGTCCAACTTGGCAACTTGAATTGCCTGAATTCCCCAGGCAGCCATGGAACTCTGGGAGTTGTAGTAGTTGTTGTTGTTGTTATTATTATTATTTATGAGACTTATATGCTGCCCTATCTCCCGAAGGCCTCAGGGCAGCTTACAAAATAAAATAATCCAGATACAAATATACAAATATTAAAAAGTTATTAAACCAAAGGTCTCCTAAAGGGCCTTGGTGGTGCAGGCTGATAATAGCCTAGCACTTAGTTCCAGCTGCTTGTAACTATTGCAGGCTCGAATCCCACCAGGCTCAAGGTTGACTCAGCCTTCCATCCTCTCGGGGTAGGTAAATGGAGGACCCAGGATTGTTGGGGGCAATAAGCTGACTTTGTAAAAATGCTGCTTAGTAATAAGCAGGCATATACAATGGAAGGAAGGCTATTGCTGAGCGCATTGGGTTGCGCTCCAAAAATTGTAAGCCGCCCTGAGTCTCCGGAGAAGGGCGGGATATAAATATGAATAAAAATAAAATAAAATAAAAAATAAATACACCAATTAAAACTATGCTAAAAACCATACTAAAAACCCTCCCCTCAGTCCAGGTAGGCCAGTTGGAACAGCCAGGTTTTTTAGGTCAAGGAGGAAGGAGCGGAGGTCAGGGGCCATCCGGAGTTGAGGTCCACCAGTCATCAAGTTGCCAGGGTTGGAGACCCCCTGGCATAAGGTATGACAGCAACAGCACTTAGACTTATAGACTGCTTCACAGTACTTTCCAGCCCTCTCTAAGTGGTTCCTGATTATGATATCCAGCTTTATACACCCACTATGGGCTGACTTGGTGGTGTGATGTGAAGACTCTGATTCACCTTGAGATGCTTGCCTTTTGTGTGGGAAAAGAACACTGTAAAAGCTTAACTGTCAACTAGTGCAGGCGTCCCCAACCCCTCAACCCGCTCTTCCGTCCGTGGATCGGCATCGGTTCGCTGCGTGCCAGCAACCGGGCCACGTAAACAAGCGAAGCCCCATCCGTGGGATGCAAGTAGCACGTGAAACCATGCCCCGTCCGAGCCGCGGAGAAACCTCTCCCCACGGAATCGGTCCCCGGTGCTCAAAAGGTTGAGGTGGGGGAGTTTCGCTGCGCCTGAAGGATCCTTTTTCTTCTCTTCTCGCAGGGAGTGGTCCGTCGTCGTCGTCGTCGTCGTCCCCGTCCCCGGTTCTACTCCGGCCCTCATCAGCTGCCTACCTGCCACCTTCCGGGACGGCTCCCGCCGCTCAGACGAGAAGAAAATCCCCGCGGCAACCACTTTTTCCGCCGTCTGATACGTCGCGTCAGGTTTCTGACGCTTCCACGTCTCCCGTCTCCACTTCCTCCTCACCAGTAGCAACCACTCGGGCCGGCCGCTTCTTTCCTATTGGTGGTTTCCTTTTCGCCCCTCTTTTGACCCTCCATCCGGTTCCTTCACCCGCCAACCAATGGCGAGGGGCGACGTTCGGAAGGGCAGGGTTCGAGTGAGAGCACGGCTTCGGATTGGACCAGGGGTTCGGCGAGGGTTCTCGGGGGCGTCCTGGGGTGGGGGCTGTTATTGCGAGCGGGGAGTTAGATTGTTGAGGGAGGCGAAGCTAAGATGGCGGCGGAGACGGTAGAGCTGCACAAGTTGAAGGTATGGAGGCTGCCTTGGGCGGAGGAGCGCGTCTTTCGTTTGCCCCGGGGAAGCGGTGCTCGGCCTTCTCCTCCCTCTCGACCGTAGAAAGGAGCTGCCCTTCCTGTTTGGGTGGGTGGGTTAGCGGGCGGGCTTTTTTGTCAACCTTTCCGAGAGCGCGGGAAAGAGATGATGGAATTCTCCTCATGCCGCACGTCTGGAGTCTTGTCTCCCGGCCCGGACCTGATCCTTCTTGGCCAATGGCCTTTCCCTTCCAGCGTGGTTCTTCTCTTTCCTTTTCAGAGAACAGCGCCCCTGTTTTCAACCTTTGCTTTCGGGAACTGTAAACCGCTTTGCAAGCGTGCTACGTGTTGCTTTTTGTCATCCTTTTTTCCCCTCTTTTTTGCGACTTTGCTCCAGGAGCCGTTGAACAAGTGACGCTTTTTGGGGTACAGTATGGGAAATTCGGGGGTTGCCTACTTGTCGGGAAGCTTGTTAAGCATGAAAATCATTAATGTATCGTTACCGTGATCTAATACTATTAAAATGATGGGTCCAACTTGAGGTTCTTCATTGATCAGTCTTGATGATTTTTGAAGAAATTCTTCAGTTTTCTTGGTTTCAGACTCCCACTGATGCTTTTCTTTCAGGGTCATGTTAATGTAAACATTTGAGAGTCGTCCTTAAACCAGTGTCTACCTGCAGGAGTGTCAACTCTACAGGTAGACCAGATGAGGAAAACGGCTTCACAGGAAAATTAAAGCTATACTTTATTGAAATAGGCTATAGTAACAGAATATTGCCTATTTCTCTGAAGGTCATGTCTTTCACTTGTTAAAAGGAGACTGATTCGGCTTGATTTCAAGAGCTTTGCTTTAATTTTTATATGTCTGTGGGAAATCACATGTTTGATTAAGGTTAAATCTTTTCTACTTTTAACAGCTTGCGGAGTTGAAACAAGAGTGTTTAGCCCGAGGATTGGAGGCAAAAGGAAACAAACAAGATCTCATCAATAGACTCCAGACATATCTAGAGCAGCATGGTAGGTTCCTTGCTTGGTAGGTTCCTTGCTATTCTTTGGTAAGATCTTCCTTGGCTGAAGTGTACAGTATGTTAATTTGTAGCATATGTAATCAGATATTCTGTAGAATAGATGGTTGTTACAACAAGAAATGTTAATGTATTTACTTCTAGTGGAGGTGTCACAGGCCTACATCCACTCTTAATTCTTTTTTTTCCTAACTCCAGAATAGAAGTATATAGCGTCATGAAGAAAGGCATGATGAGAGGAAGATGATGGTGACAGCTGCATTCTTAAGAATTAAGCTCATTAGGGATTGCTTGCTAGTATGATTAGAACCTATGACAAATGTTTATTTTTCAATAAGAAGAAAATTTTCTTTATAGCTTAATCTTGGGGTCTCCAGTCTTTATAGCTTAATCTTGGGGTCTTTGACAGCTCTCTTGATGTTTAGTTTAGTTTACTTTATTGTCATTGCACCTCGTACAATGAAATTAAATACCATCTTCAGTGTATATTATCACTGAAAATAAAAACACACATCCTTCATATTCTATACATTTAATTGAAACCCCTGATATTGCATTAATATTGCACTATACAGTAGAATTCAATAGAGGTGCTGCCCTGGGATAGAAGCTGTTTTTCAGCCTATTTGTCCTTGTTTTTATTATTTTGTACCATCTGCCAGATGGTAATAGTTCAAAAAAAGGGTGCTCAGAATGAGATGGATCTTGGAGAATGTTTTGAACTTTCTTAAGGCAGTGGGAGCTATAAAGCTCTTCCAAAGAGGGGAGAGGGCAACCAATGATCTTCTGGGCAATGACATTAACCCTCTGGAGCAGGGGTCACCAACCTTTTGGACCTCAGAGATCACCAAACTCATAATTTTAAATCCCGCAGACCACTAATATGAATTTTGATTGACGGTGGCTAGCTGACGTTTTCCCAGGGTCTCTGCAGAAAGCAGCAGAGACCCTGGGAAAATCCCAAAAAAAGTCTGCAGGAAAATTCCCCACACTGTTTTCCTACTGATTGACCATTCTTTATTTGGGATCGTAGGATACTGTCTCCAGCTCCATTCTCAGGGGGAGAGAACAGCTTCATGCAAAGAAAAAAGGAGAAGTCTTTCTTTCTCTCCCCCAAACTCCGCCAGAAATGAGTCTTTGCAAGACTTGTTGCGCCAGCGCAGCCTCTTGTAGCAGGATGCCTTGCAGGGTCCCAAAGACTCGTTTCTGGTGGAGTTTGGGGGAGAGACAGAAAGACTTTTGCTCTTTTCCTTGTGCGCAGTCAAAAGCAGAAGAAAATGGAAAGAAGCAGCCCAGTGGCGAAGCAAGGCACGTTGGTTGAGTGGGGCAAGTTCCCCCCCTCCGCCCTTTCCCCCCCTCCCCTTACTACCACGTGTTGTTCGCAATGCAAGTGACGCAAGCCTTATGTTCCCACAGGGCATGTGGGCGGCGCCGCCTTGTGTTCCTGCGCAGCCTGGATTAATTGCTTTGGGGGTGACATTTCTCTGCAGACCACCAAAACTTTCTCGCGGACCACCAGTGGTCCCTGGCCAGTGCTCTGGAGTGCTGTCCTATCTGCCACTGTGCAATTGGCAAACCATACAGAGGTGTAGTAAATTAAGATACTCTCTGTGGTGCAGCAGTAGAAGGTCACCAGCAGTTTTTCATTCAGTTTTCTGAGAAGTCTCAGCAGAGATTATACTACCTGAGACTTCTCAGAAAACAATAACTGAATGAAAAGCTGCTGGTGACTTCTACCGCTGCACCATAGAGAGCATCTTAACTTACTGCACACTCTGATGTCCTCAGAGTTCTGTGTTCTACCTGATATTTTTACTAATGTCATTGACTGCACTATCATGGCAGCTTTTTATAATTTGGGTAGGTTTCCTAGCTGCTGTAGTGCCCAAGTATTGGTTTAATATTAATGTCTATGGAGATTCTCAGCCATCCATGTAATGGTTATCCCAAAGGTGCTTTTTCAAGCGGCAACTGGACTTGTTTTTCTTCAAAGACATTTTGCTTCCCATCCAAGAGTTGTTGAGGCCACTTGGAGGCTTATCTGTGCTTCTCTGGGTTTTATTTTAAAATCTGATTTGAAAGTAGGCTCAAAGAGGCCATCAATGTCAAAATTGAACAGCCCTCTCTCAACAGATCATCTATCTCCAGTCTATAACATAATCCTTTCAGCAGTTCCAAGAATGTTCCACACCCATTTGCACTATTCAGGTGACCCTGGCAGAGATAAACCTCCAAGTAGAATCAACTACTCTAAAGAATGCAAATGAACAGCTGTCTGCAAGGAATATAAATCCTTCCATTCTAAATTTGACCTTTAAGCATTTGGAAAATAAAGTGAAGAAAAATAAATGAACATTTATCCAGGAAAGATAAATGTGATTTTTTGTGTTTGTGTATGTATGTGTAGGGCAGATAATTTTTGAATTTTTCAAAGGAGAACTGAACAAGTTAATAAGTGTATTCTAGGGTTATTGGCAAAAAAAACAAAGCCTGTATTCAGGTATCTGCCCATGGAAAATTTATCTGTGTAATATGAATTCTTAATTGTGGGTAGTGGGTAGAGGGATCTAGGAAATTACAGCCTGGATAGTTTAACAACTGGTCTAAGAAAATTGATCAAACAAAATTGTCAAGCATATTTAGTAATACATGTTCCTGAAAAAAGAAGCAATATGATTGCTGCATGAAAAAAATGGCTTAATTCAAAAGATATGGTGCGCTAACTCTGAATGTGTCATTTAATTGAAACAGCATCCAGATTAATATAAAATCTATATTTAAAATTCTTTATTTTGCAATGGTGTGTATTTTTAAGTAGCATTAGTGCAATTCAAAATCATACTACATTTTTCCATTCAGCCAGAACACAGATCAGTAAACCTTTGCAGGTCTGTAAAGCAAAGGAAAGCTGAAATAAGATCACAAGAACAGTTGCCGTTTCACTTAGTAACTATTTCACTGAACAACTGAGTTGCCAGTCCCAATTATAGTCACTAAACAAGGATTACCTGTATCTTTGTTATTACAGATTTACACAACAATAATACTTTATTGACTAGCCATTAGGTCGTATTAGAATACAAAATATAAAACAGATCAGTAATAAGACTATATGTTAGAAAATAGATTAAAAGACATAAGTAAAAGAAAATGCAAATCATTCCTATGTCACCCCCTTAAAATTTACAAATACACAATCTCAGAATAGTTAAAATAAACATGGAGGATATACTCATTATAATAGTTGTTGCAGAACAAGTTTCCCCATCTTATTACATTGCAACATCATAAAATTAAGGTTTTTGAAAAAAAAATAGCAAATTCTTCAACTGGACAAATCTGACTGCTGAGATTAATCTTGGGGGCGACATAAATGTGACTCCAATGTGGCTGCTATCTATTCTCATTGGATTTATAGAATTTATTTTATTATCTTTTGTGGTTGTAAAGAAGATTGTAACCTCAAAGGAGATATCTAATATTGGATTGATCTTCAGAGGAGAAATCATGGAGGAGCTGAATTTTGATTTTGCCAAGCTGACAAAAAATTCTGGCCAACTCTGGCACTGATTTGTCTGCATTAAAATGCTGCCAAAGAAAACAAATATCCCTCCTTTTATGGTCTCCAATGCTGGCACCTGAGATTTAGGAATAATTATATTTTCTTCTTATAATTTGCATAAATTAATTGAATCATTTGTGTTCTAAAAGTAAGCATTAGTAAAACGACTGAAAGAAGAACATGCTAGCTAAAAAAACTTCTAAATATTTATTTGTATATTTTAAACAATATACCAAATATGTTTCTGCTGTTATAGATGGGTTGCAAAATAGGTTTGGTTCATGTATAATGGGACTTTTTGATCTAATATATCTAGATCCATACATGACACCAAGGTATAACTTAAAATGATTTGGCCTAGTTCCCTTTCTCACAGTACAAGACACAGAATATCTAAGCATCAAACCGGTTTTGGCTTGTTCAAACTAAAACTGAAAACTCTAATCAGATAGACTTGCTCTTAACTAAATAATATAGGAATGTGGTGGCTCACGTGGTTGGGACACAGGGCTGACAATTGGCAGGCTCGTGTTTGAGACCGGTTGCTGCCCCGTGATAGGGTGAGCTCCTGTCACTCGCTCCTGCTCCTGTTGACTCAGCAGGAAAGTGGGGAACTGCAAATAGATGGGTACTACGTCAATGGGCAACTTAACAGGGACATGAAAGGAGCCCCCAACCAGGCATCCTCTGGGCAATGGTGATGTTGCTGGCTAGTCCTTTCAACCCAGAAGTGCCTTGGTACTTCCGACATGAGAGTGAGCGAGCTAAATTATAGAATACCTTCCCAGATAGAAAGAAAATATGCCCTTGAATTCAATAAAACTATGGATACAATTGTATTGTTTTTTTGGCAACACTGCCATTTGCTGCTGCATTGTTTTGGAATGTTTTTTGACTTCCCAATGTAGCCTCAATATTCCCTTTGGTACTGCAGTTTTCATCCAAGCACTATTTAGCTTCCAGGGTCAATCAAATAGGAAAATCATTTATGCACAGATAACTGACATTAAAAAAAGCGGACCTTGCACCTGTGGGGAAAACTCTAGGGTGATGATGATGAATTGACATTAAAAAGATGACTTCTAGCTTTTTATTATTTATAACTGCTTTCATTTTAAACTTTCATTTTTAAACATGTAAGGGCCTTGGTGGTGCAGGCTGTTAATAGCCTAGCACTTAGTTCCAGCTGCCTGTAATTATTGCAGGCTCGAATCCCACCAGGCTCAAGGTTGACTTAGCCTTCCATCCTCTCGGGGTAGGTAAACTGAGGACCCATGATTGTTGGGGGCAATAAGCTGACTTTGTAAAAATGCCTCTTAGTAATAAGCAGCCATATACAATGGAAGGAAGGCTATTGCTGAGCGCATTGGGTTGTATCCCAAAAATTGTAAGCCGCCCTGAGTCTCCGGAGAAGGGCAGGATATAAATATGAATTTTTTTTAAAAAAAAGCCACCCCGTTGCATAATAAATGTAAGAAAATGTAGAAATAAAAAATGTTGTACAGTCAATACAATAAATCAGCTATCAGTGCAATTGTTGACATGTTAGATGGGAATTGAAAAGAGAGTATTGGCCAAAATATTTTTATTTAATGGTAGAAGCCCTAAACTGTGCAGGCCTTCCTATGTGTACAGTATACACCCAAGAAGATAGGCTCAAGATCCAGATGGATCTTGACAAACTAGAACACTGGCCGTATCTAACAAAATGAAATTCAGTGTAGAGAAAAGTAAAGTCCTACACTTAGGCAAGAAAAACCAAAGTACATATATAGACTGGGTGAAACCAGGCTCAATAGCAGTAACTGTGAGAGGAATCTTGGAGTCTTAGTGGACAACCAGCTAAATATGAGCCAGCAGTGTGCAGCAGCAGCCAAAAAAGCTAATGCAATCCTAAATTGTATTAACAGAGGGATACAATCAAGATCAAGGGAGGTGCTAATACCACTCTATAAAGCCTTAGTAAGACCACACCTAGAGTACTGCATCCAGTTTTGTTCACCACACTATAAAAAGATGTTGAGACTCTAGAAAAAGTACAGAGAAGAGCAACCAGGATGATTAGGGGACTGGAGACTAAAACATATGAAGAATGGTTACAGGAACTGGGCTTGGCTAGTCTAGTAAAGAGAAGGACCAGGGGAGACATGATAGCAGTCTTCCAATATTTGAGGGGCTGCCACAGAGAGGAGGGGGTCAATCTATTTTCCAAGGCCTGTAGGCCAGACAAGAAATAATGGATGGAAACTGAACAAAGAGAGATTTAACCTGGAAATAAGGAGAAACTTTCTGACAGTGAGAACAATCAACCAATGGAACAGCTTGCCCTCAGAAGTTGTGGGAGCACCATCACTTGAGATTTTCAAGAAGAGATTGGACTGCCATTTGTCAGAAATGATATAGGGTTTCCCGCTTGGGTGGGGGGTTGGACTAGATGACCTCCAAGGTCCCTTTCAACTCTGATTATCTGTTAAAATATATAAATTAGTATTACAGTTCAATTTACTATTTCTTCTTTGAGATGTTTTGGATAACTCTAAAAAGACAAATATGTTAAAACTGAAAAATATATTTAAGTAGAGACAGAACAGTATTTAAACATCTAGGGCAGACCACGGACTGGTACTGGTCTGTGGTCTGTTAGGAACCGGACTGTGCAAGTGACAGGTAAGCAAGTGATGTTCCATCTGCGCATGCACAGGATTTAGGTTGTGCATGAAATCATTTCCCCTCCCCCCTAGGTCTGTAGAAAAACTGTGTTCCATAAAACCAGTCTCTTATACAAGAAAGGTTAGGGACAACAGATCTAGGTTTCAATATGTCTTTGATTTGTAATCAAAAATATTTTAATAACTTCATTTTCCCCTGAATTATTTAGCCGAGGAAGAGGCAAATGAAGAAGACGTTTTGGGAGAAGAAACAGAGGTAAATCTATGTCATACTATCATAGCATCAATTATTTAATCATGTAACAGTGGATTGATTTGTGTAGGAATATGCTGTAAATGCTATATAATTTGTGTTAGCAGAATTCCTGTTCGGCAAGAATTTTTAATTTTTAATTTTGTTTCATTAAGGAGATCAATTTGCCTTCCATTTCTTTCATACCTGAAAAGCTTGATTAAGTGTTCTTCATATTATCTTTGAGCGAAGTAAACTTAGCCTGCAAATAACTTAGAAATATTTTTATAACAAGTATTTAGAGGTTCATAGCAAACTTCCGTGTTGTTTCCAGTACTAGTTGCAGATTAGCATTAATTACTTTATTTTCAAAATGTCTATGATACTGTCAAATAACAGTTTGGAAACATACTGTCTATTGGATTTGCTGAGCCCTCGTCATTGATTTTGAAAATTTGAATAATATTCCAGATTCCTCTTGGTCATTTGGGTCTGAAAAGGTCAATTTTCATGTTTGTTGCCATGTATTTTGAGAATCAGGAAAGTCTACAGAGCAGTCTGGCTACCAGCAGGATAGTATCCTCCCCTCAGTGTGACTGCAGGGTGTCACATCAAACTAGATTGTGACCAGCTGTAATCTGAGGGCATATACCAATCCAGTATCTGATATTTTTTTCATATAAACGATGCTGTGCTTCAATGGTTAGATGGTCTAGAGTAGACATTGGTATTCGAACATAGGTCATTTTAACTTTTATATTTGATTGTGTTTACTAATTTAGGTGAAATATTAATATATATTGCCAGGCCATGTATGATATGTCATACACTAAATAATAATATTTTTAAATGATGCAATTTTATCAATGTTTTGTTATTTTTATAAATGTGTTAGGAATCATAACAAAACAACAAAGCATTATTATAATTCACGTAGCCTAGCCGTTTCTAGGCTATATGAATTATAATACGAAAAAATCTATGATAATCAGAACAGTACTGTTCATATTGTCATGTTTAGTGTATCTGATTATTTTTCAGTACAATAAAAGATTCCTTTGTGCTTAGAAACGGAATAGTTTATGTAATGGGAAAAATATTTTGTTTTTTTTCTTCAAATATTTGAAAACACAGTTTAAGCTGTTTCCAGTCTGCTTTGAAAATTGATTTAGGTGTAGCTATTAACTTGCAATTTCCATATTACTGGCTTAAATAAGTTTTGATTTTATATAACATCTTTGTGACAACTATTAGAAAGGGCTCTAAAAGTATTAATGAGGAATAATGATCACCTAAAATGGAATTAACATTTTTTGTTTATAAATGTTATAGATCTTTGTTGTAGATAAGATTCCTAGATTACTTATTTTGCTTGTGCAGACTATAGAAATAAACTTTTTGTTACATATAACCAGACATTTTTAAAAAATCAACTTAAAGTAATCCATAAAAGTATAAAATGTTTTTAGGGTCTCATTTTCCAAAGTCACCATCAATCAAAAAACTCTTAGGAAAGAATAAAAGGGAGAAAACATTTTATTAAAAGACTGATGGAACAGAATTGGATCAATCCATCCATCCTCTGCTACCTTTTTTCTATGGCTGGCATAGAAATCAAATGTTGAAATGATTCTTTTTTTAATAAGCTGGCACATTGCCTGAATTAAATTCTTAAATACCTTTGACTAGCAAGATATCTGCTAAAGATATAACAGCATAATTTTTTCCAAAAATATCCAAAAGTTATAGAAGTCAAACTTCGTAAATTCACATAAAAGTAGTAATATTGGGGCATGAGTGGAAAAATTAACACTATATTGAACTGTAATTTTATATGGTCATCCCAAGTTTTTAAAAATAATCAGATAAGTTCTGACCTTTATGCTTTATTAGAGTTGTGGTGGCACAGTGGTTAGAATGTAGTATTGCAGGCTAACTCTGCCCATTGCCAGGAGTTATTAGCTCAAGCCGCCTTCCGAGGTCAGTAAAATGAGGACCCAGATTGTTGAGGGCAATATGCTGATATCGTAAACCACCCAGAGAGTGCTGTAAAGCACTGTGAAACAGTGCATTCAGAAAGTATTCTGACCCCTTCACTTTTGGCAATTTTGTTATGCTGCAGTCTGATTTTACAGTTGGTGAAATTCGTTTTTTTTCTGATTAATCTATACTCAGTACGCCATAATGACAAAATGAAAACAAAAGTCTAGAAGTGCCTGTAAATGTATTAAAAAGAAAAACTAAAATATCACATTGGCATAAATATTTAGACCCATTTGAAATTTAGCTCCAGTGCCTCCCATTTCTTTTGATTGTTGCTGACATGTTTTCTACATCTTCATTGGAGTCCACCTGTGGTAAATTAAATTGATTGGACATGATTTGAAAAGGCATACACTGTTCTATAGAAGGCCTCACAGTTGGCAATTCATACTGTAGCAGAGCAAAAGCCATGGGCTCAAAAGAACTGCCTGCAGAGCTCAGAGACAGGATTATTTCAAGGCATTGACCTGGGGAAGGCTGCAATAAAATTTCTGTTGCACTGAAGGTTCCAAAGAGCACAGTGGCCCTATCATTCTCAAATGGAAGAAATTTGGCACAACCAGGACGCTTCCAAAAGCTGGTCGCCCAATCAAACTGAGCAATTGGGGGAGAAGGGCCTTAATAAGAGAGGTGACCAAGACCCCAATGGTCACTGACAGATCCAGAGTGTTCCAGAAAAACGGCCATCACTGCAGTCCTCCACTGATCTGCGCTTTATGGCAGAGTGGCTAGATGAAAGCAAAACACATGAAAGCCTGCTTGGAGTTTACAGACAAGCACCTGAAGGACTCTCGGACTGTGAGGAACAAGATTCTTTGGTCTGATGAAACCAAGATTGAACCGTAGGGCCTCAATTCTAAATGTTATGTCTGGAGGAAACCAGGCACCACATATCTCCTGCCCAGTACCACCCCAACAGTGAAGCATGGTGATGGCAGAATCATCCTTTGGGGGTGTTTTTCAGAAGCAGGGACTGGGAGACTGGTCAGGGTTGAGAGAAAGCTGAATGGTACAAAAGCAAAGTACAAAGATATCCTCAATGAAAACCTGTTCCACAGTGCTCAGGACCTCAGGCTAGGCTGAAGGTTCATTTTCCAACATTACACCAATCCTAAGCACACAGCCAAGACAACACAGGAGTAGCTTAGGGACAACTCTGTGAATGTCCTTGAGTGCTCCAACCAGAGCCCTGTCTTGAATCTTATTGAACACCTCTGGAGGGACCAGAAAATGGCTGTTCACTGACAGTCATCATCCAACCTGACTGAGCTCAAGAGGAGTTACAAGGAAGAATGGTAGAAAACCCTCCCATCCAAATGTGGAAAGCTTGTTGCGTCATACCCAAAAAGACTCGAAGCTGTAATTGCTGCCAAAGGTGCTTCAACAAAGTACTGAGTGAAGGGTCTGAATACTTATGCCAATGTGATACTTCAGTTTTTTCTTTTTAATAAATTTACAGACAAAAATTCTAAAATTCTGTTTTCACTTTGTCATTATGGCGTACTGAGTGTAGATAAATGAGGGAAAAATGAATTTCAGCAACTGTAGAATCAAGCTGCAGCATAGCAAAATTGACAAGTGAAGGGGGACTGAATGCTTTCTGAATGCACTGTAAGTCTAAATGCTGTTGCTATAGGGCTATTGCACTTTTTCTTGATGACAGAGTTATTTTTGCTTTGAATGTGACTTGAAAAGCACCAACTTTAGCTCTTCGGTTCACTGAAGAAAATAGTAATAGTATTGTGATTCTATAGCGTGAATGTATATATTCTTACATATTTCTTCAAATTATCCCCAGCTTTTCATTGCTGGTTTGTTCTCTCTTATGTTTTCCTACAAGGAAACTATGTATTTTAACTTCAAGTTGAAAGCCATTCTGAGTCTTAAATGCAGGAATTATATTTCCAGAAATGGATAATACAAATGTATTTATCTTCCTTAAAGTCTTTCAGAAGAACATGGGTGCAGCTGAATGTCACTCTAGTTAAGAATAATTTTTAGGGCCCTGTCTGCACTCCATTCTCAAATGCTATACAATAGACTACAGATTAAATACTGGGCATGGTGCCCCCCCCCCCAAAAAAATACCTGTTAAATATTTCCAACCTCAAACTTGCAGGCTTGTCTGTTGACCAGTTGTGGTTGTGGATCTCTTCATAGGTGAAATTCTGTGAATATTTACATTCATTCATAATTTACTCATTAATGTTTACTTCAGTAAGGCCTATATGTAAGATAGGGCTGGAACTGTTTGTTCAGCCTATATTTGTTCTGCTTTGTACATTCTCTCTCTAACTTTGAATATTTACATTGCAGGAAGAAGAACAGAAGCCTCTAGAGAATCCCATTAAAGAGGAAATGACTACAGAGATCTCTCCTGAAATGTAATTTTACTTCAGAATATATATATTGGCCAAGTATTACTCATTTATGTACATTTTCAGAATTTATTTGCAATTTGATTATTGCAACTCTCAATAAGCAAGTGGATTATGAATCTGGATTAGGAAGGATTAGTAATGGATTACATTTGAAATAGTGTGACATTTTGGAAATCTCAAGTATGAGTACAAAGAAGCTAAATATAGTTGACCTGAATAAAAAGCCAAATTTAATGAAGCGTATTTAAAATAAGTATAGTCCAGAATTCTGTAATTTAACATCCAGTCCTCATGACTCTTTTGTACTTCAAACAGATTTACCTAATCTCTAAGTTTGTAACACTGCATGTATTTTACCTTTGATTTTTAAAGAAATTAACATTCTTTTCCAAAGCATTTGGAATTGTGTTCTAGATAAAGGTCATTTATATCAACTATATAACCAAAGCTGTTATAGTCCATTCTCCTCCCTTGAATGACATTGCTTTATTTTTCTGCATACACACTAAATTTCCCTTTAGATAAAGAATTCCAAATTTAGTTCTATCAAGACAAAATTTCAAATTTAGTTCTATCAAGACAAAACAAAGCTATTAGAAGTTACCCCTGTATTAACAAAGACAAAGCAAAGATACACAGTTTAGCTTGCAGTGACCATTCTCATTGCACATCAAGGAACAGGCAAGTTGTAAAAGCAAATAGGGCCACCTGTGTCAACGACATGCTTTAAAAGCTAAAAGAGAGAGAAGCAAATTGCCCATTTGGCCTTAGTGCTATTCGTCAGCTGAACATTTGAAGTAAAACACAGGGTACTCCTGTGGCCCAGTCAAGCAAGCAGGCATTCAAATTGTGCTAAAAGAGGTCAAGGAGGGTGAACTTGTAGCTCATCATGAAATTATCATGTATGACACATACTGAAAATTAATTAAGGTAGATAAACAATAGGCTTGCTTGTGATTTTGTCGTTTACTTGCTTTCCAAGCTTAGATTTTGACAGATAAAATTATTCTTGTAGAATGGTTTGGGTTACCTGAGAAGTCAAATTTTAATCCAGTTGTTTATGAGGTGATTTTGTACTACTCTTCAGACTAAAAGACTTTCAGATACATTAGGGGGAAAAGATTTTTTAAATGCATTAAGAATACTAACTAAAACACAAATATGTAACACAAAAGTGATATGTTACAACACTAAAGTAAGTATTTTAGTCTATTACACTTTCACACCGTTTTTAGGTAAACATAAGCTTCATGATACATATTGAAAGAATTTGCCTGTACATTGCATTTTTCTTAAAAGCAGGGTAATAGTATATTTCCTTTTAAATTGTTAAATTTATATTGCTACCTATCTCACTTCCATGACTCTTGGCATTTTACAAAATTAGCAAAACAGGATTTAGACAGTCAAAAATCTAATTCCTTTCCAAATATAAATTTGGTAGTCTAGAATCCTACATGGATTTGCTCTTAGTTGTAATATAGCTGCATTTATAGTGCAATGCAATCAAATGCTGTAGTGAAACTGCCATATGCATTTTCTGTAACAGCATCAGATCTGTTATTTCTTGGTGACTGTGATTAGACCATTGTTTGTTCAAACAAAAATGGTTCCAAAACAAAATATGTTTGATTAAATCATAGCTAAACATTTAGTACAGTATCAGCTTCTTGACAGCGGGGGGTGCCATTTCTCTATATCTATTGCAGGTTGCAAACAGTGCTTGCAGGGACAACAAGTCCCTGGTTCCTGTTTTGAATTGCTTCCTGTGAAAAAGTCATTAAACCATTACTACCTTTCAGGGCATAAAATAGAAAAACTGTCCAGGAATCTTGAACAAAAGCCATCCATTTCTCTAAATGGGAGACCTTAATGAGTCAGGTTATGACCCACTGTTTTATGGGAGCTGTTTGGAGGAGGAGGATGCCGTTTTATTTAGCCTGGGAACTTCCGAACTTTGTGTCTTCCACTTTTGTTTTTTCTTCCAGATCTCAACCTTGTTTTTAGAGCATAAACTTCCAAGCACACCTACTCCATTATATTTTTGTTCAAGTGGTTAACTAGCTTCCATTGAACATTGTTAAAGAAGTGTATATTTGATATGGAGATAGACCAAGCTAAAAGTCAGCCATAGCTATTTCATGAACTATAACTCATTTGTTAATATAGGGTCATAAAAGGATAAAATTCTCAGGGGATGTAACATAGGCATTAGCTCTCTGGCTTGCATTGACTCCTTAGCATAAGTGATCTTTTCCCTTCTTTTGCTTTGTGTATGAGTGATTATATGCTAAATGAAATCTCATTTATCTTCATATAGAAGGCATTCAAATATTTTAATATTCAGAAGTTCAAATGACAGTCCAGTTTACACAGACTCGTAGGAGAGAGAGAGAGTGAATTTAAATAGCTGTGGTTCAGGCAGATTGAGTTCTCTAATGTCTTTTGTCAGCTGCCTTCTTCACCAGTGTGCTGTTTCCCCCCCATGCTTTTGAGTTAAATAACATCTGTTTTCCTCAGAGCTGAAAATAATTTTATTCCTTTCAGTGTGGTCAGATAGCAGAACTAAATTAACTAACATACAAAAATGAAGAGTTACAATCAAGCCTCACATTCTTTGCTCATACACTTTGTTAAGGGAAACCTGGAATTCATGTGTTAAGTCAAAGCTTGCTTTTGTTAAAATAATATAGCTGTCTTCAAATTTCTTTTTGTGCTAAGTCACTTTTATTCCCAAGACTCTTATTGCCTTATAAAGTATATTTCTCATGTCCATATCATTCTTTCATCTATCTCTTGGTTAGACATGAAAACTAAGAAAAATTAGTTTAGCATAAAGTCTAATTTTAATAACCTTTTTGAATTAGCATAAGGTTGCCTTCAAAGTATGTTTCTGCATATATTTTACCCATTTTACTAAATCTTTATCATCCTATGAATTTTTCTTTAACCATCAAAATGGCAATTGAATATATTCTGCCCTTACAACTGTATAAACTTTTTCATTAATGTAAAGTGCCAGGCTTTCTTAAAGTTGATGTTACCACCTGAAGTATTTTAATAATTCTTCTGGGATTGCTAACATTTACCGATTGAACATTATTTTATGAGCCATGATGGCACAGTGGTTAGAGTGCAGTACTGCATGCTGCTTCTGCTGCCTGCCAGCTGCTTGCAATTTGGCAGTTCAAATCTCACCAGGCTCAAGGTTGACTCAGCCTCCCATCCTTCCAAGGTAGGTAAAATGAGAAGCCAGAATTGTGGGCAATATGCTGACTCTGTAAACCACTTAGAGAGGCCTGTAAAGCACCGTAAATCGGTATATAAGTCTAAGTACTATTGCTATTATAGTAATCTAATTTGTAAAGCATAACATGATTGAGGTTGATATTTTTATAAATGATCCTCAAGTAAAGTTTAGGGAACAATTGTTTCAAGACAGAGTTTGAAGTGTTCTGGGGTTTTGCAGATTAAATTGTTTATAGATAGAAATCTCTTTGAATGTTGTGTACTTACTCAAGATTTATAGGGAAAGCTAGTAATGCTTTTGCAGGAATATAACCACACAGAAAAGGCAACATGTAGAATCATTAAGTCTAAGTAAGTGATGCTTTTAAGTAAATAGAATTCAGCCAAATAAGGACATTAAATGGAGTCCCTATGCTAGTTGATAAAAAGCTGTTGTGTAATAGATATACATCCAGCACCATGGATAGCACCAAGTGAAATTTATTGTCTGAAATTCTCCCTTGCTCCAACAATGAGGATGTTGTCTCAGCAACAACCTAAAGGTAGCCCAATCTATAATATGGACAGTTCTTCATTCTCTGGAGAAGCCCAATAAAAGATCTTCAGCTGTTACTGTAGTTGTAGAATTAAACTTTATTTGAGGGTTTTTTCTCTGGATTCAGATATTGATGGCAGGGCAACTTCTCTGACTGGAAGAGACTTCATTTAAGATTGTCTTTCCTCTGAGAGTACAATTTCATCATTAGATTTTTCTGCAACATCTTGAAAGGGATGTTGTTTGATGAGCATGTTAATGATACAACAGTGCTGCTTTTATAATTGTGGAGTCAAAAAATGGACTATTTTCAGAATATCTATGGTAATTCATAGATCCATATATTCTTATTTCCCAATGTACCAAAGCAAGGACTGGGAATTGTACCAGCTCTAAAAGTGTATTTTTTTCCATTTTATTATCAGAGAAAAATTAGGATAAATAGTTGTAGGAAGGTAAGATTACCAACAAAATATCTTTGGTGACAGCTAATTATACTTAATTAGGCTTCAAAAGCTCATGATATATTTGTAACGCCTATGGTAATCTTTCTCAACTTAATATGCTTGAGAACCTTTGGACTTGCAGTTCTTATGAATCTTGCTTGAGTCATGTTGGTGAAGTTTTAGCTATGAGAAACACACTCACATAGCAATAGTACTTCGACTTATATACCACTCCACAGTGCTTTACAGCCCTCTCTGAGTGGTTTACAGAATCAGCATATTGCCCCCAACAATCTGGGTCCTCATTTTATCAACCTCGGAAGGGTGGAAGGCTGAGTCAGCCTTGAGCCAGTCAGAATCAAACTCCTGATGTGTGGACAGTTATCCTGCCATATTGCATTCTAACTACCACACCACAATGCCACATAGCTTGAAGTATGAGCATATTGTGTTCCATAATAGCTGCAAGCAGGAAATAGCCCTGACTTAGTAACAGATCAAACATGGGATTCTACACATTCTAAAGTGAGGGCCTTTCAGTGTTAGGCTTGCATTGCATCTCAAACCAGCAAGCCCCCATTATTCAGTATTATATTTTTATGTCCATCAAACTGGATTTACTTTGTTTATGAAAGGCAATATCTTGTGTTCTGATCAATCTTTTTTGCTTTTATTTAGAAGTGCAGAAAAAAAGGTGGTGAAAATTACCTCAGAAATTCCTCAAATGGAGGTAAGTTGCCTTCTTGCAGTTTACAGATACAGCACCCAAATATGGGAAACGTTTTCTGCCCAAACCATGATTTTGTCAATACAGCAGAGGTTTAGCTAATATTTTAGAATGTAACAACAGACTTATGATTTTTAATTTTCTAGCATGTTGCTTATCTTGTACCAGGTTTCCCCAAAAATATGGCCTGCCCTGAAAGTAAGTCCTAGCTTGGTTTTTTTTTACATGTGCGCCCAATATAAGCCCTACCCCCGTATAAGACCTAATTAAGACCTTGCCCATGCCAGGGTGCATGGGGTGGGATGAAGCACATGGGTGAAAATTAAGCTAAGGGGGAATGGGGGTGTGGAGTTGCCCTACTTATCAGGCCTTGCACACCCCGACACCTTGCCTTGCAGGCCCACTTCTGTGGCTGCCTGCCACCGCTCGCATGTGTCATCCCTGGGCTCCATTTCACCGTCAGATCGATCCAGAGCTCTGTTATCGGCTGCAGAGGCCTTTCTGGAAGGCCTCTGATGATGAAACAGAGGTGAGGGAGACACGTGCGAGTGGCTGCAGAAGAAGTGGGCAGGCAGCAGGCTTCTGCTAGGTGGGGCTGTCAGTAATGCCGCTGTGAGATAAGTTAGTAATTAGACATCCCGGCAAATAAGACCTGGTGCCTTTTTTGGTGATTAAAAGAAAATATAAGACCAGGTCTTATTTTTGGGAAAACACAGTAATATTAGGTTGAGAATAGTTCACATATTGGCTTCCAGTATGAATCATAACTGACTGAAGATGTGTCCACCAATGAAAAGGAAATGAAGACTGCTGTGAAGAATAAAAGACCTGTGGGTAGACTAGTCCTTCAAATCTCTCTTGAGAAGGAGAGATTGAAAGATTGCCCATTGGTTCTTTAATTGGTAACTCTACACAAAGAGACCCTAAAGTAATGGTCTCCTGTGGGCTTAAGTGCCTACAGAGCTAAGAGAGATGACCTCTGCTATCAGCAGTGGCAGGGCCTTTCATAAGGACATTAAGCAAACTTAACTCACTTTCTAATCACATTTGGAAATGTTCAGTTTAACCATTTATGGATATTGGAGAGCTTCAAAATGGCAACTTAATTTGAGACTTGGCAACTTTTAAATGGAGACTTGGCAAATTGACAAAAAGCAAAGGGGGGGGGGCGGTGATTTAAGAAAGTTTTAAATGGATTAGGAGACCAGAGAAATTTAGTGTAATATATGTATATAAAATGACTGAAATTAATCTAGTTAGGAACCAAGGCTTGATGAAGTTTACAAATGGATACAAAAGGGATCTAAAGCAAGGGTGTCTTCAAACTTGTCAAGTTTAAGACTTGTGGACTTCAACTCCCAGAATTTCTGAGCTAACATGACTAGAGGAGGAATTCTGGGAGTTGAAGTCCACAAGTCTTAAAGTTGTCAAGTTTAAAGACCCCTATCTAAAGGATTGGGCAGAAAAGAATTAAAATGGCTAAGCCAACTATAAGATTTCTGTATTTTAAGAAGGTTTTTTTAAACATCTACTGAAATATTAATAACCAATATCTCAGAAAGAATATATAGTTCAATGAATTAGCTTTCAGAAGATGATGAAAAAAACTTGTGCAGAGCAAAAAGAAGGAATATAAAGTTGAACTACTTGCACAGGAATAAATTATTTGTTTGATATTTCTTATAACTCCTAATGGCCTTTAGTGGACTGGGATTGAAAATTGATTTTGGGGTTGTATATAAGATAGACTATGGAGAGAAGTCTTTATTTTATTTGTAACTTTAAAAGAGGGTGAATATGGGAGATAAAGAATCACCATACAACTCATAACAAGAAACAATGGCTTTCTATTTTGCTTGAATGAGCTTTGTTGTTCTAACACTCTTTTCTGTTTGATTCTGTGCATTCTTGCTAATTCTTATGTAAACAATCTCACTTTTAATTTTTAAAGAATACATAATTTTCTTTTAAAAGTGGTATGTGCCTGATTTCAAATAATCTCTATGCTGGTTAAGCTACAGCTTGCTTTGTGTAGATAGGACAGAAAGAACATTAGTCATTTTCTAGTCATGCTAAGGCTGCTTTTGTGTCTTTTTATCCCTTTTGTGATTGGGGTGTACAATATAGTATGCTGCATGCATAGCATTGAAACTTGGATGCAAGAATGAAGTACTATTGTGTTAGTTTGTTGAAAGAAAATGTTCTTGTTTTTCATAGTAATTGATATGCTGTTGCTGGCATGCAGATATTTTGTACTATAAAAAGTTGAGTCTTCAAAAGACTCTGTTGATAGAAGTGTTGTTGAAGAGAGTGAAACAAGTGCTAGTATAGTACTTTGAGGGCAATAATTAACTGCCAATACTGATTGATTTTGCTTGTGCAGCAAGTTCTCCTACCTTGATTATGTGGTATATTTAAACAAGCAAAAAGGTTTTGTGACTGTTAATTTTTATTTGTTTATTAGTTTTGTATCTCTTCTTTCCCTCAGAAACTCAAGGCAGGGAGTATAGCAGTGAGGGAGGAAACAGTGGTGAACGCTTCTTTATGTAAGGAGGAGATGCCGCAGTCTTTGAAAAAGGTACTGCTGCACTCCTTACTTTAAGCAGTCAGTCCTGCGTTCTGTCATTTTAAACCATTTCCAACTTTCCCCTTTTGGGGTAGAAATTGATGGGATATCACCTATAAAAGACTTTGGAAGACATAGATTTTCACCTTTTCCGCCCAAGGTGCTGCTTTTAACCTGAGAAGGTCTATATGGCTTGGAACCTGATTATTTTTAGGACTATTTATCTGAAGAGAGATCTACCTATCCAAAGCGTCCTGAAAATTCCTACCTCCTGTAATATACCTCCTGGTCAGCAGACCTATTGAGGCCCAGGCTTTCGGCTGTTGCTGCTTAATGCCAGCTTAGTCAATAATGAAGTGCCCTTTATCTGTGATCTTATCAGGAAAGACCATGCCAATCTGACATGCATTAGCAAGACCTGGCTGGGAAGGAAAGGAAAGGAAAGGTGGCGGAGGAGGAGGTGATTGCACTGTAGCTCCAGGGGATGCTGAATAAGATGGATTATCTGGACCTCTTCCAGTCAGGTTTCAAACCCAGATATGGAATGCAAACAGCATTAGTGACACCTTTGGATGACCTCTGGCAGGAGCAGGATGGAGGTAATGCATCCATCCTGGCTGTTCTTGACCTTTCAGTGGCCTTTGATACCATTGACTAAGATATCCTTTTTGTTTGACTCCGGGAGGTAGGGGTTGGTGACACAATTTTACACTGGATCACTTCCCTCCTGGACCAGCTCCAGTCAGTGTTGATAGAGAACAAGAGGTCCAGCCCACAGCCCCTGCTTTGTGGGATACCACATGATTTGGTATTATCTCTCCTCTTGTTTAACATCTACATGAAGCCTCTAAGTTAAATCATCTGTTGCAATGGGGTGAGGTACCATCAGAATGCAGATGATACCCAGATGTAGATCTCCATTTCAGGTGAAGTAAGCATCCTTTCTCAGTGCTTGGAGGCTGTGGAGGCCTGGATGGGGGACAACAGGTTTCAATTTAATCCTGGTAAGACAGAGTAGTTATGGGTAGGTGGATCCTCTGTAGTTTGGGGTTTACCATCTTTGGTCTTTGATGTGGTAATATTGATCCATAATCTGGGGGAATCCTCCCGGATCCACAACTTCTGCTTAAGGAGCAGGTGGCAGTTGTGGCTGGGAGAGCCTTTGCTCAATTTTGGCTTGTGCACCAGTTACTTCCCTTTCTGGATTGACAAGCTCTCCTTTCAGTCAGAATTGTATTTATATTTTGAAAGGGCAAGCCTCACCCATCCCGGCAAAACTTCCAATTTGCTTCTTGCTTTTTATCCACTAGTGTTGTCTTTCTTGCTGTAAACATGTAGGAGATGAATTGGGCCAAGCCTGGAATTTTCTGCAGTCATTCACAATTTAATTACTTTTAATATATAAGCCCGGATAGGTGTGGTGGTATCATAGTTGAATAAAATTCACCCTTTCAGAAAAATATATATAAATAGTACGTCCTCCTTTACTGCTTCTAATAAATCTTGTTTTCCAAAATCCAGAATAGCCAAGACAGCACTAGTAATGAAAGTTTGAAATGTTAAAAATGTACTAAATAAGCAACAAAATTAAATGCATTTCTGTGTTGGCTATATTGTTGTATTTATTTTTAATCTTAGAGAATGCAGAAGCGGGCAGAGAGATTCAATGTTCCTGTGAGCTTGGAAAGTAAGAAAGCTGCACGAGCAGCTCGGTAAGCGTGTATTTCATTATTATTGTTCTCTACATCTGTTTAGTTATATAAATAAAAGTGTATATTGGGTGCATCCTCTATTACTCTCTTAATTGGGGCAACTTCAACTAAGAACTTCTGGAATTGGAATTGTGGGCAACTATCATATTGAAGGGATGCTTGTGTAATATTGAAACCTCATAAATAACATTTTGCTTTCCAATGAACAACATTTGAAATTATTAGTTCTAAGCAGCCTATAGTGTCTGTTTTTTTCTGGGCTCTTAATTCCAGTTACTGATTACTGGCCATGTGATCTGGGAATGATGACAGTTTGAGCTAGAGTTTCAAATCTAATTAAGAAATAGGTTTATTAATTAAGTAAAAAAATCTAACACGAGATGGGATGTCCAGGACAGTATTATGGAAGATGTAGATGAGACAAACAGATATTTCTCTTATTGCTTATTCAGTGCAGGAAGCTTTCCAGAAAAATGCCAAAGTATTTAAAATGTTGATTTCTAACAAATGTTAAAGTATTCCTAAATTACTAAAATTCTTTTTTGTGAATTCTGTGCTTTGATCTGTGCTGTTATCAGTGCCAAAGATGAAAGATTGCAACAAGTTAACATTGAAACAAATATTTAGTATTGAAAGTTTACCTTATTCTGTCACCACCTGATAGGATAGCATACATTATATATCTTAAATGTCCTGGATTTTGAGATGTACAAAGAATTTGAAGGATCCTATCTTTAAAATAGAATGAAAAAGCAAGATATGATTCTCTAAGTATATTGTAGGCTTTTCATTCAGTTGGTAGTGATATTTTAAATGGTAAAGATGAAACCTGGATTCACTGTTTCTTGCTCTTCTGATCAAGACCAGTTTTATATGCCAGGAAGGGCTTTGCTCTATTTTCAAATTATTCACAGTTCTAGTCTATTGTGTATGTGGTTTCAAACTTAAATATTACAGCTGCTAATAGGACTATTTCCTTCTCCATAGGTTTGGTATGCCTACAGTTTCAACTAAAGGTATGTGATTATGCGATTTAAAATATATATTATTATGGTTGGTTGCCAATCAGCCATATGTTTAAACTGGAATTGGCATTGAGTCTTTCCCAAGAACCTGGGATAGGCAGATATTGTTTGATAGCATTCAAGATATAGTTGCAGGATATAAGGTGTTCCAAGTAAAGCTGCCTTCTGCAATTGACTGATGATGATTTTGTCAATGCTGATGGTGTTCAGGTGGTGCTCCAAATGTTTATTACTGTGGTTCATTGCACAGTCAGCCAGATGTTCAAATTGGATTTGGCATTTTTATCCACCTATTCAGTCCTTCCCAAGGATCCAGGGTGGGCAGATGTTATTTGTTGATGTTAAAGGTTTCTTTGCAGGATAAAAGCTGTTCTGAGTAAAGCTGACTTTTGCAATTGACAGATGGTGATTTTGTCATTATTATGGTTTGTCACAGTCAGCCAGATGTTTAGACTGGATTTGGCATTTTTATCTACTCATCCAGTCTTTCCAAAAGACATAGTGGAATAGGCAAATGTTGTTTGATGGTGTTAAAGGCATCCTCATAGGATGAAAGCTATTCCAAGTAAAGCTGCCTCTTGCAATTTGATTGATGGTGATTTTGTCAATGCTGATAGTGTTGCTGTGTTCCAGATACTTTGGGATATCACCCAAGGTATCCACTACAGTTGGTGCCATCTTTGCTTTCTTATGCCTCAGTCATTCTTGTATTTGCAGGTCTTTGTATTTTGTAATTTTCTGTCATTCTTTTTCTTCTATTGTGCTGTCTCCAGGTACTGCCACACCCACTATCTGGACTTTTTTGTCTTTCTTATCTACAGTTGTTAAATCTGGGGGGTAATGTGGCAGGTGCTTGTCTGAATTTTAAAGTCCCAGAACACTTCAGCATCTTCATTTTCTATTAATTTGTCTTTGTGGTCTCACCAATTCTTGTTTGCAAGCAAATGTTATTTCTTGCAGATTTTCCAGTGTACACCATTGTTGCTATTTTTAGTTCCAGCAACTTACTTTTGAGAAGAACTAATAAAAAGTATCGCAAAATTTAGATAGTTTCCACATAATTATTTGTAGTGACTACTTCAGATGGATAGTTTGTGGGACATTGAAAAACTGACAGAGGCAATTTATCTGCCCATACTAATTTAAGATACCTACCTGCCTTGGGAAGGTAGTATGTTAACATATTGCAAATGGCTCTACTTAATTCCTACAGAGATGAAAAGGCTTAGTAATTGTACATGATCACTCCCTGAATGAAAAAGTACTCTAAAATCTTTGCTAAAAGGTATATAGCCACTCTGCATCTAAAAAGTGGATACTTCTCAAGATTCCCAAAAGGTGAGCTTGCTCTCAAAACCATCCCCAGGAATAAAACAAATTTGATTGTTAACAAAAACAGTCCCCACCCCCCACCCCATGCTAATGGAAAGGTCTGTGGTTTTCTGTGGACTCTTCCTAATTACGGAATAGTTGGCATTATGCCTTTTTAGAAGAGCCGTGTCACTAGATTCCATCTAGGTATTAAAGTCACCAGCTTGTAATTACTGAGTCAGGAAATCAGGAGATTGAATTAGTGAGCCAGATTTTTTAAAAAATCTTAGCCATTATTAGATTGAGCATTAAAACCTTTTGCTGGAAAGTACACCTTTTATTGTAGTGGTTAGAGGCTAGAAACAGGGCCAAGTGGGGAGGGCATGAGTTCTAGTCTCTGGCTCAAAGCCTTTCTCTCAGTCCTAGGAAGGAGGCAATGGGAAACAATCGCTGAAACTCCTACCAACAAAATTGCAGGGACTTGTCCAGGCAGTCTCCAAGAATTGACTTGATTGAATGGAAGAAAAATTAAAGATATTTAGTAATGTTAATTTTATGGGGATTGCTGTAGCTAGTTCTACATAGAGAAAGACAGATCATATTTGTATATGGAATGAATCTGATAATGTTAAGTTGCCCTAAGGAGTGGTTGCCTTTCAAACCTAGGCTGGCTGGCAGGGAAAAGGAAGAGAAACTTGTATGATCTAAGGGGATTGAAGTATTAATATTGAGTTCTAGCAAAACCAGGGTTGAACATTCAGTATATCAACATTATTAAATAAAAGTGATAGATTCTGATTTACTTAAGCAAATAAAAGGAGGCACTTTGAATTCAGTAATTTTTTTTTAAAAAAAATTTTGTTTCAGGTCTGAACACAGAAAGTAAGACACCAGTAAGTAGCTGCTTTGTTTCCTTATATAGTTGGCATAGTTTTAAATGATACTTCATTAAAGCAACTTGACATAGACCAGGGGTGTCAAACTCACATCGTCACAGCGGCATCACATGATGTATCGGGACTTTTCCCCCCTTTGCTAAACCAGGTGTGGGTGTGGCCAGTGCATGACGCATCTGGCCTGTGGGCCGGGAGTTAGACAGCACTGACATAGATTATAATATTTATTAACTCTATCTGATAATCAGATCTGTTGGAATTAATATAACATTGTCCTCAACTGTAGCACTATTAGGTGCCTCTGCAACTTTCTGGTTTTGTTTATATGTCTAAAAAGCTGTTGCTCAAATAATTATTTTCTCTCAGTATTCACCTGCTTTCACCTGTTTTAAACCATTGTTTTATTAATACCCTCTAAAACCATAATCAAACTATGGACCTTGTCTTGTCTTAGTTGCAGGATATATATTTTGGTATGTCATACATTTTTCTAATGCTTCCTTCCTCACTACCCAAAAGTCTTATTTTTGTATTTTTTCTAAACACCCCTCCTCACCTCCTGATTATAAACATCTCCTTCCTTCAAAGATCAGTTCTGCAAAGCATTTGTCTTAATCCCTTAGTGTTCCTTTCCAATAAAATAAAATAAAATGTGTGCATACAGTATTCATCTCTGTTAAACCTTGTCTCCTTTATTGTCAGATTGTAGAATGTAAGTTCCTTGGATAGAAACTTTCAGCAAACAAACATGACTCTTCCAATATTAAGTTTTGCTAAAGATACTTTATAAAATGTCATGTACATGACTATTATCAATACAGCAGAAAAGTATTCAGTGATATCTATGGTCTATTATTATCAGTGGATCATTTTGGTTTATACCCTATCTTTCATCCTCAAGGCTAAGTTTAGATTAAGCCCTGTTCTGATTTTTTTTTCCTCAACCACTGTTGAAATAGTATGGCTGAGAGATAATACTGTTCCAAAGTTAGCAAGTAAGGTAAAAATTGACTTGAAACTCCCCAGTCCTAGCATAATACCTTTAACCATTGTGTTACACTTCCTGGCTAGATGTGAACTAAAGCAAGCATAGAGTTTTACACTGAAAGTAGTCAATTGCTTTAAGGGATCCTTAAAAAAGAAGCAGCACAAATATATTATACCTCTCTTCGTGTGGCAGTTATCATTCCAAAGGTATCTGTAGGATTTCAACAGTGAGTAATGTGAAACTTTTGAGACCTTTCCCCCATCTTGGCAATTTGCCAAGAAGACTACAAGTATATATTGCTGCTCACACTCCTAAGAGCCATGGTGGCGCAGTGACTAGAATGCAGTACTGCAGACTACTTCTGCTGACTGGAGGCTGCCACTAGATTGGCAGTTCGATTCTTATCGGCTCAAGGTTGACTTAGCCTTCCATCCTTCTGTGATTAGTAAAATGAGGACCCAGATTGTTGGGGGAAATATGCTGACTCTGTAAAACCGCTTAGAGAGGATTGTAAAGCACTGTGAAGCTGTATATAAGTCTAAGTGCTATTGCTAAACCTTGCAGCAATATACTGTCTTTCCATTAGTATTATGCTAATAGAAAAGGATGAACTAACTTAGTAGCAAAAATTTGTTTCCTAGGATGCTTTAAAAACAAATTGAAAATTTCATCTTGAATTAAGAGTGAAGGTTTCTTTTTTCTATCTATCATTAACATCTAATCGGAGCCTATAATATTGGAATATGTTGAAAATACTTTCATCTGCTTGATAGTTTAGTTGCTTCTATGTTAAGGAGCTTGATTGGTAAATACATAAAGAGTGCTAGACAGAGTATTGAGTTGAAAATAGTGGTTTCCACTTTTCCCATCCATGCATTATTGAAAACAAAAATAATTGGTACTGATTGATCTGCTAAAATAATATCTGAAAGTTTTCTCAGAAGTGATTTGCAGTAAGCTACTGGTTCTGTGGATGCCATTTTCATTTAATTTCATAATATGTTCAAAGTTTATTTCAGTTTCAGTACAGAAAGTAATGTTTTATTGTGTTTCAACAAATTTATCCATACTGGTATAATTTCAGCATTTATAATTTTGAAATCTTTAAATTTATATAAATAATACCTGTTTTCTATTGCTTTTCTAGGTAAATATGGACAAATTAAAGGAAAGGGCTCAAAGATTTGGTTTGAATGTTTCCAGAAAGGTAAGATTTTAGGATAAGCATTATATATCAAAAGTGAGTATTTGAACTTTTTAAAAATGTCAACAATACATAAACTTGTCATTTTCCTGATATGTATTCTGCTAGATCCATCAAGTTTCAAATTACAGATTTTAAAGGATTCACATTAAGATGATAAATAACAATATTCATCATTGATTAAGAATACTTAGCTATTTTAGCATGTATTTTGACTGTCCTGTGGATACATCTTTTCAGATAAGGTAATTAAAATATTTTTCTATGGTTTAATCTTTTTCTTAGGAAATCAAATCTGCAAGTCCAG
The DNA here is from genome assembly GCA_009733165.1 of Naja naja. Lineage (NCBI taxonomy): Eukaryota > Metazoa > Chordata > Lepidosauria > Squamata > Elapidae > Naja > Naja naja. The sequence continues at coordinate 151,777,695 of CM019149.1, read as the reverse complement.
GTTTCTTTTCTCATCAAGGAGATAATCTTATGTGCCTCTTCAAATTAATTCAGAGTTTGAATTAAGTAGAAAAGTTAAGACATCAAGGAGAAGCCTAGGCTAGAAATCTTTTCTCTGTTTTCCAATTTTCTTTGTGGAAGGATTTTTTATTGTTTTTTTATAGAATATTTAGTGATACAAGCCCTTTCTTTATGTTGCCCAAACTTAAGTTTTGCTCCTTATTAAGAATAAGCATTGATAAAATTCCTTCTTCCCCTAGAAAAGTTCCCAAAATTGAATGTAAAGACTTTGAATTCACAGTAATAAAAACAACAATATATAGAACAACATGAAGTCAAGAAGTCTAGAAGAAGATATGGCTGTGATTTAGCTGTGTTTTCCCCCTAACCTTTAGCAAATGAACTATTCCATCCCTCTTGGGATGCATGGAACGTTTAATGCATTCCATTCTGTAGGAAGGCACTGAACCTGGCACCAGGGAATTCAACCATGTAGAAAATAACTGGAGGTGGAGGCCACTTTCCTTCCCATCCTTTTCTTGGAGGGGGTGGGGGTGAAATCGTGCAAGTGCATTAAAGCTAGAATATGTGGAGAGACAGGTCAGAGTGAGAGGCTGTTCAAATGTCATTAACCTTGTCACCAGGGGTGCACATTTTTCAGAAAAAATATATGCTTTGTCAGTATTTATGGGCAGGTTTCCTTTAAGTACAATCGTGTAGGTGAGACATTATATCAATTCTAAGGTTTCTTTAAGAGCTCCCCACAATTTAATCTTCCTAGAATTCGATCAAACATAAGCATTGTTTAATTTCTGTTCTTATGCATGCAGCTATTACATTAGCAAATTACTAACATGGTGAAAATATCAACAAGAGAATGACATGTTTGAGGGTTAAAAAAAATCAATTATGAAATGCATACGTTTTTAAACTATGTTTTATCTTTGTGATTGGCCTTGCATATATCAAGCAATAATTTCAGCCATTAGAACAATGATCAAAGACTTAATTTCTTTGTTCTACTGTTAAGTAGAATCCAGCTGCTTAGAAGTAGATTTCCTTTTTCTCACGAGCATGCTCATGAATTTTATTGAGGAATATTATTGCTTGCTTCAATTAGCCTAGTATAGAGTTGCCCACCTGGGTGTTCTTTATAGCTTTTCATCACAGAATAGCCTGGTTGCATGGATCTTTGCAGATTTTTAATGCCATGCATTGCAGCAAAATCTTTACTGTAAACCATTGTCTCTCAGGAGCCACATTTCATTTCCTATTCAAATTGGTTTTGAAAAAGAAAGGTGGGGGGGAGGGAACATAGCCAAAGGCAATTTCAAACCTGCTGGGACTGGGGGAGTAAACTTAGATTGGAGTGAACCAGCTAATCTGTAGCTTTGAATTTATTGCTAGTATAGATTCTATTAAGTTAAAAAAAATCTTCTTCCTGAAAGATAACATTCATCCTCTTACAGTAAATTGTTACTGTTTGGTATAATAGAAGTGGCAGGTGCTTATTTGTGTTTTTGTCAGGACGGAGCCATCAAATAAAATTTTAAAATAAATCAGGAAAGCATTTTTCTTTCTTGAACTAGTCATACCCCCTCTCCTCTATACTCGCATGGGAGGCCTCCTTTTAAAATTTACCCTCTGACCCAAGGCTGCTGTCCCTTGATTTCAGTGAGTTACACTTAAACTGCTCCCTTCCTTCGCTTGTAAATTTCCCCTATGTAGCAGCTGCTCTCAATACCACTCAACCCCATGCTTCCCACTGGGAGAGCTAGCTTGCAGGCTTCTGTGCTGCAAGAGGGCCACATTGTAACACAAAATCACATTCTCAGAGAGCTTGGTTTTTTTTTCTTTTTGCATAAAACAACTTTGTAGATATCCAGCAGGGGATTAAAGAATTTAAGAGAGCCCTGCAATTAGCATAAATGTACAGTACCTTTCTTTTTTCTGCACTGAATTATGTAGCACCATTCTCAGTCAGATAAATGATTAAAACAATTTGTATTCCACTTCACCTAATTTAAGGGTTTGGGAATTTTGTACCTTATTAACCTTGGGCCTCACAGAAGTTAAAAATGAGAGGTAAAAATACTACAAATGGAAATAAAAGTGCAAATATTTAATCTCTGACATCTTAGCATCACTTTTCTCCAACTTTCAAACTGGGTTTCAGTTAAAAGTAATAAAGTTCCTTGCTCAGATTTTCTACTTAAACCAAAATATTTGAGCTAGATAATCAAACAGGAATTTATTTATGAACTCACTGTTATCTAAAAGGCTCTTGGTATTGAGAGAAAGGGAAATCAGTTGGAATGAATGTATTATCTTTACTCATGATTTGAAAGTCTATAAAGTGAAAGAAACCTTGCTGTTATTCAAGGTCTTTCTAGCAGAAGAAACAGAAAAGTGTGATAGAAAAAAAAGATAATACAGCAGTGGAAAAAAGGATTCCTATCTTTTTGTTGTTCAGTTGCTTTTAACTCTTCATATTGTGACCTGATATTCATAACCGGAATATCAGGTCACAAGTATTCTGTCAACCAGAACATAAATTCTTTTTGTACCATTAGTGATGGTATTTAGTCATTTTGTCTTCCCTTGGCCTCTTTTTCAGTTGCCTTTGATGTTTCCAGGCACCTAGGTCTTCTGTGATGATTCTTGCTCTTGCATTATATGTCCAAAATATTTAAATTTTAGGTTCATTGTAAGTACATCCCTCAGTCTAGTTTATATAGTATTGGATTATTTGTTCTTCTTGTAGTCTGAAATATTCTCAACAATTTTCTCTAACATTATAATTAAGAAGGATCCATATATCTTTGTTCAGCCTTTCTGAAGGCACAATTTTATTTATTCATTTATTTATTACTAATCTCACTATCCAAATCAACTCTGGGCTGCTTTCAATACAGTAAAAATAGAAATATAAAACATTAACAAACAAGATTTAGATAGAACTATGAACCAGGTACACTAATTAAATTCCACCAGCCACCTCCAGGGTAAAGTGCCCCCTCACAGCCCCAAGCCAATTGGCAGAGCCAGGATTTGAGGCCCTTTCAGAAGGCCAAGAGGGTGGGGGTGGATCTCACCTCCAGCAGCAAGATGTTCCAAAGATCAGAGGTGATGAAAGTAAAGGCTGTTCTCTTAGAACCTGCCAGCTGAAATTCCTTGACTAATTGGGTCTGCACAGGCCCCTTCTGCCATAGGGATTGGCATGGACCAATCCTATTGAGATGAGACAGAATCTGGTTCCATGACAAGAGGGACTTTAAAGATGATTACCAGCACCTTGAATTGGATCAAGAGCAAACTGGCAACCAGTGCAGCTCGTCTAATAACAGTATTTATATGCTCAGCCCTAGGGCCTTCCAGAATGGTCTGTCTAGAACTGGTGGCCATGAATTCCTGAGCTGCTCTGAAGCAATCCCCAGGGATAGCAGGTTGAAGTCCCCCAGACCTTAAGCCTGGAGAACTCCACCACCAACCCTGGGCTGGCCTCCAACAGTTCCGCAACAAGGAGGCTAATATAGTAGCAACAGTCCTGACTGATCCTGAAAGCCCAGCTTCAGAAATAGTGTCTCACAACTAAAAACATGGAGAACATTGCTCCTGAAGATTAAGAGATTCCAGGATGACTGCTGCTACCCCCACTCTCTTGCCCTGAGGTCTTAGGCTAGTGAGAGGGGAGCTCTCCCCTCTGGTGTCAGACAGGTCTTGGTGACCTGTGACCAGATTGGTTTGCTTCTTCCCAATAAGGTCACAAATAAGGGGTGCCTAATTATTGACCAACCCAACGTTCAGCAGCAGCAGCTGAAAATCCAGGCCTCCGTGGGTTTACTGTCCAGAGTCTAGGCATGAATTCAGAAGGCCAAGAACACACTACCAATATTAAACATTGGATGCTTCTTCCCCTGTAATAGCCTTCCCTCGGTCTCCCTTCTAAATTTCCCCATGTCCACCACTACTCAGATATGTTGCCCTGCTTTAAACCTCACCGCATGATCCTCCCTCTCCAAGTTTAGCCTTCCTCTCCTACGAGCCAAGAACTCTGCTATCCCCCCAGCCTTCCACACTCACCCAAACTCATGGTGGGGGAGGACTGTCCCTTGATACTTAAGTGTCAGCTCTCAGCACCAGCAGAGGTGTCCATTCCCCCCAGCCCCCACCCACAATGCTCTCCTCCCCCAAAGCTGGTCTCCCACCAGTCAGCTGAGAGAGGCCACATATATACACCCTCTGCCTAATCTCACTTGGAGTGGAAGGTGGCAACTTCCAAAACCAGCACACAATCCTCCTTAAATTGCCACCTAGGCTGGCTCCCCAAGTGCCTTGGGAAGCCCATCACTCTCATGCCACCAGAACTCAACTAATTTTTTCAGATAGAAATGCTTAAACTAAGTAAATGATGGTCTTGAAAATAAAAATCATTGTATTCCTTGTACTGTCTCAGCATTTTAATAATTTGTCTACTTGTGTTTCAGACTTTGTTCTAAATAGAAATCATCTCTATTTCATTGCTATAGTATCATCTCTGTGATGTTTTGAGCCTATGAAAATAAAGCTTGTTAGTGCACCACCTATTTGCATTGGGTTGGCAATATCAACATAATCTTGAGGTAGCATTAACAGTAAGCAGTAGATGAGCTTTAGCACTCACTTTCAACAAGACTATCTTTACCACCATCACAGCATATCTGAGGTCCTTGTTTCATCCACCAGTTTTAATTTCAACTTCTAGTCCAACATTTGTGATGAAAAAAAATCTGAATGTAATAAAGTAAATGGACAGTTATACTTAGATGTTCCCCTTCCCCAATTTTGAACCATTTAATAGCTATATGTTTTGGTCTGTGGCTTCCTGGTAATCATATTGCTCTGACCAAGGCTTCCTGAGACAGTAACAATCACACGCTTAGTCCCAAAAACCCTCTTTTTATTTCAATGGCTGTGAATTATATTCATTCACATCTCATAATGAGTCCTAAACAGTTTGTGAATAGTCCCAACAGAAGTCTGCCACAGTATTTTCAGGATAAGGCTGATAAGCACCCACCTTTGAAATGCTGCCAATGATTAACTTCAGAGTTTAAATGAATCAGAAAGAACAAAGTTGCTTCCTGCAAAGGCTCATGTCCCTTTGCTCTTCCTTTATGTCTTATGGGAGGGTCCAATCATCTCCAAGCCTTACTCCCGAATCTCCCCTTTTGTCTTAACTGTTCTTACCTTCTGGCAGCTCTGTGCAAGCACGCATTGGGAACAGGCTTCCCCTGTTCCTCTGCCTCACTCATGTCAGATTCTGGAGTCTCAGCACATACTGTACCTCTCAGATGGCCCTGGCTCCATCTTTGTGTTGGATGCAGATTCCTCTCCAAGCCCTCCCCAGACTCCAAGACTGGCCCATGTTCCTCCCCACTGTCCGACTCTGCTGCCAGCTCTGCAGGCTGCCAACGGACCACAAGACATACATATTTTTAAGACATTTCAGTGATAAAAGCATTTTGACTTTAGTGTTTTCAATTTTGGATACCACATATGCTCCATAAAAATACCTTTAAATGTCTAACATTTTGAATTTTCTACTTGACTTTTCAATATAAAATGTGAGTGTTAATTAATATATCTCTATATCTAATGTAGTGGATTGTCCTGTTACTGTTTTTTCCTCTCCCTACCCCCACTGTTTTGAAATGATGTCATCACGCTCCAAGTTTGGTTACCATGAATTTAGGCCTGTTGATTTTAGAATAATGAGAACTGACAAGATGAATAATAGTGCTGGCAGTCATGGCCATTTCAATACAGGGTTGCTGAAAGCAAGGCCACCACCTCCCCCATGCTGTTAGCTGTTCTGAAAAAAAGTTTAATGGTCTGTTCAGCGCTATGCTGTTGATGTGCAGATAGCATGCAGGTCTGAATATCTCATATATCTGTTAAGGTGCATTTTAAGTTAGATTATTGAAAAATACATATATTTTGCTTTCAGTAATAGGTTCCTTTATATTTTATCTTTAGTTTTTAAGGCCATTTGATTTTTAATTATGTCAACTTAAATGAAAATAGCTTTCAGCACTTGAAAATTATACTTTTTATATATAACCTGCTTTAGAAAACTTAGGCTGCATTAAAGTAGTTCTAAATGGGCAGATCAAAATCCACAAAATCCTTTGCATTTCATTATCTTGTGCTATTTCTCCTTCCCTCCACCTTAGCGTTCCTCATTTTTTGCCTATTTTTTTAGTGTATGTATGTGTGTATGTGTTTGTATTAGCATTAGATCCTACTATGCTATGTAGCATATTAGGCAACAAGGATCCCCAACGTTTTCGGTTTTGGGCAACTCCTTCAGCATCCTCCCGTGTGGTATTTGGAATCTTTAAGTCTTCCATGAACATTCTTTGCCATGTATTTCAAAGGCGTTTTATATTTGTGAGGCAATCTCATTGCCATCTTAGGGATTCGATTGTTCTCCATAGGGAAAATATGACCTGTAAGTTGGAGTCTTTTGCATGCAACAATATTACATAGTTTCAGGAGAAACTCTTTAGGAGAGCTTCTTTGTTAGTAGCATGGTCAAAATAGCAACTCTGGTATTTCATTAAAGCATTTGTTGCAAGACATCATGTCTTTTGCTAATATTTGCTGATGCCTTCCACTGACACAGTGGCTGTCGGGATCGCTACAGGGGTAGTGGGTATGTATCCACCCAACTCAAACATTGTGACTCTGGGCAGCATACAAACAAAAATAAAATAAATAAGAAGTACTTACAATTTTTAAAAGTAAATCAATGAAGTGGTAATCAGAGACTCAAATTTGTTGTATCCTATAAATAGCAACTCTACTTATCTTACCCAACTGACCTTGCTTTGATCTAAGTTTCAGGTTATCTCTACTCCTTACCACATTTCTATAGTGGTTGGCTTTGATTAAAAAATCAACAATATTTTACACACATCAAACATTTTAATATAGTTTTCTGCCTTCATACATACATATTTTTTATATTTATTCTATTAGTTATATTTAAATATTCTATTTTTGTTTCAGCTCAAAACTGTGTGTATAGCACTCCCTTTTTTTCCTGTAAAGGATAAACATGTCAGAAAATCAAAACATATTAAATATAGGTAATTCTTATTTATCAGTCACAATAGGGATCAGCAACTCAGTCATTAAATGGTCACTAAGTGAAATAGCTACTGGGCTTACAATTTTACTCTACCTATCCTTTAATTCACAAACTTGTGAAGGTTGTAAATGTGAGGATTGGTTGTAAAGTTGCTTTTTCATCACTATCTTAATTGTAAACAGTCACTAAACAAAACAGTCACTAACAAGAACTAGCTGTAGTCTCTAATATACTTTTATAATATTGGATCCCAAGGCACTGTCCATAAGAAAGCAAATAAAAATTCCAATTGTTTTGAAGAAACTCCAAATTCCTTTAGCCTGATGTATAAAATTGGATACTAATATTGCTATGCACAATGTATGTGAATGAAGTCAGATTATCACTTCCAAGTGTCATAGCAATAGGGACATCAACCTGAACTGATTAAAGTGTCATCATAATTAGTGACACCATTTGTCCTATCAAATGCAATGTTGGATCCTGAAGTACTTCCCAATTGTCCACATGGATTCAAAAAAAGGCAGGCTTCTTCAGAACAAGATGATGATTGCCATTCAGCGCTACGCTGACATTTTAGAAATACATTACATTGCATCATGCGGTCTAATATTCACTGCAAATGTTTTGGATTTTCAGACAGCAATATAGCATCATTTGCCTTTAAAAGAATATATACATACTGTATTTTTCAGAAACATTTCCTATAGCCACTTAAAGGTTTTTGTTTTTAGGAGTTTTTTCCCCTCATTCCATCTTTAAGTATTCTTCTGTTTTTATTAGAATATTCTTAATTTCCTTTCATGTATGATACTGTAACTTTGAGATCCACTCACAGATCTTTAAAAATATCCAAGTCTGGGGATACTTAAGGTCATTTCAAATTCTTTTGTTTCCTGTAAGTACTTCATGGCTGATTTAAAAGTAGGTTTTGGATCATCTTGTTAAAGTATTCAACTTCTTTTCATTTGGTTTGTATATTAAACAGCTAGGGGACCATCAAACATATTTGTTTTTCTTCATGTTTAATGTCGAACCATTCAGTAAGCACTCTATTTTTATCAATCCACTTTCATCAATTATTATACCACATTATTGCAACCTTCACCTTTGTATTTGCATGAAGCTTTTTAGAGTTCAAGCCTATTCATATTACAATCTGCTTTCCCTAAACCAACAAGCATATAATAGCAATAGCACTTATATATACCTTCATAGTGCTTTACAGCCCTCTGTAAGCGGTTTACAGAGTCAACATATTGCCTCCAACAATTTGGGTCCTCGTTTTACCACCTCGAAAGGTTGGAAGGGTGAGTCAGCCTTGAGCCTGTCAGTATCAAACTCCTGGCAGTGGGCAGAGTTCTTTCTTACATTCAAATTTCCCAGTGATCTGCTGAAAAGCGGAAGGCTTATATGTACATCCTACATCCAGCATAAGCTTGTACTATGCTTCCTAAATTTTGCTTATTCTTGCTTCTTTCAACCAGAATTTTGTTGAAGTACAAAATTGAAGTTGTAGTTTCAGTAAAACATTTCTCTGTAGTTTAGGTATTGCTTCTTGTTATCTTTCCATTTGCATAGAGAACAAAAATGCATTCTTTTAGTTGTCAGGAAAAGATGCAGTCTTCACAAATAGGTTAAACAGGTTACATAATTGCTAAACATTAATTTATTGGATATAATATTTATATTTCAGTTTCACTTTTTGACATATCATTTTCATGCAGATCTCTATTCCTTCCAGTATTCCCTCACTTCAGTTTCATCCCAATTCTTTTTAATATATTTAGTTTTAATTCTAGTCCTCGACTTACAAAAATTCATTTAATGACTATTCAAGGTTACAATGGCACTGAAAAAAGCCACTTATGACCATTTTTCACACTTATGACTGTTGAAGCATCCCTCATGGACACATGATCAGAATTCAGGCTTGGCAACTGACCCATAATAATGATGGTTGCAGTGTCCCAGGGAGCATGTGATCACCTTTTTGCAACCTTCTGACAAGCAATGTTAATGGGGAAGCCAGATTCATTTTTAACAAATTGTTACTAATTTAACAACTGCACTGATTCACTTAACAACTGAGGCAAGAAAGGTCGTAAAATAGGGCAAAACTCACTAAGCAAATATCTCACTTAACAACAGAAATTTTGGTCTCAGCTATGGCCATATGTCAAGGGCTACCTGTATCTTTTTGTTTAGCTTTTTCTACCTTGTTTTATACTTATCAAAATGATTTTGTATTTTCTATTTATCCCTCAGTCTTAACTGTTTCTTGTATTTTTCTCACATCCTCATTTTGGGCAGCAATCATTCTCTATGTGCTTTGATTCTTCATCTACAGCCACTTTCAGTTTGGCACTATGCCAAGCATCCTTTCTGCTACTTCCTGTTAACATAGTTCTTCACACTTGTGTCAGTAATAATTTTTTTTCATTCTCTTCAAAGCAGCTGTCACATCTTCATTCCTTAATGTCTACTTTCCTTTCATTCTGTTGGAAGAGTTATCTGTCTTTATAAGACATCTTTAACAAAACTTGTATTTCCTGTTATTCTATTTTCATTCTTGCTTTTTTCACTTTGTTTCTACATTTTTTTGTTCTAAGATCCACTGTTGACTCTAGCACAAAATTACATGTCTTGATTCAAAACTTTTCATTATCCAGCCTATATATTTCTTTTTATGGCTCATTAACATCCAGACTATTATGTGTGCAAAAATGGACAGACTGTGAAATACCCACCACAGAGAAATGGCTTGTGAAGATGACAAAGCTAACAGAGATGCTAAAATTAACCTGTTTGATTAGAGAAAGATCAACAGCTACATTTATTAGTGACTGGAAACCACTTATGGACTTCTTGTTGGAAAAAAATAAAATTAAAATGAACCTGTAATTTATGGATATGAAGTTTCCTTTATTTTATTTTCTACTTTTATTTTCTTTTTTCTTTTTTATCCTTTTCTATGCTTCTTTGTCATCTTTATTTTCTCATTCTGTTTACTTTGTTAAAAATTATTTAGTAAAAGTTACCAAAATGCATTATCCTTGTAACTAATCCTCTCCCTTGTTCCTCATGAAGAAATAGTTCAGTCATGCTTTTAATCTTATATTTATTACTTTGCTGTGTCTTTGTATGAATAGACTTATTCTTGAACCATATATTCAGAACAGGCCTTTGAGTAAATAATCATCAGTCAGCATTCTCATTTATTCTTGGACATCTGACATTTCCCCCCTTATATTCTTTTCATTTCATTCATTTTCACATACTCATTAGAATAGCTTCTTCATGCACTAGACCATAATATACAATTATTAATAGCCTATCAATTCCCAATTTCATTCATTCTTCCTTATATACTTCCCCTTCTCTTAGTTTCACAAGCATACAGTTTACTTGATTTCATGTCATTTGTTCATTTGTGCTTTTAACAATTCAATAGTTTTTCATATGCTGTGATATTTTGATATGCACCCATAAGTATTGATCTCTGCTGCTCATCATGTCTGTAGTCAAGCGAGTCTTTTTAGTAAGATTGGGGGTGGTAGGCTACATTACTAGCCTATCAGCCCTTGTTACATCAATGCTGTGTGCAGCATTCTCTACTAACAGTGGCAATAATACCTGCCTGTTTGGACACATTTTGACCAATAGGCGACAAGCAGAGTCAAAGCACACTTCTACTCAAGCATGCTTTCATTCTTGCAATCTAGCATCCCTAATTTAGAACCTACCTTGCAAGGCAGCATGCTGGACATAAAATAGTTCATGAATTTGCATATCATTTGTGCACAGGAGGGTTCTCCGAAAAGAACCCTTTGAATAACAAGTGAGATAAAGTAGATATATAAGGCAGTATTAAATAGTCCCATTCGGAACAAATATAGTCCTGTTGCAAGTACCAGTTTACATGGGAAAAAAAGCCTTGTGCTTTTTGCAGTAGGAAATAGGGTAAAGGAGAACTTTAGGGTTATACACAAAATGTATAAATCTTTTGTTCCAGGTTTGAAACAGAACACCTCCATTTGTTGGTTATATTCTAGGGAAAGAAAACACATATTCAACTATAGAGGCTAATAGAATTTTTTTAAAAGCCACTTGTTTTCTTATTTTTCATCATAGGGCAACTATTAGGTAATGTAATATAGTAAGTAGCCTATGCTAAGTACTAACAACTATATAAGCTACATATATAGAAGCAACAATTAACTGCACATTTTGCAACTGGTCTACTTTGCGCATATCAACTGAACTGAGTGAGGCAAAGAAACAATAATAATGGATTCACTTTAACAATATGTTCCATAACAAGCTTAATAACCTAAATACATTTTTCTAATTGTTTTATTCTGTTTGCAAAGCTAAACAATTAGATTTTCCTGTCCATATCCTGAAAGTTCAGCCTCATAGCAACACTGTATTGTATACATATACAGTGCATACTTAATGTGTCCTGCCTTAAAGGAACAATGCACACAGCATTACATCACAATGCGCAAACTAAATCTGATAAAAATGATTCCCAGGTATTGAGAAATTATTTTTTGAAATCCCCATTTACTTTTTAAAATGATATCTAGGTTTGATATTCAAATAGAATGGGGTGTTTATTCTGTGCCTCTTACTTTCTGATGCTTGGTTTGTGTGTGCTTTGGACAGCCTCTTTGTGACTTCTATAAATACAAGATTCATTCAGATTTGCAGAGCTATAATGATCTGTGAATATAATTGGTATGTTAGTTCTAATTGGTTTAGATGTTATGGTTGTTGGTATATGAATATTTTCCTATATAATTTCTTTTTAAATTGCCATTGAAAATGTAAAAAATATATAATTGTTAATCCTTTAATTACTTAATATCAAATTGATCCTGGTAAAATACTCTAGAATAACACACACACACACACACACACACACAATTTTACTTGAGATAAAACCTATCTAATGCTGAAGATAATTTTCAAAACATTTTTTCCAGAGTTTGGAAGAGTGAAAAATGATCTATCTCAAAATAGTGTACTCTTCCAAATTTCTGTAGCAAGTTTTAATGTTCTGTCTTTACTAAATCTGTAGTATAGGCAATGCTAATATTTGTGAGAAGAATTAAATACAAGAATAGTTAAAACATAGTTGTTCCATTGATTTTTGTGCTTTCTAGCTTTCTTTTTCTCATAGATTGAATGTTGGTCATACTTCAGTGTTTAGGATTAAAATTACTATTAATGTTAAATGTATATCATTGGCCGCACTTACATTACATGATGTTTTAAAAATAACAATGGGAGTGTTCCAGAGGGTCAGCAGGGCTCCTGATCTTTGCTTTCTACACAGTGTCATTTGAAAAGGATTTTGAGTCCACAATCTTAGGGAAAAGTGGTAGGGTTGCTTAAAGCAAAGACAATGGCAAGGGGTACTCTTCGACTTTACTTTGTCCAGTCATCTGGTTCTTCATTTGTCCCTGCTGTGAAACAGAACTCACCTTTTGTCTGTAACACAAATACATCTTTTTCTTCAACCCACCCCCACCCTTTGCCTTCTATTATAATTCAATCAATGATGTCATTATGTGTGCCATTCAGGGAACTGTTGAACCACATGGCTGCTGGAATTTGGAGGAGCAGCTAGAAGAAAAAAGAGAGCTGTGTGCTCTCTGTCTTGCATTCTCTCTCTCTCTGTCCTCGAGAGTTTATTCTGATTTTAACCAGAAAAACAAAAGTCAGGTTTATTTTTTAAAGCCCTGTTCATGGTGGAAAAAACCAACCCCAAACAAATCTAAAGTAAAAAGAACAGAGTAGTTGTATATGAGGTCAACTTTTATTATTTTTCTTTAGAATGAATAAGCCTGTGAAGCCAATTCAACTCACAGTCATTTTTCAAGAATTATTAGTTCTTTCTCTGGCTTAACAAAAAAAAAGTCACTATTGTAATTATTTTTGTACTTCCTTTTATTTTTATAATTTTGCTTATTTTCTTTGCTTATTACTTTCTGTATGTTTTGTTTGATAAAATACTTGTCCAGTATTGCTAGAGAAAAGGTGCATTTTTTATATAAAACAAGATCTTTAGATTTTGAAGTATAACTAATATTCCTGTGATATTTGGTGAGAATTCCTTCAATGTGTTGGTAACAGTCAAGCAATCTCCTCTGTCATGTAACTAAAACTGCTCCAAAGAATTTCCTTGGCTACTTGAACTACAGGGAGGAATGGTGAGGTTGCACTTGGCGATATAGTGATGGCTTTTATTTTAGATTCTTTAAAAATACTTAATACTTAAGCTACCTATTGTAAGCATATTTTAAAGGAACTAATCCAGAGCCTGTAAAATTATAAGGAATAAAATGCCTTGTAAAATCATACCATCCAGATTTTGATAGGACATGCTTTTAGAAATGAAAATAAGCAAAACTATAAAAATAAAGGGAAATTAAGATGGGATAAGCAGTATATATGGATTTGATTTTTCCCATTTGTTTACTGTAGATCCGTGATAGCGAACCTGTGGCATGCCTGCCACAGGTGGCACGCAGAACCATTTGTGCAGGCATACAAGCCCCAGTCAAACTTAACTGCACTGCGCATGCGCGTGCCTCCCAGCTGATTTTTGGCCTGTTTGAGGCCTTTTTCGCCCTTCCGAAGGCTCCAAGAAAGCCTCTGCAGCAGTGATGGGATTCAATTTTTTTTACTACCGGTTCTGTGTGCGTGGCTTGGTGGGTGTGACAGGGGAAGGATATTGTTAAATCTCCAGTCAGAGGTGGTATTTGCCGGTTCTCCAAACTACTCAAAATTTCCGCTACCGGTTCTCCAGAACTGGTCAGAACCTGCTGAATACCACCTCTGTTCTGCAGCCTTTGGAGGCTGAAAAATGGGCTGGTTTTGGCACTACCGGTATTTCCGGAAAGGCTGCAGAGGCTTCCATCAAGCCCCTGGGAGGGCAAAAACAGCCTCCCCCAGGCTCCAGAGGCCCTCCGAAGGCTGAAAATGGGCACTTCTGGTATTTCCAGAAGGTCCATTTTTTGGCCTCCCGAGGCTGTAGAGGCTTCCCTTGAGCCTCCAGGAGGCTGAAAAAGGCCTCAAACAGGCCAAAAATCAGCTGTCAGGTGCGCACATGCGCAGTGCATCTAAGAGTGGGTTGCGCACGCATGCACAGGGGGGCAGGGCGCATTGCATTGTGGGTGCTGGCACGTGCGTGCTTTCGGCACACCACAACAAAAAGGTTTGCTATCACTTCTGTAGATCTTTGGAAATCTTGTTCCCTATTTCTGACTTGACATTCCTTAATATTGAAAGTTTGAAATTGAGGTGTCAAGTTGCTGTAAAGGTAATCTATATTTGATGTTTTATGTGCATGTAATCATTTCCCATTGTTGCAAATATAGCATCCTGATTAATTCACTACATATTAAAAGAAGAGAAAAATCTCTAAAAAAAGATTTATATAGTTGCCCATTTTACATATCATAATGCTGAAAAGATATAACTATTAATAAAACAATTTTAAATCATAAAAACAACTTTTAAAAATCCTAATGCCCCTTTAGTGGGAAAAGGCAAGTCTCAGAGGCTTTTCAGAGACCAGGAGATTAGAGGCCTTCCAGACCTCAGGGGGAAGGATGTTTCAAAGGGCTGGAGCTACTATCATGAAGCCACTCTGCCTAATCCCTTTAAATGGCAACAAATTTTTTAAATGTTTGCATGTTTGCCACTGAATCTTAGAATAATCTCATAGAGTTCCTATGAACGTATCAAGAGATTCTGAATGAATGAAGAACACCAAAGTTGGGGCTCAGTGCATTTATTTCATAAAGTAATCCAACATGAAGTGTACCAGTTTGAAAAAGATTTTTCTCTGAGTTCAGTTAAATAAACAATTAGAGCTGATATGGGCCAACACTGCTATACATAAGTCTCACAAACTGCTTTTTTTTTTAAATTACATTTATATGCCGCCCTTCTCCGAAGACTCAGGGCGCTTACAATTTTTGGGACACAACCCAATGCGCTCAGCAATAGCCTTCATTCCATTGTATATGCCTGCTTATTACTAAGCAGCATTTTTACAAAATCAGCTTATTGCCCCCAACAATCTTGGGTCCTCACTTTACCTACCCGAGAGGATGGAAGGCAGAGTTAACCTTGAGCCTGGTGGGATTCGAGCCTGCACTAATTGCAGGCAGCTGGAACTAAGTGCTAGGCGTCTAACAGCCTGCACCACCAAGGCTTTTCTCATTACAGGGAAATGGTCACCATAAAGGTTCTAGGGGTACATCATAATTCACTTAGAAGAACTTCTAAATGTCTCTGTAAGTCATTGATGACTATTAACCGGGAGAAAATTATAAAGTCATTTCTAAAGTCCTGGGGCTCCCAGACAGAGACATAGTGAACCTTCAAATCACTCCAAGAGTGCTGCCTAAAACATCCAGGAAATCACAGGGAACTCAGTATAATACCCAGAAATCTGCAGAACTCTCTTACTTTGGCTCAAGTAGTTCATACCTCCACCAGCAGAAAGGCACTTGATTAGAGTAGGATTTTGGGGAAGGTAAAAGCACTATTGCTTATGAAACCAGCTGCAGGAGACAGTTGTTCCTCTCTTTGCTCCTGATCCTGATTGCTTCCTTGGTTCATTGAGAACTTCTGGGAGAAAAAGCAGAACTGACATGTAGAATCTTGGTGGAGGAAGACCAGAAAGAAATATTACAAGTAGTCCTTTAGTGACCATTCAGAGTTATGTTGACCATTCAGAGTTATGTGACCATTCAGAGTTATGTTGGATCTCACCCCTTCCCAAAAGGTACTTATGACCCAGATTTGAAGTTCAGATGGCTACTGCTGCCCCTGATTGTCACATGGTCACATTTTGAGAGCTGACAGCCTACCTTTACTGCCCTTTGCAGCATCCTGCAGTCACATGACTGTGATTTACAGTCCAGCATTTACTTCCAGTTCCTGGCCAAAAAAAAACACCCATTGTAGATAATGGGTTATTTTAGCAACTGCAGCATTTGCTTAATGGCCGCTGCAAAAAAAAAGTCATACAATTGGGCATGGTCACATAATGGCCAGCACAAGTTAGGACAGTAATTCTGGGCTCAGTTATTCTAAAAACCAAAGGCTACCTGTATCTGAACCCTTTTCAGTCAAGATTCAGACATAGTCATGAGATGGAAATTGCAATGGTTGCACTTGCACTGATTGATAATGTTTGTACATCCCTTCTGGACTTGTTATCTCTTATCTGCCTTTGATACCATCATCTAGATTCTGTGGTATCTTTCAGGATTGTTTGTTTGGGTTGGGGTCACTATACTCCATTGATTCCAGTCCTTCCTCAGTGGACAGCTCCTATCAGTGACTGTAAGTGCAAGTTGGTGGTTTCTAACAAGTAGAATATCTGAGGTTTGGTTCTCTTTCTTCTACTTTTAATTCTTTTAATTCTTTCATGAAACCACTGAGGAGATCATTTATTGTTGCAGGATTCAAAATCATCAATATGCTGAGGATACCCAAATCCTTATATATTTTGTAATTATCTTTGAACATTGCCAAGAGATGCTTGATGGTAGTAATAGAAATCTAATAAATATTAATGATTATCTTA
Source organism: Naja naja (assembly GCA_009733165.1). Lineage (NCBI taxonomy): Eukaryota > Metazoa > Chordata > Lepidosauria > Squamata > Elapidae > Naja > Naja naja. The sequence continues at coordinate 151,760,945 of CM019149.1, read as the reverse complement.
GTTTTCCCAAAAATGTAGATTATTTCTGATTTCTGGAGGAATGTTCTATGGACAGAAGACTCTAAAGTAAATGTGAAAATAGAGTCAAAATAAAGTTTAGTGTTATGGTTAAGGTACTGTAAGAGAAACGGGGGGAGCATAAATTCTAGGTCTCAGATATAATGACTTAGGTCAGTCAGTCTCTCTTAGACCAGCCCACTTTACAATACTTTTTGTTGTGGAGGAAATAGGAATTGGAAGTATTATATATCCACCTCGAGTTGTACAAAATAAAGGTGGATATCAGTCCAATAAAAAATAATGAAATGTTTTGAGCTATATCAGAATAGCTAAACACTGTATTCTACAGTAAGACCTTTATATCAGCTATGAAGCTCAAAAGTAGTAGTGTTCCACTGGGGATGATTTGTTATCCATAATGTTACTGAAAAGCCATCATTGAGGAAGCACGCATTTTGTTTTGTTTCATGGAATTCTAGAGGAGAATATCAAAATATTTCTTCTAAGAATTGCTTAAATGCAGGTGGATCACACAATGAGATTATGACCCCAAGTATGAAACCAAATCCACAAGAGAATGTTTTGAAATAGCCAAATCCTAGATCTAAAGGCTATTGAAATATTGCAGTAGAACCTGAAACAAGCAGTTTATACAATAACGTGTTTGGTTGTCATAATAATAGCTAAAAATGATGCAGCCAGTTACTAAATCTAGGGCGGGGGGTTATTGTTCATACTACACATTGCTGATGGATGACTTTGTTTAAGAACTAAAAGGAACAAGCATGTAACATTAGTGTTATATTGTGTTATCTTTTTCTGATCAGTAGAACCTGCATGAAGCTCTGATAAAAGTTTTAGAGCAAAAAGTTTATAAAATTTAAGAAATCTGAGGTGTCTTTGTTTTGTTTTTTACTTGGAAGTAAATGCTGCTGTTTCAGTGGACTGATTTCCAGTTAATAGGACATAATGTTAAATTTGTTGGTTTGGGAAGAATGTATGCCAAAAAGCAAGAAAAGTATGCAGCTGGGATGTTAAATGAGAATTTGGGAATAATACAACCTTTCTTTAAATTGTTCAGGAGAATATTGGATTGTATTTTATCAGCAGTGTATTGGCATCCAGGACTCTTAAAAGCCAAGATAGGCCTAGCTGGTTTGTTTTTTGAAAACTAATTGATTTGCAAGTCTTCTTGAGAAATTAATTTTATTTTTACAGGTTTTCTATCATATGAGAATATATTTCTTAGATATCATTGGCTGATCTAAGAAAACTAAAAATTGAAAGTTAGTATTTCAATAGGACATTTCCAGGAATTAAAAAAAACTTGAAAAGGCAAGATGAGGTGGTTCGTATATTATTGCCATGAGGATAATGTGGATGTGGATGTATTCATGCAATTGCCAGAAGTCAGGCTCAAGGAAGAACATTTTTATTTAGGTTCACTATGCTAGTAAAGATTACATATCAGGTAGTATAGCCATGCAAAACTTTGAAGGGATGTTTCTCATATATGAAGCTTCAGATTGGGCACACCCTCAAACAGTTGCGCTTCTCCGAGTGAAATGGCCAGATTGCTGTGACTTGTTCATTTTCTTGCAACACTAACTGGAGTGCTTGTTTGGCTTTACCAAATACTGTGGGATTGCTTGTAGTTGCTCTGAAGATTGCTATCCCTGAACAACTTCTGTGTGCATTAATAGTCTTCAAGCCTGGAAGACTTTGATAAAAAGCTCAGGCAAGGTGTGTTGAAGCCAAACAACCTAGGTTGGGTGACATTGCCATGTACGCAGAGTTCCCTGTATACAGAGTCTGCAGCTGCCTCTGCATGAAATGCAACATCCAGGCTTTAAGGACTCTTCCCCACCCTCCCCCAGCATTGGTCCCAAAGCATTTTGAACCCACCAAAATAATTTCATTGAGGTGAATTGGGTGGACTCTCCCCTTTGGCGAATTAAACACATCTACACAGCCTGAATGGCTTTGTTCAAATGAATGTAATTTATTTCTCACTAATATCTTACAATCTAATCTCACTGGTTTCTTCTCTTTCTCTCTCTACTATTTTTTCCATGCTTTTTCTAAATTAATAACTTTGTTTTCTTTTGGATTTTTTGGCAATGGAAAAGATCATGAAAACATAAGCTTAAATTTCTCTACCACATTAATACTAAAAGCATCAGTGGGACCAAGAAATTAGGCAGCTCAAATCAAAATTAGAATAAAGACTGAAAGTTTTAGTTTTATGTTGCATTTTGCACACATCAATTTTTGTGTAATATATTTAGTAGTGAAAGTTAAATGTAACACTTTCATTCTTGTAATAAAGGTAATTTGAAATATTAAGAGATTTTATAATAGCTTCTTAATTTTTTAATTTCTCAAAAGTAAAAGATCGAAAATGTAGTAAAATAAGAACATAAATGGTACACATTTAACTACAAAACTAATTAAAGTTCTTTATGGCCATTTTTCTATTCTACTCTATCTCAAAATCAAAGCCTATTTAAAAGGTTATCTGGTATTTTTGTCAACAGCCACCTCAATGACATATTCATTTTTTTTAAAAAATCATATCAAATGTAATTGAAAAAAGACAGCCGACTGAGTAGAATAAACAATATGCCACAACAGTTGTCAAACAATGCTTTCTTTACATTATAACTCCTGGCTGCATGATTTTTGATAAGTATGGTTTTTATGACAAAACACTATATAGCTAGGACATCTGGAATGAAATAATTCGATAGTACAATTCTACATCTCAGTTGACCAATGCTTCTAATTTATAGGATCATTAACAGGGTCCTTCCTCTATTGTCTCATTCAATCAATCAATTCAATGGGGTCAAGATAAAAGATGTGATGTGCATTTAAACTGAATCTCCACATGTATTGACTACATGCAGGGAAGTTGTACATGTAATTTCTTTTGCTATGTCATGGTATTTGTGTACTGCATGACCCCTGATCCTGAAAAAAAGGCAGATATTCAAGGAGTTAATGACAGGTGCTGTGCAGCAGCCCCCCCCCATTTGCTATTTGAATTTGAAGTTCTGCTCACCTTTAATATATCAATCCTATGACTGTATGACCTGATTCTTTCTCTAATAACATCCTCAAATGTAATACCAATAGTAATGGATATATACTAGCCCTGCAAAATATGTGCAATCCTTATAAACTAACACACTTCACTTATTCATCTTTTCTGCACTGATGATGTTGCTTAGTCTGGTAATGAAATGTTTGCAAACTGCATATCTAAATCAGGCACTTTTTAACAACAGAACATGGAAGTCGTAAGTATAACATATTTTCAAAAACATGGACTAATATTTGTCATGGTTACCCTGACCTGTACTAATATCTTTGGTAAATTAAATAACTGACAAAATTGAGCTCTAAGCCAACCACATAGAATATATTTTTAATTTTAAAATATTCCAAATACTATAGAAAGGCTTTGTTGTGCTTTCGCCTGCACCTGAGATATGTCTCTTTGACTGTTCCACATGGCATTCCTTATATATGTTTCATCCTCTGATGTCTAGGTCAAAGAATGCTTTTCAACTGCAGAATTAAACACTGGGAGTTGCAGGTGTGCTCTTAACACATGGCTGTGACTTTTTTTGTGCCTCGCTCCCCTGCTGATCCTGTTTGGAGCAAGCATAAACTTTTATCTGTGAAGGCCTTGGTATTTTGACACAGAGAGCTTTGAGAACTGCTGACTCTCAGAACTTTGCCCTTTTACAAATCCAACAACTCAGACAATTTTGATCTTTTAAGCTTTCTGTTTTTCTTGGCGTATATTTTTGTCTTAAGTAGAGGGAGTTTAGGAAATAAAAGAAGGAATAATGAAGGTAATATTCATAATATTCAACTTCCTGTATTTGAATAAATTCTTAATTTATATAACCCAATAATAAAATGTATTTGTGATTTAAGAGATCTGAATATTTTGTTGTGCAATTACGTATCAAATTCTTGTACAGCAAACATAGGTTGTACAATCATTTGTCTACTACATAGATAAATCTTTGTCCAACAAGCATTCAGAATTCTTAGGTTTAGTGAATAGGGCCTACATAGCAAATAAAGATGCTTTTTCAAATTGAGGTGGAATTGAATATTAATTATAGTGTCTTACCATCTTGAATTATGTAAGCAAATACTTCGATATTTCACATTTTAAAATCAAACTGTGATGTGAACTTCTCAGTTGTCTGCATAGAAACAAAGCCATGAGCTTCCTTAACGCGGTTCCCAAATACAGCTTCATTTCCAAATATCTTTGAGTCCCAGAAAATATTATTTCAATGTAGATTCTTGTTCAGATACATAGAATTCTTGGTGAAGCATACTTTATGAAAGAATAGAAATAACTGTGGTATTTTACCTTCTCCTGGTCTTCAAATTAAGAGCTTTGTTTGACTGATCGTAAAAGAGGAAAGGTAGTCACATATGGGCATTTCGTGGAACACAGTAGATATATCATAATGGTTTCTTGATTTTGCCTGTCCCATTGTTCATAGTGTATGTGCAGTTTGTAGTTCTTCATGAATATTTTGCAAAAGTATTATCTAGGATCATAAAAGTGAGAGTAATCTGTTTTGCTAGATGCATATACTACAACTAATTTCTGTCACTCCGGTTCCACCTACATATTTACCATTGACTATTGTTCATATAGCTGATGCACACATACACAAAATAGCGTCCACTAGGGAAAAGAACAAGAACATATAAATATGTTGGGATGAATTTCAAAAAGATGGTGGGTGACAGCTGTGAATCTGAGGATTAGAGTGTTTTGAAGAACAAAACTATCAGTTGCTGTCATTCACCCTCTGGATATGAAATTGGAAGCCAGCTACTCGTGAGTGTTTCATAACCTTTACCTTTTGGAGGTCAAGGCCATGCCATCATTAATCTACCATCGCCTGAAAGCCTGGAGGCTCTGCTTTTCATCCTATCATCCGTCATGCTGCAGTGCAGATAGAGGAGTAGTGGCCAGAAGGGTTCCTTTTTATATATATGCCCTCCCATTGGCTTGTAAAATTCAATTCTTAATCATGTCTTGTAGTTTTTTAAAGGGCACCTGAAAAAATTCATGGGCCGGAGCTCTTTTTTTTTTTTTTTTTGCATTACCTATATTGCATATATTTACAGATTACACAACTGCTATGTTGAAGTTGATTTTGTGCTGTTGATTTGATACCAACTTATTACGGTGAAGAGCAAAATTTATCTCAATGCTAACTAGAGTTTATTGCTAAGAAATTAGGCGAGTGAATTTTTAAATCTGCATTTCTAAATTTTAATCTTTTGAATAGAGAGGAAATAATGTCGAGAGAGTAGAAATAATTCTGCATGATTTTACTACTGTATGATTATTTTACTATATACTACCTTGTCATCATAAAGTTGGGCAGCCTTATAAATTTCTATAAGAAATAATTCAGAATAACAAGCTATGCAAAACATTTATAAATTCTTACTGTTTATTTTTATGTTACATTTAGAATAATTCTTACATGGGGAGAGTGAGCTAATTTTTTTATTTTTTTCAGTAGGCCTAACCTTAATTGAAAGGATGCTTTATCATTTGGATAGCTAAACTGAGAATCTGAATTATGCAATTTATGACAAATAATTTTCCTAAATAACTTCATTAAATTTCTGTGTTTGGTAATTCTTTTTGCTGTAAGAACTCGAATTAGAACTCATCAAATTTGCAGACAACACCAAGCTAGCAGGATTAGCCAACACTCCACATTCCAGAAGATAGGCTTAAGACAAGGGTCTTCAAACTTGGCAAGTTTAAGACTAGTGGACTTCAACTCCCAGGATTCCTGAGCTAGCATGACTGGAGAAGGAATTTTGGGAGTTGAAGTCCATAAGTCTTAAAGCTGTCAAGTTTAAAGACCCCTGGCTTAAGATACAGAAAGATCTTGACAGACTTGAACATTGGGCACTATCTAACAAAATGAAATTCAGTGATGAAAAAAGTAAGGTTCTACATTTAGGCAAGAAAAACAAAATGCACAGGTAAAGTATATGTGGTAGCTTGCTCAATAGTAATAACTGTGAGAGGGATCTTGGAGTCCTAGTGGACTGTGCTGCAGCTGCCAAAAAAGCCAATGCAGTTCTAGGCTGCATAAACAGGAATAGAATCAAGATCACATGAAGTATTAATACCACTTTATAATGCCTTGGTAAGGCCACACTTGGAATATTGCATCCAGTTTTGGTCGCCACAATGTAAAAAAAGATGTTCAAACTCTAGAAAGAGTGCAGAAAAGAGCAACAAAGATGATTAGAGGACTGGAGGCTAAAAGGTATAAAGAACTGTTGCTGGAACTGGGTATGTCCAGTCTGATGAAAAGAAGGACTAGAGGAGACATGAGATCAGTGTTCCAATATCTCAGGGGCTGCCACAAAGAAGAGGGAGTCAATCTGTTCTCCAAAGCACCTGAGGGCAGGACAAGAAGCAATGGGTAGAAACTAATCAAGGAGAGAAGCAACTTAGAACTAAGGAGAAATTTCCTGACAGTGAGAACAATTAATCAGTGGAACAACTTGCCTCCAGAAGTTGTAAATGCTCCAACACTGGAAGTTTTAAAGAATAGATTGGATAACAATTAGTCTGAAGTAGTGTAGCGTTTCCTGCCTAAGCAGGGGGTTGGACTAGAAGACCTTCCAACTCTGTTATTCTATACTCTTCTATTTATTCAAGAATATTAATTTCATGTTTATAGTGATTAAAACTGACTTTTTTATGATGCCAAGTCAGTGTTCAAATCAAATTTTATTATGATTAAGGACCAGTATAGAAGTCAGCATTGACACCTGGTGACTGCCTGGACCAGTTCCTGCAGTATTTTTTCTTGGCAAGATTTCGGAAATGGTTTACCATTCCTACTGAGAAAGAGTGACTGTCCCAAGGTCACCCAGCTGGCTTTCTCCCTAAGAAAGGCAGGACTAGAACTCCTGGTCTCCCATTTTCCAAGCTAATGTATAACATCAAACTCTGCTAGATTAAAAAAACCCTCTTAATATTTACATAAATTCTATGGAAGATGAATAATAGTGTTACACTTCCTGAATTCTCAAAGTTGATGAAAGCAACATTTTTTTATTACCCATCAAGGCTAGGATATAGCTTTCCAGTGAGAATACAAGTGAGTAGGATCCTTTTTTCATTATATAAAGTAGAATAGATTGAATATTTTAAGTACATCACAGAGTCCTTTGAGCAGAAAAGGCACAATGTGAATCTAGCATGACTTGCTGTATTGTTAATTATATAGTATTTACATTCTTAATAACAAGAGAAACAAAAATTTAAAAGCTATTATCACAACATAAGCAGGCATATATGATTTCTAAACTAAATCCTCAGCATACTAACCTGATCCTCAGATCAGAATTAAAAAGGTTCTTAAACTTTGTGTGTGTGACTGTGTGTGAGAGGGGGGGGAAACACACTTAAAGGGAAAAACTGATACTTGGGCCTTAGAAGACCTAAGTCCCTATTTTGTCCATTAAACTCCACTCTAGAATTGTTGGGGGGGTGGAGGAATCAGGCCAATGTTGGATTAAAATAAAATAGGTTCATTAAGACATTCATTCCAACCATATATTCTCCCAAATTTTCACAACATTTTAGTTATAGCAATTTCAGGACTTCTTTGAAAGATGCAAAAGTGTTGGATGGAGGCCACAACCGATTTGAAGCCAGTACAGGTGACAGAACAAGTCTCATTTGATTACTAGTCTTTGTTAGCTACCAAATTGTATTTAGAATACTGCAAAGTTGTGTATAACTGATGTCTTCTAGCAACTGGGGCCTCCTGTGATTTCATTGATAATGATGCATTTGAGAGCACTCCCAAACTATATTTTGACTCTTCCTGCTAGACACTATTCATCTGGCAGTCAATTCACTATCAAGTCAGCATTTCAAGGTAGACAAGATATAAAAGGAAGCAGCACAAACTCCAGCAATGTTTATAAAATGAAATACTGTTGTAGAATAAGATAACAGATCTTAAAAGCCATTCAGAAATCTCTAGCCATCATATACCAAATAAAATCAAGATGGAGTTATTTGAGGTTTTTAAAAATCGCATCCCACTTTTCTCAACTAGTTTGATTTGATTTGATTAGAATATTGCTCTCTGCTTTTAATCTCTTACTTTGGTGTTGGCTGCTGGGAAGAATACATTGGGGTTTTTTTACCCCTTCTTAAGCTTTTTCATTGTTTCCTTTGAATGATGTATAAATATGGTTTATCTCGATGTGTCTGTTGATGACCGATTTGACTACCAAGTTTCCATAAGTTCTGTACCATTTGGCTTAGTCTAGGATGCTTAGTCTAGAATGCTCTAGTATGGTGACTCTGTTCATGTGTTGCAAAATTAAGAATTTCCACCATGTCTTCTGATTGCTAGTTGGTGCCTTGTGCCTTGTTTTTTCTTGGTTAGGTTGTTAAGGCTTCTCTTGATTGGACCGTCTACTTTCTGTATTAAATTGGTGTTCACTGTAGGTTTCTTTGTCTTCTAGTAATTCTATGCCGCATTTGTATATATTATGATCTGTCCACAATAACTGTGATTTGTCTTGTGTCTGCTGAAGGATAATGATGGATTGGTCCTTCTTTAGGCTTTTGAATAGCCAACACCCAGGTGAGCAGAATTAACACCAGACAAACAATCCATAAAATAATACAGTACTCAAATCAAGTAACTAACTAAAGAGTAAACCACACCCCAACCAACGCTGGCAGGGCAAACTATTGCATATAAACAGGAAGCAACCAAACACAGCCACACTAGCACTAATGATGTTACGTAATCAGATAATGAAACATATGCAAGCAAATAATCAAGCTCAGAAAACATCAAGGACTCCACAATTACAATCTTCTAAAGAAACCAAATTCCAAGTTATGCATAGATAATTCAAGAACTGTTCATTATTTTGGTTGTGTCTGATTGCTCCATAGTTAAGTCAGTTATCTGTACTTTTAAGTACTCACCTTGTAGAACACAGAGAATAAATTATAATTATCAATGATCTTTTTTTTTTTTAATTACATTTATATGCCGCCCTTCTCCGAAGACTCAGGGCGGCTTACAATGTTTGGAGCACAACCCAATGCGCTCAGCAATAGCCTTCATTCCATTATATATGCCTGCTTATTACTAAGCGGCATTTTTACAAAGTCAGCTTATTGCCCCCAACAATCTTGGGTCCTCCATTTACCTACCCCGAGAGGATGGAAGGCTGAGTCACCCTTTAAAATATAAACCACCTACTTGGTACAAATAACTTTTGAAAGAGAAGACCTCCCAGATGGTTAATGATATATACATTAAAGCAGCAGCCTTCAACCTTTCTGACTTTGTGGGGTGGGGGGGAAGAGAGGAGATGGTTCTGTGCACGCGAATGGAACCATGTGTGCTCACCCACCACTTCCATGGCTTGGTTCTGAATGGGTCAGGGCCCAAAAGTGGGCTGCAGCCTGGGTTTGGGGAAATCTGTATTAAAGTACAAAGCACAACTTACCTCTGGATTACTAATTCCCCATCTATCCCCTCGTCCAAATCATTGATGAAGATGTTGAAGAGTACTGGACCTAAAACAGAGCCTTGGGTTATCCCACTGCATACTTGTTGATGCACTTCCATTGAGAACTACACATTGAGTCTGGTTGGTCAGCCAGTTACGAATCTATCTGGTAGTGATGCTGTTTAGCTCACATATTTCTCTTTTATCAAGTAGTTGGTTATGGTCTACTTTATCAAATGCCTTACTGAGGTCCAGGTAAATTATATTGACAGCATTACTCTGGCCCACTAATTTTGTCACTTTGTCAAAGAATGCAATAAGATTAGTCTGGCATGATCTGTTTTTGACATGTTGGCTTTTGGTTATTACTTTGTTTGCTTCTAGGTGTTCGTTGATTCACTGCTTGATTATCTTTTCCAGGATCTTCCCTGGTATTGAGGTCAGACTGATAGGTCTGTAATTTCCTGGATCTATTTTTCTCTTTTTTGAAGATGACTAAATGGTTAGGGAAAATGATTAGGGATGTGCAACATTTCAGTTCTGATTGGGCAGCAGTGCTTCAGAACACATGGGAGCACTAGTGCAAACTGGTCTACTATTACCCTACTTCTATTCTTCTAGCACTGATGATGTTGCCTTGTTTGGTAATGAGAGGTCTGCAAGAAAACAACCAGAGAGAGAGCAGAGAGTACCAAGGACCCCACAGTTAGTCCTGAGCTATAAATACTCTTCTATAGTTATTAAACAGTTGTGTTTGTTTCCAAGATCATGTGGTGCAGCATCTCACACACACACACCCCAATAACAACAACACCATCCTGGAGACATGTGGCAACTTTAATGAGTTGGAGGATGGACTGCATTTGTGTCCCCCTCTGTTCTGAAACTTTTCTTCCCAATTGAATCCAAACCATTTTACAGCTTTCTTATGTATATTAGCCTTCTCTGTCATTCAGGGTGCTTATGTTCTTTTGCAGATTCCTAAATATGCATACAAGGCTGTCTGAATGTTTACATTGTTATTAGTACAACTCAGTAAAGGGTTTCCTAGTTAATGTACTATTGTTTAAAGTATGTTTTGATCATACCCTACCCCACCCCTAAAAAACCAACAATATCAGCTCTCCCTGCTGACTTGTATGGTAAACAATGCAGATTGAGAAGATGAAAAAAAGCAAAATTTGGGCACCAGTTCTTAAAATTATGTTGAATAATTTCAGCAGAAGTAATGAAATGGCACTATTTTTCATCCCTCCTCCTGTTGCCTAATGGAATTGCCATTGCTTGTTAAAAATGATGGATGAACCAAAGGCAGTAGGTCTTTCAGCAGAGTTGATGGAATGATTCTGCTTCATCTGTTTTGCTTCTCTGCAGTCATAACCTAATAGCTTACAGAGAGCCAGTTTGGAGTAGTGGCCAGGCAACTGTGAGTTCTAAGCCTCCTTTAGGCATAAAAGCCAACTGGATAATAGGGGTCAATCATTCACTCTCAACCCAACCCACCTCACAAGGTTGTTCTGCGAAAAATAGGAGACAAGGATTATAAGATACAGGTAGTCCCATTTGTTCAGTGCCTGCTTGAAATTGTGTTAGTGTTGATAAAGGGACTAATGACCCATGCCTGAAATTATGGCTGGTACGGTTTCCCCATAATCATGTGATTATGATTTGGGCTCTTGGCAACAAATGACACTTACTGATAAGGCAGGAATTGGTTAGGGTTTGAAACCCGAGCTCTTGAAGAAGATGGCAGCTTCTAGGTTGTCCTGATAATGGTCTTAAGGTTCAGAAAAGCAGCTTCAACTTGGATGCTAGGAAAGACTTTCTAAGGCATGATAATCGTAGCAGAGAAACAAGAGTCATGGAATAAACTATTATCTAAGAAATTGTGTAGTTGAAGGGAGAGATCCTTGGCTGCTGAAATCCCATATCTGTCTCACATTTCATTATTAGGTTTCCATCAACTTTCAAGAATACTTACTTTTCCCATGAAATATTTTTTAAATAAAGAGGCTAAAGGTTGATTAATATACTTTATAATGCTAGTTGCCATACACATAATACAAATGTGCAGCTTTTCTAACATGTTTATTTTTTTTTAAATAAAGAAAACGATGGCATATCCTGGAGACTCTCAGAATGCTGGGCTCTGTGCCATATTTTGGGTTTCAGATTCCTATTAGAATAAATAGAATTGTTCTTCAAAAGGTTTCTGCATGAACAGTGCTAGAAGAAAGCATTAATATCACAAGCTTCAAGAAATGTATCTATCATTTCAGAAGAAAGGTCAGCTTCCACCCCCACTTCTCATGCACAAATAACCACATGCACATTCAAGCGTGCCCCAGGCCTATGGCAAAGCTTGATAGATGCTGAGATAGAAGTGTTTTGATAGAGGTAATTTTCCTCAGATGGGTTTCAGCACCCAATGAATCAAAACCTGTCAGTGAGGAGCTAAGGATGGAGTGAAGTTTATTGTAACATGTTTGCATCTGACACTAGTATGCTAGGGGGTCAAGTGAGGGAGATCATTAGAACCATGTTGATTTAGTGGGATTGTTACACACTTTCCCTTCAGGCAGTGAGTGGGGGTGGGGTGATTATAAGGGGCCACTAGAAAAATAAATAGAAAGCTCTCTATAGCCCCTTCTGTGCCCCATTATATATGTTCATTCATTTAAAGTTGTGGTTTGGCTATTTTTTTCTTAAATGTTCTTTCAGCTTTAGCAATACAGACATGGTTACCATCATTGACCTAAACAATGTGGTTTGGGAAGGATTAATGCTTCAATACTGTATTGAAATATATGTAAATTACATGTTTAGTTTTGATAAGCATTTCCATGACATTATGCATATTTTCTTTGTAGAGTTGGAAATAACAGAAAACTGCATGTGGGTGGGTTGGTTATACCTGCAGATTAATCTCTGTGGCAGAAATATATTTTATATTCAATATTTTAATGGCAGTACATATACAGTAGCTTTGCAAAATAAATAAAAAAGATACTATATTTCACTTTTTATATTAATTTACAAGCAGACAAAGTATACTACAGGTAAAACTCGAAAAATTAGAATATCGTGCAAAAGTTCATTTATTTCAGTAATGCAACTTAAAAGGTGAAACTAATATACGAGATAGACTCATTACATGCAAAGCAAGATAGTTCAAGCCGTGATTTGCCATAATTGTGATGATTATGGCTTACAGCTCATGAAAACCCCTAATCCACAATCTCAGAAAATTAGAATATGACATGCAATCAATAAAACAAGGATTGTACATAGAAAAATACTGGACCTCTGAAAAGTATAAGCATGCATATGTACTCAGTACTTGGTTTGGGCCCCTTTTGCAGCAATTACTGCCTCAATGTGGCGTGGCATGGAAGCTATCAGCCTGTGGCACTGCTGAGATATTATGGAAGACCAGGATGCTTCAATAGCGGCCTTCAGCTCTTCTGCATTGTTCGGTCTCATGTCTCTCATCTTTCTCTTGGCAATGCCCCATAAATTCTCTATGGGGTTCAGGTCAGGCGAGTTTGCTGGCCAATCAAGCACAGTAATCCCATGGTCATTGAACCAGGTTTTGGTGCTTTTGGCAGTGTGGGCAAGTGCCAAGTCCTGCTGGAAAATGAAGTCAGCATCCCCATAAAGCTCGTCTGCGGAAGGAAGCATGAAGTGCTCCAAAATCTCCTGGTAGATGGCTGAGTTGACCCTGAACTTAATGAAGCACAGTGGACCAACACCAGCAGATGACATGGCTCCCCAAATCAACACAGACTGTGGAAACTTCACACTGGACTTCAAGCATCTTGCAGTGTGTACCTCCCCATTCTTCCTCTAGACTCTGGGTCCTTGGTTTCCAAATGAGATGCAAAAGTTGCTCTCATCAGAAAAGAGGACTTTCGACCACTGAGCAACAGACCAGGTCTGTTTTTCTTTAGCCCAGGTAAGACGCTTCTGACGACATTTGAAGCCCATGTCCAGGATCCGTCTGTGTGGTGGCTCTTGATGCACTGATTCCAGCCTCAGCCCACTCCTTGTGAAAGTCCCCAACACTTTTGAATGGGCTTTTCCTGACAATCCTCTCCAGGCTGCGGTCATCCCTGCTGCTTGTGCACCTTTTTCTTCCACACTTTTCCCTTCCACATAACTTTCTATTAATGTGCTTTGATACAGCACTTTGGGAACATCCAACTTCTTTTGCAATTACCTTTTGAAGCTTTCCCTCCTTATGGAGGGTGTCAGTGATGGTTTTCTGCACAACTGTCAGGTCAGCAGTCTTTCCCATGATTGTGATTCCTACTGAACCAGACTGAGAGACCATTAAAGGCTCAGGAACCCCTTTGCAGGTGTTATGGCTTAATTAGCTGATTAGAGTGGGACACTTTGAGCCTAGAATATTGCATCTTTTCACAATATTCTAATTTTCTGAGATTGTGGATTTGGGGTTTTCATGAGCTGTAAGCCATAATCATCACAATTATGGCAAATCATGGCTTGAACTATCTTGCTTTGCATATAATGAGTCTATCTCATATATTAGTTTCACCTGTTCAGTTGCATTACTGAAATAAATGAACTTTTGCACGATATTCTAATTTTTCGAGTTTTACCTGTATATAAAACATCTTTTAGGAATGCCATTAAATACAGGCAGTGCATTTCCCCCTCCTTTGTTTCCTCTTTTTCCCTTTATTTTAAAATACCATATGTCTTTGTTAACTTAAATTATCAAATAGAAGAAGAAAACCCTTTAAGCAGGAAATATTGAAGTTAGATTTGTATGTAAAGTAACAAGAACTTTGTCTGCATAAAACAGAGATGCACAACCTGAGACCAAGAGTTGTATGTTTCTTCCCCGGGTTCCCCAATTGGGAGATTAATTTTATTAGCCATATTTATTTTTAAAATAGGTTGAAATCTAAATCAAAAGAAACCAAATTTTGGGTTCCCCCAGTAAACTTAATAGTTTTCAGAATGATCTCCCTGTCCCCACATATCTCCCAACAATCTACTGTGTTTCCTGACTCAGAAGAAATCCTTTGGGATACATTGTCTAACATAATGAAACCAAATGTACATCTTTTTGCCTCATCTTAAAATTAAAATAAGCGGTTTCTATTGTTTGGGCAGTTAGTTTTCTTTTAAGTCTAAATATAAAATATTTCATTATAATGGTTTGGCATTCTTCTTAGCCAAACTATTATAGGTCCCAAAATATTCTGTGTGATATCTAGAAAGACTAGCCTAGAGATCTGTCTATGTGGTCACTAAGCATTGATGCTGACTTGACAGCACATAGTCAAATCAATTAATCTATGAAAGTTAAGTATTAAGGGTATGTACACAATAGAAAATACGTTTTCCTTTAAACCTGGGACAAATAATTTCACTCTGGAATTTCAGCTGAATTATTCCAAACAGAAATATCCTAACCCCAGAATATTTTGGTAGTCCCTGGTTTGGGCCAGAACAAAATCTGCAGGGGTTTTATAGGACAAATAAAGCAAGACTGGTGTTTCACATATGTCTTTCCCATTGTTTTTCACTTGGATTTTTCCTTTCTCTTTTAATTGCTATCAGTATTCTTGAATTCAAACACAACATATCCAGTTGACTTCTAGCCACTTCCTTTCTCTACCTCCATCTAGCTGTTCCTGTTCCTCTTGATTTCAAGTATGGCACATCTAACCTATATAGACATCACTTTCCAGCAGCTTTATTTCCCTTATCTCCCCTTGGTTGCTTCAGTACTGCTGCTAGCCTTGCTTACTTTCCATTGTTCCCCAACTCTAAAGCATTTGTGCCTAGAAGTTCTGTGCCCGAACCACATATGCATAATATTTCAATCCAGATTTGGACACCGCCCCCCCCCCACTATTTAATAATTTTTCTAAGATTGGAAAATAAATGATGAAGATATTGACACAGAGTTAGGCAGGAGCCAGTCCAAAGATACAAGTGTATAGAAAGAATTTATAACTGTTTATATTCGCCGTTGATATAGTCTGAAGCCCATGAGAAACTACTGGATTTTAATTTAAAATATCAGTTGTTACTATTGCTGTGACTGATTAAGATGTTCTAATTAACAAAGTTGAGCTTAATTGCTGTAGTGTTGTTATTTAAGGAAATGTCAACATAACAAAGACAATGCTGACTCTTGTTCATGACGTAATCAGCACAACTTTGATGACAAAAGTTGCATAATATATCAGTGATGTGAGTGAGTTCATGAGCGAATTGGTTGATAAGTTTGTTTTGCACTTCTTTTATAAATAAAGCCAATTGTCATTGCTTGGATGATTAAGTTTAATCAGAGAAGTTATTTGCATAAATGAAATATGAAAGAAAGAAAGCTTTATATAGTCGCCATAATCCTGATATTTCCTCAACGTTTAGTGATTTAGTGAAGACCTGGCTCTGTTGATTAAGGAGCCACTCTGTGAAATAGGCAGTCATATAAATTTGATCAATAATAAATACATAAAATTGTAATATAACCTAGCCAGTGACAAAGTTCAGATTCCATTTGTCATGGTCCTTAATGGATACGGGAAGTTCTGCATTCAAGTGAGATTAATGATCCAAGCAAATAAAATTAAGCATTTTATGTAGCTACATTTCCATTTCCATTTTCATCCTTTCCTTGTCTCTGCTTACTTTTGAGCCCCTCTTTACTAAATTATCAAATACATCAAATAGGGAAGAGAGAAGATTAAAAATACCCTGTATGAACTGGTGAGCAGAATTAGAGAAGGAAAGCAAAGTAATTGGACAATCTTGTAGAGCTGAAAATAGCATAAGAGAATGTATATGGCAAATGGATGACATAGAAGCTCTTAAAGGTTAATAGATGGCCTTGATTATTACTGTTAGTCCAAAGCCTCAAGCATGGTTAAAGGTTAAAAGAATAAAAAGCTCCAGGCTTACAGGAAAATCAGCTGAAGAAATCCAAAGAACCCACACCAACTAGCATTTATTTGCTCACTCAGGGTGGAAAATAATTGAAACAGAATTTATGAAGGCAAGTTAAGTGCCATACAAGTCATCTAATGCAAATGCTTTCATTAATGGTAGCAAATGGATTACATTAAAAATATGACCTGGTCAGAAATAAATTCAGGTGCACTATTTCTCTCATTCTGATTATTATTGTCCTGAAAATCATAATGATTAGATTTTGTTCAGTAATTTCTAAAGTTCTGCAAGTTTTATTTGTACTGAAATAAAAAAATACATCCTTTATTTTAGGGAGGGTTTTTTCTGCAGTTCAAAATACTATAAAAAACAATCTTAAAATGCACATTATGCTGTCCATTGCTATATATAATTCATGATCTTTAACAAAGTCCTAAAATGCCTTTATCCTGAAAAGAAAATGATATGCTTTTAGCTTAAGTTCTTAATTTTAGAGTAAAGAAAGTCTATATTTTTAAAATTATTAGTTCATAGGTCAAACTATTATCAACTTCTTCGGTTTAATAGGTGAGTAGTTTGGTCCTGCTGTTGCCTGTGGGTTAAAAGAAGGACAATAATATTGCTTGTGATATTCATTTCAATTTCTTTTCTTTCTTTTTTTAAAATGCCTTGCGACTGCAAAAAGCTAGGCAAGAGGAATTCAGAAAGATGACATACTGTACCTGTGTCCTACTAGCATTATATTACACATCATTGTCTGTTTCTGGTAGCAGCTGCCATTTTAATTGATTCTGGATTTAGCATAAAGTTTTTAATTACTAGAAAGACAATCGAAGCAGAAGGAACTTGATTATTCAGCAACTCTGGCTGTTTCTGTGATCAGCTTCTTATAATTGTATATTGTCTATATTGAGAATGACGTCTGTTCAATGCATGCAATAACAGGTAGTTGTGAATATTTTTCTACCAATTCTTTGAGACTCCAGATAGCAAAATAAGATGATAGGAATTAAAATTATTCTCTTGGCCTACATTCCAATGTGTTAATCTCTTTCTATATAGACCGAAGATGATGAAAAACTGAAAAAAAGAAAGGAGAGGTTTGGCATTGTTACAAGTTCAGCTGGAGCAGGAACTACAGAAGACACAGAGGTAACATTTTTTATAACAACTTGGGCTCTGAGACTTTCTGTAATTGAAATAATGTCAGGCACTCCACAAGATGGCACTGTGTGACTTTTATGCTTTTCTTTGCCCAGTCCCCATAGTCCCATTCAATTATTGTATACTAACTTAGATATAAATCATTTTGTATTATGTCAGATTTTTTTCTCTTTCTCTTTAAAGATATTTTCAGATTATTGCTCTGTGATAGGTTGGATAATTTTTGAAAAACAGAATAGTTGGAGTTTTCTGTCATTAAATTATACAATAGATATAAAACTTGGAATTAGTTTAGTTTTATCTTGTATGTCTACCCTTCTGAGTTGTCCAGTATCATCCAGTTATCAACATAGTTGATTTCGAATTAGGGGTTGTAGCTCCAGACTAATTTTTCTATCTATTGTAGAACTTTAAAAGTCCTTTTAAATATGGGGTGTATGTATATCACGTGGTATGCGTGCAACATTATTTTATTGTCTCTTTTTCCACTGTTAGAAAAACAGTGCTATTGCTTTAATCTTTTTGTAACTTCTTAAGGACAGGCATCTGCCATTATGTTATCAGACCTATGATTCCTTCCCAATTTGATCTTTCTATTCCAAATATGCAGGGTTGTTGTTGTTGTTTGGGTTCAGCAGCTTTGTTTTTAAATTGATTACACTATTAAGGTGTAATCTCGACCACAAGTAGTTCTCTTGCTAAAGTCCAATTTCACTTACAGAAGGGAACAATGTTTGGATATTGGATTGGACCCTGAGTGAGGAAGTTTGTTTTCATTGGCACCTTCTGTGGGGTGCTTTTTGTTTTCCCTAGATGCAATGCAAGCATTGCTTCACAAAATGAAGTAGCAGCTGTAGAATGATCTGCCTGTTCAGTTGGAGTGAAAGGGGTGGTTGGGCTGTGGTCTGAGGGATTCCATGCGTTTCCATTTGGGCACTTAGTGAGTGTGCCTGAAACAAAAAGCTCTTTTTGTAGTAGTATATATACTAAATGCACCTTTTCCCTGGAGATTCTTGATTAGGACTTCTGTTGCCCCTAAGCTATTTATCGTGGTAAAATTAAATTTATATGCCCCTGGTATATTGACTTAGAGGCATATCTCAAAGAAGCATGAGTGTATTCAATGCATTTGACTGTGTCCTACTCGCCTTCTCTGTGAATAGAAGAGTGTTAACCCTTTGGCCTTTTACATTTCTCACCTCCTATTGCCTAGAAGGCTTTCTAAGCCTGTAAAATGGTAATTGTTCCAAGCAGAACTTTCTCATATAAGCCAGCAGGGTGAAGCAACTAACAGGTCACTGTATCTCATGCTTTATAGCTTAATTTCTGACTGTAGTTGGTTGCCCCATTGCAATAGGAGTGCCTCTTGTGAAACCTGATATGAAAGATGCTTTCTTAGAGGTATACTGTTACACTCCTTATAGACATTCTGCTTTTCTTTATGCCAAAACCCATACTCAGAGTTGCCATTCCCTTTGGTTTTGACTTTTTTTAATTCATCTTTTAATTCCTATTTACAGGCAAAGAAGAGAAAAAGAGCAGAACGTTTTGGCCTTGTCTGACGATCTTCCTCTTAGTATTTACTTGTTCAGGGTGTATGTTTTAAACATTCTTCATCTCTAAGGAAGAATACAGTTTCTCCCTCACACACATCTTGACTTTGTATTTCAAAGCTAGCTATTGAGTTGTTTGCACCCTACCCCACACTCTTTCAGACCGGAAAAGTACAGAATAAAAGTATTCTGTTTATGTATGTGGTAATCAATTTGGATCTAGTGGTAATTTTTTTTAGCCATTTGTATCCAAAGTACACATTGCTTCTTCTTTTTGGAGTAAAGGCAGCTGTGCAAAGGGATTCCCCAACTAATAAGAATTGTCACCTTCAGCTCCATTTAAACTTAATCAGTAATAAATAAAAAGTTGTTTGAGCACTCCTTGTATTTTTAGATCGGCATTCATTGCCTAGGTATTTCTAATTTTCTATTAATTTTAGCTAAGAATATTTTTTTTTTCATTCATAAATTCCAATCATAAAGTCAATCAGTTTCTTTTGATTACTATTAAGTTTAGATTTTACTAAAAAGTAAAACATTTTCTCCTTGGAGTTATATGTTTACTAAATATTGAAGCTGATGAAGTTATGGAATCTTAAGATGGATCTTGCATTATCCTTCACTAAAATAGAACTACTTTTTACGTATTGTTCAATTATAATATATGAGTGGCCCACAGAATAGAACAAATTGCATCCCAATGTACTGGTAGTAAAATTGTCATGTTCTTCGCTAGACAGCATCCTGCAGATACCCTATTCATAGTAATATTTTAGAACTATGCCTCAAAACTTTTAAAATTCGTCATGAATACAGAATTTCCTCCGTTAAAAATAGTACCAAAAAGTTATAAAAACAATAGGTATAAAATTATTACAAAATATTATATTCATGTTCAGCTTTTTTAAAAACAGCTTTAAATTCGTAGTTGATTTTCAAATACAGTGTTGTATGTTTCTCTCTGAAGTGAATGTACTTTAAATATCTGATGCTTGGTGTTTCAATTTATTAAAGACAACTACTTGGAGAAAACTTCTTGCCTTTTACATTACTACATCCTATTTCCTCATAGACAAATTATTCATAGCAGCTATAGAAATTGAATGCAAGTGTAGGTGAGCAAGAATACATTTTAGGCGATTTCATCTTTATCTAAATGTATATCAGTCTCATTTTTTTAACTAAAAATAGACTAAACAAATATTAATTTTATTGCAGATCTTTATCATCCTTTATAGAAAGAAATTGTTACAACATTCTGTATTTTAAAAACAATCTTAATGATTTATCAGAGGTTTTATACTGTTACTGATTGACTTCTGCCTTGAATTGTAATCAGTTTGGTCTCTTTGGGATTTTTTTTTACCCTAGTTTTTTTAAAAAACATGATTTTCCCCCTATATCTCATAGTTAATTCCTTTTGTCCAAGCACACATTAAACTATAAATATAAAAATAACTTGAAGATTCTTCTTATTCTGATTCTGGGTTCATGCTTCATTTGTATTCTGAAATTAGTCTGTTTGACAGTATGCTTATGTTTTTCATTATTTAAGCCTTCTTTGAGCAACAGTCCAATGATTTATTTGCTATTTAGTACTAGCTAAATAGTACTAGCTAAATGTGTGTTATATATCCTAAAAATGTTGTTTATTTTTTGTGTGTGTTTTAATTTCATAACATTATATTTTATTAATTGCTTTTTTACAATTGGGTTACTTCCTTTGAAATGTTTTGTAGGTTGTACTGAAACCAGTACATTTCATTTTTGGTTTCATAATAAAACTGCTTAAGGAAATACATTCCCCGCTTCTTTGATGCAACAGAATTTGTTTTTTTGTTGTTGTTTATAACTGCTGTCATATATAACAGAGCTATAAAAGATGCATGTACTTGTTGTGTCTGGTTCTCATTAAGAGAACCCCTGTTTTTGTTGGATCAGAATATCCCTCTAGTTACTATAATTAGTTCTCTACATTCCTGTTGAAAAAAACAGGCTTTATAATTGCGTAATTGTTCTCCTAATTATGGAGCCGATTTTGTCACCAAATGAGGGAAGTGTGACTTTTAAAGTGTACAGTGGTATGAGGAAGTCAGTCTGCATTGAAGGATTGGGTATCTTCTTGTTCAAATACAGTAGTTTAAAAGAAATGGATGAGAACACAGGGAATCATCCTGCTGTATGGATCTTTGGATCTTTTGCTTTACCTTGTGCCTCTTACCTAACCTTGACTGATCCTAGAACCTAAATATGTTTGGTTCAAAATGAAAGACCATCTGGGAATTTCAGGGCTGCAGACTAGACTAGAAGTTGAAAAGTATTGTGGAAGAGGGCAGTAGCAGGCCATTTCCATGATACTGAGAAGAAAACTGCAAGCATATTAGTGAACCAATTTGGTGTAGTGATTGAGATGCTGGACTAGAAAGCAGGAGACCAGGAGTTCCAGCCCTCCCTTAGGCATAAATACAATAGTGAGTGTGGTTATCAGAATCAAGCTTGATTCAAGGATATCTTCACCTTTATATTCAATAATGCATAATTATTATAGCGTGAACTGTCTTTTCTATATTGCTTGTTAAAAAATAAACTCCAAAAGTGCATTTATCTTCCTTAAGATTTTTTAACTTTGCACATAAAAACTGGAATCCAGAGCAACTGCACTTCCCCCCCCCCTTTTTTCTGATCAATTAATTCAAAAGGGGGCCTTCTGGTTCTGTTGGCAACCATAATGTGCATCAGAATTGCCACTCGAAGTATAAATGCTTTAAGAATAGGTTATATTCATTTTACATGTTAATCTCTGAGGCAGTTAGATGAAAAGAGCAGTTAGGTATTTGGGAGGACACAACACATTCTGTGATAATAGTGATCACTGTTCTAGTTTTTCCTGTTTCCTAGCCACTGGTTTCTTGAAATGGTTTATATTTGGAATAGTGTTACTTTAGCTTTAATGGACTGCAAGCAAAGCATTGATTTAGTCTTTGTAGTTCATTGATGGATTATCAGATTAGAAAATATAAATCCTAATTTGGACAGATTGAGAAATAATCAAATTAAGCACTACCTTCCTGCAATACCAGATTACCAGTGGATTTCTTGAATGCTATCAGAATAAATTCTGATAACTCTCGCTACAGTTGGGAGATTCATTTATGGTAACATGATCTCCTTTACATGCATACATTTCATTTTTACCTAGCAGTTCAGATTTAATTAATACTATTTAATACTATGAAGTCAGTAGAAGAATTTTTGCTTTCCTTTTCTATTACAGGATATTTATTTTTATTTATTTATTAAATGTATTTGCATACAATATAATTTTTGTTCCTTCCCTTCTGTCTATCATATCGAAGCAAAAGATTATGGATACTCATGATCTCATTTTTTTTAAATGAAGAGAATAGGAATCAGTGACAGGGGTATCTGAAAAGATAAATTGCAGACTTTGTCAAATCAGAATGCCTTTGCAATTCATGGCAAGCTTCTCTTGGTAAGGATAAATCTACATGGCTAGATTCAAAACGATGTATGGTCGGTCAAGTGTTTGTTACGGTTGGGTATTTGTACTCTTTATTATAAGTAAATTTTCATCTTACCATGACTGCATTCCTGTGTTTAAAATAAAATGTTTTTAGGTGTGTTGCTTAATGAAATTATCTATTTTAGCAGTAGTGCTATTATAGTAAACTCCAGTTCCATGTACTCAAGTCTGTTCTGATTCTGTTAATTATAATTCAAAAAGGAATGATCTTTCAGAGGTCTTTCTTGCCTTCTCTACTACTTCTGCATTGGAGGAAAATTATTAAAAATGCTATCTCGTAAAGGGTGAGGATTATCCCATTCTTTAGCAGAAAAAAAAGGAGGGGATCAATCTAATCAAACTGTGTTTAAAACACTACCTAATTTATTTTTCCCCTCTAAGCTGGGGGCCGCTCGTGACTAATTTGAGCTGAATAGGGAGATAAAAAAAAGCAGTAGGCATACAATGAGCGGCAGAAAGTGTGGGAAAACCAGGAAAAGAAAGGGATGTCCAAGACTTGCAGTGTGAGAGCTACGGAAGGGTATGTAGCACCCACGTTCAGCATGAAGTCACTTTTCAAAAATAGACACGAGGACTCTAAATGCAATAGGTCCTACTATAGGTCAGAAAGGAGAATGATTGTAATTTGTCTTTCATAACAAAATACAAACATATGTTTTTCTCAATTGCAATGTTATATTCTCCCCCCCCCCTTGGCCTCTTGCCAATCCAGCCTTGGGTGGATGGGTTTGAAATTAACAAAAAGAGAAAGGCATCTTAGATGTGTGCCAGGAAAGAGTTGGTTAAAAAGAAATAGATGTCATTTGCCCCTACCCTTTTGCTGTTTACTGAGATCTAACACAATTTTATTTCTAGAAATAAGCAAATAAACTGACTTCATACCCAAAATTCTGAACATTTGAAATTCAACTTAGCCCCTCCCCTTCTACCTTGGAAAGAACTAAAAGTTAATTTTATAGGTACATAACATAATATTAAGATCACATGTAAAAACTACCTTTCCTCTCTTTAGGGGGGGAATATTTTGAAAAGCATGATAGGAAAAACACAACAATGATCAACAACTATAGTGCAGAATTGTGGCATTAGTGCTTACGGATTTTAGAGAATATAGCTCATTACACTGCACGT
Source organism: Naja naja (assembly GCA_009733165.1). Classification (NCBI taxonomy): domain Eukaryota; kingdom Metazoa; phylum Chordata; class Lepidosauria; order Squamata; family Elapidae; genus Naja; species Naja naja. The sequence goes on along the minus strand of CM019149.1, from coordinate 151,737,047 downwards.
TGCCCTAGGGCCGTGATGGTAAACCTATGGCACACCAGCCATTGCCCATTGCTCTTCTGGGTGTGCTGGTCTTCGCACATGTGGGAGTGGCAGAAACTGGACAACAGCTCCCCGGCACACATGCGCACACTGGCCAGCTAGTCTTTGTGTGTGTATGCACACTGGCCAGCTGGTTTTCATGTGCGTGTTAGAAACCGGAAGACCAGGCTGGTGTGGATGCGTGTGCCGGGGAGCTGGTCTTCCGGTTTCTGGTGCATGCATGCATGTTTTGGCACTCAGTGCCTTTTTGGCATGTGCACGCTCCTGTTTTGGCACTCGGCACCCTAGGGCAAGTAAACTCAATTAAGTCCCACCCATATCAAATTTTTAAAAATTTAAAACATTGGTTAAAAATGATAGTTCCAATCAAAAAATTTAAATCAAAAATTTAAAATATCTCATAGGGATAGATCGCCTTGCTTAAACAGCCATGTCTTAAGGGCACGACGAAAGGCTCCTAGGTCAGGGACAATCCGGATCTCTACCGGTAGCTCATTCCAGAGGGCAGGGGCAGCCACAGAGAAGGCCCTCCCCCTGGGGGCCGCCAGCCGACATTGTTTGGCCGATGGCACCCTGAGGAGGCCAGCTCTGTGGGCCCGCACTAGTCGGTGAGAGGATGTCGTCGGCAGTAGGTGGTCTCGCAAGTATACTGAAACTTTATTGATTACTTTGATGTTGCATAGAGGATTGACAGAAAATCTTTGATGTTTTTAGGGACATGTATTCCACTTACTCTTAATCAGATTGCATTAAACAGGTATAAGTCTAGGGACACTTTTATTCAGCTGTATCAATGGAAACATGATATAAATATCTGTACAGTATTGTTCTGTGGTCTTGATGTTGTTGTTCAAGTTTAAATAACTGAACTGTGTACTTGTATAGAGGTTACTTTCAAATATTTAAGTGCAAATTCATTTACTGTAGGCCTGAGGATGTTGACAAGTTACAATTCCTAGTAGTCTATAATATTAGTGGTGACATATTTATGTAAAACATTTATATATAATCACCCACCTTTTATCAAACTACACAGTTCCCAATCAACAATTAAAACAATGTCAATAATAATACAATACAGATATATATATTGAAATAATAAACATTGAAAAAATAACCCTGCACTAAGTTAAGCTTCTAACATGAAGTTCTTCATTAAACCCTTTTGTCCACTTTATCCTATTCCAGCCAGGTCTTCAGAGCTTTTTGACCCAGGAGGGCAGAGCCTGCCAAACTTCAAGGGGACAGATGTTCCATAGGGCAGAGACTGCCGTGGAAAAGACATGCTTTCTAGATCCCATAAGATGGCAGTATTTAAAGGAAGAGACTAGGAGCATGCCCATCATAATTGACTTGGTGGGTAGATGTCTTTAGGGAGACATGGTCCCACAGATTACCTGGCTCTGTGCCATATAGGGCTTTTCACCTTGAAAAGTTGGTAGCTTGCAACTTTTCTCTCATATGCTGTACTTATGCTGAGAGTTGCATAGAAAAATCTGTTAAGAATTTTTTTTAGCAGGGTGTGTGAGGGAACACCAATTGATGAAGTTTTAGTCTGCCATTATACTGGCTGGTTTCCAAGCAGAATTCAAAACATGGGCCTTTTAATGAAACTTTGCTTTGTTGATGATGTGAAGAAATGTCAGCTTCCATATCAGTGTTTACATTACCATCAGAAACCCTCCTCCACATATCCCTGTCAAAGTTAGGAAATTTTCACCTGGAGTTGGATTTTTTTTCCTCCAAGGAGACTTATGTGCCATGTACTTGCATCTTTTTTCAGCACCTGAAAAATCATCATCTTCTAGGCTTTTGCTTGTTAAAGTTGTAATTCAGCTGTTCAACTGTTTTTAATTTGGCTGTATGATATCTGATCACAAAACTTTGCAGGTTTATAGATGGCTCAGAAATACTTCAACAAATAAATGAGGATTATAAATAATTAAGTAGATTGTGTCTGGTTTTTACTTAAAGCAAATGAGAGTTTTTGTAACAAAATGCTGCAAAATTTGGTAAACATTGTGATTCACCCAGAATATACTACTTTTAATCTTCATTGGCTTCTGTTATTCCTTGGCCCAGCTCAAGAAGATGCATGAACTCAGAAGCTCTGCATGATATGGAATTTGAGTCTTCATTTGTCCACTTATGTAAATAACTTTAAATCACCAATAGAGTCCTTTTACCAAGTATCTTTGTCTATCAGAAGTTTGAACAACAGTTACAGAAATGGGGGCATTCTCCATTTAAAATTCAATCACACAAGGTCTTCCTCTCCTTAATTCTTGCTTCGGGGCTGGTAAGGGGGCACTTTGGGGCAATTTCCCAACCAAAGTAAAGCTCCTGCAGATCCAAGAAGGATTCTGAGGATTGGACATCAAAACTATTTCTTTGCTCTCCCAAAAAGAGAGCTTATAATTAGGAGGACTCTGTGATCTTCCTATTCCTAGGTGTTTGCTCTCAGGAACATTGCATTAATTATTCCAAGGTATTTAAAATAATTCAGGGTTCAAATAAAATCCCACTTTGGAGCTAAGAGAAAGTATATGAGATTTTATTACAATTCCCTGAAAAATTCTTAAACTTTTGCTGTGTTAATATATTGTGGTAAAGAACCTTCATAATTACCATTCACGCGTATGGTAATATTTGTATTAAAATTTAATATCACTGAAATTCAATCAGTTTTAGTTTAGTTCCGACCTTACTTATTAGTCATGAAAATGTGGCTCCTGACTTGGTGGTCAACGGTTAAGTACACAGAAAAACCTGCACAAACCAGATTTAGAAAGATTTTTTCAAGCTATTTTTCTCTAGATGGAAATTCTCTAGATGTAAACACGTTTCTTGATTCTTAGCATGCACCTCTGTTTAGGTGAAACTTCCAGACATTGCAATAAGCCAGAACTACAGGAAATTCTAACTAAATTATGAAAGATCATCTTGCTGAAATATGGGACTCAGTTGGTCCTGTTTGCTCTTCCCAAGGACAACAGCAATAAACTTAGTTCCCACCCTGGTTTTTTGTACAAACTGGAAACCTGCTTGTTTCTGTGCTAATAAAATAGAGTTATAAGCCACGATATATTAATAAGTTCACAAATACAGCTTTAGTCACTGGGTCTGGTTTTCTGGTATAGCTGAATGCAACTTCTTTTTTCTCTCCAAGCATTCTCAGTTTTCCCCTTTATTGAGTATGCTGCCTGCCTCCTGAGACTCTTCCTATTAATTATTCCAGAAGGTGTGTTTCATCTAGGTATTTGATTTAATCTAAAAGGTTTTTATAATGTTCAAAAGAGTTTTAATTTGAGTTGTTTTCTTTTGTTTCGGGCTTTGACTGCACTTATTGTGCCTTGTGTGCCGTTCTTCCATTTCTTTATTATCTTCATAGTGAAAGCCACTTGGACATCTGTAATCATCCCCCTACCCACCCACCACCCTCAGTATTTTCATTAACATCTAATATCTTCAAGTTTTAAGATTTAACTTTTTTAGTTGCTAAACTCTGGGTTTCATTCTGTCACCTCTCAGTTTTAATTTTGACTTTGTGCTTTTTTGGTATCTTTCTTACTGAGGTTCTACCTACTTCTGGAGTTGGTTTCAGTTTTCTCTGAACACCTCTTTGTTCTGAATATGCAAAATTCTGCTAAACAATTCTTGGCTCCTTTGGGAAGAAAGAGTGGCATAAAAATAAAATAATGAATAATAAACCATGTCTGCAGAGTAGCAGTGTTTTACCCTGAAATGTAAATTAAGTGATTTCTTCTTTCTGTTTTTTTTCCTCATTTACTCACATAATTAGTCACTGCTTCAGAATGAATTAAGCCCTGGATCAAATTATTTAGTTAAATTTGAATATCTCCAGTTTCAAAATAAAGTATTCTGCCGCTGTAGCTGCTTGAATCAAGAAGGTAGTCTATTCTTTGCACCAGTGATCAGATGAAATTCACCCCCTGGACGTGAGTTCTTCAGTAAAAGACTTGCTAAAAAGGGATGATTGTTGAATGAGAAGAGATTCACAAAGCAAAAAATAATTAGCCATTCTGGAACACTAGCAATTTTTAAGTTGTGTTTGTTTATTATTAGCCTTTTTATGGTCTGAACTAGCAGCTAAAGAAAAACCCATAGGTGCTACTTTGTAGTGTCTAGTTTATGTTACTAAATGAGGGATAGCTGCAGGAAATTTTATTTATTATATTTATATACCACCCATTTCACTATTAAGCAACTCTTAACAAAACAGAAGTATGGTTGATATTATGTAAATATGGACTTTAAAGAGAAGTAGCTTCTGGGGTCATGAATTCACATTTTTATATTAATGAATCTCTCAATTTGCCATAAGTATATAACTCAGTTAATAGTCAGATACTCAGTTAATATTCATTAGAGAGAAGAAACGATGCTGTCTGTCTCATTCCTTCTAATTAAAAGAAGGCTATGCTACTTCTGTAACCATGGATAATAAATATATAATAAATGTATTAGTAAACTATGTGTGAATCATGCAATTAATTACATACACATGTTTTTCTATCTTGTTATTCAATTTTTTAAAAGGTTACAGTAAGAAAAACCTTAGAAAACATTGAGAGAATATGTCTTAAACACCATTTTATGAGAACTGATTTTAAGTGTGTGTGATTATGTGTGTGTGTGTGTGCGTGCATACATGATAGCTTTTGACGTAATTTTGTAGTTAAGTGTAATGATTTGTTAATCATCTTTCAACTTCCTCAGATAGAACTGCCCAGGCAATTCATAATAATCTCAACAGATTGCAGCCTTTTCTTATTGAAGGAGGCAAGAAAATTATATAAATGCATAATATCTCATCAGCAAGGTATCCTAGGATAGATTATTGAGCTTGAAGAAGCATTGTTACTTTAGATGCTTGGGGAAACTTAAGACTTAGTCCTATGAAGATAGTTAAGTTGAGCTGCTTAGAATTTGTGCACATTTAGCCATACAAGTAGTCATCTATTTATGATCACTATTGAGCCCAAAATTTCTGTTGCTAAATGAGACAGTTAAGTGAGTTTTGCCCCATTTTACAATCTTTCTTGCCACAGTTGTTAGGTGAAACGCTGTAGTTGTTAAGTTAACAACATGGTTATTAAGTGAATCTGACTTCCCTGTTGACTTTTCTTGTCAAAAGATTGCAAAAGGGGATCACATGACCCTGGGACACTGCAACCATCATAAATATGAGTCAGTTACCAAGCGTCTGAATTTTGATCATGTGACCATGGGGATGCTGTAACAGTTGTAAGTCTGAAAAATAGTCCTGTCACTTTTTTCAGTGCCATTGTAATGGTCATTAAATGAATTGTTATAAGTCAAGGACCAACTGTATAGTACTTCTTGCTGATATTCATTTGTGCATTCACAGTTCCATTTACCTCAATATAGTACACAGATTCATTTTGTTGAACCTTGTCACTTTGATAACATACACAACCAGCATTCTCAACATGCCTGTTGCCTTTTTATGAGGGCACCATAAAACAACATTCCATGATCTAGTTTCCTGTAGCACATCTGGCCAATTATAAATCTTAGCTTTTACAATTCGGAACAGCAAAACAAATGAAATAATTTGAGGTGGGCTTGAGAGTCCCTTTCAGGACAATATCGACTTGGTATAATTGGCAACCTTTTTTACAATATAGGTATCACTCAATATATAATTGCTTTATCAATGCTGTGGTCAGTCCAAAGCATTATATTTTTGCCTGAAAGTTGCAGGGATAGAATAAAAGTAAAAGGAGAAAAAAATTAGTGGAGCAAACAAGATGGATAGATAGGAGGCTACAGTCCTGAATCATGTCTTTCCGTTATGTATATGCCTGTGATTAATTACAAAGAGAGAATTAATAGATATACAATAGTGACCCTGTATTAGCCAAGGTCAGCTGAAACAAATTGAGAGTATTTTGGGAATGATGTGAATTTCTAATCTTTCAAAAGTATATTTTAAGTGTTTTCAGTTGTTCACAGTGTTTTCCCATTTTTAAATAACACTAATTTAATTTAATTAATTAAACTTATATGCCACCCAACTCCCAAAGGACTCCGGGCAACTAAATACCTTTCAATTTGCATTATCTTGATACTTGAGGTGCCTATTTATTATTTCAAGCTGTATCTGTAAATATGAGTTTTCTTGCCCTCCCAAATCTTTCTTCAGAAGTAGATGAATTCTTCAGAAATAATTGAACTCTGGATTAAATTAATAACATCCACTTTCGTGTGTGCTATGTTATCTCTCTGTACAACTCTGGACTTAATTATTCTTGGGCTCACTATGAGTTTCCTATCTAAATACCTTATTACAATAATTACTTTTTAAGTTGGTAAGAAATTAAAATGAGACTAATGTTTTAATGGATATATTGTGACCAAAAATATTTTTTTGCTATTCTTGCCCATATTTCAGTTTGTGTCAAAGAAGGTAGATTATAAAATTCATAAATAGAATAATAGAATAGAATAGAATAGAATAATACTGTTTAGATGAAGTAGTAATAGAGGCAATATAATTATGATGTTTATACAATTATTGTATTTCCTGCTGAAGCCAGCAAAAATAATTTATATATAGTTACAGGCTTTTCAAAGAAAATACAATTAGTCCTTGACTTACAACAGTTCATTTAGTGATCGTTTGAAATTACACCAGCACTGAAAAAAGTGACATGACCATTTTTCACACAACTAGTACAGCATCCTAGTGGCCACATGATCAAAATTCAGATGCTTGGCAACTGGCATGTATTTATGATGGTTGCAGTATCCTGGGTTCAAATGATCACCTTTTGTGATCTTCTGACAAGCAAAGTCAGTGGGAAAGCCAAATTCATTTATCAACCATGTTACTAGCCAACTGCAGTGATGCGCTTAAAACTGTGGCAAGAAGGTCATAAAATGGGGCAAAATTCACTCAACTGTCTTGCTTAGCAATGGAAATTTTGGGCTGAAATGTGGTCATAAGTTGAGGACTACCTATTGTTATTTCTATATTGTGTTTAACCCTGTCAGCCCAGTGGTGGGATTCAATTTTTTTTACTACTGGTTATGTGGGCGTGGCAGAGGAAGGATACTGTAAAATCTCTAGTCAGGTGGTATCTGCTGGTTCTCAGAACTACTCAAAATTTCCGCTACCGGTTCTCCAGAACTGGTCAGAACCTGCTGAATATCACCTCTGTGTCAACCATGGCAATTGTCCATTTATACTAGGGAATGGGCTGTTACTAATTTCTTCCCAACAGATAATTTTAAAAATAAACATTTAAAATAGATAATATTCATTTACTATTTATAAACCAGGAAATATTGTTAGAGGGAATTAGATAGAGAATTTGTTTAAATGCTAGGTATTTTATTTAGATGTTACTGAAGTTTTATTTTAAACAAGTTATCATTAATTCCAGGCCCTTTCTCTTTCAAAGCAATTATATGAAAAAGTTCATTGAATATAACCTTGCTTTTACACTTAGCCTAGAAAAAACAGATGGGAAAAATAGTTTCCAGGACTGGAAGACAGTTAGAATATATTCTAGTAATTTAAATGTTATTAATTTCTTAGATGAGAGCTGTTAGAAAATATTTTCTAATTTAAGCATTGTTTTTAAAGAGATTGTTTCAAGAGATTCCTGACTAGTGTGAAAGGAAATAAATTACATATCCCATTTCTGTTTCTAAAAAATCTCTCTCTTTCTCTCTCTCTCTCCAAGAAAGTGCTAGGCCAGGAAAAATACATACCAAAATTCCAAATGCATTATCAATAGAGTCACAAATTGTTGCTGAGAAAGCTACATAAATGTACCCATGTAGTCACCAGAATGTTGAGGTTGGTTTGAAATATTTTTTTTAATCCCTATTTCTAATTCTGGCAAGTTTTAGTTCATTAGATTGCTTGAATAGCAACTTGAATCTTAAACTGCTTAAAAAGAAAAGAATGAAATTATAGTGGGAAAGAATTACATAAAAATAGCCAATTCAGTGGAAAAGATTTTGAAATTTTCTTACAACATGATTACAATTTAATCATATGCAACTCAATACCTTTGTTATATTATTTTCACTTCTCAAGTAGTATGATTGCATAGTTTCAGATGGTTTTGAGATTAAGAGCGTCCAGTAACAGTAATTTATATTCCAGCACATATTTTTCCTTCCTCGCAATAGAGCTGAGGCCTTAAGTTACACATTGAAATAAACATGCCAATCTCTTCATTAACACTGGAAACTCAAAACCAAGAACATCACGTTATATTCTTCTCAAGATTCCAAACTTGACACATTAAAGGAAGAAAATGTTTTTGCTATATATATTTATTGTACAAAAAAATCTATAAAAGGACAAAGAAATTGGAACAGAAGCAATGATTATGATATACTTAACAGACTAGTAGAGCCAGTTACAGAACAAATTTAGTTTATACAACATTAAAGAGAAATAGCCAAGGCAGTATTTTTTCCTCTAATTTTTTTTCTAATATGTGTATGAAAGAAGAGTTGTTAAAGTTACCAGTTCTGATCCCATCTTCTCATAAATGAGTGCCATCTCCATTTAATTCCCATGCGAAGAATTAGCATATTCCTGCTCATAAGCCATTTTTTTAACTGAATAATAGTTGGGAACTTTTTCCGGCTAAACCAGAAAATTGTTTTTCTAGTATAACTAACAGTTGTCATATTAATTTCATAATGTCATTGTTTTAAGTGAAATCAACAAGAATTTTGTGCATTTCATAAATGCAATGAAATCATTTAAGAAATAGATTTTCAACAGTGACAATAAAATGGAATTATGAAAAAATGTAACTTAAAAATATCAGCAAGAGGTTAACAAGACTATGGTGCTTTTTTAAAATATAAATTGGTATTAAATCACATAATCCTTCTTTTGCCTTTAGTGTTTCTTTCATTTGCAAATTCTTTAAAACTTTAAACATATCACTTAAAACTCGCAACACCGATGAATGAGAAGCCCTCTTCTTTTAATGAGACACATAGGTAAACCAATGTAACTTAAAATTACACCAGAGATGGTGAAGTCTGCAAAGGGTTTCAGGTGTCCTAAGTACTAGATGTATATTGAAATATTTTTTAAAAAAAGTATAATTGCAAAGAAGGAAGGGGGTGCATTTTTTTTACTCCTGATTTCCTAATAACTTAGGAGCAGTTAGTTATTGTAAACGTTAGCTTTAGCCCTTTCTTCCAGCCTAATGATTTCATAGAGTCTTCTCTCTCATCCATGACAACTCAGCAGAAGCAAAGCCTAGCTGGACATTAACTGGCTACTTCTTTAATTATTTAGGGTTTTTAGAAAGATGTAATAGTATGGTTTACCTAAATACTATCTGTGTAGAACTAAAATATATCCTATTAAAGTTGGATTTAGTGATTAAAAAAACACTTGTGTGACTTGGAAGTTAGGTAAAACATATGATTGTTATGTTTGCAGAACTACATAGCAAATTTCCTTCCTCAGAAAGGGAGCTACATCGAAATTCATACATACTAGTCCTCGCACACTGTCTTTACAAAAAGAGAAAATACTGACATAAAAGTATCTTTTCAGCTCTAGGGTGTATCATAAAAGGGGAAACCCCTCCTATTCTCTTAAAATTTTTCTTTAACCTTCCATAGTGCAAATGGTACCTTAGCCCAAAGCAGTCTCTCAATACAGAAATTTTTACAGTGAACATTCAACATTTTTAAGTCCAGGCGCTTTGCTTCACTCCTGCAAAGTCTCTGAGGCTTCCATATGCTCTGATGGGACTGCCTATATTACTTCCAAAGTGAACCAGCATCCAGTATGTAGAAAAAGGCAGCAGGTCAGGGTGATGGTGAATAGGTGTGAATGAATTCACTGATCAAGTACAGCAGTCCCTGTTGAATAATGTCCGCCATGGTCCAAAGCCATCTTGCGCGTTTTCCCAACCAAACTTACTATACAGCACCATAACATGCTTTCGTCAAACCAGTTTTCCCTTGGAATCTCAGTTCTCCCTAGTTGGCAGCCTCTCCTGTTTAAGACAACCAATAAGCTTCTGCCTAGAAAGATTAAAATGACAGTTATGTATGTCTCAGGTGCTGGGCTGGAGTGAAAAGCTCTGAACTCTTTTTTTTAATATATTTTTTAATATTTAAATTTTTATTTTTGATGTTCAAGTGCTGTGTTTGGTCATGTCATCAAAACAAACAAACATAAACACAATCTTAACCAATGAATGGCCTTTTGGTCATGTGATTAAAATAAACAAAACTTAGCCCATTTTGTCATTTTCAGTCTCATTTCTTCAGTTCACACATGCAGGCACATTATGCGTCCACTCACACACATACTTATTCTCACACATCCTTCTATGACATTTATGGACACTAATATAAACAAAGTAAATAATAATATACTTGCAGGACTGATATTTACAAGCACACCTCCATGAAATAATTATGCCTGTCTGCCTTTTGTGAGTCAGATTACCCAAAGCAAAATATTATCCCATTGGAAAAACCTATTAGTAGCAGATAAAGTTGGATCTTATCTTTCTAGTTTAGCACCATTGGGCAGTAGAAGAAGCAGGGAATCAAACCACCCAAATCCCAGAAAGAAAGCATCCATAGTTCAGGAAAGACTTACCCAGCTATTCAGACTGTTATATTTAACGTGGCCGGTAAATGTTAGTCAGCATTGAATAGAAAATTATGATCTTTCAGATACAGAGTTCTTTTTATACAATAGTATGGGCTGTATCATTGCTGCCTAAGGCTACAGTCCTAAACACACTTATTGCAATAAGTGCCACTGAAATAACATGGTTTGTATCTAAGTAAACATTCATAGGATCAGTTTGCATGTCTCAAAAGAATCCCAAATGGCTTTGGACCTTTGCGCCAGTAGGGAACTATTACTAAAGAGACAGTAACTAATTGTACTAATAGATGGACAAGAGGGCAAATCATATTTGCTCCACTATGATGTGTATCTTTGTGTGTAAAATTCAAGTAGACTATTCTCTCCATCATGATGCACATAAGAGGTTGAAGTGGCTCAATGCAATGCTACCTATAAGACAAAGCAAAGCCTTTGCTTTCGGTGCTTACAGTATCTTAACGGTCCCTCTGATTAGGAGAATGGAAAGTTTGGGTATTTAATAAGCTATTTAGAATTATATCAGTCCAAGTAACTAGCTTCAACAAATAGGCTTAAGAATGTGATTCAGTTCTTTCAGGTATTTTTTTAATTGTTGTAGTACAGTACATTCATCCTCTTTCCCCTGCACTCCAACAAAATAGGGCAGAACTTTTTCTTGATTGGACATTGGAAAATAATCATTTGTAACTCCTACTGTTAGAGGTCCAGTTTGATTATTGCTATCTCAATTTTCACAGGGCTGGTGTGTGTGTGTGTGTGTGTGTGTGTGTGTGTGTGTGTCCTCCATCCTTGCAGCTTAGCAAAGCTACCAACAAGACATTACAGGTATTAAAAAATAGCCTCTCGTGCATTTCTGCTCTCTGTGTTTCTAGCAAGGAAGAACTTGTGCATACTAAAGTATGTGGCATTGTACCATATCTCTGTCTTAAAGGAGTTAAGAATCTGATAACTATAGCCACAATTCAGTGCTTTCACTGAATCAACAAATATTTTATTTTTTAAAATATATTTATTAAATTGTTTGCCACCCATCTCCCTACGAGATATGCAGAGATGGTTAAGGAGGGAGCATTTTGCTGGGCTTCTTGATGAGATGTTCTTTGTCATGGTGAATGGTTGAAGCTAAGGCCTAGTAGATTGTGTACACTGAGAGCATTTGCACCAAGACAAATTCCTTTTGTGTCCAATCACACTTGGCATTTAAAGAATTCTATTCTATTCTATTCTATATTAGATAGTAAGAAAAGTTACTACAATAGGAAGAATTTCTCTCAAGCAAATGTTACAGAGGTAGATAAATGAATTTCCTGTCTCGAATAAATTTGCATGTTGCTATTCCTATGATTTCATTATTGTTAAATTCCTTGTCTAGCATTTTAGTTTCATTTCCTGAAGAACTCCAGCATTCCTACTAATTTTTAAATGAAACTTCTCACAGCCCTATCCCTTTATTCCGCTTTTTGAGAATAACTTTAAGGCCAATGGTTTTATAGCTGGGCATTATTAATCTCAGATACGTTCCTCCTATTCACGTCATATGCTTATTTTTCAACTGTAGAAAGACCTGCTTAAATCCATGGTCAGGAAATACTATCTGCACTCTTTCAAACTTCAGCCAGGAAATGTGAAATCTTGAATGTTGTTTTCATGGAATCAAAATGAAAGATTGTGTGTGCTATGTGCCCTGTCTGTAAAATATCAAAAGGCACCTTTTGTGAATGACAGTGCTGATATAATATTAGAGGAAAATTGTTTGACTGAATAAAGTTTTGGAAGTCATTCATTTTTCATTTCTACGTCAGATTTTCTAGACTTTTAGAGAGTGTTTATATGTGCACACACACAAACATATTTAAATAAAATCAGCAATTTTGGAGTGGGTAGTTGTGAGGAAGTTTTTTGTGTAACATATATTTTCAATCACTGCTAGAAAATTAAGAATATAATTTTTAGGGAAAAAAGTTGTGCCTGGATATATATAGGGTTTATTGCTTAGTAAAGAAAAGTAATTTCTGTTCTGTTGCTAATTCTTTACGGAGTACTATAGCTACTTGAATTACAAGCTATGCAACATGTACCTTGCTCTATTCAGAGAGAAAGCAGCAGTATCTCTTAATATGTCATGTTTATTGAGAAAAGCCCTCTCACATTTTCTCTGAATTGCCTGTTTCAATGCCAAGTCCAATAAGAGATGAAAGGTAGACTATACGTTGCAAAACAAGAAGCTAAAATGAAGAGAATTTTACATGTTTGCAGGTTTGTTAGTTAAGTATGTCTTGCTATTTGTTGATATAAATTCTCAGAGCAATATAACACTTCAGAGGAGGGTTGAAGTACCAGTTATTTTCAGATTTTTTCATTCACAAAGATTGAAAGAAATAATAAGACACGAATTGAAAAATAAATCAGTGGTAGTATTCTACATTACTAAATAGCCAACACTCGAATTCATATTCAGAAAAATACTGAGACAAGTAATAAAGATTGCTAGGATCCAATTTTTTTAGACAGATCTCACATTTCAAGATTTATGCACATTTTTCCCTTTGTCTAAAATGTTAAAACTGTCATATATATGTCATTCACACTGCTGGTAGTCCAAATGTGGGGATTTGGCAGCACATTACAAAGGAAACTATTTAATTTGTTTCTCAAGAAGACTCTAAATCTTTGTATGGGCCTGATAAATGACAAGAATGCAGACTAAACAATGACCAATGCAGGTAACAAATACTGAGAAAAGAGATAACCCACCCCCACCCCAACCAAACCCTATTAGCCATATTTTTAAAAAGATTCTATGCTATTGAAAAATTAAGTATTTCAGCTATAAATGCCCTCTTAGGCTACTAGTTGCAGAACTGTTGTTCTCTATGTGTTTAAAACTCTCCATTTCTGCGATTAATAAGTTAGGTTAACTTAGCGAGCGTTAAGAAGCTGAGAAGGCATGTTTGATGAGTGCTTTGAAAAAGAGCGAAGCGCTTCAGTCTATAAGTGCTAGAGGAGGAAAAGCAGTACAGCTCAGAAAGGGCCAGGAGAGTTTGTTCTCCACCTTGGGTAAGCGACTGTTCCCTTCTTTTAAGATTTAGGATTTAACCCATGAGAAGTGCTAAGATTCTGCTCAACTTGAGCAGTGTTGAACTCCCTATCAATAGAATAGAGGTGGGAGTCTGTTTTTTTTGGGGGGGGGCAGAATTTCACCTTATATATCCTCAACCAAAAATCCATCCATGCCTTCTTTGCTGCTTTAGTATTTTGGAACTTTCAAGAGAGAAATCAAAGCTGAATGATTTTGCCTACAAAAGAACCAAAGTTGTCATCTATATAGAAATCTACCTGAGTGCCGAGATCCTCAACTTAATATACAATAAGTGCTAGAACTAGAAAAATAATCTTTCTTCCTGACGATCTCGGTTGACTCTTCTTCCCCATTTATTAATACCCATCTTATCCAAAACTAGTACTTTTGTGGAAGGGACTTCAGAAAAATTCAAAGGGCATATTTTAGCTGTTTGATTACATAAGAGCAGCTGTTGTGTTGGCAAGCAAGTTGGTTGGCTCAAAATTGTCTATGCTGAAAATCTTGACTAAATTCTTGGCGCCAGACCTGCCAGACTCCCCTCCGGTCCATCACCTCAGCACTTGGGTTCCAGACCTATGACAGGCATTTCTGAAGGGTTGCATCATACAACACAGCAGCTCCCTAGACAGCCCAAGCCGAAAGTAGAGAAACAAGCCCTAAAGCAGCAGGAACAGTTGAACTCTGGAGAAACAGGGATCCTGACTTCATACTGTCAGGAAAATAGCAAAAGGGAAATCAAGACGCCACAATGGTATGAGCAGTCTAAGTCCCAGTGTTTTTCCAGTTTGATGCCGTAAGACTAAAGGCCTATTTAATTCTCACTTGCCTGTCACATATTTCCTTTTTCAGTTAAGTAATTACAAAGTCTTCATTCCAATTTCATTGCACAAATATTATGAAAACTGCAACAGCAAAGTCTCACATTAATATAATCCTTACTTTGACCTCACAAATAGAAAGGAATTGGTCTACATTCCAAATGTGACAATGAATCAGGAGAGGGAAAGCTGATTCATTGCAAAGTTGCTTTTCATTGTTGAGCCTAATTTTTTACTTCTACTTAAGAAAAGAAAGTGATCCTTCCAAAAAATACAAAGTCTGTTAGGTATGCCATCTCATCTGCCAAAGTGCTTCAGTCTTTGAAAATAATATTTTGGTGGTTCATTCATAATTTGACTACTGATAACCACAATTGGAAAAAATGGTTTTTTCCTTTGCCAAACTTGTTAAACTTTTGTTTCCTGCGCAAATAGAGAATCAGCAGGGAATGACTGGACACAGGTCATTGTCAAACAGCAACATTTTGTTTTCTAGTTCACATGCTGGATTACAACCTCTAATAATGGATCACTTATTTGTGGCCCAGGTTGCAACATAGCCAGTTGCCTGAAAAAAACCACCTTTGAATACTTTGACTCCAAGATTATCACTAATGTAAATAATAATTAGTGTCTTAATAATTTTTAACCTTTACCCCCCTCTTCTTTGATTCTGAGAATAATGAGACATGTAATTAATCCTAATAGTAGGAAACAGCAAGTGCTAACATCTAGATGCAATTTGTTATCTTGGTCCCATACAATTGTCTTGCTAGAGATTCTGACAAAAAGTTTCTATCTTCCGTGTCTGGAATCCTATCTGAGTTATTCAAACTTGAAGATTACAATTACTGTATTCTCGCTATATGGCTAATGCTTTGTCACTTGAAGGATAATTATCTTCTGTCTACTTTCAACAAACTCTTGGAAGCAGAACAGCAACACTTCAGTTAAATTAACTCAATATATGGCATCAACTTCAATAGAATTCTATTTGGAAAGCATTCCCTGTTAATTTAATTTTCTAATGTTACCTGGATTTTGCTGCTTTAGAAAGAAGCGGAGGGTATTATTTGGTTAGGTGAAGGAAAGTCATACTACAGCGTCAAAGAAAGCTGGAAATTAAATCTCTATATAAGTGCATTTAAAATTAATTTAAAAAGGATTAAAATGTTAGGAAGGGGGAGGAAAGAACAGTACAGAGCAACACATCCTATCATTCAAGGATTTTGATATGTCAATATTAGCCAGTGGAAAAAACGATTGTACATAACCAGAGTAACTGGATGGATCTAGTTGAGTCCTGCAAATGATAAAGAAAGATTACCAATTCTATCATATATACATACATATATATGATTTTTTTCCATTGGAATATTAAGCAAAAGTGACACAAAAAAATATTCTATTGCCAGGAATAAATAAATAAATTTTCTATCTTCATCCTGCCTGGAGAGATTTCTGTTCTATAAGTAAAATTCTTTATCCTCACATGGACCCTTTCTGTGGTACTTTTTTACACTATCTCAAAGGTGGGTTGAGGATGGAAATATGCAATTTAAATTCATTGAATTAGTTTCTCAATTTTCTAAAAAAAAAAGCAGCTGAAAAATACTGACTTTTGGAGAAAAATCGCTCAGGTTATATATGAAGACATTGAAAAGGAAAGAGTTGAATGTGAATACAAGGCAGCTAAAATTAACAGTTTATCCTCCATTTAGATTATTCCTCCATAACCCCCGCCCTCCCCATCTATGCCTCCATTTCATTTTTTTTTCCTTGCTATCATGCAATTCGCAAAAGCATTCCAAATAATTCCAGTTTTCATTTCTTTGGAGCCTCCCATTTCTTTAGGAATTCAGTCTCTCAAAAGGCAGGCAGGTTCAGCAATCCTCAATTTCTAAAACCATTCCTTCCCTCCCACCCACCTCCCCCAAATCCAGGATGGCACGTATCCCTCATGCTGGCAGATTTCATTCATCTTCATCATATAAAATATCCATTTTAACACCACCCCCCTTTCCCCGTGCTTATTTCTATAACTTCATACAGCATTTTATTCCACATCACAACCTAAAGAAGCTTTCATTCTTGGGTTGAACAGCTTCTTTTTTTTTCTGATGGACTTTTCTCTTTATCACCACTTTCGCATCTCAGGTCAGGAGAGGAAAGGTTGGAGGGGGGTTGTTGGGAAGAGAGAATACCAGTAAAAGTAAAGCTTGACAAGTGTTGGGTCAAACAAAGAGGTTGAGGAGCAGAGAAGAATGCTTGTTTCAGATCTGACTCAGGAATGGAAGTATCGATCCAAGACAACTCATCCGCTCTCCATTAATGCGATGTCTGTTTTGATTATTGCACAGCGCATGTTGTCACTTCAGAGATTTTCGATACAATTCTGTTCGTTTTGTTCTTTTCCCACAATTACTTTCTCTTCCAAAGTGTTTTAAAATGCTAATGAATGGATTCATCAATGTCAGGGTGCATCGTCGAAAGCAAGAATCCGGCCGGGGTGGGGGAGGGAAACAGGAAAAAGAATAAAACAGAATAGGCTGGGAGTTTAAGAGCATCCACACCTGTCAACCACCATGCCAGGGATTTTGCCATAGATTATCTGCTGTTTGTCATTGAAATACAGCATGTTGATGGGAGACATCTTGGTGGGTGTACAGCATGGCCCTGCTGAGCCCCGGGGATTGGCTTGCTGCACCAAGTGGGTATGGGGATATTTCTGCATGAACATATATTCACACTGGCCTGAACAATAGTTGGCTTTGTACCGCTTCGGAGCAATTATCCAATCCCAGCCGAAGGCTTCAAAGTCAACAGTCAGGGGGTAACGGCAGCAGCGGGACTCTGTTGAGTGCTCATCACAGTCTAAGCCTAGATTCCTTCGGGACCGTTTGTTGTTCTCCAGTACACGCAGTTCCATGAACGGGTGCTGCAAATGACATACAAAAAGAGAAATCACAGAGATAGGCATTTAAGTAGAATAACTATTGGCCCCGTGATGAGATAACAGTTTCTAGCTATGGAAAACAGCCTGTGACAAGAGTTTTGATGGGTATCAATTACACGCACATCTATGCATAATCCATCCACAAGTTTATGGAACCTTTATTATCGCTTTGTATCTCTTAAGTAAACTAATGCTATAAATACACATTCACCTCCGCACACTTACCAAACCCAATACAATCTCTTGACCATCTTTCCAAGGTAGCCCATAGCAGTTGGCATTATTTATTCAGTTACTTATTCAGTTTATAATAAGAGTCCTGAGCTTTGCTCCTTTAAAAAAAAACCCACACCAGCCTGATGATGAAATATGCCTTAAGCAAATATAGGTGTACTATGAAAAAAAATTCCATGAAAAAGTGAAATATTGATCCATCAGTTGCTTCTAGGGGGAAAAAAGGTATTCAGGCTAAAAGATCAGCTTGTACATAATGAACAAATAGTACTTTGAAAGAGACTTTTTTAAAATATATTTTATGTTATATTTTTTGTTATATGTGGGTTAGTTAAACTGTAAGAATTATTAGGTAATTATAATTAAAGGGATAGATTCCAAGGAAATAATTCAGAATGAGAGAGATAATAAAAAAAACATTCAAATAGGAAAATTAAGATGAAACTCATATAAGTAATTTGCTTTCAAATTTGCTTTTGAAAGAAATAATATGATGAGTTATAAGATTAAATTAAATCATGAAATAAGGCATAATACTATAGCTTTCTGTATAAAAAGAGAGCTAATTCTAATAAAGTACTACTTTAAAACATATCCTGCTAAATTCTGGATTCCTAAGAAGGATATTTCATTGTTTGATCTCTAATACAAACTGAAATTACTTTCTCATTTTTCTATATAAATAATATTAAACAGCTATAAACTTATCTTAATTCTATATTTGAAAGCAATAAATATTGTGTCTAAATTCATGCCTGTGGCTGTAATAAGAATGTTACGAGAATACTGACTGTGTTATTATCAAGCTGAATACTGACTGTATTATTATCAAGCAAAAGTCACCATTGTGCAACCAGCACAATGACTTTACAATGCCATGACTGACATGTAAACACCTTCTCTGAGTAGTAGCACTGCAGTCCCCCACTGACCATAGAAGTAGCAGGAACTCCGTCCTTAAGTCCTAGCCCTGACAATAGCACAAGCCTACTGTTAAGATGGAGCAGATAAAAGGAAGATACTTCCCATTCTCCAACCAGTGCATTTCACTGCATTTGATTATTACATTATACAATGATAGTATTGATTCTGAAAGGCAGTGCTCCCTAGGGAACACCCCCAACATGTTAAAACTAGGCCAGAGCTATACCATGGTTGTCAGCCCTTCAAGGTAGTCCAGATAGGAAACCATAACCACGAATCCTAACAGTACCTTTATTATAAGGTTACAGTAACAGACTCTTGCAAGTCTGAACTAACTTCTCCCTTCCCTTGCCTTTACTTTCCAAAGAACTAGGGAGGGTCCCTTCTGAGATGCTTTCTCTATCCACATCCCACCTTTGGACTCAGATTTTGTTTATCAAATTATTGTCTAGGCTGCAGCTCTCTCCTGTGGGCCAAGGTTATTCTCACAGCTCATTGCAATGGCTGGAGAATGTTAACAGATATGAGCTCAGCGGGCAATCAAAATATGTCATGGGCTCCATTTTTGGAACTAGGATCAAGAAAGAAGAGGATAGATAGCAAGTGTTCTCATTTACCCACCAGGCCTTCAGCACCAGGCCCAAGAGAAGTCACAGCCAGGTCATTGCCATTGGGATCAAAAGCGTTGATCTCAATACCCCAGTTGTTCTGAGGCTGCTTGAACCAGTTCTGGAGCACGTGCTTGAAATCAATGCTCTGCCAGTGGCCAATGCGTGAATTCAGGTCAATCTTGAGTGAGCGGATGCGGATGTGTCGGCTCCCATCCTCTGTCACCGGCTTAAGACGCAGGATCTGTAGATAAACTGTGGATGTGTGTTGAACAGGCCTTAGGTACACCCAGAGCTGTGCCTTTACTACCTTGGTGAACATAATTTTGGGGCTGAAGTTGAAGAAACAACAATGTGGATTGCCTTCGATCTGTACCACTGGGTCCGCTGGCAGAGAAAGACAAAAAGAGAAACAGTGAACAGACCTTGTTCATACCCCCAGTTTCCCACACTCCTGATATGTTTCTGTCTAAGCCACGATTACTGTAATGCCATTATGATTATCATATAAAGATCAGAGCTATTGCATAATTGAAACTTTTAATGCTGGGCTTGCAATGAAGGGAGTGTTGAACAATAAGATTTCTCTTAATTGGCAGCATAGCTTGGCCTGAAGCACAGGGAATATTAATCCTCAAGATAAATGTTTATTTTATGTAAATAAGTCATTAAGAAACCATTTACTGCATATCCAAATCATTTATCCCATATCCATGTTCTAAATGATGTAATATAGAAATAAAGAGGACACTGGTGAATTAGTAACCATTAAATGAGACTAGGTGTTCCACCACTGAAAGATGGAGTCAAAAGGGGTAGAGCTAGAAAAATCAAAAATAATTATATTGTGTAGGATAAAATAAAATAAAATTGTATAAGATAAAATTTAAAAAATTACATCTAGAGTTTTAGACATTAAAGTGATTATGCTGGCTATTAAATTCACTGGTGAATTCACTGGTGCCAGTGTAGCGTGTAATATGTATATACCATGATATAAGTTCATAGACCAGAGTAATATACATGTTGCACAGAATATGACGTACATATGGAAACGTATGACTAGGTTTTTTTCCTAATTACTTGTATAAGGATTATTCTTATATTGTTCATGTTGTCTTGTATTCTTGTATGGACTGCACCAATAGAGGCTAAACTAATTTCATTGTACACATGATATACAATGACAATAAAGGCTTTGAACTTTGAACTAATTTCAATGCCCAGACCTGAATTCACAGAAAAGTGAATGAAAATCAAGATCCAAATCCATTTACATATTATCTGTTCAAATTAAACTAATTGAGTGTTTGAGTGAAATTTTCCAGATAGTATAGTATCTTGGTTTTATAGGTTATCAGATAATTTGGGTGTATGGTATAAATAATGCCTAATCTTATATACCCTATATAAAAAAAATAAAAGCAGGATAGAATATGTAATAGGCAGGAAATAATAATAACATATCTTTGGGAAGGACACAACGGGTGAATAAAATGCCAAATCTGGTCTTGCCACCTGGCTGACTATGTGACCAACCATAATAATAATAATAATAACTGCACTTATTTTCCTTGGTAGATAAGAATCTGCCAACATTGCTGCATGGATAAAGGGCATGATCCTTGGGAAGGACTTGACAGGTTAATAAAAATACCAAATCCAGGCTGAATATCTGGCTAACTGTGTGATGAACCATAATCTGAAAGAACTGGAGCACCACTTGAACACTATCGGCATTGACAAATGCATCATCAGTTAATTGCAAAAGGTGGCTTTACTCTGAATTGCTTACATCTTGCAATGATACCTCTAACACCACCAAACATCAACATCTGCATATCCCAGGCTTTGGGAGGGATTCAGTAAGTGGATAAAAATGCCAAATCCAGTCTCAACATCTGGCTGACTATGTAACGAACAATAATAATCCTAATTTGGACCTAAACACCTTAATTTTACAAAAAATACCCTGCTTGGAACTGCCTATAATAATAACCTGCCAATAATAATAATAATTCTTAGATCCTTGGTTGGATCTTGAATTATTAGATTTTTATCATCTTTGACTGTGAATCTAATTGGAGATTAATCATATCATCACTATCATCTGTGATCAACCATAACAGCAGTAACAGACAGATTACAGAAAATGGGATAATGAAGTAATAATAAGAATGGTGTATTTGAATACCTGCAAGAAATACCACTTGTCTGAAAGCCAAAACTGATGGGGCCACAAAATAAACAAAGTAATAGAAAACCAAGAAATTAAAGTGTCCTGGGACTTCAGAATTCAAACAGTCCATTTGCCACACACAACACCCTGTATTTAACAAATATTGATAAGAAAGACTAACAAAGTTACCTTAAATGCCATGGAGAAGGGACAATGTAATGGTATGTAAAGCATATGTTTTATTTAGAAGCAAGTCCCTGAGTTCGGTGGGGTATTCTAGGTATATGTGCATAGGCTTGCAATGGTAATTTATAATGAATGCAGTAGCAATGGGATAGGAAGCAGGAATAAACGAAGCTATTATCTGATTTCAATATAGAGCTCACCAAAAATGTGCTGGTAGAAGAGCTTTAGAAGAACTGAATGTAGCTAGAAGATAGCCAAGCCTCTCTAAAGAATTTTGAGGAGTTTGCCAAAAGGATTTTAAAAAAACAAGTCAATTAAATCTGTTCTTCTCTTTAAAGCATACACTCCTTTCAACAACCATTGTATTATTCTCCAGAGGGAATCCATCATGAACCCTCAAGATGATAATACAGGTAGACCTCAACTTAACAATTCATTTAGTAACCGTTCTAAGTTAACAACAGCATTGAAAAAAGTGACTTATGACCATTTTTCATACATGTGACCTTTGCAGCATTCCCATGGTCATCTGATCAAAATTTGGATGCTTGCAATGATTCATATTTATGATGGTTGCAATGTCCTAGAATCACTTTTTGCAACCTTTCGACAAGCAAAGTCAATGGGACAGCCTAATTCACTTAACAAATGTGGCAAGAAAGGTTGCAAAGTGGCCCAAGACTCACTTAACAAATGCCTCACTTAGCAACATAAATTTCGGGTTCAATTCTGGTCATAAGTTGAGGACTATCTGTATTGTGTTGTTCAAATTAGAGAGTTTTAGCTCTTTTCTAATTTTTTGTAGTCATAATATTTTATCAAATTATATTACAATATTATCTTTTGTTGCTAAAACATTGTAAATTGCTATATTTTCTCAACAATATGAAGTCACAGCTGCTGGTACTTTAGCTGGTTTTTGCCCTCATATACACTGAGTTCTTCCCAAGAATCTAGGTTGCCATAATCTGTCTCGTGTGTGTGTGTGTGTGTGTGGATCCAAGTGGCGTGGCCTTTTACAATTGACAGATGGAAATTTCTAATGCCATTGAATATCTTTTGGTATGACACCTACTGTGCCAACTGAGACCACCACAGTTGATTTATGCCATACTCTTTGAATTTTCAGATCTTGGTATTTTCTGATCTTTTCCAGATCTTTGTCTTTCATTCTACTATCCTCTGGTATTGCCACTTCAATTATCCACACTTTCTTCTTTCAAGCCACATCATATCTGCTGTGTTGTGAGCAAAGACTTTATCAGTCTGTTGTTGCAGTTCGTCACAAAGTCAGCCAGTTGTTCAGATGGGATTTGACATTTTTGTCCACCTATTGAGTTATTATGATTCATCACATCCAGATGTGTGTAGACTGGGTTTGACATTTTTATCCACTTATTGAATCCTTCCCAAGGATCTGGGATAGGCAAATGTTGTTTGGTGGTATCAAAGATATCATCTCCAGCATGTAAGCTGTTCCAAGAAAGCCTTTTATAATTGATTGATAGGGACTTTGTCAATGGTGTTCAAGTGGTGCTCCAGTTGTTTTGGGATTGCACTCAAGCTGCTGTTGGTACTATCTTTGTTTGCTTTTTCCACAGTTGTTCTATTTCTATTTGCAAGAATTTGTGACTTACTCCTATTCTTTCTCTCCTCGTCTGCTGCCTCTATGTACTGCCACATCCACTATTTAGACTTTTTTGTCTTTCTTATCTACAGTTGTTAAGTTTGGCGTGTTATGTGTCTGGTACTTGGTTTGAATTCTAAAGTCCCAGAGCAGGATGCAGTGCGGGACTGGATGGGAATGAACAGGCTCCGATTCAACCCGAACAAGACTGAGTGGCTGTGTATACCGTCATCTCGGATAATCCAGGAGATTCCAACATTATCCATAGGGGGAGAGGTGTTGTCCCCTGTGGATAGGGTGCGTAACCTGGGTGTCCTCCTGGACGTATGGCTCAGTATGGAGGAGCAGGTGGGAGCCGTCGCCAGGGGGGCATTTGCACAGGTTCAGCTGGTACGCCAGCTCTGCCCATATCTGGACCGAGATGCGTTGCGCATGGTCACTCAGGCGCTCGTCGCCTCTAGACTCGACTACTGCAATGCTCTCTATATGGGGCTGCCCCTGCATCTCATACGGAGACTTCAACTGGTGCAAAATGCAGCCGCGCGGGTAGTGATGGGAGCATCCCGATTCTCCCATATTACACCCCTCCTGCGCGACTTGCATTGGTTGCCAGTTGCCCTCCATGTGAGATTTAAGGTTTTGGTAACAACATATAAAGACCTGTATGGCTTGGGTCCGGGGTACATGCAAGAATGTCTCCTTCTGTTGACAAGCACCAATCGCCCTGTGCGCTCCCACAGATGGAGCCTCCTGGGGATACCGTCAGCTAAACAGTGTAGGCTGGCAGCCCCTAGGGGTAGGGCCTTCTCTGTGGGGGCACCCATCCTCTGGAATCAACTACCCCTTGAGTTGCGCTTGGCTCCTCATCTCCGCTCCTTCCACTGTGACCTCAAAACATGGCTATTTTTGCAATCCAGCCTGGACTGACAAGGGATTGGGGGTTTTAATTCGATTGTTTATTTGGCATAATTTAATATCTTTTTAATTTCTTTTAACTTTTGTATTTTCTGTCTTTTATGTATGCCGCCCTGAGTCCTTTGGGAGAGAGGGCGGCTTATAAGTCCAAATAAACTCAACTAAACTAAACTAATTTACCTTCTTCATTTTCTGTTACTTTATCTATTTTGTATCCCCATCAGTTCCTGCTTGCAAACAAGTAGTATTTTTTGCAGATATTCTAATGTACCATTCTTACTCCTTTGTCATGCTCTTGTTTGTAGACTTTCTGTGCAACCTTCTTGCAGGAACAGACTGATGTAGAGCTCTGAATGCTCTATTGCCTCTTGAATAAAGTCAGCTTAACAGCTACACAGCAATGCTGCTTAGCCCTATACATTAGCACAGTGAATAATAGCACCTATAAAAGAAACTGTAGCAGACTGAAAAATATTGTGACAAAGGGCACTGGTTCTTCTAAGATAAAATCATGCATATTCAGAACCCAGTTAATTTAATACAGTTGAAATAGTCCATTGCTTAGCCAGTAGAGTAGAAGATAGGTCTTCTTGAAAGGCTGAAGTTAATTCTGCTATTCTTTAAATGCAGCCTGCTGCCACTAAATAAAATATTTGGCCATCATTGTGCAGCTTCAGAATGATGTAGAGCCAGATTTTTCTATACCAAAAGCATGAAATAACTCCTTAAATATCTGAGCACATGGCTACTTCTAAACCTAAATGGGTATTTCCTTCCTCATCCCCTGCCCCAGCAGAAAAAACCTTTTTCAGCCCCCACCCCAACCCATCCCCACCCTCGACAAATAGGTTTAATGCTAGAGATTAAACTGAATTAGCAGTAGACTTTCCCTCTTTGATTAATCTCAAGCCTCTTCTCCTAATCAAGATCAAACTTGAATTTGGGAGCAGAATTTTTCCCCATTTTAGCTTCTGTAGTGCAGTTAGCTAAAAGAAACAGTGGCACAAATATCCTTGTTGAACAATAATCAAAATTTACGACATCATTCATTACATTGATATTAATTCTACAATATTAAAATAGTAATATTCAACATACTAATTATAATATTTACTTATCTCTTTTAACATATCTTCTTTATTTTGTTTCCCTGTTTCTAACTTCCATTTTTGTTAGCCATTGATAAAATAGATCCCATATATATTATTCAATTTGCTCTTTCTCCCGAATTGCCAACGTTAATCTGTTCATTTCTGCACATGCTAATATATTGCTAATTACATTCTCGTAGGTATCTCTTCACTCATCCAACTTGGTGCAAATAGAGTTCTAGCAGTAGTTAATATAGGAATAACTAAATATGCATTTTCCTTACTGTATTTTTCAGGTAGAATCCCCAATAGAAATATTTCTGATCTTAAATCAATATGCTATTTTGTCATTTTTTCCAACCATATATGTATTTTTGCTCAGTATTTTTTTGCTTTTGGGCAAGTCCACCTCATATGATAATATGACCAGGGCAGGGGTGGGCTTCAAATAATTTAACTACTGATTCTCTGCCCGGTTGTTGGGTGGGCGTGACCATGGTGAGCATGGACTAGTTGGCCTCCTGCACCACCCTGTGAGTGAAAATGGGCCACGGGGGCTTTCCTCGAGGAAAGGCACTCTGGAGCATTTCTGGAACTTCCAGGAGGCCCTTTTTTTGCCCTCCCCGAGCCTCCACATGGGCCCTGCACTTACCTGTGATCCAAAATGGGCCACGTGGGGACTCCTGGGGTCCGGGGTATTTGCAGGAGCGTCTCCTGCCACCATCGAGTTCCAATCGCCCAGTGCGCTCCCACTGGCAGGGCCTCCTTGGGGTGCAGTCGGCCAGACAATGCTGGTTGGTGGCCCCCCGGGGTAGGGCCTTCTCTGTGGGAGCGCCCACCCTGTGGAACCAGCTGCCCCTGGAGTTGCGGCTGGCCCCTGACCTGCGTTCCTTCCACCGCGATCTAAAGACCTGGCTGTTTTTGCAGGCCGGCCTGGATTGAGGGGGATTGGGGTTTTTAACTGGGTATTTTAGCGTGGGATTTTACTGTTTATTTGGGTCAGGTTTAACACTTTTTAAAATATTTGTATGTTATACTTTTATGTGAGCCGCCCTGAGTCCTTCGGGAGATGGGGCGGCATATAAATCCAAATAAATCAAATCCTGGGAGAGGAGGGACAGGGTAGGCAAGGCCAGCCAGGGGTGGAATTTGCCAGTTCACTGAACTGGCCATAAGATTAAAAACCGATTCACCCAAACCAGTGCAAACTGGTAGCAGCCCACCCCTGGACCCAGGTATCTGGTGGCATTTCCAGCATTTAGCCGATTTATCTTTAAACATCTTTGCCAACTGAAGATGGAATTATTATATTAAAAAATTTAAAAAAAATAAACAGTAAATAAATACTGACTATCATAAACCCAGTGAGAAGGACAAGAGATTCCTGGCCTCTCTCCTTTACTGAGAAAATTGATTTAGCTGGGAGCAACATCAAAATGCTGCAAGAGTCAAGGGAGATCATAAGGATTAATAAACAGAAGCAAAAGTCAAAAACAGATGTGGCAGTATGGAGATTAGGAAAAACATTGTTTCCAAAAACATAAAATAATCTATAAGAAATATTTCTAGAGGCTTAGAGTAAAAATTGACTTCATACAAGCTTGGACAGAAATTTTAGACTGAACCTGGATTTTGCTCAGTAACTAGCCAGCCAAAAGCTGGGCACTCAGAGGTTAGATGCTTTTCCATAATTAGTATTATGAACTTTGTTATAATGAAGAAGCAAGACAATGGACTTGTTTAGAAAACAAGGAGTTATAACTTTCTCCTGGTAGTCCTCAATTGGGATTGAAATGTCTGTCTGTCGCTAAGTCGGCCTTGGTGGCTCAGGCTGTTAATTGCCTGCACTTAAGATCCAGCTGCCTACAACTGCTGTAGGCTCAATCCCACCAGGCTCAAGGTTGACTCAGCCTTCCATCCTCTCGGGGTAGGTAAACTGAGGACCCAAGATTGTTGGGGGCAATAAGCTGACTTTGTAAAAATGCCGCTTAGTAATAAGCAGGCATATACAATGGAATGAAGGCTATTGCTGAGCACACTGGGTTGTATCCCAAAATTGTAAGCTGCCCTGAGTCTCCGGAGAAGGGCGGCATATAAATGTAATAATAAAAAAAAAAGTAATGCAGTTGTTAAGTGAATCACATCTAATTTTATGAGCTTTTTGCCATGGCAGTTAAGCAAATCACTGCAGTTGTTAAGCAATTCATGTGATTGTTAAGTGGATCTGGTTTCCCCCATTGGTTTTGATTCTTGGAAGTCTCCTGGGAAGATTCCAAATTACCACCATGTAACCCAGGGACACTGCAGCCATCATAAATGCATACAAGTTCCCAAATTTTGATCACATGACTGCAGGGACACCACAACAGTTATAACTGCAAGGACTGGTTATAAGTCTTTTTTTTCAGCCATTAAATGAATGGTTGTGAGTCAAGGACTAACTGTAACTCTATTCTCTAAAACAGGATTGGTGGCAGCAGGGGGTATGAAAATAGGAAGCCCCCAGCTCCACCCCAGTTCCTCACTGCCACCCCAGTGGGCTCTGTGCTCTGCCCACCTTCTTGCTCGCCCACCTGCCCAGCTCTGCCTCTGGCCACCAGTGGAGAGGTGTCCGTGGAGAGGTGTCCTGTGGTGAGT
The DNA here is from genome assembly GCA_009733165.1 of Naja naja. Lineage (NCBI taxonomy): Eukaryota > Metazoa > Chordata > Lepidosauria > Squamata > Elapidae > Naja > Naja naja. Next base: position 151,709,085 of record CM019149.1, on the reverse strand, counting down.
TGGCAGAGGCGACTTGGTGATGGCAAGCTGGTATCAATGATCCGGCCACAGCGAGCTGGCCAAGGCAAGTTGTCCCATTCCAGGGGGAATTGGTTTCAGCTCAAAAGCAAAGAGATTGGAGCTCAGAAGTTCAATCAATCTGAAACCCAGAAATTTTGGTGGTTTGGGATTCTGGCCGAGACTAAATCTAGAGGGACTTACAAAAGCGGTCAGGACAAGATGGGTATATCTCTCCCTTCTTTGTCCACATGCCTTGTACACCACCAATGCCTTTCTTTTCCTATCTCCTCTTAGTAATGTGCCACTGCCTCTGATGGCCCCATTGTTCTCTATATTCTCCATTCTGAAATCCTTTGCCCGGAATGCATCATTGTGGGTCTGCTTCCATGCCAAATATGCTTATTATAAAGAGCTTTATATTACTTTGGTCAAAAGAAAATCCAAGCATTTTTCAGTCTAGAAACAGACAGTCCAGTGCTGGCTGTCTCGTGCATGGAACCTTTTGTACATCCTTCAAGGGGAGACCAATTAAATTTCGGAAATGTGCTGTGAAATATCCCTGCATTGTCTGCTGGCAATAAACTATTAACACTACGGAACACTTGGCTGACCTATAGAATACAGAGGCAGTCCCCCAATGACTGCTGCTAGGCACTCTCTGCTTCCTTCACAAAGCCAGAGCAGTGGAAAACGAATAGTGACAAAGCAGGAGGACGCACTGCAACTTGAACACAAGTAGAAAAAAAGATGAATCAGATCAACGTAGACTGGATGGCAAAGGAGATAATAACGAGTGTTTCTCTGCCTTTCAGTTTGGCTTGCAGGGCTGATTCAAACTGCAGCCCTATTACCCTTGACAGTGTTTGATGTTATTTGCTAAATTCTCTTCCTGCAGCCCTGGAGACTTTTCTCTGTCACAGTACCAGTCTTTTCTGTCAAACCCTATCCAAAATGCAGCGAAGGGAAATCTCTGTTCAACATCTAACTTGTTACAATGAATTATAGGGCCCCAGCTTCTTATTTATGCTATGGGTTTATATAAACCTCTGGGAAACGTCATCCAGAGTTATGAAACAAGGTGTCTCTGGCATACTGCTTGATACTATACTCTATCGCTCTTGCCACTTGGCTTCAAGGAACAACAAAGGTTTTCGTTCAGCAATGATCTGGATCAAAATGAACCAAATGAAGCTAAATCTAAACAGGATAGAGATGATAGCCATTTTGTATAGGATAAAAGCAGGGGTGGGATTCTACCGGTTCTGTCCACCTCTGTAGAACCGGTTGCTCTGAAGAGCAGCAGAGAGCATACATAGAATCGGTTCTATGTCTGCTGCTCTTTTGGCCCACCTGCCTGCCCAGGCTCTTACCTGACCTTTATTTCCTTTTTCAACCGCAGCTGCTTTGCGTGACACAGCTGCGGTTGAAAAAGCAGGAAAAAAGTGCCTTTTCAACTGCTGCGCACCCACGCGCAGCGCTGCTCAGCTGTCCAGGCAGCTAGCTGACGATGATATACACGCTTACGCAGCAAAACGTAAAATCACCAAACCGGTAGTTACACCGGTCGGATCCCACCCCTGGATAAAAGCACCAAGCTTATTCAGAGAACCCCAAATTTTTATTCCTGTGAGTAGCTGTTGTAAGGGCCGCAGTACACTGCTTTGCTCAGGGTCCATAATGCTGTTAAGACAGCCCTGGTGACCATGCTAGTTTTAAGTTGACAATATTGCTACAATCATTAAGCAAATCACCCTAGGTTGTTATGCATGATGTCATGTTAAGTGCAATTTGGTCTTACTGCTGGCTTCTCCATTGACTGCTTGTCAGAAGCCGGCTTTGAAACTTGTAGATTGTGATCATGTGACACTATGACTGTTGTAAGTTTAAGGACTGGTCTTAAAACCACTCTTTCAGTGACGTTGTAAGTTCAGTCACTAAACAGCAGTCATTAACTGAGGGCTACCTGTATCAGCACAGGTTTCTTTAACTCTTAAAAAATCCCTAAAATTAGATGAGAATCCCTAAAGTTCAGCTTCAGCTCAGAATTTGTGTACCATATCACTGAAGAAACTTACCCATATCTACCTATTAACTCATACTTCATTACATTATGAATCCTATAATTTTACAATGTCTCATATATGTAATTTGGGGAAAAACCCTGATTAATCATTAGTGCTGATTTAGATAAAATTATTTTTTTTATTTATTAAATTTATATGCCGCCCATCTCACTATCAAGCGACTCTACAACAAAGACAACTCTACTGAAAAATGAATCAAATTTAAAGTATATATTAAATAGTCATTGCTTTTCATGCTGTCCTGTCCTTTCTCCAAGCCTGCCTGTTCTCAACATTTTAAGGTAGATTGTAAAATAACTGGATGTTGTTTGTTGATTTGGAAACAAAAGACAATATTGTAACTACTTGATATAGAGGATATTCTTGGAACAATCTGCTGCATGCTTCTATATATCATATACACAGTTTAATCTTTTTCTCCTTTTGAATGTCTCCTTTAGCATGGTATTGAAATGTCATGCATGAGAGGCTTCTTGGCATAACCTTAAAAATATTAACAAAACTTTAATTACTGTCACTTCTTGGTCTGTGATCTATTTAGCAGTACAGTAGTCACTTCTCCTTAGGTGGTCTGGATTGTTCTGATTGAACCCTATCTATTGCTAATCCATGTCACATTTTAAATTTCTTCTGCTCTGTATTTATGTATTGCAACCATAAATACAGACCACCTATAAAGGCAGTCTTTACTAGACTCTAGTGAAATTCTCTTTACCGGGGAAGCAATTTTCACTATACATCCAGGCAATCTTTACTAGAGAAGCAGAATAAATAAAAGAAAACATGCAAACATTAAAAGCCCTTTTAACAATAGCGTAATGCATTTGCCGTGAACAAACTGAGTGAGGAATCCTCTCATCCAAACCCCAGCCATGATGGTTATCATCACTGCAGAGAGATCCCAAGATAGATGCCTCATGTATAAGCCAAGCTGGGAAAAATCAGAGGAGGAAACCTTGAGGACCAGATGCTCCAGGCAGGAGATTCTTCACATTCTCTTGGCATAGAACAAATGAGCAGGAAGAATGGAGAATCATTTCTATCAAGGCAGATGCGCAGACAAGAAGGACGATTGGGATTGAATCCTGTTCTTATACAAATAGGCTGGGTGTGAGAAGGAGGCACTTCTTCCCTCCCTCCCAATATCAGCTAGCAACACCCAGTGGACAAGCTCCTTACCTTCCGCCTCTATTCACAGACATCTGGGTTACATTCAGTTAGGAGGGCCCCCTTGCCCCTGCCTGGTGCACCCCGCTCAGCTTAATCACCCCCAGCTGCATGTGCCATGAACCGCAAGGCCTGCTAACACACCAAGGTCATGACACCAGCCAGCCGCCTCTCCTGGTACAGCCAGCTAGGAGCAAAGGCCTCTGCTAACGAATGCCCAAGGCAATTTGCTGTGCACAAGTCCCAAATTAATGCTGCGTTCCCCTGAGAATTTTTCCCTGTCAGTTTCTGCCAGATCTTAAAGTGACAGAAAACCTTTCCTCCTTTTCACTCTCTCTCTCTCTCTGTCCCCCCACTCCATGTTTTAGGCCTAGCTATTTGAAATACACCAGATAGTTAAAGGCATTGCTGCGGCGAGAGGCTTGGAGACTAAAAGCATTGAAGCCTTGAAAATAAAAAATTGCTAACTCGTTACATCTAAGTGCCCTAAACACCTATATGAGTTTCCTTATTTGTTACGTTGAAGTCTCCAAGGCAGAAAAGACTGGGCACCATGCAGTAACATCCGTATTGAACATTAACCAGCTCTCTCTTACTGCTGATCATCTATTCTCAATGGTATTGAATTTGTCCCCCCTCTCCCCCCAGGCACTGTCCATGGTTCTGGGCCAGGCCCCTGGCTATTTCTCCATTTGCTGCTAAAAGAGGGAGGGAGAGAATGATAGCATAATGGAGGTCTAGGATCGTGCTGTCAGCGGGTAATAAAAGTTGTAGTTCTGCACATCCGGAATTCATCAGAGTGGGGAACGCTGGAATACAGATAACCATTTTGAAACCCTGGAAATGTAGTTCCTGGTGAAAGATATTTTCCTAATGTGATTCTAGGCTTGATTTTTCTTAAACCAGGTCTTTATCACATGGATACCTAGCAAGATGAAAACACGGAGGATTCTGATTTACTTCTCCATACATTTTAGGGTGGCTTAATGAATTCAGGAGTGAATTTGGCGACCAAATTGTAGACCTGCAAGATTTAAGATAGCATGTACTTCATGATTCCTATATTAAGGGAAGCTGAATTGGAAGATAAGTGTGGTTTTAAAACTGGAAGAAGAAGCATCAATAATCTATACTATGGTCATGACACTAATCTCGATAGCCAAAAATACAAAGTATCTGCAAGTTCTGGTAGATAAAAGTTAGGGGGCACAGTGAGAAAAATGGCACTACAATATACAGAAGACCAAACTAATGACAACGGGCAGAACAACCAATCTTACAATTAGCAAGGAAAGTGGTGGATAATTTCTGCCTTTTAGGATCAACCATCAACAGCAAAGGAACAAGCAGTCAAGAAATGCCGAATGTCGCAGACTAGCTCTTGGTAGAACAGCTATGAAGGCCTTGGAAAATGCTGGGAAAAGTGAAAGGAAAGAGAAGAACAGGATGACTAGCGGAAGGTGGATACTTAACAATGGTGATGAGTGCATCATTGAAAGACCTGGAAGACCAGGTTAGGGATAGATCATCATGGAGAAAGTCTTATCTATGTGGTCGCTAGGAGTCAAAAACAATTTGTGGCGCATAATACTATGACTCATCTATACTAAGCAGTTCAAAGATTTAGCATCTTAGTTATAGCAGTATTTATAAAGAGAATTTAGCTTTTATACATTCCACATAGAGTCTTAAAATTTCTATGGTACATAGATACAAACTTCATGAAGTTTCCTTAGAAAGGTTTATCACGGCAGGTGCAACAATAGAAGATATTCAGAGAGTGAAAACCTTTAACCATCTCTACCAGTTGCTGAATGCCTTTTTGTACTTCTTACTGCAGAAGCAAATCAACTAGAAATAGAGAGCTGGCTTTGCATCTCTGTCTGAGAAATCCTGTTCTCTTCTGACTTTGCTTCAGGATACCTGATTCTATCCAGCTGTTCTGAGTGCTTAACAGAGAGAAAGTGAATGTGCACATGTCCCACAATAAGCAAAAGCAAATATGGTACATTCCAATGTTTTGAAATCTATCCCTATTAACCTCAGAAAGGATGATAATGTGGGTGCTGTAATCCAAAACATCTAGAGCAGGAGTGTCAAACTCGAGGCCCGCTGGCTGGATCCAGCTCACTGGGTGCTTAGATCTGACGCGTGGGGGCACCCTGGAAACAGCAAAAGACCGGCCTTTGGTGCCTCTGCTAGCAAAAATGGAGCTTGGGAGGTCTGTGTGTGACCCTTCCAAGCTCCGTTTTCACTGGTAGAGGGTTGCAGGAGGCCATTGTGGCCGAAAACAGAGCTCACAAGCCTGTTTTTGCTGGCAGAGTGCTCCAGCCACCACAGATGCCCCCAACCCGAGACACTTCAAGCTGGCCACACCCACCCTGGCCACACCCACCTCAGCCCCTGGAGGTCAATCACAACTCTGATGCAGTCCTCTATGAAATTGAGTTTGACACCCTTGATGTAGAGGGTGCCAAATTGCCTACTGCTGTGCTAATAAATGCACATAAGTGAAAAGCAGCACATATTGGAATATTTATTTTATTTAGCAAATGTGTACTCCATTCTCTTGTGATAAAACAATTTAAAGTAATTACAAATTCAAGATTTAATGTATAAATCATAGCTGAATAACTGAATTCTTAAAGTGGAGAGGTGAAGCACAGCAAATTAAAGCAGGCAAAAATCAGAATTCCATTCCATTAAGACTAAGCAACCCAGTAAGTCATATGCTTATTAAAATAAAAATATTTTACCTATGTACCTGTAAAGTTCCAAGACAGGGAATCCCATAATTCCATAAAGGAAGTCATTTCCTACATCCCATCTAACAATTCTTTTTCCTGAATATCTATCATCCATCTACCTGGAGAAGGCCTTCGTAGCAGATCTTAAAGTAAGCAGATTCATTCAGGAAGAGTTAATTATTGAAGGACCAGATTACACCATGCATTTCAGTGAATATGGCTGGACATATGTTCCTTTCTATCTTGGCCCTTTTGTTTCCTTTCCAAACATACACATGCACAATAAACTTGGAAGACATATCATACTTGGGGAGAATATTTATATACTAAACTTGGATATAGGTATCTTTGCAAAGAGTTTCCAGTCCATACATCCTACTTTCCCTATAATTAGTGTTATCAATTCTAGCATTCATCTGCATTTATAAAAAAACAATCGCCCTTTGCAATAGATAGATGAGACTTTTTTGCTGGAATTTAGTTCTAATCATTTTTTTATGATTCCATCTTTATAGAATTTAAACCTTTTTGGCAGATATATGGTCAATTATGTATATGTTCCTTTGATTAAAGCTCCAGTGGTAATCTATCTATCTATCTCTCTCCCTCCCTCTCTCTCTCTCTCTCTCTCTTTCTCTCTCACACATACACCTAAAATATCTGAATTGAAAATTTTGTCATAATATTTCAGTGGCATTTTTCAATTGTTTGTATATTATTAATCTGCATTTGGAGCTGTGTGGGAAGCTCTGTTCATAGACACTCATATTTAATATTTTTTGTCTTCATACGGGCTAAATACATATGTTCTGGATTTCCCAAGAGATGACAAGATGGCTTCTAGTCCTCGTGATGCCTGCTTTCAGTTAAAAACAATCAGAACCTCCCAAATCTATTACCTGGGGAATCAGCATGTAATTTATTACAGAAATAGGCTGTTTTTACACAAAATACTAGACTACAACCCAAATTACATTTTAGCTTTCATATGCTCCATAAGTCAGTCCATCTAGTTATTTTATGATTCGTTGTTGTGCAACTTCAGAAATTAGATTGAGTGAACTTGAATTGACTATGGGTATGCCATGAAAGCCAAGTGACAGAATATTTGTTGGGCTATAACTAACTTAACATGCTAATTTATCTGTGCCCTCCAGTGTGCTATGCAGTTCTACTAGTCAATACTCAGGTGGGAGAAGGATAAAATTGTACCAGAGTAAATGTGAGCTTAATTAACCTCCCCTGGTCAGCTGTGTCTATCGAAAACTTTGTTAACCTTTGGGGAGTACCTAATCCTCAACTCATTAATCCTTAAAGCAGGGCTGTCAAACTCCCGGCCTATGGGCTGGATGTGTCACGCGCTGGCCACGCCCATGCCCGGTTTAGCAAAGAGGGGGAAAGTCCCGATACATCACGTGATGCTGACGTGATGGCATGAGTTTGACACCCCTGCGTTAAAGGAAAGATGTGGTACTATAGATTGGCTAAAGACATAAAGTATCCACTTACGGAACTTACAATCCCCAGCCTCTATTTTGTAGCCCCCAGACTGTTCCCACAGAAGTTCATATGCCACTGAACTTTGGTGATACAATTTTATTTATTGTTTGGCTTCATGGAGACACACTTTGGTGTATTAAACTGAAAATGTCTGATCCCATACCCTTTCCCACCTGTGATGTAGCTAGACTTCCAGACATGGCTATTGTGATTTTTGTGGCATGATAATAGTGATTATGGTCTCCCAGCATAAAAAATGTTGCCCTGCTTATTTTATCAAACCTGGTGTTGTTTACAAACAACAGTAATAACAACTTCAATTACTAACAAAGTGCTACTAATAATATTGCATCGGAGACCCCATTCACCACCTCACGTTGAATATGCCACGTTGTACCCATGGTTAAAGAATAAACTACTCCCTAGATGTTTCCACAAAGAGATATATTTATGATATCACATACCTTGGCATAATTATTTCCATACTACTGTTGGAATTATGTTTCAATTAAGGTACTCCATGAAAGCTCTATATGATGCATCTCTTTTGGGGGATGGAATTTACTATATATTTTCACAGCGAAAAGGAAAATATAATTAGCCCCAAGTTGCAACTGCAGAGATATATTGGAAATACTATCTGGGCATAAATGGCTGATCATTACTAGGGATATGTTGTACGTACTTTGAAAATATCAGTATGACATCTGACAAAATATCAGCAAAATATCAGCATGGTATCTGTTTTTGAGATATTTCATTGCTTGTTAAAAATTGAAGTCTCATTTTTGCTAACACTTCACCATTCCTTCTATTAATATATGGTAATCAACATTGATAGCCTGATATTTCAGTCTCTTGATTCCTGACCTCATACTTTCGAACAAAGCATCAGCCTTGCAATTACCCCAATCCAGAAAACAATAATGCCTGCAAACAACTTTGTTTAAATCTACTCCTTGCAGTCAGAATGCTGGGCTGAGAGTAGCATTTGGTGGATTTCACACTGTCACACACATATACACACACCCTGAAAAAACCTCCAAGATACTTCATTAACTTCCCTTCTCCACCTCCAGTGCTCAAACGAAAGGTCAGCAGGGGTCATGGGTAGCCAATAAATGGTTTAGAACCCAATTATCCTTTCCCAGTTTCTTGTCTATCAATGGGAGAAATGTATGCTTTAGATTAAAAGGTGGGTGGTGGGGAGAGAACAGGACAGAAGGACTGAGAAGGTACCCAGAAAGGTTTATGGCCCCATTGCCTATAAAACCTTCTCTTCCTTCTGTTCAGGAACCATAAAAACACTGGCACACATAATTGCTTCATGAAAGAATGTAAGCAGCAAAAATCATAATTGTCATCCAGAGAAAGGGAGATGAAGAAGAATGTCCAGGATTCCAGGGGATGAAACCTAAGAGTTGAGTGGATGAGCTCCAGCCAATCGGTGAGCCTGGGGCAAAGGGAACTTTTCCACATGGCTAATTAAAATCAGATTGGATTATTCTTGTCAGTGTTCGCACGCTGACTTTTTATTTTTTTTATTTTTTTCAGTTGGTGGGGAGAAGCAAGTTGTTAAGGAGAGAGAGATGGTTGCAGTAAGGAGGGGCAGCAAACGTTTAACACAGAAAAAAGTCTCAGCGTGTCACCGATTTTATGGGCAGTAAAATTTCAAAGCAATCCAAATCTATTAATGCTAGAGAAAGAAATTTCTCAATGAGCTGTAGAATTGGCCAGGAGGGAAGTCCTTTTCCCTATTGCGATTCCTCACACTTGTGCCCCCCCCACCTTTTCACCCAACACCCCTTCCTTCCGCTCGGCCTTCACACACTCCAGACCATACGCTGTCACTCCTCCTTACGTGGCCGCTTGCTAAACTGAGCCTTTGGAATCATTGGTTCTTCCAAAGGGCATAACATTAGAAGGGAAGGCCAAGCTTATGATTATGAAATGGGTGCAATTCACACAATGCGGTAAGTATTCCTGATACACATTTTCTGTCTTTCTAGTCTCATACTGTTGGTACATTTGAGGGAAGAAGCAGAGGCACTATAAGCCTGCAAAGTACTATTGTTCAAATTCCATTATGTTATGTTTTATTTATTAAATTTATCGACCACCCATCTTACCACAAGGTAACAAATAGTTTTATTTCTAAAGAACAGCTATTCATCTTTTTCAAAATGATGTATTGGTGCAGTGGAAGAATGACATTTACTCATCTTTTATCTTAAACTTCAGATTCTTGGATCCACTAATTTTAAACTCCCATCTCATGGCTATTGTCTGTATGATCAGAATAGAGGTCTCTTCTCATCAAATTATGCCATGTACGTTAAATACCTTATTTCTAAATCACTGTACATTTTGTTTCTAAAGCTGATTTACTGTGAATTGCCATTTTTTCTCCTTCTACAGAGCCAGATTTTTTTTTAGCCATGCCAAGTGCTGACTTGATTTCAAGTCCAGCAGTTCAGTGTGAATCACCCCTCCTGAGGACTTTTAATGGCTTTCAGTTCTTTGATTTCCTTAACTTCCTCAGCAGTATTCTGGAGGAAGTTTGACATAACAGCCAAGTCCAATGTGGATAACTGATCCACTATTTTAGATTCATTTGATCAGTATTAGGTCCTTTCTCTTTCTCTCTCTCTCCCCCTCCCTCTTGAAACTGAAGGTTCAAAGAACTTCAAATTGAGGGTTCAATGAAATGAACATATCTTTTGGTTCACAGCTTATTTCACCATACTTTTTACTGCTCTCCCTCTGATTAGGACTATTGCTTATTAGATCTGGCTTTGTTTTCTGTAGAGATTGAAGATCACAGTAGGAAATCCAGAAGAAAGAAGATTCACATTTCATTCTGGAAAAAAGATCTAAACTGCTCAGAAGTCCTTCTGAGCCCCTGCTGGGTTTCTTGTCATGAAAAAGCCTTTACAAATGAAGCAGGAAAAGATTATCTCTCTCTCTAGAGTTGGGTAACTGAGGCATTTATTCAGTTTACTAGTACTGAAAAACAAACTCAATTACTTTGAGCCCCAGTTAACAAGTGAGTGATAACTGAAGACTTTGAGTGACATCCAATTTGATGATGCTAACCAGTCCTGAACATTTGTCTCAGTACACAGATAGTCCATTGCAGAGTTTTTACAAGGTGGCACTGTGCCTCCTATGCCACCTGTGCGGGAGGCTTTTGTGCCCAGTTCCATGGCAGTATTTACCTCAGTCATGCAACAGAAGTATGTATTGAAAAAAAATGTTTGGCACTAAAAAGAGATTCATTGGCATGAACTATGCTTGTAAAAGAATAGGAGAGTATAATATGGTGATACTGGTATATATGGGCAGTACTTAGAAATATATTTTAAAAAAGATGTTCCAAAATATTTTCATCATATGGCTTCTAATTTTCTCAGTGAAGTAGCCTAATAATTCCCAACCTACTGGTATGATTTTTGTTGTTGGAATTAATGAATAGTGAAACTACTTCATGATACAATTTTATAATCTCTAAAGACCAATATAAATAAATATGAAATGTAAGGTTAAATGCAGTTTAGTTTTCAAACATTTCATTGACTGTGTTAATATTTGGGGAATTTGACTTGACCAGAAACACATGTTGTTAATAAAAATCTAGCAATTTTTATAACAATTATCTACAGTTAATTATCTATAGTTCTTTGGAGAATAAAGATGAAATGTGTTGCCCCTTTTAAGCAACTGGTGTTCAAAAAAAGGGTATTGACAGGCTGGATAGATTAGATTAGATTAGATTAGATTAGATTAGATTAGATGCAAAGAAGCATTCTTTTCTCAGCAAGAGTGATTTAATATCATCTAATCCTGAAAAAGCAAAGTTAGCAGTAATGGTGCTGAAGTGATGTCAAGTCATATAAGAATTAATATTTTCATGTAAAAATAATAATAAAATACAATACTTGCTATAATTTGTTTTATGTAAATTTTAGAATGAGCCAGTAAGTGGTAATATTTAAAGCTATGATTAGATTAAAGTGACTTTTTTTAACTAAGAATAAGGGATTTGACAAAGTATAAAATATCCAACCACCTAAGGACTGGATTAGACTCATTTTCTTCAGGATAGACAATGTTGCAGACAAGTTCTTTACCCAAAATAATCAAAAACCTTTTGTCATTAAGCTTGATTTTTAACAGGTAACTCTACTCCACATAAAAGACTTTTATTGTAAATTGCATTGAGGACTTTTGTAAAGGAAGTGATGTGAAATTATTTAAAAGAAATAAATAAAACATGAGGAGGAGGCAGGAACCATTTTTTTTCTCCCAAGCTCATTATATCTCCGCAATAAGATGGGGTCTTGTAGACCCCAGCCTTACCCTATAATAACAAATAAATATATCATAAGAGGCACTTCTCTTATTTTGTTCTTTCCATTGAAGTAGCATGCAGTCATTTTCTGTCTTTGATAAGATAGGAATTATATTCCTTAATACAGATAACATTTCTGTCCAGCCAGGCTGTTCCAGAAAATAAGAAATTATATTCATTTATAATAGTAACAGTTAAACAGGCTGCCATTCCAATGATATATGCTCAAATCCTCATTCAGTTTTGAATTTTAAAATACCATTAAAATGCTTAGAGTAATAATTATGAAGGAAATTGCAAGATTCACTCATATTTTCAACTCCGTCTACTTTCAGTACAATGCAGTCGTGTACACTTTGGTCAATGCTTTAATTCCAAACAGTAAAAAAGACAATTCCCTCAATCAGTAATGAAGAACCTACAACTCTAAATTTTGCTGAAAAAATACCTCAGGAATACCAGCCAACTAGGGACCATATTGAAATATGCTTAAAGATACAGTTCAGCAATATTAGAGGGTTGTGGCATGTGTTCCTCAAACAAGAGGAATATGAATAAGGAGTTTTTCAGATATTCCCTTATGTTTGACAGTACCCTTCATCTATCTAACCATTCCTGCTCAGAGTTTATCAATAGATTGTTTTTTGCAAATGACCTAAACACCTGTCTCATAGTGATTTCATTGATAATATATTAGCCTGAATATCTGACTCATACTAACAATTCTCTAATTCTTACCAGTTTTTAAAATATACAGGTAGTTCCTCCAGTTTTCTAATCCTTATAATATTAAGCTAATTCTTAAGGAGTATTTATTTGCAAGGTCGTTTTTGCTGTGATATATCAGGTGATACTTTAAAATTATTATTCTAGAAATCAGAGATCAAGAGTATATTCATGAGTATATTAGGACACATTCAATGGACTTCATATTCTAACCAAATAACAAATCAAAACAACAAAGTTGGAAGGGACCTTGGAGATTGGCTAGTCCAGGAAGGTCTTCCTAGCTCAAGCAGGAAATCCTATACCATCTCAGACAAATGATTATCCAATCTCTTCTTAAAAACCTCCAGTGATATAGCAGCCACAACTTCTGAAGGCAAGCCATCCCACTGGTTGAATGTTCTGTCAGGAAATTTCTCGTTAGTTCTAGGTTGATTCTCTTCTTGATTAGTTTCCATCCATTGCTTCTTGTCCTGCCTTCAGGTGCTTTGGGGAATAGGTACACACACACCTGCCTCTTTGTGGCAGCCCCTTAAAGTACATCTCATTGCAATTACAGAACTACTCCAGTGCCCCTTATTCTCAGCCTTGAGATTTAAGTTATATCCTGTTGTAAATGATAATGAAAAAGACAGTTCCATGTAGTGGTTAAGGCTGGAAACTGGCAGACCATATTCTAATCCCACCATAGGCCCAAAGGTCAACCAGTTGTGCCATAGGCCCAAAGCCAACTGGTTGACCTTTGAGCCAATCCCTCTCTCTCAGCCCTAGGAAGCAGGCAAAGGCAACCCATTTCCAAAAATCCTTGCCAAGAGAACAGCAGGGATTAGTCCAGGCAGTTGCCTGGAGTCAACCCTGACTCGAAGGCACCAAAAAAAAAAAAGATAATGGAGGGATAAGAAGCTTCTATCCTTCAGGTGTTGCTTAGTTATAATTGCTAGGATCCCACAACAGTAGACTTTCTGGCTACGGCAGCAGTATTTGAGAAGCCAGAGTTTCCTACCCTATAGGAAAAGACAGTGCCTATAGACAGACAGTGAATGTAAAGAAATTTTCTATCCTATTATTTGTTTCTTTAATGTCCAAAATTGATTGATTGTCTAAGAAATTGGCTCAGAAAAGCTTATATAAGTTATCTTACACCAGTATGAATGGCAAAATGGTATAACAAGCATTTTAAAGGATGCTGCTTTTGCAGTCTGAGGCACCAATAAGGCTAACACATGCAGCTCATAGCGAAGAGGGTCTATGCCACGGGTATCAATCTTGCGGCATCACATTGCCATCATGTGACATTTCACGACATTTTTCCCCTTTGCAGAGCTTCCTGCATGTGATGCATCTGGTCCGCCGCAGGCTGCCAGTTTAACACCCCTGGTCTATGTTAACTGTTTTCAGCATGGTAAATAAATGGCTCTCATTTTCACTTAATTTTATAATATGGGTACATATCACTCTTGTCCAGGCATACTGCTGCTATCCAGCATTCTTTAACTGAATATTGTACCAACTGTTCTGAATTTTGTAAAACTAATTGAAGTGCTATAGAAAACTGCAAGAAAAGTTATTCTGAATTGTTTCCCCGCTTGAAAACCAGTTCCTCCTTGGTGGCAGTATCTGCATTCCCCTGATGCAAAGCTTCCCTAAAAGTTGGTACTGCAGAGGTCTCTAGCTGAAGGGAGCATACCTAAAAAGTGACTAGGAAATGAAGGTGAATGTGTGAATGACATCTAATTATTCATGGAGGAAAGTTTGCTTGATTTGCAGGCATCAGATGTATGTATGTGAGCTTAGCCCTAGAGAGATTTGCTTGCACAATAGAGTTTCAGTGACTCTTGTCTCATGTTTGAATATAAGGATTATGAACCACAGAGATTATTCCCTGAAGTCAAAGCAAGCAAAGAAGGAAGAAAAGCTGCAGATTCATAATGCAGAACTGTAATTAGTCAGCATTTGCTCTTCATTTCAGGCTCCAGTACACCTTTTCCCCCTGAAGGATACTGCGAGATTTCACTTGTTTAAAAAGAATGTTCTTGCTATATTGCACAAAGCCTAAACTGGCACATACACCATACTAACATTATGTGTTTTGTTAGATATTGGCTTAGTGTGTTGCAGGAACCAGATTGTCTACCTTACCACGTTTGATAACTCAACCCCTGTGAAAATTGTACACAAATAAACCACACATTGTTCTCTATTTGTAATGGCCAGCCAAATATATAATTCAAAGTATTTATCCCCAAATATGAAGTTATTATTTACTGGCTGAGCATGCAGAGTTGTGTTAGACTGCTGTCATTGAGCTAGAAGAAAAGGGCCTCTACGCTGGAATTGCAGGACCCACTGAGCAAGCTAAAGTCTTGAGGGAGGAATCATTTTGAGATCTATCATGGTGAGGAGAGAGAGAGAGGGAGTATACGCACCCCCCCACGACATATCTTGTCCATCAGCCAGCAAGAAAAGTGCTCCTACAATCCCCTATCAATTGTGCAATTGCACAACTGTCACAGAAATTAGGGGATCACTTTGTCTTTTTTTCACTCCCACTACTTGCCATTTATTAAATTGGCCTTTATGCTTTACAGAGAGCAGAACTTTCAAGGAAGCAACAGTAACAGCAGCAGCCCTGTTAGAGGACCCTGAAACTAACAGGTATCTGTCAATGCCGGTTCCAACCGCTGCAACTCCTGAAAATATACTTCAGTAACTTCAGGGTCCCCATAGGATCAGTATTGCATAAGGACTTCCATACTCAGTCTACTCGCAAGCAAACCAGCCAAGGGAAGGGTGGCAAGAAAGAAAGATTGCATCGCACATAGGCCTGTCACTCCCCAGCCATTCTTGCTTGCTTGTTTTCTCAAAGCTCTAGGAAACATTTACTTTTAACTTGGGTTTTTTTTTCACAAACGGAAAAATGCCATTCAATGTGAGGTTATAATAAACGGGAGAAGTACAAAGGGCCGTGGATTTTGGCAGACCTGGAAAGAGAACAAGGAGGGAGCCTGATGAGGAGGGAGGCAGCTGGATATTGCAAACGCTTTGCTGGCTGGGCAAACTTCTGAGTGTTTGCAGCTGGCGAAAGGCACTCACAAAAGGGATTATGCCTTAACTTGGCAGGGGGAGAGAAAGGAGCCACCCTCTCCAGCGGGGAGAAATGCTGTTTCCCCTTTCTGTTTGCAAGAGAGCATGACTGGCAGAGGCCTTTCAGAATCATGACACCTTTCGGCAACTGTGCTCTGGAGCAGAACCTCTCCGTGACCTTTCTTAGGTTTATTTGGTTTGGGCAAGAAGTACTTTTCACACAACACTAATCTACGCACGGACACCCTGCCCCCCCTCCCCTCCGCTTCACTCTACCTCCACAGACACACACTTTAAGCTCTAAACCCACAGAACAGTACGGCCAAAAGCTCTCAACAGGGATGAGTTTGCACAATACGTTCTGTTGCCAAAACTGGACTCAGCCACTTTCTGCACAAAGCAGAAAGCTTTTCTCTTCAAGCGCATCTGCTGGGTGAAGAACTTTGCACAAGTTAGGGGAAAGCATTAGGTTTCTGCAATCAACTGGGGAAGGGCTCTCCTCTTCTTTCTCTCCCCCTAACTGCCCCCCAACACAGAAAGGCAGGAGGAACATTTTGAGGAACAGAGGCCTTTCATTCAACTCAACCTTTCCGATCTGACCCCTCCTGGCATTTGCTCTCTAGCGCGCGGGGCGGGTTAAGCATTAAACTAACCTGACAGTGAAACCAGTCCTTAAAAAATACCCAAAGAAATCCGGCCCAGGCGGAGATGGAGGGCACTTAGTGCGGATGCCTTCTTCACACCTGGTCAGCTCTCGCTCTCTCCCCCACCACCCGGCAAAAACCCAGCCATCTGCAGCAAAGAAGCCCACCCATTCCCTTTGATTTGGAGGTCCCTGGCGACGCCAGCGCTGCTGCTGCTGCTGCTGCTGTGGCTGCTGCTGCTGCTGCTGCTGCTCTGGGAGCGGTTTCTGCCGAGCTGAAATAAACAATAAACCCCAAGACTCGCAGAGGCGAAGCGGCTGGCTGGCCGGCTGCTGGCTCTCCTCCTCCTCCCTCCCCCAAGCCCGCGGCCGCGAAAGTTGCGCTTGGCCGCTGCAGGCAGCCCGGCTCCTGCTTCCTTTAACAAAGAAGCCCCGGCTTACTTTCTTGAGCCATGCTGATGACAGTCTCGGTGGTGGCGTGGTACTCGTCCTCCTCCAGGTAGTCGTCGTGCTGGAAGGAGTCCCCCTGGAAGTCGTGCAAGTCCAGGATCTGCTGCAGCGGCGGGGCTTTGGGCAGCAGCTGGTTCACCACCTCGCGGGTGATGTTGGGCGCCTCTTTGAGCCTCAGCTTGCTGAGGATCTGCGACTTGATGCTCTCCAGCCTCATCTCTTTGCTGTGCTTGCGCCAAAGACACACCGGGCAGCTCTGGTCCTCGGCTTCTGTCACCAAGGGGACGCCCTCCGTGGGCGCCTTCTCGCCGGGCTCGCCCGCGCAGAACTCCAGGGACAGGACCAGGAAGCCCCAGAAGACGGTCGACTTGGGCACCGGCATGTCTGGCGCTTCTCCGCTCGCTCCCCAGCCAAGCAAGCCCCGCTCCTTTCTCTCGCGGAGCACAATCGCTCTGGCTCGGCCTCGGGATGATGGGCTGCAGCTGCTGGGTGCTTGGGGGGTGGTGCCGCCGCCGCCGCTAAGTTCTTTGGGGTTGGAGATGGGGGGGGGCGACTTGCTGGTTGGGGGAAGGAGAGGAGGGGGGGAAAGAAAGAAGGACTCTCCTTTTATATCCCAACTGAACTGTGTCGTAAAAAGCCTTGATTGGCTGCGGAGGCAACAAAAGAGCTCTCGGCAAAAGGGCTGTCACCGGCAGGGGAAAGCGAGCGGACTTCTCCGCGCTCTCCTCGGGTCAGGGCGAAGCATTCCGACCGCGCTCGCCTCTCCCGGGTGTCAAACCTTTTAAAGGCTGGCAGCGCTCTTTGAAGCGGGGAGGGGAGGGGGCACCCAGATGGGGAGGGAGGGAGGGAGGGAGCGTGCGGAGGAGGCATCTGACAGCCCCTTAAAGAAACAAAGTCCCCTTTTTCCTTCCCCACACCCCCCACCCCGCGCGCTACCTTCCCGCGGCAGGCGGAGCGGGGTGGCTTTCGGCCCCGGGCCCCGAGGGGGGGAGGCGCTCGTAACAATACACGGGGAGGGACGGTTCAGGCACTCGGGCGAAGCGGTGGCCGGGCGAGCGGCGAGTGGGGACGGCGAGGGAGAAACGTCCGCTGCTACCCTCGACCTCGTCCCACCTCGGGTGCCGGCCCACCTGGCGCTCCCCCGAGCCCCTCCGGGCTTCTGCACTTCTGAGGCGGCAAGCGCCGCTTTGCCTCAGCGCAGAGTTTGCCTCAGCGTCCCTCCCCTTGTCTCTCTCTCTCTCCTCTCTCTGGGCCATTTGACAGTTTCTAACTGCCCGTGCCGTCTGACTCCCCGATCGATTCGACCGTTTCTAGCTCTCTCCTTTTCTCTCCGGGTCCTGGTGGCTTTGACAGTCCTGAAGGGCTCCTCCCCGCTCCCGCCCGGGAAGACACGCGCGCCGCAGCAAAGACAGAGCTGAGCCGAGGAGAGAGAGAGAGCCCTCGCCCGCCCGCCTTTCGCCCGAAGCTGGCCTGGCGGGCGGGCTGCTGTCACTCCGCTCCCCTCGGGCGGACGGGAGCTGCGACTACCCCGCTCCCGCGGCCGCCCCTCTCCCTTGCCCAGCACCCGAGCGGCTGGGGAGGGTGCCCGGCGTGGCTCAGACCCGGAGCCCAGCCACGTGCGGCCGTGTTTCTTTTTTTCTTTTTGCCGTCGGAGAGCTGAGGGGCGGCCGGCTCGGGTACAGCTCAGCCGAAGGAGGCGCGCAGGCCAAGCGCAGCACCTTCAGCCCTGGCGCTCGCGGGGACTCGTGGCGGGAACCCAAGCGAGCTTGCTCTCGCCCTCTCTCCGCCGGCCCCGAAGCGGAAGGGGGCGAGGGAGCGGGCCAGGTGAGGCGCCAATGGAGCAGCTGGGCGATGGGGCCGAGCAGGGGCAGCCGGAGCCAGAAGAAAGGCAGCTCCTGGATCTGCGATGCTCTGTCCGAGACAGGAGCGCCGTTTCAACCTGCCAGCAGAGCTTCGATTTCACTTACGCTAAAGTTCAGTCGAGTGCATGAAGCCCCGCCAAATATAATCTCCTCCTGCCTTGCCCAAGTAGCACCTCTGCTTTGGTGGGCTCTGTAAAAACCCCTCAAAATATTCGAATGTGATCTTCGGGAGAAGTATGTTGATTTGTAATTTCTAGGCTCTAAAGTAATATAAATGTAAATTAGTGTGCTCTTTTCCCGCATAGGTAAAAAAGGAAGGAGCATAGGACATCTTAGTTTCCTGAAATAGTCAATAGCCTAAGTTTGGGAGGAGTATCCCCACCCCCACTCCAACCCCCCAAATTCTTTGGACCAGAACTCTTTGAAGTCCCAACTGACATGGACAGTGACCTGGCACTACATAGGTGATCTATCACCTAAAGGGCACCAAGCTGCTTATCTTAGTGCCCATCGGGATCGCTATAAACCTGGGCAAAGGAGCACTGTAAGAAAAACACACATTTCAAACAGTATTTGTCTTCAGCCATTCGGTGTATGTATGTTATAAGATTATATGATCTTAGAGTACATGTTCATTGCTTATTTAATTTAAGGGATCTAAGCAGATTTCTCTTCAGAGTAGGATGGTACAGAAGAACAATCCCTTGTGCTGCTGCCTAAAAGTTCAGATCAGTCCGTGACCTGGAGTCTCCAGGTGGGGCTAGAAAAAAGCCATGATCTGAAACATTGGCACACTGCTCCCTCTTGCTGCCATCCCCAACCTTAGCCTGGCATTTCCATCCATTGGGTCCTTCACTTCTTAACATTCCTGAGTAGCAAAAGCACATACAGTAAAAGGTCATCCTGAGAAAAGAATGTCTCATTTATCACACAGTGTTGCTTAGTAAGAAGCCTGGCCCTTTCTCCACACAACGAGTGGGGATGTGGGGGAAGTAAGGATAGACACCCTCATGAAGAAAATATGTACAGTCATATACCCAGTAAGGTAGACAGACAGAAAGAATTTCTTTTTCTTGATAATCATCATCATCTTCAAGTCAGAGGATCCATGAATACAAGCATGTGAGGCTGGTTTTACTTCTGCATTTCTTCATGCCTAGTCTTGGCTAAGCCTCTCAACTGAGTGGGCTTTATCACCAAGCATAAGGCTCAATATTTCTTTTTTACACATAAAACTTTAAGACATGTAAAGAAAACAAACATAGGTAAGCCACTATTCAGACACACAGAATATATACTGTAAAAAAATGTTCCAGTTCATCAGTGAAATATTTCTGGAAAGAAATTTAGAAATGTTCTATTGCAGGCTTCTACATATGAAAACAGTATTATTAAAGTGCTTCCTTTAAACAAGCCACCAGTATTTTCCCCTCTTGCTTTCATTGGTACTATGTACTGATGAGTGTTATTAATGTGTGTTCATATTCCTCAAACATAGGTCAGCTTTGAGAGTCATGCTAATTTCAATTTGCCATTGCTGGCTTATAAGCTTTTGTCATGATCTCTTAGACTGACTAATTTTAATCAGTATTTGCAAAAATCATATCTTTCAAAGATCCTAGAGCACTGGGGAACTACCAAGAGGACTGAAAAAGAGCTGATATGGTTCTAATCTTCAAAAAAAGGAAAAATAATGGATCCAGGAAACTATAGACCAAGGATCCCCAAACTTGGCAACTTTAAGACTTGTGGACTTCAACTCTCAGAAAAGTCTTAACATTGCCAAGTTTGGAGACCTCTGGTATAGACCAATGGCTGGCATCAATACATGGCTGGAAAGATCCTGGGAAAGATTATCAAGCAACAGATCTGCAAACACCTAGAAGCAAGTGAAGTTATAATCAGAAGCTGGGTTTCTCAAAAATAGATCATGCCAAACAAATCTTATTTCATTCTTTGACAAAGTGACTAAATTAGTGAACCAGCAAAATGCTGCTGCAATTGTATGCTTGGACTTGGTAAGGCATTTGAAAAGTAGATCACAGCCTACTTCTTAGTAATATAGAAAAATGTAGGATAGATAGCCTCAACACCAGATGGATACAAAACTGGATGATAACCACACTCAATGTGTAGTCCTCAATGGAACTACATCTACAGGGAGGGAAGCATGTAGGGGGTATCCCAGTACTCTTAACATTTTCAAAAATGATTTAGAGATGGGATAGAGGAGAAACTCATCAAATGTGCAGAGGACATCAAGCTGTGGGGAATACCCAACACTTTAGAACATGGGTATCAAACCTGATCACATCACAGACTGGATCATGATATATTGTGATGTTTTTTGCCTTTGCAGAGCAGGGGTTGGCATGGCCTGTGCGTGACATATCCAACCTGAATAAGTGTAGGCAAGAAGGGCCTTGATGGCTCAGGCTGTTAAATGCCTGCATTTAAGTTCCAGCTGCCTACAATTACTGTAGGCTTGAATCCCACCAGGCTCAAGGTTGACTCAGCCTTCCATCCTCTTGGGGTAGGTAAATTGAGGACCCAAGATTGTTGGGGGCAATAAGCTGACTTTGTAAAAATGCCGCTTAGTAATAAGCAGGCATATACAATGGAATGAAGGCTATTGCTGAGCACACTGGGTTGTATCCCAAAAATTGTAAGCCGCCCTGAGTCTTCGGAGAAGGGCGTCATATAAATGTAATTTAAAAAAAAAACCAAACACACAGGTATAGAATAGATGATACCTGGCTCAACACCAGTAGCTGGGAGAGGGAGCTAGAATCCTAATGGACAATCAGCAGTGTGCTACAGCTACCAAAAAAGCCAAGGCTTTTTGGGGGGGCTGTATCAACAGAGGGATAACATCAAGACCACATGAAGTATTAGTACTGCTTTATCCTGCACTGGTAAAAACACACTTGGAATACTGTATTCAGTTTTGGTTGCTGAAGTACAAAATAGATGTTGAGATTCTAGAAAGAGTGCAGAGAAGAACAACACAGATGATTAGGCTAAAACATGTGATGAACAGCTGCAGGGATTGGATATGTCTACTCTAGCAAACAGAAGGACTAGGGTGACATGATGGCAGTCTTCCAATATTTGAGGGGCTGCCATAGAGAGGAGGGGGTCAACCTATTATCCAAAAGCACCTAAAGCCAGGACAGGAAGTAACAGAAACTTGCCAAAGAATGAGCCAACCTACATCTAAAGAGAAATTTCCTGGCATTGAGAACAATTAATCAGTAGAACATCTTGCCTCCAGAAGTTGTGGGTGCTCCATCACTGGAGAAGAGATTGGAAAGTCATTTGTACAGAATGTTATAGGGCAGGGGTGTCAAACTCAAGGCCTCTGGGCTGGATGAGGCCCACAGGGTGCTTATAGCTGGCCCATGGGGCTGCCCTGAAAACAGCAAAGGACTAGCCTGCAGTGCCTCTGCCAGGGAAAATGGAACTTAGGAGGCTCCCAGGTTCCATTTTCAGCTGCGACGGCCTCCTGCAGCCCTCTGCTTGCACAAACAGAACTCGGGGGAGGCACATGCACCCCTCCCTGAGCTCTGTTTGGCAGAGGGCTGCAGGAGGCTGTCATGGATGAAAACAGAGTTCAGGAGCCCATTTTTGCTGACAGAGCGCTTGGGCCACCACAGACACCCCCAACACAAGTGATATCAAGATGGCCATGCCCACCCCAGCCAACCCCAGCCCCCAAGGTCAAACACAACCCTGATGCAGCCCTCAATGAAATCGAGGTACAGGATCTTCTGTTGGAGCAGGGGATTAGACTAGAACACCTTCAAGGACCCTTCCAACTCTATTATTCTGTTAATACTTTTAAAATATTTTTTTCTTTTTATAAGCTGCTTTGGATACTTCATACTATAGAATGGGATGAATCTAAGGCACAAACTACATGAAAGTGCACAGCTCATCTAAATCCAACAAATTGACTAGATGCATTTGGTGCATTGAGGACCATTAATAGGCATGACTCATTGTCCACAAGCATAGTTGGATTGTAGATCATAGTGAATAACTATGCCAATCCTAATGTATTTACATTGTCTTTGGTTTAACAAGCTATGTGTACCAACCAATGCTGGTTGCAAATCATAGTTAATAATTCTGAACAATATATAAATACAATCGAGTGGCTTATCAGCAAATCATAGTTTAAAACAATGCCGCTGTTATCAGTGATGGCTCTTAGCCTGGGCTAGTCCCTGCTAGTGTTCTTGGCCACATTTTTGAAAGTATTTTCCCATTGCCCTTCTTCCTAGGACTAAGAGTATGACAGGTCCAAGGTCCCCCAACTGCTCTAAGCAGGACTCCTAGTTTAGCACCTTTATCCACTACAACAAACTGTCTCTCAAAATAGTGTATGGAATCTGTCAATAAATCAATCAATCTGGAATAAACTCTAAGAATGGGGAATAAGGTGTCACACTATCTGCTTATACATTGGCTTTCATCCAGTCAAAAGGGAGTGAAGAGCTAGTTCACAAAGTATGACCATCATTTTATCACTACTGTGAGATGAGGGAAATTTGACCTGCAGTCGTGGCTATGAATTTTATCAGGTTAGATAAAACACTTCAATTACCTTACGATCCACATACATATTACACTAAGAGATGCTATATGAGCAGATGACACGTTTGCCCGTATGAACCCTGAAATTCCAGCAACCTGGAATCCAGCAACTTGGAATTAAGGAGAAACTTCCTGACAATAAGGACAATTAACCAGTGGAACAACTTGCCTTCAGAAATGGTGGGTGCTCCATCACTGAAGGTTTTTAAGAAGAGACTGGACAGTCACTTGTCTGAGATTGTATAGAATCTCCTGCTTGACCAGAGGGCTGGACTAGAAGACCTCCAAGGTCCTGTCCTATCCTATCCTGTCCCAACATAACACAGAATAGCTTTGCTTTGCAATAATGACCAGAAGTATAGAAATCTTGTACACTGGAAGTGTCTACCTAAGCATTCAAATAGATCTTTGCCAAATAGGTCACATCAACCATCAAGAGCAGGGTTGTCAAATTTAAGATCTGGGGCCCGGATCCAGCCCGTAGGGTGCTTAGATCTTAGAACAGTGAAGGAGTGGCCCGCAGTGCCTCTGCTAGTGAAAATGGAGCTTGAGCTCTGTTTTCAGTGGCAGAGGGTTGCAGGAGGCCATTGCAGCTGAAAATGAAGCTCGGGAGATCGTTTTTGCTGGCAGAGCACTTGTGACATCACAGGCGCCTCTGACATAAGTGACATCGAGCTGGCCATGCCCACCCTGGCCATGCCCTCCCGGCCCCCCGAAGTCAAATCCAGTTTGAAACTCCTAATCAAGACGGTCTACATTACCAGTTTCTGTGTTATTGGGCAGGTCAGAAGTAGCTGGATGATGTTATGTAGGGTTCAAATCCTCTACTTGGAATTGAACCCTTGGTCCACTGTTCTCTAGATGAGTCTAATAGAGTACTTTAATTTTTGGAGCTATGCAGATGCTGGTGATGAACAGTATTGCAAGAAGGAAGATACAGATTCTATCAAATAGTATATACAGTAAAGTCCACTTTCCTTAACCTGTCAAAGCAGAGAAATACAGATGTTACATTTTGTATTGTCCCATATATGAAGTTTTACCTGACCTCCACACACACACACACACACACACACACACCAGCCTGAAGATGACGGATGAGATTTCGTCGAAACGTTGCCAAGGTATTCTCAATCTTACACGGGACAAGACCCGAATACACCAAGACCTATATATTATATATATATATATATATATATATATATATATATATATATATATAATCTCCTGTGGTATTTTCAGTTACATTGGCCACCAGGAGGCACCACATTACCGGTTTCATCCATATTAGGAATTGTCAAATGCGGGGGAGCCAGATGTTATTTGGGTTCAAATAGGGGTTATCTCTCTGCAGTGATTTCCTTGCTTGAATCATTTTCTGCTATCCGCAATATGGCTTCCCTTTCTCTAAGACAGCTCTTTGTTGTCTTTGGCCTATCATGAGATTCTGTTTTAAAATTAGACAAATGGCCTTTCCTTCTCATGCTAATTAGATTAGTTTTCCCCATCCTCCCCCAGGTACTTCTTCTTAAGGGGCTGCCATATAATCTTCAGAGTGGGGCAGGATGTAAGCTACTGAGGTTATAAGACGGATAGGTAGGAACTTAGCTACGCAGAGAGGAAGTGTAGCTTGTTTGCTGCTTTGCTTTGTTAAATCAAAAGCTGATTACAATAGTGTACTGATTTTTAAACTGTATTAAAACAGGAACTCCAGCTTCAATCCCAGCTGTGATATTCTTGTTCCCTCTTTCCATATATATATATACATATATATATACATATACATATATATACATATACATATATATACATATATATACATACATATATATATATATACAGTATTCTTTTATATTTGGCTTGCCCTGTTAAATGGCTAATAGTCTCCTGATCAAAAGATGCAAGAAAATATTTTTTTCCACACAGTTAAAATGATTGGATTCCCTACCAAAAATCTGTGATGGCGCGAACTTAGCTTCCTGGATCCGAAACCTCCATGTTTAGAAGGAGATGAAAAGTGAGGGGAAAGCTATATCCCTCCTGTCCCATTATAGGAGGAAGTTGGGTTTATAGGCGTCTTTGGCCTAATCAAATCATGCTGTTCTTCTATAAAAATTTGGCTATTAAGAATACTGGGCAGGACAGTGAAACAGTGTCCCGGCTTAGCCAGGAAAGCCAGCTGGGTGACTTTGGGCCAAACACTCTCTCTCAAGCCAACCCACAGGGTTGTTGTTGTAGGGAAAATAGGAAGAAGAATTGTGCCAAGTATGTTTGCTGCCTTGAGTTACTTTTAAAAATAATAAAGGTGGAATATAAATAAATCAATAAAAATAAAAACCATTTTAAAGTAGCAAACCTCTGTTGATTTTAAACATTTATTCCCTCTTGATTTTTGTAATCTTCCATACTTTAGTTAAAGCACAGAAAACATATCAGCAAAAGAAGAAAAGCTAACTGACTTATCATTTACCTCCCTTATGTACTTTTTCTGTGTCATATCAGCATTCCCTTCCCAACCAAATGCTCTCCAAATGGTTTGATGTTCTAAAGCCTGTGGGTTCTGAGGAAATGGGCAGGGCCCTTTGCGATTTCAGCTCCACAATTGTGCTCTTGACCCCTGGCCCTCCTAGTTGGATAAAACAACCAGGGAGGGGACCATCTAGCAAAAGTCAACATCTTTTTACAGGGCTGGGAGATGTCAGCACCCTTATAAGGGATATCGGCCTGCTCTTTCCTCAAGAGGCCCACGCTGGCTCCACTATTCCTGGACAACTCTCATCCTATATCTAACCTCACCCTTGTAGGGAAGGAAGTGGGAAGGCAGCAGTGACAACAAAGGGCCCTGGCAGAAACTGGTCACTGGGCCTATGGCAGCCAGGTTTCAGGCCTGGACAGGGGACTGGAATTGCATTGGTTACCTTTATGTGTGACCTTTGATGAGACCTCTATGGAATGAGCACAGACATTCCTCTCCTGCTGGAACTCTCAGCAACCTTGGATATCTCTGCTTCAGGATCAGCATTGGCTGCCGGCAAGTTTTCAAGTGCAATCCCAAGGGCTGGTTACTGAATAGCCTTTAAAGCCCTCTAAAGCTCAACCACATATCCTGGTTAAATTCTGCCTATCCTGTTTGAAGGAACAGAGAATGCCCATTGAAGGTTTCCATCAATCAAGATGCAAGTAGAACTGGAAATAGACATTGTCTTAGCAGCTCACTTCTCCCAGAGCTGTATTACCCCCAAGTAAAAACCCACATTCTCGCAACCTTCTGGAAGTTTGTGAACACTAGTTAGTCTCAAAGGCTCCCTCCCTCCCTCTCCATGTTTATAGCTACCTAGAGACTGAAACTTATATATTGCTTACTACTGACATATATGAAATTTATATAAAAGAAGAATCAACAAAAGCAGATTAAACCAATATGTGCAGTCATAAAAACAGCCTATAAAGGAAGAACTATTTTATAACAAATTGTGGTAAAGGAAATGAGGGATAAAATGCTTTTATAGATGCAATTTTATGGGAAATCATACTGTGTAGATTTCTGTCTACACTCTTGCCCCCTTAATGTCTCCCTTCCAGGAACTATATAAGGAAGTTATTAGCACCAGTTAGATTTTATTTCATTGCAAAGAACACAGATTACTATGGCAGCACAAATGAAAGCTGCCTGGTGAATTTGTGAAATCAAGCTAATCCCAGCTTGGGCATTTTGGTAGATGATCATTGCAAGCAGATGAAATGTTTACTAGTAGTACTGGTAATAGATTGTGGCCACCTGAACTGGAAGTCCAATTCCAAATTTGGGAAATAGTACAAAAATAGTATAAAGCAGGAGGGAATTCCTGGTCTGACATAATCCTGTCAGGCCCTAAAATGTAGCAACCCGCTTTTGAAACCCCTGAGCTCTCAGCCTGAGTGCCAAAATGGCTGTTACAGCACTAATTCATCTTATACCGGGACATCTCACTCTTCAGTCCAGGAACTCTGTTCTGTGGCTGTTATTCTTGACTCCCTGCTGTAGAGAAGAATTTTGTGAACTTTAACAAAGAGACGGTGGGGTCATAGGAAAGCTTCTCCTCATCCATCTCCAGAGCTGCTCTATGACAGGAGTCAGCAACCTTTTTTTGGATCAAGAGCCTGCAGACACCCTTCTCCAAACTGGGTTGGATCAGCATTAAAAAAAAAAAACAATTTCACGCTCAGAATTGTTTGAAAACCAGGAAGTATTTAATGATGTTTGTCTTCTGTTGTATTAAAATTTCTGTTTGGTAGGAACTGTTGGGAGGGTCTGCATCCAGGGGTTGTGAGGCTTTGAATTGGCCTGGGGCTTCAAGCTGTGAGTTTTTAGTGCTCCCTGGCCAACATCAGAGAAAGTGCTGCTGCCAAGTGTTTTTCATATACTATTAATTTAGGAAAGGAGTATATTGGGAATGAATTGTTATTTTTTAAGGGCTGATAGGTTGGTGCTGGCAGAAGAGTAGAAGGTGGTATAAAATTGCTGACTTTGACATGAAAGCAATTGATCTGATGGTTTCAGGCCTACAATGAGAGATTTTATATCACCAAGCACTTCTGAATATTAATAACCATATAGTGTCCATCCCTGTCTTATAATTTTGTGCTTTTGTTCCATTATTTATTTTACAGGGTAGGTTACCGAATCCACATCCTTTACAGGGGTTTATAATCTCAGCAATAAGAGCTATTAAGAGTAATATAATCAAAATAGTACTAAAGATAATAAAGAACTGAAAAAGCCAGCAAAACATTTCACTTAAATAGAGCCTTGGTGGTGCAGGCTGTTAAACACCTAGCACTTAGTTCCAGCTGCCTGCAATTAGTGCAGGCTCGAATCCCACCAGGCTCAAGGTTGACTCAGCCTTCCATCCTCCCAGGGTAGGTAAATTGAGGACCCAAGATTGTTGGGGACAATAAGTTGACTTTGTAAAAATGCCGCTTGTGGGGGCCAAAAAGCCCTAGTAATAAGCAGGCATATACAATGGAATGAAGGCTGTTGGAGCACATTGGGTTGTGCTCCAAAAAATTGTAAGCTGCCCTGAGTCTCCGGAGAAGGGCGGCATATAAATATGAATTAAAAAAGAAAAAACCTTCTAAAGCACAGCCAAAAAATACACATAGTCCTCGACTTACAACTGGTCAGAGTTACGATGGACCCTGAAAAAGCTATTTATGACTTGGATTTTAAGTTCTGACAGATGCCCCTCCCACCATAATCATGTGACCTCATTTGGGCACTCAGCAATCAGCCTGTATTTACTAATGTTGGCAACATCCTGCTGTCACATGATCATGATTTACAATGTTTTCCCAGAAACCGGTGATTACTTCTGATTTCCAGCCAAAAAAAAGCCCCATAGGGAACAATGGGTTTGCTTAATGACTAGTGTTTGCTTAACAACCTCAGCATTCACTTTACAACTGTAGTGTTTGCAAAAAAGGTTGTAGCATTGGGGGGGCAGTCATGTGGGCACCTGCCTAACAAATATAACTGTGGCTCCATTATGGTCATGAGTCAAGAACTTCTTGTATAATCCTTTTCCCCTTCCTAAAAAGGAAGCCATCCAACAAGGTGGCAATTACTATAATTACAAAAGTTGGACCTGGTTCCTTGCTCTTATTTTTGTAACCTTCACACCAAAGTTACACTAGTAAAATCACACTCTACATATATACTCCACCAAATACAGAAATATTGGAAAGTATTACTCTCAGACACTGTAAGGAAATTAGCATATTAACATGGATTAATATGAGATTTGAGCAGCCCTCTTTCCCACCTTTTCTTTTCAAATAGCAGAAAGTTTGATTTTATTTATCCCCTGTGAGATTGATCTATCTCATCACAAATGAGGAGAGGCTGGTTTTCCTATCCATGTGACTTAAAGCTACAGGAGCAAGGATGGACTATAGGAGACTAACACTTTTTAATCATTCCACTCTTTTACTTGCTCACAAGATGCACAGCTTGTGGGAGCTCAAATTCTCTCACATATTAGGGTAAAGTTCCCAGATAATGGGAAAGACCCTAGAAGATAGACCAAAGGTAGGAGATAGAACTAGCAGGTGTAGATTCCTGTGGTTTCTGAGAGGGGAGGTTGAGATGGGAGGTTGACTTCCAATTGTTTCCACTACTGGTCCTGTTGTGTTTCTGCTTTGTGGTAGAAATGGGATAGGGGTACACTAGAATTAGCCCACTTGGTTTTTTCCTCCTAAATTAAAAAAAATCCTGTAAAGAACATTGCTATTTTG
The DNA here is from genome assembly GCA_009733165.1 of Naja naja. Lineage (NCBI taxonomy): Eukaryota > Metazoa > Chordata > Lepidosauria > Squamata > Elapidae > Naja > Naja naja. The sequence goes on along the minus strand of CM019149.1, from coordinate 151,679,599 downwards.
AACCTGACCCATAGGTAGAAATCTAGGTTGGGGTGGATAGATGGCAATACTCACCCTAATTTTGTCCTCTTCTTTTTCTTAAATTCCTTTAAGCAGAGCAGTAACTTGCATAGGCAGAAATTACTTTTAGTTTTAGTTTTGCTTGGGACTTGATAGGACAGTTAAGTTAGAGGCAGGAAACAGAATGTATGCTTTTGAGAAGAAAATCACAGAATAACAGAGTTGAAAGGGACCTTGAAGGTCTTCTAGTCCAGCCCTCTGCTCAAACAGGAGACAGTATATCATTTCAGACAAAATGGCTGTCCAGTCTCTTCTTAAAAACCTCCACTGATTCAGCACCCACAACTTCTGGAGGCAAGCCGATTAATCCACTGATTAATTGTTCTAATGATCAGGAAATGTCTCCTTATTTCTAGGTTGCTTCTCTCCTTGATTAGTTTCCATCCGTTGCTTCTTGTTCGGCCTTCAGATGAGGTAGTTGCTTCCCCAGCCAATATCGCCTCACTCATAACTATGAATATTCATTCTCTTTCTAGCTCCAGATATATGTGAACCCTTCCATGATTGTGTATCTCACAGGTACATCTAAAAAACATAGGGTGATCTCAGGTCAGCTTGGAACCCTACAGTCAACTTTTAAAAGAGGGCATCACGTTACAATAGCCCAAACCCTTTACAGGCCGTCCTCAACTTAGGACCACAATTGAGCCCAATTTTTTGCTGTTAAGTGAGAAATTTGTGAAGTAAGTTTTGCCCCATTTTACAACCTTTCTTGCCACAGTTGTTAAGTGAACCCCTGTAGTTAAGTCACGTGGTTGTTAAGTGAATCCGGCTTCCCCATTGACTTTGCTTGACAGAAGGTCGCAAAATGGGATCACGTGACCCTGGGACACTGCAAACGTCATAAATATGAACCAGTTGCCAAGCATCCGAATTGAATTTCGATCATGTCACCCATGGGGGATGCTGCAACGGTCATGAGGGTGAAAAATGGCCATCAGTCACTTTTTTCAGTGCCGTTGGAACTTTGTATGATCACTAAACGGACTGTTGTAAGTCGAGGGCTGCCTGTACTGGATGCAAGTGCTTATAGAAAGAAAAGAACTGATGAGTATAGCACCATAATAAAACAGTAATAAAACAAATTTTAGAAGAGAGTTCAGGTTTGCTAACCGGAAAGGAGAATGCACTTGGTCCTCTGCATGCCATAGCTGTCAGTCAAGGGACAGAGAACAGAGATACACAGTGATACCAGTCAAAGGAACATGAGAATGAGAGAAAAATTAATATTAGTTAAGCAATTAAAGAGAACATTTGAATCCTACACAGTGCTGACTCCTGCTACAAAGCTAGATCCTGGAATGGAGAGCAGTAAAATAATCCCTTGGTATCTGACTGGAGAAAAATAAACACACAGAGAGAGGGGGGTGGGAGGGAGAGAGGGAGAGGGAGGGAGGGAAAAGGAAAGGAAAGGAAAAGGAAAGCTAACAAGAGTCCTTCTATTAATACACAGACACAAGTGTTCATAAGGAGGCTTCTTGCCCCAGTGAGGATGTAGGAGTGGTGGAGAGATGCCTTGTCTTCCAATTAGTTAGAATATAGGTGATCTTACAGTTAGTGCAGCATCTGTATTCTTTATTTAATTATTTATTTTTATACTGCCTTTATTATTTGTATAAATAACTCAAGGCAGCAAACATAGATAATACTTGTTAAGTTTGCATGAAGAGTCAGACGCGAGGAGTTCCAGCAAAAGAGTTTATTAAGTGACTACAGCTCGAATGGACCCGTCCTGGCTAGGCTACAGCTGCTTCTTATAGCCTGCAGCCGTAGCTGCCAGCCAATGGGAGTGCAGGGTTTCTTCCCGCACTATTTAAACCAATACCATTTGACATTTTACAAGAACAGTTCAAATAAACCAGTAACATTCAAACCTACATACATAACACCCCTCCCCACTAGGTTCAGTCCATACCAAACCCCAACCTATCTAATGTATTCCTTTAAATAGGTGGGGCTCTTACGTGTGCTGAGACCTTCGTGGTTCAGAAGTTTTAACGTTCTCACCCAGTGAGAGGAAATGTGTCTGCTGACATTTCCCTGTTGGGACTTCCTGTGAAAGGAGACCCTGTTAGACTGTTAGAATCTGGTCTCTCCTCCCAACCCATCTCCATTCCAATGTCAGCACCCAAGTCAGGTAGTGATGTGCAATCTTCCACTTCTAAGGATGGATCTTGGCATTGTGACAGGGTTCGGGATGGTTCCTGTCGCAATGGCTCGTTACACATGGGGTTGATTCCTGTTTGTTGATTTTCCTCCTGTTCCCCCTTCCCCCTAGAAGAGACATCAGGTGAGGGACCCAGAGAGAGACAGGGCGATGTTCCTGAGGGAACCTGGATCTAAGTTGGTCAATGTGCCTGCTCCAGAGGAGGCCATCCTCTGTTTGTACCCTGTAAGAACGAGGGCCAGTGATGTGAGTTATTTCAGCAGGAATCCACAAAGGGTCACCTATAAGGTTCCTAGCATATACAGAATCTCCCACACTAAAAGAACGAACTTTGGAAGTGGAATCCAGTGGTGCTGTGCGTAAGTGGGATGAAGGCGGTCAAGGGAAGACCTAAGTTTCCTACCCATCAACAACTCTGCTGGGGACAAGTTATTTGATGGGCTAGGAGTGATGTGCTGAACACTAAGAAGTTTTTCAAGCTTCTCAGTGATATCCCCAGGACCCAGCTTTGGTAAAGCGTACCATGCGTTCAGCCCGGCCATTGGTCGAAGGGTGCCCAGGGGCAGTGAGGGCATGTCTGATACCCTGTTGAGCTAGAAAGGATTCAAAATGTTAGATGTGAATTGAGGGCCATTGTCAGACACAAGGACATCTGGTAACCCATGGGTTACATACAATTTTCTGAGCTGCTTGATGACAGCCTCAGTTGTAGTGGATGTCATGGGAATTACCTCTAGCCATTTGGAATATGCATCTACTATAACTAGAAAAGTGTGCCCTCTTGTAGGGCCTGCAAATCAATGTGGATTCTAGACCATGGGCCCCTAGGACATTCCCATTCCTGTGTGGGGCGTGAGGTGGAGCAGGCCTGACTACCTGGCAATTGGGACAAGATGCTACCCAGTTTTCAACCATTTTGTCAATACCTGGCCACCATACATAACTCCTGGCCAAACCTTTCATCCTTACAATCCCAGGATGACCCTCATGTAACATTTCCAAAACCTCCCTTTGCAATTTTGCAGGAATAACCACCCTGTTACCCAACAAAATACATCCTCTTAATACAGATAATTCAGTTTGCCTGGACTTAAAAGGTTGGGCAAGGTGAGGTAGATCTTGAAGAGGCCAACCTTTCTTAATCCAGCCTATAACAGGTGCCAACACAGCATCCTTGGCAGTCTCTGGCAATCTCAGCAGCATGGACTGGAAGCTTAGCAACAGTCTCTAGGAAAAAGGTGTGAGTTTCAAGTTCAAAGTCCTCCTTGTGGCAAGGTAGTGGGCAACGACTCAGTGCATCAGCATGTCCAATGTCCTTGCCAGGCCTGTGAATCAGTTTGTATGAATAGGCTGCAAGAAATTCAGTCCATCTCAGCATTCTTGGTGACAGGATATTAGGTGTAGGTTTGTCTCCTGCCACAATGCCTAATAACGGTTTGTGATCTGTAACAATGGTGAATGACCTGCCATACAGATATTCATGAAATTTCTTAACAGCTGCAACGACTGCTAATGCCTCCTTGTCCAGTTGGCTATAATTCCTCTGCTTTGGACAAAGTGCAGAGTAAATGCAATTGGGGCTTCCTTCCACTGGGAAGCCTGTGACTCAAACCCCCCCACTCCAAAGGGGATGCATCAAAAGTCAGAACAACAGGCAAATTCTCAGAGAACTGTATCAACACAGCATCAGACGTGATTAGTCTCTTAATACTGTTAAATGCTGACTGTTCCTTCCCCCCCAGATCCAAAACAGCCTTCTTATCAAGCAGGCGATGTAAAGGCTCAGCAATAGATGCTTTGTGAGGTAGAAACATGTGATAAAAGTTAATAAGTCCAAGGAAGGCTTGCAAATCTGTCTTGCATCTAGGTTTAGGGGCTTCCTTGATTGCTTTAACCTTGGCATCAGTAGGGTGGATGCCATGCTTGTCAATCATGTACCCCAGGAACTCAACTCTGTCTGTTTTGAGTGTACATTTGTCTTCCTTGACTTTTAAACCCGCTTTTCTGAATCTGGTAAGGACTTCTCTGAGTCTCTCTTGAAGCTGAGTGTCATTTTCAGCAGAGATTAACACATTTTTATTTATTTATTTATTTATTTATATTTGAACTTGTATGCTGCCCCATCTCCGAAGACTCGGTGCTCACAACTAAAAACACAGAACAATAAATATTTAAAAAGACATTAAACTAACAAGCTCAAATATAAGACATAACAATACAATAAAATATATTAAAAAAACCCATCCCTCCCCCAAAGGAGGGTCACAGCCAGGTTGGTCAAACAACCAAGTTTTAATTCGAAGGTACGGAGATCAGGGCGGAGCTCCAGAGGCAGTTGATTCCAGAGGTCGGGGGCGCAACAGAGAAGGCTCGTCATCGGGAAGTACCAACCGGCATTGGACCGCCGATGGAACCCCGAGGAGTCCTTGCCTATGAGCCCGCACAGGGCGGCGGAGCTAGCTATTGGAAGAAGGCGCTCCCTCAGATATTGGGGACCCATGCTGTGTAGGACTTTGAATGTTAAAACTAAAACCTTGAATCTCACCCGAGGGCACGGCAACCAATGCAGGCCACGAGGAGGGGGGTAACATGGGAGAACCGGGTAACTCCCATCACCACCCGCCGCGCATTCTGCACCAACTGCAATCTCGGATGGTATGCAAGGCAGTCCTAGATAGAGAGCGTTGCAGTAGTTGAGTCTCGAGGTGACAAGGGTGTGAGTAACCGTCGTAGGGCGTCTCGATCCAGAAAAGGGAAGTTGTCGAACAAGGCGGAGCTGGGCAAAGGCCCCTGGCGGCCCCCACCTGCTCCTCCAACCGAGAGCCGTACACCCCAGATTCCGTGCCCTATCCACAGGGGTAACACCTCCCCCTATGGCCAAGGATAAACAATCCTGGCTGGGCCGAGACAGCCGAGCAAAAGCCACTCAGTCTTGGCGGGTTGAGTCAGAGCATGTTCCTACTCATCCAGGTCCGCACGCATCCAAGCACCGGGACATCAGGAGAGGGCATCGCTGATCTGGCCAGGGGTGGAAAAAAGTACAGCTGAGTATCATCAGCGTACTGATGGAATTTCACCCCAAAGCCACGGATGATCTCACCCAGCGGTTTCATGTAGATATTAAATAAGAGAGGGAAGGACCGACCCTGCGGGACCCCACAAGAGAGCCCTCGGGTCACTGAACCCTCCCACTAACACCGATTGCGATCGCCCGAGAGGTAGGAGGAGAACCACTGAAGAACAGTGCCCCACTCCCAACCCCGGAGGCGACCAAAGGATACCATGGTCGATGGTATCGAAAGCGCCGAGAGGTCCAATAGGACCAGGACAGAGGAAAAACCCTGTCCCGGCCCTCCAAAGATCATCCATCAGCGCCACCAATGCCGTCTCCGTGCTGTAACCGGGTCGGAAGCCCGATTGATGCGGTCCAGGTAGTCCGCTTCATCCAGGAAAAGCGGAACCTGCTGAGCCACCACACTCTCAACAACCTTCGCCAAAAGCGAAGGTTGGAGACCGACGAGTTGTCTAACACGGTCGGGTCCAAGGCAGGCTTCTTCAGGAGGGTCTCACCACCGCCTCCTTCAAGGCGGAGGAAAGACACCCTCCTCAATGAAGCGTTGACAACTGCCCGAGCCAACCGCAGGTGGCCTCCCTGGCGGCATAAGTCAGCCAGGAGGGACACGGGTCCAACAAACATGTGGTGGAACTCAGTCGCCGCATAATCCTGTCCACTTCATCCTCGGAGACAGGATCAAACTCATCCCAGATAACAATGGCCAGACTACCCACAACTCGTTCCTCCGACCACTGCAAATCAGAGGACAACCGTCCCGACGCGCGATCTTATCCGCCAGATATTGACCAAACTCCTCAGCCCTGCCCGCAGTGGGTCGGCCCCCCTCAAGCCGAAGGAGGGAACGGGTAACCCGAAACAGGGCGGCTGGGCGTTATCTGCGGACACTATGAGAGTGGAGAGATAAGACCTTCTCGCCTCTCCCATAGCTACCAGGTAAGTCCTAATGTAGGCTCTTAGCTGGGCACGATCGGATTGAGAACGGGTAGACCTCCACCTGCCAATAACATTCAAACCTACATACATAACAATACTCCTTCATCTTCCTATTTTCCTCACAACAACAGCCATGTGAGGTTGTTGGGCTGAAAAAGAATGACTGGCCCAAAGTCACCCACCTGGCTTTTATGCCTAAAGAGAAACTAGAGTTCACAATCTCCTAGTTTCCAGCCTAGTACCTTAACCACTAGACCAAAGTGGAGATGAATTTCAAATGAATGTAATTATGCACATCTTGAACTAAAATGTCATTCAGAGAATAATGTGGTGGCGACAAATAACAGTTCTAATTCTGGTATTGGGAACCAGTTGGAACAATGGTTTGAAGGACTTCAGTGCTTGAAGGACTGCATGTTCCTCAAAGATAACAGAGACAGACATTCCTATCTAACTCATGATTAGCATGAAATATCCAATGGTGAAGTGGAGAGGCAACATTTATGCATGAAATTCTCCCAAATATGTACTATTTTGTGCAAATTTCCAATCTAAGATTACAGCTGTATAGGATTCCCCAGGAACAAAGGACTGGAAACATTTGGCTGGAAATCTGACAGGGCATGAGAAAGAAGTAAACCTCTAGATAGCACTCCATAAACAGATTTGAGATGAGGCTAAGGCTAAATGCCACTATGGAGGATCAATCTCAAAAGAAGACTGCATCACAGTGTCTTTGCTAGCAAAATGTTCTTGAATGTCTCATGACATTCAATCAATTTCCATAAATCATTCATATTGGAGCCAAGCTCATCTCGTGCAAAGACTATGTTTGAGTGAAGGCATTATCACAGAAAGGATCCTATCTTTATAGATGAAATATATGTGTAAATGAATAATATCTCCACAACATCTCCATGGGCACTTGCCAGAGATCAGAGGACATACAGGAGCATGGGTAAAACTTTGGGGAGGAATCAGAGGGTCCCTCCTCCCAAATCAATGCCACCCCTGCCCTGGCCTCCAGAGAGAGCCCGTTCAAGAGAATAACAAGAGCCAAGAAAATTTCAATGAAGGTTCCAAAGAAGGGATCTATCAATCAAACAGGGAATAGGATCCGGTAGCATTTGAACTATGCACAAGGGTCAAAAGGACACTCATAGCAGGGTTCAGGGAACCCCAAGGTATGCACAAGTAGGGAGAAAAAAGGGGATTAAGAAACAATTACTGGGGACCGAGCACATTCCTGGCACACCAAGTGTGAACAGAAAGAACTAAAAGACAAAATGAGAAGATGGGAAAAGAAAGGTGAGAATCAAACAGCTTGACAGGGGTGCAGCTGGCTGGTACCCTAAATAGGAGCAAAGTAGAACATTTTATTGTATAATGCTGATTGTGTTATATATTTCCACTCTTTGCTCCCCTGTTCCTTCTTTGCTTTCCATAGGAATAAAGTTAAAGGTGTGTGTAGGCTGATGATCTTTGTTTGCTAAATACTGACCAACATTTCAATTAATCTCACAACCTTTTCTCCTAAAGTCGGAATTAATGGGAAAAATTAATGGGAAACAGAGTGGGCCTTGCAGCCTTTTGGATCAGCATCCATAAATGCCTGTTATTTCGGTAACTACGTGGGAGTGGGGGTGGAATTGCGACTTCTCCTGCTTCAAAAGTGCACTAAGGCTTTTGAATGCCAACAATTACAAGAATGCTTTCCCCATTCAAACCTATCTGAAGAGGTACTTCTCCGGTATTGGAACATCTGGCTGTAGGAAAAGTGGGAAATCTACCCTGGAAGCCAAAGGTAATACTGGATTTAGTATGTGTGTGTGCCCGTGCGTGCATGCATATATACAATAATCCCATACTTAATTCCTCCCTTACTTTCATCTTGTAATGTCAGATGCAGGAGAGAAAATGGAACATATTCAGGTATCTGCTTTGCAAACATAATATGTTTCTATCACTAGATAATTCCTAAAACAGAGTGGTCCAAGGCATGGGTCTGCACTGTTGAGATGAGGAAAGAGTTGTCTGGGGGAAAGGGAAGTAAGAGGATCAAGGTCACCCTCCCTCAAGAGCTTCACTTCCATGGCATGAGCATCATGGCAGGGCACAACCTAGGTGAATTTTATGTTTCCTATAGGATTACACAAGCTGGCTTTATTAGATTTCCCCAAATGTTTTTTTTAAGCCTGTCCCCATCATCTGTTCATTCAAAATAAAAACATGGTTAGGTGGAAGCAGCAAAAGGCTTTTTCTAACTATGCTACTTGCTTCTCTTCTGGATGGGCTGCAGAGCAATGCCCTCCATTTCTTGCCTTTGTTGATCCGAAATTACCGTTTTTGTTATATGCTCAGCTCAGGTTAGCTTTAACAGATACCAAACAACTTTACCATTTTCATTATTGTTATTTTTGTCCAATACAATTTCTTTTCAGAGTCTAGCTATACTGATCAAAAATAAAAGCTATGTAGAAAGCCTTAAAAGACTTGGGGCATTATTTGGAATAATAAAATGATTGTTCTGTTACCTGTGTGTGTCTCTAACACTACAGCTACCGGATATAGGCTGCAAAAATCTCAAACACCACTACATGACGGGAAAACTAATGCTGCTGCAATCTGACTGCTTGTCTGGATTTTTGCAGCCCAGATCTCGTAGTTTGTCCATTGGCCCTTCAGCTAAAAAGTGTTTAAAAGGTACATGTTACAATCACTCACCTGGATATTAGCCATGTCCAAACAACATCCTCAAATGGCTGAGTCTTGTTTCTTCTCCCCCCACCCCATGATGCACATTCAGCTTTGAAACAAAGTCCCATCTTGCAACTTCTTCCTCAATCTGGGATCCTCTACTGGAGGCCTGGGAGTTTGAGGATGCTGTGCAGTATCTTAGGTATTCCTAGCACTCTTCTGGACAGAGAGCTCTGATGTTGTTACTGGGATGGGATCTGTTGGAGCCACTTTCCTAGCTTAGGAGTCACAGCCCCGAGTGCTCCTACCATCCCTGGGACCCCTTTGGCCTTTTCTTTCCACATCTTCTCCAGTTCTTCTTTCAGGCCCTGGTTTTTCTCCAGCTTCTCAAACTCCTTCTTCCTGATGTTGCTGTCACTTGGCACCACTACAGCTATCACCACCACTGTCTTCAATTCCTTCTCTACACACACACGCACACAGAGTAAGCTTTTGTTCAGGGTCATTCTCATCAATAAAAATTCCATTAAAATGTCTTTAAGTAAGGGTATTTTGACTCTACACAAATGATAGCATATCCCTAAGTGCAATATGCAGAGGTGCTCACAATCTTTCTAAAGTTTAAGGTTTGAATAAAAAGTAGTCCAAGGATACCTCTGTTCTGAGGTAAATCGAAACACAAATGTTTATCAGGTGATGCTGCCACTCTATTATTGGCTTTCTGGTATTTTAATTCATTTTTGTGTCACATTAATAAAGGATATTTGTTAGGTTTTGTTGGGAGCATCACACTGAAGCAGAATATTTATTACTTAAAACATGCATAAACGTAACAGACGTTCTTAAACATTTGCTTGGACTTACCCATTAGCTAACCTGAAGTTTTCTTTTGCCATGCTGTCATAGTTTTAGAGCACCACCTTCTGGAAAATCAGTGGTGTGCACATATCAAAACCATCTACTTACTAAATAAACTGAGGAAATATCTGTGGTACTGAAGTATATTGTGTGACAGTTTATATCTTTAATCTAAAAAATTCAGAATGGGTTGAATTAGGGATAAAGCAAAACAGCTGCTAAATAAAAAAATCATATTTACTTTGTTTCCTAATGCAAGCTAACTTCCAGGAAAAAAGCAAATCATTTGCTGCTGGATCCATTCATTCAGGATGTATGCGATTCTAAAAACGAATAATTGGTGCATATATGACTATTTTTCCTCCCTTCCTTAATTGGAAAGAAAATTGTTTGCCAATCTATACAGAGTTTTGCCCCAGGGAGAAAAATTAGCTAACTGCCAATTTTTACGTTGCATTAAGCCACATGCTGTTCCTGGATGCCAGGCAGGGAGATAAGAATGGGCACCTTTATTACACTCTTTCAAAAGAAACTGTTCAATTCCACTCTGCCAAACAAGAGTGAAAAATGGCTACAACCAATTCATATTGTTAATAGTTCAACAGCAGCTGATAGACTATATATGATCATGTATAAGCTACGAGATACCATTCTCCTCATTTTTTTGTATCTGTAATTGATAATTAGAAAGCAGACCCTCTAGATAGGCATGCAATTTTGTGTAACTGCAATTCTAGCATTCTTTAGACTTCTGCAAATGCATAAAATACATCTTTCAGCGTTGTGGTTAAGTCGTCGGCACAATGTGTGTGCGTTGTTTTTCCTTCTCTTTGCTTAGCTGTAGTGGTTCTTGTTGGGTCAGGACAGCATCAGGCTGGTGCTAGACCTGCCATTCATACCCTGTGACTCGTACTGGTTTACTCTCTCTCTGTCTCTCTCTGTTTGTCTGTCTGTCTGTCTTTCACATTCTTGATGGAATGCCCTCTTGCCTTTGCTTGTGGATTCTCTGATCCCTATAGAACAATGATGGCGAACCTTTTCGGCACCGAGTGCCCAAACCAGAATTCGCATGCCAGAGCTCCAGAAACAAAAAGACCAGCTGGCTGGTGGTTTTTTGGGTGTTTTTGGAGCTGTTTTCAGGCCATTTTGGGGGCCATTTTCAGACCATTTTTGGGCCGTTTTTCCAGCTGTTTTTAGGTTGTTTTTGGACCATTTTCAGGCTGTTTTCTGGTGCTCCAGCACCTGTGAAGACCAGCTGGCCAGTGTGCACATGTGCACCAGAAACCAGAAGAGTAGCTGGCGATGGCATGTGTGCCCACAGAGAGGGCTCTGCATGCCACCTCTGGCATGTGTGCCATAGGTTCGCCATCATGGCTATAGAACTACTGCTGTCCAGCAGCATGACTGAAAAATCACCATGGGATGATTTCAGGGAGCATTAGTTATTTGGTGGTAGCAGGGGAGGGGTCTGCACAATTTTGACTTATGTGCCAATTGCTTCTGTTCCTGGACTGAAGGGTCTTGCTCTATCATTCATGCCTTTGTCATCTTTGCAACACACTTTATATGGGGCTGCCCTTGAAGGCAATCCAGATGTTTGAATTGATCCAGAATCCAGCAGCGTTGATAATTAGTTATGGATGTTCCTCCTTATAGCCATGTGGCATCTCTGAGATGCATTGGCTCCCAATAGGCTTCTGGGGTAAGGTCAATGTGCTGCTTATCCATCCGTAAGACCCCATGTGGCACAGGACAGGGTTATTTGCAGGACTGCCTCCTTCCATAGACTATCTGCCCATCCCACCTGCCCCAGTAGAGGGCACACGCCCAGTCCTCTCAGTGGGGCAATACCCACCTCACGGGACCTTGGAGGAATGACTTTTTGGTGGCAGCCCCTGTCATTTGAAACAATCTGCCCTCTAATACCTGATTGGTCCTGAGCCGGCAGGTCTTTGAAAAACCAGTCTAAAAACCAGTCGATAAGTGGCCCTTCCTTCCAAGCATTTTCAGGCTTTCTTCCAGCATGAATGGTGTCCCGATTGCTGGGTTGCAGTACAGGTAGTCCTTGACGTAAGGCCCCAATTGAGCCCAGCATTTTTGTTGCTAAGTAAAATGTGTGTTTAGTGAGTTTTGCCCCATTTTGCAACCTTTCTTGCCATGCTTATTGAGTGAATCACTGCAGTTGTTAGGTTAGTAACCCGGCTGTTCAGTGAGACTGGCTTCCCCTCTGACTTCGCTTGGCAGGTGGTGGCAACAGGAGATCGCATGACCCTGGGTCACCACCACCCATGAACCAGTTGCCAAGCATCTGAATATTGATCACGTGACTATGGGGTGCTGCAAGGGTTGTGTGAAAAATGGTCATGCAGTGTACATCATTTTTTTCAGTGCTGTTGTTAAGTTCGAACAGTCACTTAAATGAACTGTTGTTAAGCTGAGGACTACCTGTATATTTCAGCCCGGTTGTCGTCTTATGTTTTGTTTGACTTTCAATGTATTACGTTGGCTTCTCTTGGTGGCTGACCTTTTACAGGCCATCCTGAATCACTTTGAGTCAGGGACCCATACAGGTGCTGTAATAGATCCCTCCATCAAGGCCATGAAAGAGCAAAATGAATGGGGAAAGTCAGCATTAGCTAGGTTCAACAGACGCAACTCCATCATTAATGGAGCAAATCGCTCTGAAGAAGGGCAGCTAAGGCAAGAGAGTCAGGGGTCCGTTGGTGCCCTCTGAACTTCCTTGTTTTCTTGTAGATGTTTCATTCACCCAAACTAGGTAACATCATCAGTGCTAGTAAGGAGTGGTGTTTGCTGTCAGTTCATATTCTGGTGGCTTGCCCTGTCTGTGTGGGTGGAGCCTTCAACTTCAGACCAACGATCAAGTAAGCAATACCCCAATCAAGAAACTGCCACACAGCCATCAGTAAACAGCCCAAACAAAGACTCTTTAAGACCGCCCCCACCCACACAGACAGGCAAGACACCAGAATATAAACCGACAGCAAATAACATTCTTTACTAGCACTGACTACGTTACCTAGTTTGGGTAATGAAACATCTGCAAGAAAACAAGCAAGATCAAGAGAGCACCAAGGACACCCCTCATTTCAACCCTGAGCTAGATTCTCCTTTATTGGCAAGAAAGTCAGGTAAGGTCTCACAACTGGGCTGATCTAGCAGGATTTGTTATGATTTCACAATGCAAAGGAGAAGCAAATCAATATACTGCCCACATGATTGATTGCTCTAGGCAGAAGAGTGAGGAAGTACTTGTGGCAGGGAAGGGATAACCATAGGCTTTGCACCCTAACACTCCCTCAGTGGGGTTTCTGGGAACATGCAGGACTAACTGGGTAGCAGTACGAATACCTAGCTGTTTCCACAATCAAAGAAAGGAAGCACTAAATTACATCTTGAAAGGTTAAATTCCTCATAGATATGATTGTGTACAGTGTGCAACAGTGCATGGGCTAAGAATGAAACTGTAGGCCAGCCTCTCCAAGGCATTGATACGTATTTATAGAAAGGATAATACACATTGTATTAAATATATGTATATACATACAAATTTGAACTTTTAAAAAAGTAACCTTCTGTAAAAGAGGTTGAACAATTGTAGAGCTAGCCATCCGTGCTAGAATTGTCACCTAACATACCCATGTCGTAACTGACGTAACCATAGTCTTCTTAGGCCAGTATAGAGAGACAGCATGTACTTGCTAGGATCCAGGAAGAGCAAACCGAGCACCTTAGAACATCTGGAACACAACAGTCATTTTACCTCCAGAGCCAGGAGCTCTTTAATCATGTGGTAGTGCAAAACACCTCCTCTCAGTAGTCTTGCAATGGAATTGGGCAACATTCGGGTCTCCTTAAAGAAGAAGCTTACTTGGCATAATCCTGAGCAATAAGTAACTGGAGTGCATCTCCGTCTCCCCTGGTCTTTTACTAAAAGTATTAATCCGGATGAATTCCTGTGCATGGCAAGCAATTAATTAACATGTTACACAAGGAAATTCCAGGCAGGGAGTAGCTCTCCTCTCACCATTTAACCTAGAGGCAGAACACCCAGGATGGGCTAAGAAGAGAGTTGCTGAATAGGGCTTCTCTTTTCCTGCCACTCTCTGGAAGTTACCGCAGGCAAACCGCGCCTTCCCTGGGCGCTAAGCCATCCTCTGCCTTTTAATTTTTCTTCAAAGCCTTGGAATGAAACAAAAGAGATTTCCAGGCCCAGCATTTTTTTCTGGACAAGAGTAACAATCAACTAAAATAACTGATGGAAGCTGTAGCCCCGCCCAAGAAAGAGCGCTAGACAATTATAAAAGCATATGATTGGATGCTTAAAGGCTCGATATTGTCCACACCTTATTTTCATTAAGTGCTTTCAGGAAAATATCCAAAGGAGTTCTTTGGTATCACAGGATCCGTATTAACGACTGCACAGGAGAGTATTTTGTTCCAGCTGGAAATTACAGGGTTATAAATGTGTCCAGAGAAGCCTGGAGGCTTATCTCTTATCAAGAATACTTTTTTTTCAATGTTTAAAACAGCCCTTTTGCTACCTGATGAAAAACCAGGGAGATTTCCCTCCCGTTCAGTCAGGTCCTTAGCGCTGAAAGGGGCGTCGCACTTTTTTCCGCCGTTTCTGCTTCGAATCGCCCTTCTGGAAGCTACTGTCGACTTTTGAAGAAGAGGCAGGAGGCGTCGACGCATTCCCAGGGGCTGGGGGTTGGGGGGTGCCGAAAAAGTTCCCGTTTGGCATCTGCCCGGGATTCCCTTGGAAGATACGGTTGAAGAAGTCCTGGAGTTCTGCAGCAGAAGCCGGGCTACTGTCTGAAGCAGCTCTTTGTTTTTGGGGGGTGGGGGAGGAAGAACAGATGGAGAGAACAAATACATCATCAGATCCCGAACTGGATTACAGCAAAGATATATGTTTGGCTTTATGCTAAGCCACACAGCGGAAGGCAAACTTCAGAATTTGCAACTATTCGTCCTGGGAAGAAAAGGAATCTATTTTTGGAAGCCCTTTATAAATACTACATTGTATTTATTTAGTTAAGAAAATTTATATGCCGCCCAACTCACTCTCAGTAACATGGTTTTTCTCATCTTTGCCATTCTATCACACACAGGGCTATTCCATACTCTTTTTCCAGGGTACTGCTTTAAGCCCCAGGAATATAAGCTATATAAACTGAGTTTCACTCTCTTATCAACTTATTGCTTTAAGTATAAAGGTCGCTCACGCAGAAGTAGAAAGAGACAAGACAGAATCTGGCCTCTGTAGTGAAAATTCTCCTGTTCTGACTCTCTTAAAAAAGGAGGAAAATGAGACCCAAGAAAAAGAAAGTTACAAGCATTTGTTAATTTGGAATTAACAATCAATCAGGTGCAGGTCTGCATGTTTGTGTTTAACACAATTACTACTGCAAGGCTAATTGTGGACTATTGATTTCAATAATCCGCCTTTATTATTTTTTAATAAAGAACTCAAGGTGGCAAACATACCTAATGTTCCTTCTTCCTCCTATTTTATCCTTTCCCTGTGAGGTGGGTTGGGCTGAGAGAGACTGACTGGCCCAAGGTCACCCAGCTGGATTTCATGACTAAGGTGGGATTACAATTCGTGGTGTCCCAGTTTCTAGCCTGGTGCCTTAACCATTAGGCCAAATATATTGAAGTAGGCCTGTACAAATGGAAAAACCAGCTCAAGCAGATCTCTCCAAACTGAACGAGAGTCAGCCTACATAAGATACATACCGTAAACTTGCTGAGATGTCAGTTCTCAACAAGAACCAACCATTTCTTAAGAAGAAACCAACAACACAATTCCACACTAACCTCTGACGTCCTCCAGAGCCTCTTGATCCGAAAGAGATGTGATAAGGAACTCGATGCGTATCTGGAGAGATTCCCACTCGCTGGCAGCCAGCCCATTCTGCACATCAGAAGAAGAAAAAAATCAGCTATCAGTTCCCGACTCAGATCTACTGCACAAAACAAACAGGAATGTCCTTAAAAATCTCATTTTTCTTCCTAGACACCATTTCTCAGCTTTTGCAGTAGGATGATTTATCACTCACATGGCACTCTTAAGGGCTAATATTTTAATTTTGATACTAAAAATAGGATTCCCTTCTTAGAAGAAAACATGCAATCTCTTCTGTTTTCATAGCATAGGTTTTCTGGGTGTTTAAGTGGGAAAAAGAACAGCATTCTGGCTCAGATCTGAATTCCATCTTCTGTTTCCAAAGGGGCCAACTGGTTAACAGAGAGAAGTTCACAGATAGGACATTGGCCATTGAGAGACTTATCTTCCATTCATTTGCCTGATCCTCTGAAAGAGACTATTTTCTAAAAGTATTTTTTAATGCCAATGTGGGTTCTATCTAAATAAACACTTCTATCTTGGCTATTTCTCAAAAGACTTCAGTTGCATATGTTCTGCTGTTAGTGGGATCAAAATATTTTTGGGTGGGCTGGGAAGCAGAAAAACAGCTGTAGAATTAAGCTCGTAGGGAAACAAAAGCTAGAGTTCTCAGTGTCTCCACTTCACCACACTTCTCCTGCTAGCTGCTCACACTCTTTAGCGCAACTCCTCTCTCCCTGCTATCTTCTCTCATCTCCCAGGTAACCACAGTCCTCCCCTTTCCTTCTCCTCTCAATGATACTCTCCTACTACTTCACTTCTTTAAAAGCTTCCATGTTGGTGGCCATCACTACATCTTTGGAAGCCAAGTTCACTGGTTAAAATTAGTCATGAGTTGAAATATAGCACAATGTACCTTTGAGTGTAATTGCACCATTGATTTGTATGAAGGCACAAAGGTACTACTTGGCTAATTTCCCGATGCCCACAGCATCACATTTGCCTTTTCCATAGCAGGCACATGCAGGTTTAATATTTTTATCAAGCTATGCCATTATAACTCAACATCCCTTTACTGATCAGTAATTCCTCCCCTCCTCCAGCTCCCACCTGCCCGAAAGTTTTCATACCAAGGTATTTCTGTTTTTTATTGGGTCAAGATGTCCTTCATCAACCTAATCTCTCTCTCCCCTTCCCAAAGAAGCCTCTCTTTAAGGCTTCATTGTGTATGCAGTATACATTTGTATACTGCTTGTACAAAAATGTATACATTTTTGATATAAGCAAACTTTTCTGTTCGGCTAGGTTTCCTAACAGATGCCATTCTCCTTCCTCATTGCTCTGTAGTCCTTTATTGGATCACTACTGCCAGGTACATGGATGTGGTTACTGGAAAGAACACAAATATATATGCATGCTATTCACAGTCTGCACAAATGGGCCTTGGTGGTGCAGGCTGTTAATAGCCTAGCACTTAGCTCCAGCTGCCTGTAATTATTGCAGGCTCGAATCCCACCAGGCTCAAGGTTGACTCAGCCTTCCATCCTCTCAGGGTAGGTAAATTGAGGACCCAAGATTGTTGGGGGCAATAAGCTGACTTTGTAAAAATGCCGCTTAGTAATAAGCAGGCATATACAATGGAATGAAGGCTATTGCTGAGCGCATTGGGTTGTATCCCAAAAATTGTAAGCCGCCCTGAGTCTCCAGAGAAGGGCAGGATATAAATATGAATTTAAAAAAAAAAAAGTGAAGTCACCCTAATTTACCCTGCTCTGTGAGTATATGTGTTCACATACATACAGACAACAGACTACTAGAAAAAATAAGAACAAGAACCTTATTGCATTTCACTTTGTGTTTCCACTTTCCATTGTCATAGAGTGTTAATTCAATTACCTGTGATGTCATAAACCTTCCCATCCATCATGGCAAAGTATGTGATCTTCAATCCCAGCATGCTGGATTCCGCCCAGAAGTCACCTTCCTCAGCTGCATGAAATTTACTACATTCTGCACAGTATCGGCCTTCCAATGGGTCACGATCCATCTCAAATCTCCTGCAGCAAAGAATTTCAGAGGTTAGAAAATACCAAGTATGTTCATTATATTACAGCATCCCGTGGTTTCCAATGTATGCATGTGCACGCATGCACACACCTGCACGCACGCATGTGCATTTAATTTCAGGAGAAATGCAAATAACAGAGTAACAGAGTTGCAAGCCATCTTGGAGGTCTTCCAGTCCAACTCCCTGGTTGTCCAAATAATATCTATACATGGATTATAAAGATTTATAAACACTGAAGCTTTTCTAAACCAAATATTTTAGAAATGGACACAGGACCAATAGGAAATGAAAATATGGGAATTGAATCCTATGGCCAACAAAATTAGTAAGTAGCTGAGTTATAACTGAACACTTGTTGCATAAAACAGTTGGGTACTGATAATCAAGCATTTCCCAATTTTGAACTTACAATATATATTCATCTAGCTATCAAATATATATACTATCATAAATACATTATAGACTTCTGCCCATTAACTTATCCAGCTAATGCCTGTGGGTTTTTTTTTAATAAGCAAAGGAAAGTTTAAGGTCTCGAGATATTAGATTTTTGCTTGCAGGGGAATCTTTCATGTGAAGATTTTGGAGAAAACACTCTAGTGTTCTCCAAATCCTTTAATCACTTGACCGTGGGGATACTGCAACAGTTGTAAGTGTGAGAACCAGTTGCAAGTCACCTTTTTCAGTGCCATTGTAATTTTGAACTGTCACTCAACAAATGGTTGTAACTTGTAAGTCAAGGATTATCCGTCTCTCATTCTTTCGGAGTCTTTGACACCTCAACTAAAAACTAGACTATCGATTTAAGACAGCTCAGGAAAAAATATTCCACACTACTATCCTTCAAGGGAATAGAAACTTTGGTGTTGTCACTACCCTCAGAAGGAACCAGGCTTGATTGTAGTTTCTCCCATACACAGATTAAAGAAAAGAACAGAGACTCTGCAAAGTCAGGATCCTGCTGCTTATGTAGCCTGGCTGACATCCTCCTGCTGCACCAGTGAAGAGATAATGACAGCTGGCCACTTACTTGTGCTTCCCTTGGCACTTGTTACACTTCATTGTGTTCATGACTTCCTTCAGATCATCCTGAAGCTTGGAAAGGAAATCATTCATGGACTTCGTCAGCTCTGTCTCTGCCATGCGCTTTCTGAAAGAAAAAGTGAATTTAAAAGGGAGCATCAGTTACACCAAGCTTGACTATGGTTGAAGCAGTGTGCACATGTACTGGAAATCAAAGCCATTTCAACAAACAGGGAGCACCCAAGTTACACAAGCCCTGATTTACATTAGCCTGACCTCAAACAAGGAGCCCCAAAACGACAGGATATTTTTGTGCAGGCATGCACTACACATTTGGATGTGCCAAAAAAGTGACTTATGCAAGAGTTCCTGAACAGAACCCTTGTATGACCTAAAGATGGACAAGAGTAATTTCCAAATAGTTCTAGGCTGACCTTGGCGTAATTATTCCTTGGTCTGGAGACCATCAGGGAGCACCAGGAATAACAACTAAACTGGAAAATTTGAAAAAAAAAAAACCATTCATAGCAATGGGACACTTCTGTACTTGGACCATGAAAACTACATGGTGTCTCTATGCTGACAAGTAATCAAGCTTAACTTGAAGGAGACTTCAGCTTATGATTAGCTTCAAGCTGTAGGGGACAAAGGTCCTCTGGCTAGCGTTGATTAGAATGATTTTGCTGTTTTAGAAATGGCTTGAAAGGTTGAGAAGTGCAGAACAAAAGATTTAAGTATTTTTTTTCCTGTATTCTATTGCACTAAAGAAAGTGGGAAGTCACAACTTTTTTCTTGGCCTTGGCACTTCTCTTTTTCTCCTTCTTAGCTTTCTAACTTCTGTTTTGTGTTGTATTTTTATCTTGAATAAAAAGGTTTTAAAAATCAGCTCCCAAGGAAAGTATTTAAGAAAAGGAAAAAGTCAGGCTGATAACTAAAGTAATTTAGTAGTTCTGAGAGTCAGGGCAGAATATTTTAGGGCAGAATGTTAATTCGGCTTACAATTTGTTTAATATATTTTTTAGGTAATTTAATTGTTAGTACTGTATTTTAGCTGTGAGCCGCCCCGAGTCCTTCGGGAGAGGGGGCAGCATATAAGTCGAATTAATAAATAAATAATAAATAAATATTATCTAGTATCTGATCTTTAAATTTGTGGGCTCTCTTATCTCCTGGGTTTTCTTTCCTACAAGGCCTTTAACCAAAGAAGATAATTTGGATGCTATGATTTCTAGTACCTTATTATCATTTCTGTAATATTTTTCTTCTATGGCTCAGATACTTATTGTTCATTCAAGCAAGGGAATGATCAGATTTTTCTAGGGGGTGAGATATGGGAAGAGCCATTACCAAAATCTTGTTTTTATATCCAATTGAAATGAGTTCAAACGTAGAAATGAAACAAGGACCAGAGAACAGGACAAACAACTCTTGTCCAATCCTCATGGCCCCTAGTCAATTTTATTGTTGTTGTTCTTGAATGAATAATGAATAATAAAGATTATAATAAACAGATCCAAGGGAGTCAAGCTCAATTAACTTTCACAGGAAGACTTAGATAGGTTTGCCTGGGTGATATGTAGGATGCTTGTGGGAAATACATTTTTCAATAAGTGTTGCTACCTGACAACGTTGATGCTCAAGTTTTCAAATTTATTCTCTGTCCCCTTAAATTTAGGAATCTCTTTGAAAACTGGCCTCTTCACATTGTCCCAGTCCACAGATCAAACTTCATATAGCAATATGGTTCTGACTAGGAGTGAAAGAAGCTCAAATAGGTTTCAGCTGACTCACATTTCATATTCTTTCCTCTTCTCTGGATTGCTGACAATATCCCAGGCTGCTCGCAGTACCTTGAATGCCTCCTCTGCCTGAGGGTGCTCATTCTTGTCTGGGTGAACCTGTGTAACACCCCATCCCAAACCCCCAAAGAAGTTAGACACGTCCTTTTAAAAACATCTGAGACAAATATATGCAATGTATTGCCAATAATCCAAACAGTCATCCCGGAAAGTAAAGCTGGCACTTTCACTCTCATGTGACATACAGGCCACAAAGCCATAACAAAGCAAGTAGGCTTCATTTACACAGATACAGATTCCTTGTACAGGGACATTTCTACTCAGAAGTTCAAGCAGAAAAGTTCTTTGTCAATTGAGCTCTTCCCTTGCAACAACCAGCAACAAAAAATGACAGTTTTTTTTTTGCAAAAGCAGTTTTTCAGGTAGGGAGAGATTAGCAAATTCCAGAAGCAGAGTCTGCAATCCTCCTTGGTGTAGTATAGCAGCTCATTTATCCTTCTCTTTCCTCATGCCAGGAAAGATGGAGAAAAACAAAAATGGGATTTTCATTCAATACACCTTGAAGATTCAGGCTGGAATTTTACAAGCCAAGAAATGAACTGCAATCCTCAGCATCTCCAGACAGGAAGATAAGTTGAACCAAGTTTCCACACATCCTGTTCCCTTAATAGCCAAGAAGGCAAACAACGAGGAAAAACTATTTGTCACAGTTATCTTGATCAACCTTGCTGCTATAGATAATTGTATTTGTCGATTCTTTTACTTGTTGAAATTAACAAAAGCCTGTGTTCTCTCAAGTAGTATACAGTAAGTCAATATGCAAGTGATAAGTGAAGATTAATCAATTGTACTATGAAAGACTGCATGATATTCCAGATTTCTTCCCCCCACCCTGAAAATGTTGGACTATGTCAACCAGACAAGAAAGGAGTTCTCTCCTACTACTGTCTTTAATCATCCCCACCAATATTCTCAATCCTTGGAGGAGGAGGAGCTGAATTCTTGTCACAATTATTTGCTATGGTAATACAAGGAGTGGGGGGAAGGAATGCCACCTTTTTTAAACAGAGGCTCTCTCATCAAAAACACACATACTTCTAATCACCAGTCAACCTTTGGTTCAAAAGGCATGCTCACCAGTACTGCCAAGTGTCGATAAGCTCTCTTCAATTCAACATCGGAAGCTGTTGCATCTAAGCCCAACACCTGAAAAGGATTGAGCTCTTCTTCAGGGGTATGTGCCATAGCCAGCAAACGTGCCACCTCTTCGCTAGGCTGGAATGGTCCGGATCCACCAGGGGAGTCATTCTGAGCAGTGCTCCCTGACTGGGTGGTCCTTAATCCTTTGGGCATCCAAAGGAGAGCATACCACTTAAGCAGCAGGCTTGCCATCCATTTGGAAATCCTGCATTCTCTGAAGAGGACCCCAATTTGAGGGAAATCAATAGCTGCGAGAAGCCAGGCTCCACAGCTAGTATGAGTCATTCTACTCAGAATATTGAGTAGGACTGATTTGGAAACCTTCCAGCAGAGTCGTATACTACCCAGGAGAAGCATAAGCACCAGGAAGAGAATAGCACAGAGCATCTTAAGCAGGCGGTAAGTTAGTGACAACCATGAGGCTAGCTGTCGGGTCAATTTTCGACACCCTATCCTTCCACGCTGGATCCAAGCCTGCATGTCAGTTTGAATGGTGTTTAAATCATGCAGGCTGAAGCAGCAGCAAGAGTACAGCATCTTCCCACCAGCTTCCACCCCCTCACCACACCGGAGGGTGACCTGTACAATTACACCGATGAACAGTCTGAAACAAGAAACGCAGAACAAGGCCAGACTTTCCAGGTGCTTCAGCAACTCAGCTTGGACATGATGATGCCCACCATCACTCCTCTTCCTAGTCTGTCTGTGTTTCCCCCCAGAGGGTACAAAGTGGCCATCTCCTTTGTCTTTAGGAGTAGAGCGTTGTCTTTGTTGCCGGGCAACTTTTCTTCCTCCAGGAGCCCGAGTGCAATCAGGGATTTCTTCCTTGGTTTTTGTAGCCGGGCCATCTTCAACATCGACTTCATGGCCTAACAGCAGCGTAGACGGGTCCTTCTCCTTGAATCCTGAATGCCAGTGCTGACAATTAAAGCCACATAAGTCATTCCCTTCCTCTGAATAAGCTGCAGAGAGATCAGACATCTCTCTCGGACAGTTACAGGAGCCAGTTTCATTACTGGGACTTTTATAGTCAGTAAAGTGCAAGCTGCCATTCTCACGATCGCAACTACCATTCCAAAGCATTTTTGTCTCCATCGCACCTTTCTCCTGACTTAAAACCTCAGCCCTCCGAAGACTCAAGAGCTCTTCTTAGCCAGGAGGTGCTTTGCAACAGCAATACTTTTTTGGAGTGAACATTTTGCTTCCTGCATCCTACATCACAAAGGCTGCAAGGGCTCAGAAGAGTCTTGCCCAAATCAGGAAACTCTAGCTGGGGATTACCCAAAGCTCCAGTCCCAGGCCTGAGGTGTTCCATGGTGTTTTCGTGCTCCGGAATTACTAGGGCTTCGATGAACGCTAAGTTATAGCCATCTTGTAGCCATCCTGCAAAGACAACCCGAGAGAGTGAGAAACAGATCGTGCCTCAAATACAACGGACTACTTGCCCATGGCTGGAAGGTCGTTTCTTTCTCAGCCCGCCACCCCGATATTAACCGATCACGGAAACAGAACCCTGAGACCCACTTTCAGGGCTGGAAGTGGGGAAAGGAAACAAGTGGAAAGCTGCTCCATACTGAGGTGGCGGCGGCGGCGGAGGGTGAAAGGGGATCTCCCAACCGGGGGCGCAAGAGTCACCAGGAAGATGCCGAGAGGGGACGTTACCTGGTCCTGTTACCTAGCAACAAGAAGGGGGGTCCCGCCGCCACTCCTCTTCCTCCATCTGACTGCCCCCTCACTCCCTCTCGGGCAAGCCTCCGCTTCCGCCTTCCGCCCGCCTCGGGAAACGCCGCCTTCCACTTTCCACTTCCGGGTCAAGGGAAGATTTCGAAGTTACGCGATTGGCGCGTCACGGGCGGTGGGGCCTGCTCCGAATCCACTTTTCATTACGCTCTTTTTCAGCGCCCCCACCCCACCCCTCTCCACTCCCACGCGAGCCCGGTTCCAGGGCCGCGGTTCTCCTCTCGCGTGCCCGGGTGTCAAGCGCTAGTTGTCGCCCGTAGGTCACGAGGTCTTTTCCTCCTGGAGCCGGCTAGCATTTGCCTTTAACCCTCCTTGATCAGGGCATGGAGTAGGATAATGGGAGCTGTAGTCCTGGAGGGAATCGGACGGGAGGAGGCTGCAGTGGAAATAAGACATGTAGGAAAGTCTACTCTGCCTCAACTTGCGTCGCTTTGATACCGAGGGGGTTGATCAGAGGGGTAACACGCCGTCCCTTCGAATCGAGCTCGACTCGGGCAATTCGTGATCCCAATAAAGGAGAATATTTCTAGTTCAGGATTGAATCGTGGGGTCCTTGGTTTTCAAGACCTTGAGAAAGGCTAGCATTGTTGGGACTAACCTGATCTCAGAGATACGATACTCCAAAAGGTAGGCACCACAGCAGAAAAGACTTTCCTTCTGGACCCTGCCAGCTGACAATCAACCAATTCTCCTCCTGCCAGATGGATGTGACAGCTGTCCTAATTTAGGACAGCTAGGAACAACCAGTAAGAGATGATCCCATAAATAACTTGGTCCCAAGCTGTGAAAGACTTTAAAGGTAGCTACCGTTGAATTGCACCTGGAAGCACAGTTGAAGCCAATGCAGCTTATGGAGCAGTGGTATCCTGCTGAATAAGTAGCGCCATTAATATCCCACATCACTGCATTCTACATGTGTATCTTCAAGGGCAGCCCCATGTAGAATTCATTACAATAATCCAGCCTTGTGCTCAGGAGGGCATGACTGACTGAGAGCAAGCCATTCCAATCCAGGAGTAGGGGCAACTGATGTACAACCAGAATGTTTTCTATTTTAACCATGCTGTAACTATAGCTGCAGAGGAAGCGGAAGTCAAGAAAGCTCTATGTAACTTGTCACACCTTGCCAACATAACAACAAAAGATGGGGTTTTTTTCAATTTTTTTTATTTATTTTGACAACAAACATTAACAAATACAAACATAAAACATCAAATAAAGCCATCTTTCCATTATATACAGTGTGTCAGTTGGTACATATCTCTTGTGCACAATATCAACAGTCTATTTCTTCTAGTTTAGATTAAACTTCATATTATATAAATCAGCTATGCATATTATATTATCTCCTTATTAGACTATAATTATAAATTCACATCATCCTTTTTGAGCAAAACTCAACTTTTACAAAAATTAGATTTTACAAAATCTATATTATACATTCCATTATAATCATTATATTCAATAATATATCATTACATTGTCTTATCTTTACTATTGTACATATATTGTAATGTATTTTATTTCCCTGTTTTCTTATCTAGCCATTGATAAAATAAATCCCATATTTTATAATAGTTTATCTTCTTGCTCTCTAATTTCTAATGTCAATTTACTCATTTGTGCACATTCCATTATTTTCTTAATCACTTCCTCTTCTATCGGAATTTTTTCACTTTTCCAATTTTTAGCAACTACAATTCTAGCTGCTGTTAAAACATTTATAATCAAATAAGACAATTCTCTCCTGTATCTTTCAGGTAAGATAGCCAATAAAAGTATCTCTGGTTTCAAGTCTATATGCTGTTTTGTCATTTTTTCCAGCCATGTATGAATTTTAGTCCAGTATCTTTTGACTTTCACACACATCCACCACATATGGTAGTACAATCCCGGTATCTGATGACATTTCCAACATTTCTTGAACAACCTTGCTATTCTTGCCGGGGGTAAATGCCACCTGTAAAACAAATTCTCTTTATATGCTGTTGACATTGTCATTTTATAGTTTCGAGACCATAATTTCTGCCATTTTTCTATCCCATATCCAAAATTTTCCCCCCAAGCATCTCAAAAGATGTTATATTGATTATGGAAGAGTAGCATGTTTAAAGTGAAACTAAAATAAAATCTGGAACAATGGGTAAGTTTGGCTTTGCTGCCCAAATGAAGCTAGACTATTTAACAAAGTTCTGATGAGGAAATTTAGATAGCAAGTAGTATCTTTCAACAACCTAAAAGATAGGCAGACAAATGGACATCACTGGATGGATACCAAATAAATAAAATTGATTATACTCAAAGGTGCTTTTTCAAGAGGCAACTGGATTTTCTGGTTTTTCTTAGAAGACGTTTCACTTCTCTTGGATGAGAAGTGAAACTTCTTCAAAGAAAAAACAGTCCAGTTGCCTCTTGAAAAAGCACCTTTGGGACAACCATGACCTGGGTGACTGAGAATCTCCACAGATAAAATTGATTATAACTGTAAGAAAAGACCTCTATTCAATCAGCAAAAGCAGATGCTGAGTTTCAGTTAGATCACTCACAAAATTACATCTTGAAAGGAATATGTACCCACTGAAATTATCAGATAGATATGATCTGATATTCAGCTATACAGTGAAGATAAAGAAGAACTTCGGACTGAAATTCATGACATTTTGCTTCAAGGGAAGGAGGAAACAGGAAACATATTAAGCATCAATTTTATTTATTAGATTTTTATCTCTTTATTATTTATAAATAACTCAAGGCAGCAAACATATCTTAATGTCCTTTCATCCTCATATTTTCCCCACAACAACAACCTTGTGAGGTTTGGGCTGAGACAGAGTCCAAGGTCATTTAGGCACATACATTAATGTACCTATTATTGTATAACTCCTAAATCCAGTACATTCAGAATAACTTCAGTGATTTTCTCAAACTTCTATAGCATTTTTCCTACTGCTAATTGTCATTAAATCACCCTTAATTGATTCATCTTTTGCTGGACCCCAGTTGAGAGACACAATGATAACTGAAGTTTTCTTGAATCATTCATTACTCAGTGGCTGCCTGAGGTTTTGACCTAGTAGTAGATGCCTCACAAGGCAGGTTCTTTTCCTATTAAAAGTTGTCTCCTGACTAAGGCACACAAGCATAATTCTCATGAAATATTCAAGCAGCTGGGGACATCCTTTGGATACTTGCCTAGAGGTTTGCTATCAGTTGAAAAGTTTAGGGTCTTTTAATTTGGGTTGGTTTTGAATTAACCCATATCTTAAAAAGAGAAAGCCACTACCATGAAAGGCAAAAGGTTGCTTAGGAGGACACATCACATTCCAAGCTGCAAATGCTAAAATAAAGCCCTTTAGACCAATTTCCAATTTTCACCAGCAGAGGACAATTCATGCCTTTTAATTCCCCTTCAGTTCATACCCAAGAGAGACAACAGTTGGTAGAGGGCATTATTGCAAAGGAAATTAGCGTGGGCATGTTCTGGCTTAGTATGGTGGCATCTGGAGAATGAGTTGTTTTTCAGGGTCAGTGGTATGTCCTGTAATTTGAGGAAGTGTAAACTCCCTGGGAATGTACAGTCAGAAATTTGGGAGTCTACCAAAGCAAATGAGAAATACGGCTGCTTGTGAGGAGTGAGGCATAACATTTTGGACACACATTTTGCCTCCAGCTACTCTACCTGGAAGTTCCTGAGGGAACTTCATTCAATTTTGCCAGACAGGTTTCCTCAATCCCTCATTTTGGATGTAGCTGAATCATGGATACAGCTGGATTAATCATTACATTGAATATACAATACTCTTCAATATGCACACTATGCACAATATTTAAAAGGTAAGCAGCGAATTTACAATTCAGTGCTTACCCCTTAAATAATGTGCATATTGAAGAGTATATCAAACAGTTGTTTTAAAATTTTCCACAACTTTGAAAAAACAGGATTTCCTAACTGACCAATAGTCTGCAAACAGATAGCATCAATTTTAGGACAGATTTTCTCAGTTTGGGATATAGCAGATTGTAGACTATAATCCCTATCTCTTCTTAGTCAGTATAATTTTTCAGGATGGGAATGAGAGAAATTATAATTCAACATGTTTGAAGGCCATCAGGTTGCGGGAAAAATGCTTCACTGAACCAGAAATTAAAAATTACCCAAAACTCCTTTTTTCCTTTTAGTTTCCTGCTGCACTGACAAATGAAGGCAAATATATGTGTCCCAGGATAATGTTACAGGATCCAATCTGGTCGCTCACTGAGATCAGAGGCTTAGTCTTCCGAGCTTTTGGACCCATGCTGGAGCCCATCCTCAGAGAACTTCTCTCTCGCCAAACACATTCTGGTGAGAGAGAGAAGTTCCCTGAGGATGGGCTCCAGCAGGAACCCGAAAGCTTGGAAGACTAAACCTCTGGTCCGGTAACTGCCTCAGATTGGTTCCTACTGCACTGGCTACTCTTGACCTCTGTTAATGTAGTATTCTCTTTAGACTGCCCTGTCACTATTTTGTGAAATAAAATATACTCAAAGAAAATGTTTGCCACATCTCAGATTAGTTACTTTTTATTTATTTTATTTTATTTTATTGGACTTATATGCCGCCCCATCTCCGAAGACTCGGGGTGGCTCACAACTAAAACATACAAATACAATAAATAATTAAAAAGAATTAAACAACTATAAAGTCCAATAAGACCAGATTAAAATAATTTAAAACTATCCCATCCCCGTGAGGTAGTCACAGCCCAGTTTGGTCAAATAGCCAGGTCTTCAAATCGCGAATATATCACATATGGTTGCATTTCGTTCACATGTGTGCTGCTATAAACATTGATAAAAATACTTTTCTTATCGTCACAAACATTGCTGAACTGTTCAGTCTTATACATGCTCATAGGTAAAGCTAGCTGAGTTCAGTTGGCACATAATTTCAATCATTGAGATATTTTTACAATTTAGATATAATTAAAAATTATATCCTAAGTTGTATTAACAGAGGGATACAATCAAGATCAAGGGAAGTACTAATACCACGCTATAAAGCCTTAGTAAGACCACACCTAGAGTACTGCATCCAGTTTTGTTCACCACATTATAAAAAGATGTTGAGACTCTAGAAAAAGTACAGAGAAGAGCAACCAGGATGATTAGGGGACTGGAGGCTAAAACATACAATGAACGGTTGCAGGAACTGGGCTTGGCTAGTCTAGTAAAGAAAAGGACCAGGGGAGACATGATAGCAGTCTTCCAATATTTGAGGGGCTGCCACAGGGAGGAAGGGGTCAAGCAATTTTCTAAAGTGCCTGTAGGCCAGACAAGGAATAATGGATGGAAACTGAACAAGGAAAGATTTAACCTGGAAATAAGGAGAAACTTTCTGACAGTGAGAACAATCAACCAATGGAACAGCTTGCCCTCAGAAGTTGTGGGAGCGCCATCACTTGAGACTTTCGAGAAGAGATTGGACTGCCATCTGTCAGAAATGGTGTAGGGTCTCCCGCTTGAGTGGGGGTTTGGACTAGATGACCTACAAGGTCCCTTCCAACTCTGATTATCTGTTATCTGTTAAAAAAATCCAAAGCTGGCCCTTCAGTCTAAGGCAGGTCTCCAAATGCAGCACCACCAGCTCTTCATAGTTAATTTAGAGCTTTTCAACTTACTCCATTGGATGCTCATGGAGCAGGACTAGTCACAAGGACATAGTATACAAGGATGGGGAAAATCCCCCAAGCACTCAGAGGATAGGATAGAGATTTACTACACTGCAGAGTTTACACAGCCATAGCTTAGCCATAAAGACATCACGCTATATCTGTCTTTGCCTGGGCTTCTAGTCTATGGCTAAAAGACCCATCATCATAATACGTTCAGATAAGACAAACAAACCGATAAATGCTACCACCTTCTTGGCTAGCCTAGATAGTGCCCACCTCTAAGCTAGAGGCATGGTGACCAACTCTGGATGAAGACATAGAGCAAATTTAATAGAATCTAGACAAAACCCAACTTTTAACACATGTCCTTAGAATTGATGTTGCCTATTGGTAGAACATTAGATTTGTTTCAATGTATTGTATATTCAGAACATTTGCTGTGTTACTGTACAGTCTCCCTAAATTTGATAGAGAATATTGATCATCCTTAAAAAAGACCAAAATATTAACCTGTTATAGCACTTGTTGGCAATTTCTACAAACTGTGCACTTTGAATGTCACAAGATCATCCAACAAGACACACCCAAGGTTCTAACATCAAATGAAGTGGAGATAAGTAATGACATTCACAGGTTTAATTTTAGGGACTAGTCTGTGACCCAATGGAGGGTTCTAAATTGTTTATTTGAAGTCAAAATCTGACCTGTTCAAAGGTGAAAAAGCTGTTTAGAGAGATTTTAGAGTAAGAGACAGTTTCTCTTACTAGTAAGAGACAAAATATCAGAAGAAAGTCCTGTATTTAATCAATGAAATTAAAATTAGGAGGGCAGAAGACATCATGCTATTTCATTTATTGTTTTTGTTCCTGTTGCACTCAAAAGAAATCTTTGGAAGACAATGGAACACCTGGGAAGGATGGAGAAGAGAACTCTGAACTTGCCATACCACTTCAATCCTAGTCTGAGGGAATGCTTGCCCCTACTCACAAAAGGAGAGGACTCAACAGTGACTAAGTTTCTGAATGAGCAAGAAAGTAATTAAATGTATCCACTTATGGGCCCATATCAGACAAATGGAAGCCAAAGTCTGTCTTACAAGAGTAGACCATCAACAACATACTTCATCCCTTCCATCTTCACATATCTCTTTGGTCATGCAGATTGGTCAAATACTTAATAGTCCTGAAAGCTACCGTGTTTCCCCAAAAATAAGACACTGTCTTATATTTTTTTTGGCTCCCAAAAACACACTAGGTCTTATTTTCGGGGTAGGTCTTATTTTCGGGGAAACATGGTGTAAATCACATCTTAAGTACAGTATCTCAGTGATTGAATGGTGATGTCAGTTTTCACACACTATGCTTTTTCATTATTCTCAAGAAGTACACAGACTGGGACACCATCCTGGATTCTAAATAATTCATTGCTGCATCAATTATTACAAGTTTCAAGGGAAAACTGAGATCTTTCATAAATGTATTCAGAAAGAGGACACTCTGATCTTGTTGGACTTACAAAACTATCTTTAGGTCCTATTTGATGTAACACACAGGAAGTTCTTAAGTTCCAAACACCATGGTGCCCACTACCAGGACAAGACCCTTTCATATGGTCTGTCATCACCATCCAGCGAATTCATAAAAACAATTACGACAATCATAGTCCATCTCATATCCCTGGGAATATATGTATAATCCTGTTTGAATGACCTCTTTATCTAATGCCCATTGAACAAGGGAAGGATATATGGATCACAGTGCAGAACCTCAGGGACCTAGGTTCCTGGTCAACAAAGAGGAAAGCATCCTTCAACCAGTATACAACTTACAACACTTGATTCTGATCCCAGCAAAGTGTTTGATTTTGCTATCAAAGCTGTAAAATGAGACCTTCCAACAACTAATCACATTAGTTTAATGGACCAACCAATTAGAACACAGGATTATGGCCAGTCCCTGGGATCAGATAATTGCCTGAAGGAATTGTATACTATGGTGACACTTGCTTCAATGGATGTTCTTCCCTTCTGGAACCAAATAGCCCACGATTCCAGATTCTCAGTCCCAATATATTGTAGTAGTTGAATGGCTCACATTGATCAGACACATAAGGATTGCAATTTCCAAAATTCCTAGCCAGCAAGACTCTTCCTCCATGTTGGGTGAGAATTCTGGGAATTGTCCCCAAAGAACTAGAAGATCAAGGCTGAAGAAGCTGTCACAGATCAAAATCAAGGTACCATTCACTGATGCTTTAAGCAGGATGCCCACCTGAACTCTTTATGGAAACACAAATCTCACATGGTTCTCCTCTTTCTTGTAGAGAGAATTCAGAACCCCAATAGATTGTCTGATCAGCGGCACCAGAAGGAAATAAAGAATGGCAGCAGCGAGCTGATCATGGATGATCCAGCTCCTGTGGGACAAACTCTCCTCCAAGGATCATGTGCCAGTGTTAAAACTCTGAGCCTTGGGTGAGAGTTGCTTCCAACACAAAGCCTTCTCTGTTTCTAAAGCTCAAGCTGGAAAGAATCCAATTTGCTTCAGAGGAAGGCAAGGGTAGAGGAGAATTGCAGAAGCTTTTAGTACTTGGACATTTTAACTCTCTCACACGGGAGGCTGTGGGAAATCAAAAGCCCTGCCTCGGCTGTAGTGGAGCCGGTAATGAGAAGCCCAGAGGTAAAACCAATAAAAGGGCTTCTAAGAAAGTTTGAAATAAAGCAATTTGTGGTTGCTCCTCTTATGGAGCAAAGACTACCAATCCAGACAGAGAGATCTGCAAAAGTAGTGATCTGGCATCAGACCCACAGAAAGCCCATGGCTAGCTGCCTAAGGCTTCATCCTAGTTGAATTTCATTGCACTTCTGTCTGAATTTCCAGAATCAATTTGTAAACATTATTGGGTTGGCACGCTGCATTAAGACATCACAGTAGTATTCACAAATTATCCTAAGCCATATTTTGCTTGACATTGCTTCACATTTCATGTTAATCCAATTTGGTGGATTTGCATAAGAACTAAGCTATAAACAAATATTTGCAAACTACAAGATGCAGGAACAAGCAAAGCCCTTAAATTATGACTTAGCACATCACGTGATTTCAGCCAGTAGAATTGGTTTGGTTTTACCTCTTAGCATGTTGTACAAACACTTCACTCAAGCACTCGATGAGTGGATGGCATATAAATTTTATAAATAAATAAACCCAACCATTGTACTTTATGTAGCAAAGCTTTGGCTAAGTTTTGACAACAGGCTAAGTCAAAATGTGCCGTGCTTGTTAGTGGCTCTGCATGATGCAAAATCTCTGCCAGTGAAGTCTGTAAACGTTGGTGTTACGTGGACCCAGCCAACTGTGGTTTATTTAGTAATTTGTCAGATGAAAGTAACCAGGAACAGAAGTTTAGTTCAAAATTCTTCAAGTTTATTCCATGCTATCTATACACAAGAACCTGACCTACTAATGGTTGAGGCAAATTGCTGCTAGATACAGTCAATGGACTTCAAGGTGGACTGGATTTAGGCCTCTTGCAGGAGTGGAAAGATTCCAGACTGGTGATGCATTTGACCCCACCCTCCGGCTCAGCCTGGTCATCTCCTACATAAATAATAGTTAAGCAATTGTTCCTCTTTCCTTCAATTAGCAGAGCAGTATTTCCTTCCCGCACACTTTTGGTTTTCATAGCATTCCAAAGACTGCAGAGAAACGTTTACTCCTCAGTGTCAGTGATTGTTCTTTTCCTAAAATCTCTAGCTATGCATTGCTTGTCACAGAAACAGGAATCAAAATTTCCCAAACTTTGGCAATCAATACAAAGTATTTTGTGTTGGCAAGAATTCAGCGTTGAAATGTGGCCATAAAGTTAACTAAGAAAAGGGTGAGAAAATCTCACTGGCAGGACAGCCTGGTCAAGTCTCAGAAGTGGCAGCAACATTATCAACCTGTGTTAGGCATGGAAGGTGAAAATCAGAGCAGGGAATCAACTGTACAAAAGTGAACTGTGGAGACAATAGTTGAGTGATACCTCTCAGCAGGCTTGTGTTTCTAAGCTGTGAGCAGCTGAGCCAGAATGATCTGTTTAGGCTCTCCTGCAGTGAGAGGGGCTTAGAAGAGAAGTTTCCTTGGGCTCAGGGGTGGCTGGGACCACCTGCTCTTGTACTCTCTCTTTACTGTTTAATGGCATGGCTCTTTATTCTGTAAAAGGCCCTATGACATGGAGCAAGCATGGGCTTCCCACAATCCCAAGATCAAGGGAAATAGCCCAGGCAGAATGCCCAGGAGTTAGTTAGTGTCTCGCTTTCTCTACACCTTGTCTGAGTTACTATAGAACTCAATGGGATAGATTTACTAGAAAGGACCTTTAATATTTTCTTACACTGGTCCAGCAGCCACTGAACCGCCATCTCTGTTCTATTTGTATGTCCTTGTGAAAACCTATGGTGGAATTGGAAAAGGAGTTTTTGAATCACGTATATGTAGTCCTCGACTTATGACCACAACCAAGTCCAAAATTTCCATTGCTGAGCGTGACAGTTGCGAAGCAAGTTTTGCCCCATTTTATAACCTTTCTTGCCACAGTTGTTAAGTGAATCCCTGCAGCTGTTAAGTGAATCACTTGGTCATTACGCAAAGCAGGCTCCCCAATTGACTTTGCTTGTCAGAAGCCAGCTGGGAAAGTTACAAATGTTGATCACATGACCCTGGGACAATGCAACTGTCATAAATACATGCCAGGCACCCCAATTTTGACCACATGACCATGGGGATGCTGCAATGGTTGTAAATGTGAAAATGGGCACAAGTCATTTTTTTCAGTGCCGCTGTAACTTTGAACGGTGATTAAGCAAATGGTTGTAGGTAGAGGACTACCTATCATCACTGTGGCCACCTTTGCTTTTGATGAACAGATAAAGGAGACCATTGTTTACCACCCCTGAAAAAGTGCCAGCTGATGAAGCATGTGTGTGGAGGTTCATCTAAAGCAGGGGTCTCCCACCTCGGCCACTTTAAGCCTGGCAGACTTCAACTCCCAGAATTGCCCAGCAAAGCTGGCTGGGGAATTCTGGGAGTTGAAGTCTGCCAGGCTTAAAGTGGCCAAGGTGGGAGACCCCTGATCTAAAGGGGCCCAATATCCCCTTTAAACATCAGGCCAACAGCATTATTGGGGCTCAGCCTCCCAGCAATCCCCGCATCCTCCATCTCCGGCCTTTCCAGTCCTAGCCACCCCCTTGTCCTGCGCTGGAGGCTGTCTTGGCTTGAGGCACCTGCGTCGACAGCTGGCCAGCTCCCCGGCCTCATTCCTGGAGCCGAGGCCGGATGCGGAGCCGTCGGGCTGAGCGCTCTCGCGTCCGAAGGCAAGGTTCTTCCACAGGACTCTGGCTGGAGTGCCGAGGGAAGCCCGCAGCTGAGGTGGGCGGCCAGGCATCCTTTTGCCCCCCACGCCCCCCAACTCCAGGAAAGCACGAACCGACGCCGAGCGCCGCGGGGGGGAAAAGTTAAGAAGCCCCGCTTTCCCAGCGTTCTTGCAACGGCTCATTCGCCGCCACAGAAAGCCTCCCCTCCTTCGCACGCAAATCTCGGCCGGTTTTAAATCGCGCCTTTCTTTTTGCAAAACAATCGAGCGATTCTCTCCGGCTGGAAGGAACCACCTCGGTCGCCGAGGGGTGTGCTCGGCTGGCTTCGGGGCGCCCTTTCCCAACCGATGCTGCTTCCCCGGATCGCTCCCAAGAAGCGCCCCCCACCCTCAAGAGCAGAGAAAGGCTGGCCTGGCTCCGTCTCCGTCTCTTTTCCTCCCCGGGAATCAGGAGGAGGCGCCGAACCCCTCGCTTCCACACGCCCCCCCCACAAGCCACTTTCCAACCTCCCCCCCCCAGCCAACTTTTCCGCTGGCTCCTCCTTCCCGCCTCGTGAGGTCACTTTTCAGCTGTCGCGGCGGCGGCTTCTTTCGCCAACTTTGCCACGGGAGGGGTGGGGGACGACGACTATAGGGGGTGGGAGACATTTTCGGCCGTCCGGGGAAGGGCTGGTTCTTTTCTTTGCGGCCGATCTTGGGAATCTCCGGCAGGGGTGGAGTCGGGGGGGGGAATGTTGCTTTTGCAGAGCGATCGTGGCTGTGCGCTGCGGTGGGAACCTTTCCCCAGACTGGTAAGTCTTAGCGTGGAGTTTCCCCTACCTCTCCCCCACTCCCCATCCCACCCCAACCTTGTTATACTTGGGTTTCCGTCGATGTGGATGCGAGTTCTGACGGCCGTTTGATCAACCCCTAGTTCTTACTACGATCGGCGCTTCCCTTCCCTCTTCGCTGTCCCTGCCAGGGACCGGGCTTCTTGTTCGGAGGACAGAAGGGGTTCGGGGGAAGGGTTTTTGCATCCTCCTCCCGTGTGTGTGTGTGTGTGTGTGTGTGTAGGGTGTCTTTTGCCAAGTTGGACTTGGACACGTGACTGGAGGAAAGAGTGTGGAGGGGTCTTTCCAAGAGGTGGAGGGCTCGGATTTGGAGCCTGCCAGTGATGGAAGGAGCTTCTCCTGGACTCCGCGGAAAAGCGCTCTTCGAGTTAAACTTTTAAAGGAACCAAAGGCGTGTTTTTAAACCAACAGTAAGAAACGTTCTCTTACTAATAAATAATCCCGTTTGTAACGTGGCTACGGTAACGGTTGCTTTGTAAAAAAAGAAAGCCTCTGCGTTTTGTTTAGCAAAACTTCGCTTTACACCCTAAAAACCAGTTGAGAATTGCTTACTAACAATCCATCCCTTCCCAGCCTCCCAGCTGTTTCTTTTCCTCCCTGGCTGCGCGTTAAGGGAGCCGAGAGGCATTTTAAAGGGATGCAGGACTCTTGATTCCATGCCATTAAAAGTCAGCGCTATGCTCCTATCTGGGATAGTAGCCGCGGTTGGAGGAAAGGAGACCTCGGCAGATGTTTTTTGTTTACAAGCACATGAAGCCCGCAGCCAAAGTAGGACGAAGCTGCAGGTCGAAACGTGGCACATATGTGTTTCCCAGACCTCCTACTAAAAGTTCCCCAAAAGGAGGATGTATGGGTGTGAGACAGTGCCTTCCAGCTCAAAGAGGTTTTAAGTACTGACTTAATTAACTGAGGCTCCTAGGTAAGAATCACAGCTTAATTTCAAATAATCTCATCCTTCCTATCCTTCCTTATTCTTCTTCCTCATTCAATGAACTTTAATCTTTTGCTATCCTCAAGTAGATTCAGAGGTGCTTGCTTTCCTGGAAGGAAAAATGTGTGATTTGTGGGGCCAATCGCTTAAAAAAAACTTATGCCACCTTGCCAGGCTTAGGGGTAATCTTGTAGACTTTAGAAATTCTTCCCTTGCATGATTATGGATAGATATTTGTGGAGAAAAAAAGTAATTTTAAGACAGGAATAATCTGCTATGGTTATATATGAAATATGTAAGCTCTAAAACTTCAGAACTAGCCTTAGCTATTTGATTATCTTGCACAGAAGTTACTCTAAGTCTAAGAGCTTCCTTACAAATGCATTTCTGAGGGAGAGGGTTGTTTTAAAAATGGAAAAAGAAATAAAAAATAAATCTTTTTTGCTGTTCCCTGATTGACCTCCCCCCCACCAAAAAAAGTCTGATGCCATATTTTACAGAGTATTTTTATTTGCAAAAGTGCAGCTGAAGTAGGATTAGGGTATCTTTATATAGCCCCCTCAAAAGTCCCCTGAACTCCTGTGCTGAAGATCATTTGTCTACACTGATTGTTTGAGCAGTGTCAGAAATGCTAAACATGGATAGTAAATAGTTAAGTAAAAGTGAAGTTGTCAGCTGAAAAAGCTGAGTAGAAGTAGAGATGCTGCTGCAGGGAAATAAGATAATGTATAAGGGTCCAGTGGGGTTGTAGTATGCTGGATTATGGACATCTTAATTACAGGGAGTCTTAAATTGCCTACATTTCCTTGCCTTCCTCCCCTCTCTAAATAAGACCCATCTGAACAATGGTGGATACCGTCCCCCCCCTGAAGCTGGGAAGGCAGCCCAGAAGTTCTGGCTCCCATTTTTACCTTCTGCTCCAATTAACAAAGCTTCCCCTTTTCCTGACAGAGCTGGGAATAGGACTCCGAACTCCTGGCTGATGACCAGATTTCAATAGCCGTTGAATTTAAATGTCCTTATAAACTTCCACGGGGATGAGAGGAGAGATTCCAGTTTGAATGCATAAACGTTGGCTCGGATTTGCTGCGATCGTTGCCAGATTTGTCAATACTAGCTGGGGTGGTGAGATTATTCCTGCTTGTTTCATGGGGGCCATTTAACTCTTGGGCAATGAGAATAAGAAGGGAAGGATTTGGGAATTGGGGGTGAAGAAGTAAGGTGGTTGGGCCCATGTAAACCCAGGAGGAGCCACACTGGACTAGACCAAATGGCCCCTCTAGCCCAGCACTTTTCTTTGGTGACAGGAGCCATCTCCCATCTTGTGTCTTTCATGCTTTAGGACATAGGATTCCCAGCCACTTTTTTTGCTGCAGGTAGTCCTCAACTTAAGATCACAAATGAGTCCAAAATTACCATTGCTAAGCAAGACAGTTGTTAAGAGAGTTTTGTCCCCACTTTACAAACTTTCTTGCCATAGTTATTAATTGAATCATTGAGTTGTAAAGTTAGTAACCTGGTTGTTAAGTGAATCTGGCTTCCCCATTGACTTTGCTTGTCAGAAGGTCACAAAAGAGGATCAAAAGGCCCCAGGAAACTGCATCCATCATAAATATGAGTCAGTCATATTTATATTCATATGTTCATACGTTAAGCACCTGGATTTTGATCATGTGACCACAGGGATACTGAAGTGGTCGTAAGTGTGAAAAACAGATGTCCCTTTTTATCACTGTTTTAACTTCGAACAGTCACTAAACGAACTGTTGTAAATCGAGGACTAACTGTGAGCTGCAGTGCTTGGGAATTCCAGAAACACAAGCATGAAGGACTGCTGCATTTGGGCAACACTCTGAAGAAAACTAGATAATTTGTCATCGATGTTTGCTGGAGAATTGACATTTTAGCTAAACCTCATCATAAAAGTTTTGGTGTCATTTTATTTGTTAGTTTAAAATATTTATATAACTGTCTTCCAAATCACTTTAGGCAGCTTCCAGTTCTGGACATTTTGACATTTCTGTTTTTCCTCTGTTTTTTTTCAATGTTATCCTCTCCTTTTTTTAAAAAACTAGCTACCAATCCCAAGTGGAACTGAATTAGGGATGTAAAGAAGCCATACTCTTCTCTCTCTCTGCCCCAGATATCCCTGGTTTGTAGGGCTGTTGTCCAACACCCCAACCGGCAATAGGGAGACGAAAGTGGCAAAGAAACACGAAATGCAGGTGCCTTGAGTTTAATGTCAGGGACGGGAAGAACCAGCATTAAGAATAATATCAAGCGCCTCATGCCAAGGCAATTGCTTGTGACTTCATCATATCCATTTCACCTTTTTGACATTTTGTCAGCTAAATGCAGTTCATAGCAAAATCCCCACAGTGGAAATTCCCGATGCACCCAGCATCTTTGTTTCCCCTGAGTAATTCTAGGACGGTCAGAAGCATTTTGGGTAGAAAGAATGATGGACACAGCAGGAAACACCTCCTAGAGCAGAGGTCTCCAAACTTGGCAACTTTAAGACTTGTGGACTTCAACTCCCAGAAAATTCTCAATTCTGGGAGTTGAAGTCCACAAATCTTAAAGTTGCCAAGTTTGGGGACCCCTGTTGTAGAGCGAGGACCTCACCAAAATTCAGAAAAAGGGTCCACTTCCTGGGATTACTGTCAAATGATGGGTGGGGTAGAAAACCCACAAATCTTTAGGGCAAGGGTTGCAGGACACCAGAGGAGAAAGGGAGACAGTGATGGGGCAGGCAGGACAGGGCTTAGGGGCATCTTTTGCAGATAAGCCTCAGGTTCACATTCAGATTTTCTTGAAAGCTTGACCTGAACAAACTAAAGAAAGTTTGGGGCTGGGTTCACACACCAAGCTAAGTTAATAGTGGTACTCCTTGAGTTACGACTGCAATTAAGGCCCAGGTTTGTGTTGCTAAGCAAGACAGTTAAGTGAGTTTTGCTCCATTTTACAACCTCTCTTGCCACAGTTAAGCAAATCACTGCAGTAACATGGTGGTGAAGAGAATCTGGCTTCCCCACTGACATTGCTTGTAGGTCACAAAAGGCAATCCCATAACCCTGCGATACTGCAACCATCATAAATAGGAGCCAGTTGCCAAGTGTCCAAATTTTAATTCTGTGACCACAAGGATGCTGCAAGGGTCATGTGAAAAATGGTCATAAATTAGTTGTTTCACTGCCGTTGTAACTTTGAACAGTCTCTAAATAAATGGTTGTAAGTTGAGGACTATGTTACAAATCAAATTTACAATGTGGTGTAATATGTCAGCCAGGTCTTGGTCCTAATTGTGCAACTTTGGGAAGAGGGGTTTGGTGGATTTGAGCCCTCTAGGATTCTCTTTCTGCCCTAACAAAATTCTCTCTCTAGGCGGCTTTTTCCATTTGGATGGCTCTGGCAA
Organism: Naja naja; assembly: GCA_009733165.1. Classification (NCBI taxonomy): domain Eukaryota; kingdom Metazoa; phylum Chordata; class Lepidosauria; order Squamata; family Elapidae; genus Naja; species Naja naja. The sequence continues at coordinate 151,639,927 of CM019149.1, read as the reverse complement.
GTTGAGCTTTTTTTCCTGGCTCCTGAGCATGGATCCGACCTTGCTGCTACCAGTTGCTGTTACTCTTGATCCCCGGGGTTTTAATCAAGGAGCAGCAGAGCCCACTGAGCCCGCCTTGGACCCTTGCAGTCTCCTTTCAGAAAGGCACTATGAAGTGGTGCCCTGTGTGGTTTGTGCCCTCTGCTGCATTTTTGGAGTGGCTTACTGCTGTTTTGGTGAGTAAAGGGGAAGGGGACATTTTTGTTGGGTAATAAGGATTGCATGATTCGAACACATGCCTTTCGATAGAGCAGGAAGGCAGAAAGTTTGCATGGCACTTCCGAAAGGCAAGGTGTACATTTTTTTTAATTCATATTTGTATCCCGCCCTTCTCTGGAGACTCAGGGCAGCTTACAATTTTTGGGATACAACCCAATGCGCTCAGCAATAGCCTTCATTCCATTGTATATGCCTGCTTATTACTAAGCGGCATTTTTACAAAGTCAGCTTATTGCCCCCAACAATCTTGGGTCCTCAATTTACCTACCCTGAGAGGATGGAAGGCTGAGTCAGCCTTGAGCCTGGTGGGATTCTAGCCTGCACTAATTGCAGGCAGCTGGAACTAAGTGCTAGGTGTTTAACAGCCTGCACCACCAAGGCTCTTGTTTTCTCATTTTCCTGTTGACTGAAACTTTTTTATATATATGTAGAAGCTCCAGCTAGATGTGTAAAAGCCTGGCTGTGTTGTGCTGCTCCAGGTCCAAAACAATTTATTATGGTTTCTGGAGCATTATATGCATATTCTTGAGATGTACACATTATTACAAGTAATTGGCAAAATATCTTAACTAGCTTATCAGATAGATCTCCCTGTGTTAGGCATCAGATATATAACCACAGCTTAGAAGATGACAAAGCAAAACTTTTATTCTAGTGTTCATGTATTATCTTTCCAATCATTGAAATAATTCTTACCTGCCCTGCCAGTGAACCTGTGAATCTGTGTTAGCAGAATTGATGCCTGACACCTGTTAGGACAACAACTCCCAGAATTCTCAGCAAACATCACTAACAGCTGGGGAAGGAGTCTAAGGTTGTGCTTTCTCCATGATTTCATGCCTTCCTTTCATAAGGAAGGGAAGCTTTAGGCCAGGGATGTCAAAGGGATATCACCACTCCCCCCCCACTGCTAAAATGGTGGTGGGCATAGCCAGTGCATGATACATCTGGCCCATTGGCTGCAAGTTTTGTTACCCCTGCTTTAGACTATGTCTTTAGTGAACTGGAAACTGTCATGCAGTTTCTGAAATTCTTTTGTTGAATTGATAGTAACAGTGTGGGGTTGCTTGTGCTCTCTGAGCTTGGTTGTTTTCTTGCAATTGTTTTATACCCAACTAAGTGACATCATCAGTGCTAGAACAAACCCCGTTTCCTTCTAGCACTGTTGATGTTACTTAGTTGGGTCATGAAACATTTGCAAGAAAAAAATCAAGCTCTGAGAAGCACCGAGGGCCCCACAGTTCAACCCTGAGCTACAGATATTCTCTTCTGTTGGGAGTGGAAGACTTGCTTTTCAGTGTGCTTCATATCCACCTTGAAAGGAACCAGAAGAAGAGTGAGAACAACTAATTCTTTACCTCTCAGAAAATGGTCATAAGAAGTTGCAGCTAGATACAAGTTCATGGGAATGGGTGCAGATTAGTTAATATAGCAAACCAAAATGAAGCAAGAAAGACACAGAATGGGCTGGGATAGAAGAGGTAGTCTTTATTTGGTTTTTCATCAATTTTTATTAAATTTTATAATAAACAAATGAAAATGAAGATAGTAGGGAAATGGAGAAGGGAAAAGGGGGAAAAGAGAAGTATGGGGTAAGGGAAAGAGAAGAACAAAGTGTCCAACTTTCTTCAGTGCAATAGAATAAAAATAATAGGGTTCATCTTCAACTTTTTGCTTTCACATACTTAGTTTACCAGCCATTTCTATAACAACAGATTTTCCTAATCAGCAAATCCCAAAAATCTTTTACTTTTTTCTGTCCCAAGCACCAAGTTGGGAAGGAGTTTCCAAGGACAGTAGAAATAAAACTAGGTGTTTTCTTTGATTAAAGCAGTAAATTTGACCACCTCTGCAAACTCCATCAGTTTTTCCATCCTTTCTTCCACTATGAGGACTGGAGGTAATTCTCATCTTGAAGAAAAACAAAACCATCTTCCTTTTAAATTATCTGTTCTGAGTGCTAGTGGTTCATTTGGAGTGCATAGTGAGAGTAAAAGATTATCTTTTATTCTTATTCTCTTGACCCATAACCCAGAAAAGAATCACTAAAAAAGGCTGTTGTTTTAAAGTCATCAATTACATTTCCCCCTTTTCAACACATGCTTCCATTGAACTAAATAACGAAGCTCCAGTGAGCACAGTGTCCTTCATATCTTTCAAATAACATCAAGTTCCAAAAATTGCTTTGTAAAAATAACGATAGCAAGCAAGCCCACATTACAAATTGCGTGAAACCCTTGTTCTAAATGATTATGACAAAAGGGTTTCTTTGGTCATTTTTTGCACTATTGAGGATGAACTGATCCTTCATGAAGACATAATGTGTCTTCAGTTGCCCTCTTAACCTGCCCTCCTATTCATAAAACGGTTTGCCTGCCTTCACTTGCCTTGGTCGTTCTTATTTCTCTCTTTCTTGTCAACAGGGTATCGGTGTTTCAAGGCCATCATGTTTCTCTCCGGTCTCCTCTTCGGCTCCGCTGTGATCTTTCTGCTTTGCTACAAGGAGCGTATCTTGGACACCCAGCTCAGCTTGGAGGTCAGCGCTGGCATTGCCCTGGGCATCGGAGTCTTGTGCGGCTTGGTTACGATGCTGGTGCACTCTGTGGGGTTGTTTCTGACGGGGCTTCTGCTTGGCTTGCTGGTGGCCACCGCTGGGCTGGTAGCCACCGAGCCTTTTTACGAACTGCCCAACGGGTGGGTCCCTGCCGGGGCCCTGCTGGGTTTGTCCCTCTTAGGTGCCGTCTTGGCACTGCGCTGGCAGAAGGTCCTCACAGTGGTCTCCACAGCCGTGTTTGGGGCTGCCGTTCTGACTCTCTGCCTGGACTACGCGGTGGAGAACCTGGCTTTGGGCCACCATGTCTACGACCGCCTGCGTCTGGCCCCTTCCTCCCTGCTCTGCTGGTGCGGCTGGGCAGTGCTGGCTACGTGGCCTGCCTTTGCCCTGATGGGCATCCTGCTGCAGTGGAAAGTGACCGCTGAGGGCTTCTCCCACACAGACGGTGAGTGGAAATCCTTCCTCTGCCTGAAGGAGTAGGCCTAGCTGTAGGCTATGGAGCTCTTAGGGAGTGACAGAGCGTCTCGCTTCTGTCTTGCTGTCCTTTCCCTCTTTGGCCCCCTCAATACACCCCTCCGCCTTTGTAGGCAGTCCTCGACTTACAACCACAGTTGAACCCCAAATTTCGGTTGCTAAGCGAGACATTTGTGAAGTGAGTTTTGCCCCATTTTACGAGCTTCCTTGCCACAGTCGTTAAGCGAATCGCTGCAGGGGTTAAATTAGTAACATGGTCGTTAAGTGAATCTGGCTTCCCCGTTGATTTTGCTTGTCAGAAGGTCACAAAAGGAGATCACGTGACCCCAGGAGACTGCAGTCGTCTCATAAATATGAGTCAGTTGCCAAGCGCCTGAATTTTGGCCACGTGACCGATGGAATGCTGCAATGGTCGTAAGTGTGAAAAACAGTCGTAAGTCCCTTTTTCAATGCTGTTGCAACTTTGGTCATTAAATGAATTGTTGTAAGTTGAGGACTACCTGTAGATTCGTATGTATATATTTTTATATTTTATGAATACATACAGTATCATTGTCATACACACCTACAGTACATGCAGCCCTTCGGTCACATTATGCAAACATGATATGCTATAATGGACTCATAGTTTCTTATCTGGCCCTTGCCCATGATATAACAAATGTGAAATTAGTACAGCGAGTCCTCGAATTACAACCATTCATTTAGTGACCATTCAAAGTTACAAAGGCACTGGAAAAAAAAAGACTTATGACTATTTTTCATGCTTACGACTGTTGCAAAATCCCCATGGACATGTAATCAAAATTCAGGTGCTTGGCAACTGGCATGTATTTATGACGGTTGCAGTGTCACCTGATCACCATTAGTAACCTTTCCTGGTGGCTTCTGATAAGCAAAGTCAATGGGAGAAGCCAGATTCACTTAATGACTACATTATTCGCTTAACAACTGCAACGATTCACTTAACTGTGGCAAGAAAGGTGGTAAAATGGGACAAAACTCACTTGACTGTCTTGCTTAGCCGTAGACACTTTGAGGTCAGTTGTGGTCGTAAGTCAAGGATTACCTGTAAGTGCATGCATAAAGGAAGATTATGTAAAGATTTTGAGGTTACCATTGCGGTATTGTGGGGGGAGAGAGAAAGGTAAAATTAATATGTAGCTAATTGGAGGAAGGTGGGAAGATAATTACTTCTGCCTTTTCTCCTGATCAATAAGGAAGTTGAGATTTTTAGAATCTTAAGAATGTATAGGGCATTATGTAGCACAATAACAACAGAATATATATTTTTAGCCCTTCTGATCTTGAAAGGAGATGGAGGAAGGAAGGAGTAGGAGACAAGACAAACTCTCAGTGTTGCATCTTTCCCCTGCCCTATTCCAGAACTTTTTCAGACAGAAGCCATAGTCCCTGAATCAAAGCTTCTCTTTTCAAGCTATCTTTTTCTCCCAGAACGGGGCTGGGCTAGGCTGGTTCCATGCAGGATTTTAAGCTAAGTCTCCATCCTCCAGTCTCACATCTCTTTTCTATGGCCCAGTGGTCCTGAATCGGCGCCAGAAGCAATTGCAACTCTTAAGGATTCGACAGCGGGAAGCCAAAAAGAGGCAGTGCCAAGCTCCACACGAAGGCTCCTACCGGCACAAGGCCAGTGCCATCAAACGCTGTGCCGGAGACATCCTCGCACCAGTGAGTAGCTGTGACCAGTGGCTGCTCAGCCCCTTCATTGCTGAGCTTCCATCTCAGCCAATGGAGCCCCCCAAGCTTTCTCCAGAATGGCTTTGGGATGCCAAAATGATAATGGTGATCTACTTTTGTGCCTGTTTGGGAATCCCTTTCCTATGAAGAGTTGCTTGGCTCCTTCATCATTGCTTGTGCAGCCCCAGAAGGTCTACTTTCTCGCCCAGATTTTTATTTCATTTTTTCCATTTGTGCTGCAATGTGCCCTCCATATATATACAGATTCACGTATTCATACTATACATATATGCTTGCATGTATGCATATACATGCACATCTTAGCTTTATGCAGAAGCTGATTTAATTGATAACTGTCTTCTGTCCTTGTTTTATTATAGCAGCGTAAAATGTATCAAAATCATTCCATATTTTCATTCATTGTATGCTGCTATAATAAGACATGGAGGCTGGCTTTCAAATATTATATAAGACCCTTGGGAAATATTCCTGATTTGAAGAGCAGCAAATCAGCTCTTAAATACTTCATCAGTCAAGAGGGTTAATGTGCAAGATAGCTATTTACCATCAAGTGTTTCGCAGGAGGGAAACATTTCTTTCCTTCTTTGACCCAAGGGCCTATGAATGGGAGGGTCTCTGGTCTCTTCATTCTGGGAAAATTGCCATCCAGGAGCACCAAAGGGTTCCTGGTTATGCCCAGAGGACCTTCTGAATAGATGGATTAAATTCTCTCCTTCCTTGATTGGAAACATATCACCAGTGGAACAAAGTAATATTTGGACTCATAGTGGAACCTTAAGAGTTAGAAGAACCAAAAGGGCTTTGTCTGCTTAAAACTGCAAAATCTTTATCACTCTCTCATGTTTTGGGAGATGTGAGCCCCCTAGACTAATAAGTGGCCAACCTATCAAATTTTGAAATAAATAAACAGGCAATTTGTTGTGATATAGTCATATTAGAAGCATATTCCGTCGCTCATGTCTAATCTCAGTTTAGATCTGTCTGAGATTGATGGTGACTGCCACATAGTCGGCAATGCATTGCAAGAAGGAATTCTGATTTTTCTGTTTTGTATTCAGGAGGTATTGCACTTCCCTGTTTTACTTAGCATCACAGTGTTTATTGACTATTGAATGTTTGGGACAGATCCCAGGAATCTGATACAAAGAAACCTTGGCCCGGCCCCTCTCTCTCAGCCCAAACTCCCTCACAGGGATGGGGAAAGTAGGAGGAGGAAAGAGTATTAAGTACAATATGTTTGCCACCATGAATACTTACAAATTAACAGTGGCAGGATAAAAATCTAATAAATAATAAATAAAGATCGCCCTCGACTTACAACCATTTGCTTAGTGACTGAAGTTACAGCAGCACTGAAAAAAAGTCACAACCGTTGCAGCACCCCTATGATCACGTGATCAACAGGCTTGGCAACTGGTTCATATTTATGACAGTTGCAGTAACGAAACAAACAAAACGTTAAGAAGTTACGATATTTATGCAGTTACTTACCAACCACATCTAAATTATATTAAAAGTAACCAAAATATCTTTACAATCCCCAAGGCACCCCTTAAGGTTTGGAAATGTGAAAGTTGAAAAATTTGACGCACCCTATAAAATGCAATATCCCGGAGTCATACAATCCCCTTTTGCACCCATCTGACAAGGAAAGTCAAAAGGGAAGCCAAATTCACGTAACAACCATGTTACTAACTTAACAACTGCCGTGATTCACTTAACAACTGTTACAGGAAAGGTCGTAAAATGGAGCAAAACTCACTTTTGGGCACAATTGTGGTCATAAGTCGAGGACTACCTGTAATCGCGTCGTCCATCCTATTGTTCTGCCTTTGGAGGCCCTTCCTCACATCAGAAGTGGCTAGAGCACAGATCTGCAATGGCTCTGGAGCCACATGTAGCTCTTTCGACCCTCTTCTGTGACTCCCTGTCAGCTGATCCCACCATGGCTGGTCCCACCCCACCCCTCCCTGTCACTCCTTGCCTGGCCTGAGAAGGTAAGGGGGATGGCGGGGGATGGAGACTCGCTCCATATTCCAGAGCAGGACGTGACTGGGTGGGAGTGAGTGCCGTCAAGTTGGCCATGCCCACCCAGTCACACTGGCTGTTAAATTATTGGTTCCCGGTGTTTTTTCCCACTTTTCTGTGGGAAACAGGTCCAAATGGCTCTTTGAGTGTTTAAGGTTGCAGACCCCTGAGCTAGAGTGAGGTGCTTTTAAAAAATGTGAGCGAGTTCCTAATGCGACACCCTCACACCCCTTCCGGTACCTACTCATTGAAGAGAATACATGATTCCCATTTCCTGAGGTAATCTCATAATCTTCGTTTTCCTCTTGCTCCCCAAAGAGTTACATCCAGAGTCTGCGGGACCGTCAGCACTTGGGAACCGGCACCTCCTTGAGCAACCTCAGCACAAACGTTCACACCACGGTGGATCTGGATTATGATTCGGGCTCTACCGTCCCCCTCACCACGCCACAAGGTTGCCTCTGAAGGATGCGTGGGTATATAAGTGTGTGCTTGGGATGTTGCTGCATTGTCTTCCTCCCCTTCTGCTTTTAGCAGAGCCAGAGCACAAGCCGGCCCAGGGTTTTTTAATATGTTCCCTCCTGTCTGCAAACATCTTTGGGTAGCCCGCTATATATATATATATATATTTTAAAGATTGCTTTTCAAGTGTCCAAACCAGATGGGTCTGTCTCCTTTCGTCTCTTTGGGAAGGGCCACGGGTGACTTAAAGAAGGAGAAGAGAAAGGATTTAAGGAACACACATTAATGTATTTCCACCTTATGAACGAAGGCAGTTTTCTTTAGAAGATCTTGACAGCTACCTCCAAATTTTGCCAGAATAAATGGATTAATGTCTGGGATGTCTGTCACCATCTTTGAAGCTGATTTTGTCCCTGTCTCAGTGCTAAGCCATAGGTGGATCCTCCTCTGGATTGAGAAGGCAATTTGCTCTACTTTGCAGCAAATCTGAAGCAAGCATCTTTTGGCGTTTGTAGAAACTTAACTCAGGGGTACAGTACAACTACATCATGGTAGCTTACGATGGTTTGTTGCAATAGAAACGCATGGCATACATGTTCTGATTTGCAGTGCTTCTCCTTCATGATGTTGCCATTTTTTTGTATGTGTGCTGTACGAGAGATTGATTGTATTTCTCTAGGGCAGTTAAGGTTGCTTGTCTCAAGGAGGAAAAGCTGCTCTTCTATCCTCTCCTTAATCTAAGATCCAAGCTGGACCCTTCAAAGCCATAGTCGGACATTCACCCTTGCCATAATTATGGTCACCTGTGGTGCCCAGAGTATTCTATAAAGGTCCCCAGCAATTTCAAAGTGTAATACTGCATTTAAAAAAAAAAAAAATTAAGTATTCACAAGACGTCAGCTTTCTCACTGAAATCTATTTGACCTTAAGGTTATGATTGAAACTATTTGGGTCACTCTTGTTGTTGCACAAGATCGTATGTTAGAAATCACCTCTTGAAGATTGCTAACTCTAGCCAACAGGAAGAGTAGCTACATTTTTACTAGCCCAGTCTTTCCCTATTCCCTCCACAGTCATGAACATGCCATAATGTCTACCTTATTGAATGGAAGGGAAATGGCATGATCGTGTCAGTGGAGAGAATGGGTCTTCTGTGGTCCTTCAGCTAATGGATTTTGACCTAAATCGCCATCAAAACATGGTTGTTGTGGTCCATCATCTGGAGAGCCACAGGTTTCTTAATCTCTGTTGTGGTAAAAATCTGACCAGCAGGGTTATAAAATGTATGGACGGAGCTTATATTTGCAGAACAGGCTACCTTCATGAGATGTTCACCATTATTAAGTTGGTGATGATGACTAGAAACCAACTGGGATGTAGCAAGAAAGTGATTGCACTTCCTCCACCCTTGTAACCCCCAAAGGAGTGAATGCCAAATAAAACTTATTATTATTTGGAGTGCCTTTTCTAGCATGTATAGAGCCATACATGCTTTGGAATGGTTCCAAATTTAACTTGACAATGGTGCTTTTACAAACATGTACATAAGGATTAAAAATAAAAAATAAGAGTCCTAACCCTTGAACTCTTAACTGGGTAAGTTAACTCACCTGATTTTCAAATCCTGATTTTTTTTTACCCAATTTCACTCTGTGTGCATAGGTTCAAATCCTGTTCAAGAAATCTTTTTGTTATTGTGGTTGTTTCCTATGAAATGTTTGTTACTGTTTTATAACTATTCCTGTTTATAAAACTTAACACAAATACACTTGTGTTTCGCAGTTTGTCTTCTTCACATCAGTTCTTGGGGGTGAATTAAGCTCATGTTTTGGGGGTTCCCTATGCAGACAAAAAGTTATCACTGTTTCCACCCATCTCTTGTTTTCAGAAGGGAGAACTGCGTTGCTAAAATCTGCTAAAGGCTTTGATCATCCAGGTGTCCCCTGGGGCAACTGCAGCAAATCTCTTATTTAAAAAAAAACAATATAAAAAGGGCAGGACAAAGCGGATACTTCTGCAGAGTTAAACAGGAATCTGTAGCTAAACTTCTGTACTTCATCTGCCTTTTTCTCCACTAATATTCAAGTGAATGGATGAAAGTTTGCTCTGGAGCTCATTACACCTGCCTTATGTTCTGCATCCCAGTTAAAGCAGCATCTGGCTTTGGTCCACAGTGAATCTCAATACTCCATATGGAGTTCTCTTTGATCCCTCATTCAGCTCCTACTGGCACTGTTATATTAAAAAAACATTATTAACTTTTTTTTTCCTGGTAGTTCCCCATTTCCACAGTGCCACGCAGCTTTATCACTGTCATGTACAGAAGCTGTTCCATAGGAAGGTAAATAATTGGACTGTCTTAAACCAATTGACAGGGGAAGCAGAATAGGAAATCAAGGGAACTTGAAAGATGTCATCATATGGAGGGGTTCTGAATGAAAATGCCATCTGGACCCACAAGACTCTTGGGCCTTGGATTCCCCTGATTAGACAGAGGAGCTAGTTTAATTGCAGCACTGTGGGATATTTAAATGGCTACCTTCTGCTTTCATAAGAGGCCCTCGGGATAAACAACATTTCTCATAAGTTGATTTAATTACACTGAAACTACTCCAGTCTCGTCTCCAATCTGAACTGTGATATGGAACCATGTTCAGTTTTACATTGGTGGTTCTAAGTTCCCCAATCCTGAGTTTTACCACCTCCTTGTTTTGGGGAATTGCTGCTAACAGAACATGTATATGTGTGCATATACAGGTCGTCCTTGACTCACCTCATTTAGAGACCGTTCAAAATTACAATGGCTCTGAAAAATGTGACTTAGGACTGTTTTTCACAGTTATGACCTCGATCATCAAAATTCAGATGCTTGGCAACTGGATCATATTTACATTGCTGTGTCCCAAGGTCATGTGATCATTTTTTGTGACCTGATAAGCAAGGTTAATGGGGAAGATAGATTCACTTAACAGCCGGGTTACTAACTTATCAACTGCAGTGATTCACTTAACAACTATGGTAAGAAATGGGGCAAAACTCACTTAACAAACAGAAATTTTGGGCTCAGTTGTGGTCATAAGTCAAGGACTACCTGTACATGTGTATGCAGAAAATCCAGAATGTGAGCAGGCGCTAAGAATGCCCATTATGAAACTGCAGTAGATTCACCACTTAATTATAACATTAGATTATAAAAACTAAGCAAAAAGTAGTACCCACCAGCCCAAAACTTAAGGTGATTAGACATTCGATTTCTCTCCCACTTGCCAAGTGTTCTGCTTTGAAGGCTGCAGGATCTGGTTAACAGCAGTTCTTTACCCTTGCAAAAGTGTGTGTCTGATCGTGTATTAAATTTGAAGCAGGCTTGAGGATTCCTTGCTATAGTCCTCATGTCTGTTTGCAATGTGGAGCAGCTACACATCTGTAACGTTTTTACATGCATGTCCCTAAGCTCAGTGTTTCAGAAACCTTTGGAATGCACCAACGTAAGTGTGAAAAAGAAAAACTATCCTGTTTAATACAGTTATTAATAAAACTAGACTTTCTTCCAGACTAGGGCAACCAGTAATTTCAACGTCTATGTGATGGAGATGTGATTGAGCCAACTTAAGTTGATGAAGATTTGTGAAGAATCATTAAATTATGGAGTTGGATCACACACCCAATTTGGTACAGTAGTTAAGGTGCTGGCTTAGAAACCAGGAGACTGAATTCTTCTCCCACCTTAGGCATGAAAGCCGACTGGATGATTTTAAACCAGTCACTCACTCTCAGCCCAACACACCTCACAGGGTGGTTGTTGTGGAGAAAAAGGAGGAAGGAATATTAACTATGTTCTCCACCTTGAGAGAACATAATAAAGGCCAGATAAAAACATTTACCACCACTGTCCCAAGCAACTGTACCTGTCTCCTCTCTACCAGGAGAAATTAATTTACTTCCAGGACAATGAATTATTGAATTAGTAGGCTGCTTCCTCTGTCAAAATGCAGATTATGAGTACTTGAGTTGGATTTATTTTGCCTGCCATACCAACGTTCTCATATCAATTTTGGAATAATATGAAAAGTGAAGATTTAGACAGGCAGGAGCACATGGGCTTCTCTCAAAAAACCAGCCATTATGGCTTTCAGCCACATTGGGAGAACCAAATGGGACATTTTCCTTCCAACTGCTTTAATTTTAATTACAGACTCAAGTTACTTTGGAATGGTGGGAACAACATGCCTTTCCAATGAGCAAGGCCTTCTCAGCCCTTGGGGGAAAGGCACCAGATTGGAGATGTCCTATTGCATGTTATGGTATCTTCCTCTCCCAATATGGTGCCTTCTCAAATTCCTAGAAAGTAGGAATAGAACTGATGCATTCATTCAGCACAGCTCCTTGACTGGAGTGCCTATCGGGTTTCTTTCAAGTCCAGCCAGCTGGATGAGATGACAGGAAAAATGAAACAGTAAATGAGCTAGACACTTCTGGACTAGGGCCCTTCCACACAGTGTTTGTACCCTTCCTAGATTGGCTTTGAAGTTTGTGATTGCCTGCTCGTTGTTCTTCAGAAGCTGGAACCCAATTACTTCTTGCTATGATGTAAGCATAACTACTCCAAAACTGCTTTTCGCTTGAAAATGTGGAGCTTGGGGATGGGTCATAAAAGGTGAATTGATCCACAGGGCTGTCTTGCCTCAGCATTCCTCCTAATCCCCATGTTTTAGCTGGTCTAGCGGGTCCTCCAAGTGGAATGTTGGCTTGGCAGCTTCTCATCTTCCCCTCAATAGTTAACCAAAATTGCAGAGATAAACCTGAGGAGGTCCTGTCAGTTTTCCCCATTGGCAGCATGACATGAAAGTGTCAAAGTACCAGACTATCTGGCTTCATTTCTTTTATTTCCCTTTATGTAGGATGCATTGGTAGGAGGGAGTGGGCAGGATGGAAGTTTGTGGCTGTAGAATCTACAATGTTCTGACTGTTGATCATTGTTCTCAGTGATGTAAAGCTGGCAGCAGAGGGGTGGTGGTAGTAGAAACAGTGGCATTGTGATCAACATGGCACTAAAGGGGAATTCTGTACTGTGACTTCTTGCAAAATGAGATCAGAACTGTATTACAGAAATTGCAAGCTGACCTTCACTTCCTTCTGAGAAAACCCATAATGAATCCCACCTACTTTCTGGCAGGGTTAGTGTTTTCCTCTGAATGGGTAACAGAAGACTATTGTGAGTGTTTTAAGGCAGATTGGCATTGACTGTTGCTCATGCTTGCCCAGCCAATTATTTTCAATGGAGAATTTCAATCGCAGCGGATCATGAAAGTAGAATAATGGTCCACGACTATGTTCAGGCCTGTTTGTAGCCAAGCCTCTTTGAGATAAGCTGACTACATTTCCTCCCTCTTCATCTGCAAAGTAAAACGGAGGGGAAAGGATTGTTCATTGTTAAATCTCTGTAACTTTTTTCTCCATTTTGAAATGTGCGCCTGGGATCTTCTGCTTCCGATACTAAAATAACAATTTTGAACCACACCAGTGCAAAGGAGAAGAAGGGATGGCTTGTGCTGCTCTGCCTTAGGCAGCAAAACGTTTGGCCTGGTTGTACTCAGCTAAACAAAACCAAAAAGAAAAATAATTTCCCTGTCAGAAGAAAAAAGCATAAACACATATATAACAATATTCTTTTTTTTATTGGGAATCCAGTACACTTTGCCTAACTGGAAGCAACATTCTAGCCCTCAAATCATTCTGTTGGATATATATGAGATTAAATTATTGCCATGGAATCTGCAGTTTGCCCTAACAGTGATGTTTGTGTGTCTGCGTGTGTGTATGTGTGTATGCATTGCAAAAGATATACTCCCCTACCCCAGGATATTCCCTACACTTTCCTTGTGATTTCAGCTTTAATATTTTTTTTAAAAAGCTTAGCTGTTCGTCTGATAGAGATACAAATAACTGAACCATCAATATTCTAAAACTTTGCAGCTCTATTTGACTAGACACAGCCATAGAACAAGGAATGATACTTCTAAAATAACCTTAAAGTTCTCTTTAAAAAAAACCCTCTCATGTTGTATTATTATTCTACAGACTGACTTCTTAATTACAGTCTCCAAGGTCTCCTGAATCCTGAAACGGCTAGTTCCTTCTGCAGCTATGTTGCCTCTAAGATCATCTGGATATTTGTTTGAAATCCAGCAATTTTTTTAAAAGGTAGATACGTCTGCAATGAAGAAGCTCAGCGGAAACAGAGTTTCCACAAAATCAGTGGTTTTCTTTGCTCCTCTGCCCAAGTTGGTCCCATTCAGAAGACTTGCTCTTGTGCATCACCTGTAGGTGTCGCTGTGGGGTCTCTTAAAAAAAAAAAAACAGCACACCGCATTGCTCAGAGAAGGGCCTGTCTCTGAAAGTTGTAAGCCAGAGCATTGCCCTAAACATCAGCAGTTCATCCAGCGCTCAGCTGTGCTTAGTGGGTAGCCCCTCTCTACCCGAAGCTGGTCATTGAGTCTCCAGTATCTCTGTCCCTTGAAAAAGTAGACCTTGCCGTTCTCCCAGGTTAGTGCAGCATTCAGATGTGATGGAGCCCCGGTGAAGAGGGTGGAGATTTTTCTAGGGGTATTAGCAAAATGGCTCCCCAGTTCATCCCATTGCCAGTACTCTGTATCCTGTGAAAAGAGATTAAGAAGGAATTAACGCCCTTCCTAGCATTCGCAGCTCCTTAGTCCATTTGTCTAGAGCTCCTCAAATGCTTAAGAAAATAACATAATGGCATCCCGACAAGCCAACTTTCTATCATCACCAATGGCTCTGCCATTATATGTTAAGGGCACAGTCTTTCCTTCCTGTCACTAAGCAAAGTCTGTTCAGGGAATTGTGCAGTGGGACACTGACATGAACTTGCAGTTTTCTAGAAATAAATATATTTTACATATATATTTTCAACAAATGAGATAGTCAGGCACACAGGAGCATCATGAGGTAAATGCCAGAGGATGCAGGGCACACAGAAGAAAAAGGTGGGAAAAGAGGGCAACTCCCCCTTCACAGCCATAGCAACCAATCACAACATAGATTGCCTCATGCAGGAGCAAGTGGGCGCACTCTCCAACCAATCAACCACAATTGTGTGTTTTGGCACACTGCACAACCCTCCTGCTTCAGCTACTAATTTAAATATCTTAACAAACCAAGTGGCTTTCCTTCTCCATATGGCCTCCTTCCTACAAGGTTTAGATCAGCTGTGCCTTCTCCTCTCATGCCTCTTATTAGTGACATATTCAACCTATCCTCAGTACCTCAAACCCCATTTTAAGAAAATACACGTTGTGCTTAGGACAGGTAGCAGTGGTGGGATTCAAAATTTTACTACCGGTTCTGTGGGCATGGCTTGGTGGGAGTGGCATGGCTTGGTGGGCGTGGTTTGGTGGATGTGGCAGGGAAGGATACTGCAAAATCCCATTCCCTCCCCACCCCACTAACCTGATTTCCAGCTCTGTTCTCCTATGCAGGGCAACAAAGGAAGACCCAGCTGATCAGCTGGGACTCGGGAGGCAGAAGATAGATGGGGGCGGGGCCAGTCAGAGGTGGGATTTGCTGGTTCTCTGAACTACTCAAAATTTCCACTACCAGTTCTCCAGGACTGGTCAGAACCTGCTGAATAGCACCTAAGACAACACATATTTTGGAGCCTGCCCAGTTCAGCTGAATGACAAGAACTTCAAACACAGTCCCATGACCACAGGCCACTGCAAACAGCTATGTTGCCAAGTTCCTGAACTTCAGTCACATGATTATGGGCCCAACTGTTGGAACTTCAAATTCAGGTTATATTTTGGAGAGAACCTCTGTTTCCCTTCCATAAATACCAGAGAATAAGGAGCATAAGTTGCAAGGATGAACTACAAAAACTATCTGATCCACAAAGAAAGAACCTTCAAAGAAAAAAACAAGAAGTCCAGTTGCTTCCAGAAAAAAAGCACCTTTGAGACAACCATGACCTGTATGCCTGAGAATCTGTACAAACTACTACCTGAACCACAATGAAGAAAACGTTTTTTTTTTACCAAAACAATGTCACATCCTAGCATATCCAACTCATATCCTAATAATTCAGGTGTATCTCTGTCTCATGTATCTCTAAACTTGTATTTTCCATTTTAGGAAGCTTTTTGGTTGAAAATGACTTCTAGCTTAATGCTTCCCAGAAGTTTAAAGCCTCATGGTTTGTATTTTTACCTTAAATAAGAATATCTTCTTATTTACTGGCCAATAGAGAGCAGCATCTATCTTGGCGGGGATACGAGTGAGGGGTTTTGGGTAACCGTAATCCAGCTTGAATCCCCGGTAACGCCATACTTTAGTGCCTGGTAACCAAGATGGAATGAATACAGATTAAAAACAGTAAAATATAGTTTATAATCATTAATAGCAACTACAGAATCTCTGGTCAAATCCCTGCTAGCAACTTTGTCTTGTAAAATTATCTACCCATTGTTGTGCCAATATAACAGCAAGGACAGCTTTGTATCATTTCAACAATGGCTGAGGGAAGCCACTAGTGTGAAAATGTCCTATCCTGGAGGCAAGTACATTATTTTATAATGACTTTGGAAGCCTTGTGAAGAGAAAAAAAAGGCATCATCATCAGAATGGAGGTGGAACATGCCTTTGGAAAAATATGTTTTTATTTATTATAAAATGAATGTGCTGACCATCTTGCCAAGAGGTGACCTTTGAGCAGCTTACAGCAAAGATATATCACTTTCATTATAAAAAGGGATCAAATTAGAGCATTTGAGGAAGGGGAGAGGGGTCATCTCAATGCACAGACCTTTGAAGAAGTAAGTGCGCCCCGTACGGGGAGAGTGTACAGCGGCATCCAGCCACCCAGGCAGACCCTTCCACAACGCTGAGATCTTCAATGGAGGGTTGGTACCAAAATCGGTCACCATCCACACATAATCACCATGGAAAGCATATGTCTTATCATATGATCCTAAACATTCTTCTTCTTCTTCTTCTTCTTTCCTCCTCCTCCTCCCCCCTCCTTCTCCTTCTCCTCCCCCCGCTCCTCCTGCTGCTGCAACAGGTAAAGCAGGAAGAGAGATCCAGAGATCCATGTGCCTTTTTAAGTATTCCTTAAAATCCTGGGTCTTTTTCAGGTCCTGGATTAAGATGGATGAACAGGTCATCTGAGTTATAGACAGGTGGCTTTAATCACTTGAACAACTGCTGTTTCATGGATGGTATCATTTGTACCCATATTTTTGTTTCTCAATTCTGTGACCTCATTGAATTCTATGACATCATTCAGAGTGATTTAGAGTAGGATGGCTGCAACACACTTTCAGGATTCCCTTTAGTAATCCACAGCAATTATCTGTCTAACCAATGCATAAAACATCATTCAGAGTGATTTAGAGTAGGATGGCTGCAACACACTTTCAGGATTCCCTTTAGTAATCCACAGCAAGTATCTGTCTAACCAATGCATAAATCTGCGCTCTACAGGGCTTCTTCTGTGCCCCCTCTGCCCAGCATCTTCATGGGATGGCAGGCTTCCCAAGTTGTGTACTCTTTATCGGGTTTGCTCTGCTGCTGAGCTCAAGCTTGGCTTTTTTTTGCAAGCGGTGGAAGAATAAGCTTGGCTATAGAAACCAGGATGAGAGAGGTGGCTTACCTAACATGATAGCGTCCAGTTCATCTTTGCAGGGATCAGGGACTTTGCTAGGTTTCAGGGTGCCTGCAGGGGCAGTAGAGAGAGCAGGGGAGGTCTCAGGTGCAGTTGTTGACAGGGTCTTCTTACCTGTGTAAAGAAATAATTTGAATTGTGAGTCAAGCCTAAAAGAACAGGGAAAATAATTGGGATGAAAAAGAAGGGGGAGGGGAATTTATCAATGTATTTGGCTAACTACTGATCTCTTACTACAAATAGGCTCAACTTACGAACTTTCATTTAGTGACTGTTTGAAGTGATGACGGCATTGAAAAAAGTGACTTATGACCATCCTTCGCACTTATCACCAGCGCAGTGTCCACGCAGTCATAATTCACTCTTGTCAATTATCGGACATTTGTAATTAAAAAAATAAAATTTGTGACTATCACAGCGCGGTCGTATGATTGCAATTTGCGACCTTCCCAGCCTGCTTTCAATAGGCAAGGTCAATGGGGGGGTGGGGGGTGGAACCAGATTTACTTAACAACCACAGCAAAAAAAGAAATAAAATCGGGGGACTCACTTAACAACCACTTTGCTTAGAGACAGAACCCAATTGTCATCGTAAGTTGAGAACTACCATATTATATTGATTCCAGACTTGCTTTCCTAAACTCAAAGGCTTGTTTAGAAATGCATTAGAAGTCCAGGCCAATTTTGTCAACAGTCTTGGCTTCCTCTGCACATGATTTCAAAACCACTGGATCAGATCCCTTCATGACTGTCATCGTGGGAAACAGATCTCCTTGTTGCTAGGGGATGGACTAACCGGAGAAGACACGAGAACAGCCAAGAGGTCAAGTGGAAGGGTGAGAGGAAAAGGCAAGGAAAAAAGACAGCATCAGAATTCAAGCATAATGGAAAATAAACAGGGAGTTTACCCTCCAGAAGGAACCCTCCTTTTGGAAGACATAAAGTGAAAGCTCATTATTTGTCAAGTGAGTTGTCTCTCTTCCCTATATAGTTAGCACTTTTTGTTTTACAAAAAAATGGCTTGGACATATTAGATGTAACAGGGGAATAATAAGTCTACAGCTCATATGCTGCCCAGATTAAATTAACATGGGATTCAATGCAGTTATTTCAACTATTTCTAGATGGTCTTCTTTAAAAATTCATAGTGGTTAAAACCTAAAAGTGGACTCATAGTGAAATAATGCACTATCAAACAAACAAACAAAATAGATACACACACGCACACATACTGTATATACTGTGTGTGTGCATATGTACACACACATCATCGTCTTTTAACCACCCCATAATCCTTTGCAGGGTGAAGTCTGGGCAACTGAATGGAGCAAGCAGAGTGTTTTAATGGCCAGATGCCCTTCCTTAACCACCCCATAATCCTTTGTGTTTAATGGCAAGCAGATGCCCTTCCTGTCACCAATACAGAATTTTGTTCAGCAAATATATTCTCAGTGTGCCGAGAGAAAAATACCTGCTTCTACCTAGGTGTCATGCCCTTGTTGGAGTCTGACTCTGAGGGGGAGATTGAGGAGCTGACAGGGAGTGGGAGTGTGGCTCCGGTGGCTGTGGAAGAAATGGGGGAAGAACACAGTCCGGCTGGGCATTCAGAGAAAGACCCAGGGCCATCCCCTCTTCATCCTAGGGCACACAGGGAGGAATGGAGAAGGGAGCAACGTGTCTTATGGGAGAGGAAAAGGCCCTGATCCCTTTCATTAGTTGCAGCTGGGAGAACAGGATATAAGAAGGGCGTTTACACACACACCTTGCTGGAAGCAAAGCATGCATTATCTTTGTCAAGGCTTATCTGGGTTTTGGCATCCTTCCAACTGTGTGTGCTTCATTATCTTTTGGAAGTCTGCAATTTATTATCCTGGCCTGTTGTGTTAATTACTTCAGCATGGTTTGTGTTGGGTTTTTTTAAATTTCTAATTTATCTGTACTTTGAGTTCGGACTGCATTTCTTCCCTTTGTAGACTGTTTTTGGAAGAATTTGATCTCCAGCCAAGGATCACTGGACATTGGGGGGCAAGTTGGAGGTATTAAAGGGACTTTACCCATTTTTGTTACTTTGTTGCTTTTGTGCCACGCCCCGGGTCATCTCACTATGATCGAGCTCACAGCTTGTGAGGCGACAGCGCCACCTCTAGGCCACTGCACCACTACACACACACACACACACACACACATATTGCACATATATCCATTGTGTCCATACCCATGATTTAGTTATCCTGCTTTTGTTTCAACTCCATCAACTTATCATAAGCCGGCCCAGGAACCATCCCATATTGTCTGTTCCCAGAAGTGTTCCCCACCTTCCTTACATAGAAATTCCAGCTGCTGTGGCCACACAATCACAGGCAAAGAAAGAGGACAGAGCAGCTGAGCATGTTAAGGATGACCAAAGGCCAGGATGACAGTCCTGTCCAATTGCATGCAAACCGGGGCGGAGAGGTTCCCAAGGGACCTGGGGTGTGTTCTGGGCTGCTGAGTTCCATACCATACAGGGCCTGGATGCCTTCGATGTCATCGTGATGCAGGCGAAAGAAGGACCGATAGCCATTGTAAGAAGGAGCCATGAGTGCAGTTGGGTACTGAGAATGACCTAGGCCCAGCGCGTGGCCAATCTCGTGGCCAATCTTCTGTCCAGTCCAGCGGGAATCAAAGTGTGTCCCAATTCTGGGATATCTGCATGGGCCAATACATGACCTGAGAGAGAGAAAGGATTGAGTGTTACTAATTTGCAATTTTGGCGTATCCTTCTGAACCCTTGTTGTAAAGATCTGGCTTATCCTACCAATTCCTCTGCACAACACAGAGCCCCATTTCTTCCTCCTCCTCCTCCTCCTCCTCCAGCACCAGTCTTCCTATGACACCCTGCTGCTTCAAGTATGAATGCCACCAAATGTGGCAGGAGGGACCTACACATATAATTTCTTAACCATCACCTGATGCATTGCCTTCTAAATGGTGTAAGACTGAAATTAGTGTAAGACTTATGATACAGATGTAATGTGAAAATAAGCACATTATAATTGTTTAAAATCTTTATAGAGAAAACAGAAAAGGGCAAGTATCTATTCTTTTTCATAAAAACACAGCATTTTTTTAAAGAGTTAGGTTAAAAACTACACAAACAACTTGAGTAGTATTTTCAAGAAGCGTCTATAATTGCTCCAACTTCTTTGCTTATAGGATAAAAAAAATGATTCTGTTATGAGTATTTCTAACTCTACACTATTGAAGAGGTTCCTTGTAATGCAACAACTAGACTAAGAGTTGCCCAACTTCACGTTACAACCATGAATGTTATTAGGACCATCTTGAGGCTTTCACTGTTGCTCTTGTCTCTTCTACCTCACAAAGTTGTCATAAGAACAAAATGGGGGTAAAGCATGTAAACTCCTGAGGTTCTTTGGAGCAAGTGTTATATTACTTTGGTCAAGGCAGCTTTTTTGTGATCTGGAGAAATTTAAATGGAGGTCTTGAAGTCTATCAAATCCAGTGCAGAGTAGCTTGTCAAAGTTCCCTCTGGGCAAGATTGAGCAAGGTGCAAAAATACATCCTTCTCAAATCTACCATGTTATGAGATGACCAGTTGATGAAATTTAGAGATTTTGGCCAAATCTCTCTCAAAGTATCAGCCCTTCAGTTAGGTCACATCAAAAAACAAACCATACAAAGATGACTGGAACATCACTTTTCTGTTGGAGGATATAGTTGCAGAAAACTGAAATCCTATTAAGTTTTCTCTGTATATATACTAAGAGAATCAAGGCAGAGTTATTTGGACATTTTTCTCATATTTCCCAATTTTCCAGGACTGAATTGGTGTTGTCCTCTTTAAGGTTTTTCCATCCTTTCAACAATGTTATTGTCATATTCATTATATTCAGAAGGGGACTTTAAAAACCTCAGTTTAAGTTATCTTGATTTAAAATCAATCCATGACCACTAAGGCAGGTACTAATTGTACATTCCATTTATAACGCATCTTGGAATTTAAGATGGTACGAACAGTTTCTTACCACCCTACTATATTATTTTCCCTTTTGTTCTGTGAGGTAAACATTTGCAAATACACCCAGTGAGTGCCATAGTTGAGGGGGTATTCAAACCTAGATGTCCCCAATCCTAGTCCAGTTTCCAATCATACTTGCTTACAATACCCTACTTCTATCAATAAAGCAAAATCAGGCTTGCGCTCTGTCATATCCTTGCCAGCTGCTCTACCCCATTTCTGCTAACATTGTTCTCATCCAAACTCCAGCCAGCTCCCCCTACCACTTCCCCAGCCCTGCTTGGGTCCATACCAGGTCCATCGAAGGCCCGTGAGCAGATCCAAGGAGAAGCACCATGGAAAGACAGGCGGATGTCAGCACGGCCAGTCCGCACCTCCTGGAAAGTGAGCTGGGTCACATCACTCCAGTACTTGAATGCTGTCTGGATTGCAGTGCGTGTGGCAGGGATCCCCAAGTCTTTGCTGTAACTGTAGATCCTGTAAGTTAGATGTTTCTTGTGCCAGCGACCTGTAGAAGGAGGCACAGAATCAGAGGAATCAATAACTGAGCACCGGCTCCCCTACAGATATAAGGCAGGACGAAAGTTGGGAGAATCACCGCCTTTGTGTGAATCCTAAAAACAAACACAAGAAGGGGACATCACTACTTTTAAAGTTTGGTTAACAGCTCTCTCTCTCTCTCTCCCCCTCCCCAATTCTCTCCTTCCCTCTCTCTCCCTCTCTTTTTTGGAGAACTTAAATCTAAATGGAAACCCTGAAACAGAAAACCTAGAATCCAGTATACTGCCAAAAGTCACAGGTAGCTTAAACCCCTTATAGGAGTATTCTACCCTATAATACAGGGGTGGCGAACAAGTTTGACACAAAGAGCCGCAATTTTAAACTGTGCGAGTCAGAGAGCCACACACCAGCTTCGCTGGCTCGTGCAGTTCTTTCGAGGATGGGAGGCGGGATGGCGGCGAGGCGAGGACTGGCTGGAAATCTCTCCTCAGAGATCCCTCCTCAGAAGCAGCATAACAAAATCCAAACGTGGCAAAGAGCCACAGTATACAAAATAATATAATATAATAATAATATAATAATAATATAAGAGGCAAAGAGCCGCATTCATTTTGGCCGGAAGCCGCATGCGGCTCGAGAGCCGCGTGTTCGCCACCCCTGCTATAATATTTTATCATAGTCCCATGTTTTCTGGAATTATCTTTAATTAAGCCTCCAATGCTATGCTTGTTCTGGAATACAGGTAGCCCTTCACTTAACGACCAGAACTGGGACCAGAATTTCCATGGTTAAATAAGGCAATTAAGTGACTTGTGCCTGATTGTATGACCTTTTCTTGCCACATTTGTTAAGCAAATAACTGCAAATCTTAAGTGAATCATTAACCAAATCCAGCTTCCCCTGTTTTGACTTTATTTGTCTGAATTCATCTGGAAAGAAACGGGACACTGTAACCATCATAAATATATGCCATTCTTGGCAAGTTGCCAAGCACCTGAATGTTGATAATGTAATTGTGGGGATGCTACAGGGGCTGTAAAAGCGAGGGCTGGTTGTAGGTCATTTTTTTCTGTGCCACTGTAACTTAGGGCGGCATATAAATCCAAATAAATAAATAAATAAATAAAAACTTTGAACAGTTGTTAAACGAATGATTGTAAGTCAAGGACTACCAGTACAAGAACCAATTTTACTGAACCTTGCTGTCAAAGACCAGCAAATTTATTATCACATAAGCTTTTATGGATTTCAATCTGTTTCAACAAGATAGCTGAAATATAATTCCGAGAAGAAGTTTATAAAATGTACATGGCTGTATAGGAGGCAAAGGAGAGATAAGAGACAGAGATACAAAATTCCTTTGGGCAGAAATGATAAATGAAATGACAGGAAGATCAGTAGGGAGTCTTCCTTCTGGAGGAATTGGCCTTTTGTAGAAATAAACAAGCGTCTTGAGGTAGTCAGGTGTATTTTTTAAGAACTGTATGCCATACATCTGAGATACTCATAAACTTATTTGATTATAAAGGTGTTAGTCTTTAGGGCAGGGGATGTAACAACAGCAAGGCAACTTCATTGGCTGGGAATTCTGGGAGTTGGAGTCCATAGGTCTTAAAATTGCCATTACACACAGTCCCAAAGGTGCTTTCAAGAGGCAACTGGTTTTCTGGTTTCTTTGAAGACATGAAGCTGCTGAAGAAGCATAAAAAGCGTCTCAAGAAAAAACAAAAATCAGTTGCCCCTTGAAAAAAGTACCATTGACCTGGATGACTGACAATCTCCATAGACACCCCTGCTTTAGGGTATCACTTTGTTATTCTGGTGCAAAAGACCAACATGGAACCAAGAAACCGTTACGGTACTTGGATATATACCCTAATCTAAAGAAATTTATTGGACTTATTTTTTCAGTCAGCATGAGTAAAACTGGCTTCCCAGGCCATCACAACCACAACCACTACAAGCTGGTCCTAATTCCTACTTTAGGTCAGAGCTACATGTCCATTCCTTTCAGACTAAGCATGGGTGGGGTGAGTAGACTAATTCATTAATCTTGGCTTTGTGCATTTCTTTGCTCAAACATATCAGCTCAAAGCAGATTCAAAGATACTTCCAGGCAAATCCAAAATCAGCCTTTTGAGACAGACCAGACACCGCAGGAATGCCAGAAAAGCAACTTCATTTTTATTCGATACACTAACAAAAATCTTGAAAGCCTGCCCACACCCTTCACTGCTCCTTTTTAAAAGGACAAAAGAAAGTCGAAATAGACTTTTTCTGAATCTCTTTCTCACCTTTCTACTTTCCTGAGGCAGAGGAACTGTTTCTCTTCCCCTTCTCAAATTCTTCTACATCTGGGGATCTTTAAAAGGGAAGACATCCAAATTCTGGAGAGTTTCTCCATGGTCAATTATCTTTCACTGCAATGTGCAACTGCTTTATATTTGCATGGTGAGTTAATAGTTGGGCCTGGTTAGGATGGAGACTATCAAAAAAAATTCCTGGGCTATAAGCTAATTGGGGAAATTGAAAGACTTCATGGAAAAAGACAGGGAGAAAATTGTCTCCGTATTACTGCCAGAAAATTACCTAGACTTCTCCACAAAGTCTCTGCAAACTCAGCATGACCCGCTTTTGATCCTTGGCACTGATGATGTCACTTATTCTGATTAAACAAACTTCTTCAAGAAAACAACTAAGCTCAGAGAGTTCCAAGGACCCCTCATGTTATCCCTGAGCTACAAATATTCTCCTTTACCATTTTTTTAATCGGTTTACATGGAGGAAATTCAGAGCAAGTGGAATGACTGCCTGCTAGTTCTCGACTTACAACCATCATTGAGCCCAAATTTCTGTTCCTGCTGTTGAGACGATTATTAAGTGAGTTTTGTCACATTTTACCACCTTTCTTGTCACCTTTGTTAAGCGAATCACTGCAGTTAAGCTAGTAACATGGTTGTTAAGTGAATCTGGCTGCCCCATTGACTTTGCTTGTCAGACAGTCACAAAAGGGGATTCCCCCCGGGGGGACACCACAACCATCATAAATATATGCCAGTTGTCAAGCCTCCAGATTTTGATCACGTGACCATGGGGATGCTGCAATGGTGTTGAAAAATGCTCATAGGTCACTTTTCAGTGCCACTGTAACTTAGAACAGTCACTAAACAAATGGCTGTAAGTCAAGGAGTATCTGTATTGAATGCGTTTAATTGGGCAAGCTGATGCAGCAAGAACGTCCCAAAATATGAAAAATATTAGCCATCCACATTTGCATGCTGTTACATGTACTCCCTTTTTAAAGATTTTTAAGATTATTTGTGGATCCCAGAACTTCTTCTACAGCAGCATAAATTCTATGATCAACTCCCCCACATGCAGGAAGTTAACATCTGACAGTAAACTACTTTGGGATTGTTTTTTTTTTGAACACTGAAAAGCAAGGTAAAAGGAATGTAAATGAATGCACATGGCTTACATTATCAGTATTTGGTTGGCAACATGTCCTTGACTCTAGCACTGATGGATGCCTCTTCATATCAAACCTTGTTTGAGCTTAACATAGCAAATCTCAGTTTGGGGTAGAAGTACAAGTTTCAGGACAGGCTACAGAGTGAAGGCTCCTTGGTGCTCTCTGAGCTTGTTTGGTTTTCTGCAGATGTTTCATTACCCTAACTAGGTAACATCATCAGTGCTTCAGAGCAGAGCTACAAAGTAGGTTACAGACTTTCAGTTTGTATTTAACCTCACCATGATAAAAAAGCTGTGTTAGTCTATGGCAAGGGTCTTCAAACTTGGCAAGTTTAAGACTTGTGGACTTCAACTCCCAGAATTCCTGAACTAACATGACTGGAGGAGGAATTCTGGGAGTTGAAGTCCACAAGTCTTAAAGCCGTCAAGTTTGAAGACCTCTGATCTATGGTAACAGCCCCATATCAGACCATTTATTTTTATTTTTTAACTTTGGTCTCAGTATCCCATCTCTAAAATGAAAATAATTTTTAAAAACCGCAGAATGTCTTTCCCAACTTACAGTAGCTCTGATATTTTTGAACTTGGCTCTAATATTTTTAAGAAAAATGGGAGAAAATATATTTGTAGGAATAGGAATATTCTTTATTGGCCAAGTGTGGTTTGGCATACAAGGAATTTGTCTCCAGCGCATAAGCTCTTAGTGTACATAAAAAAACCAAACTAAGCGGTAAGTCATAGATCATAAATCATAAGGTACAATCATAAATCATAAGATACAAACAGCAAGTGATAAATCATAAGATACCAATAGGAGAATACAGTAGGAAAAATGAGAAAGATGAAAAGATGTAGCTGCCATCCTAACTGAGAAGGGAAAGCATCATCATGAAAAATGCTGTAATCCATCAATTACAGATTTTACTAGCTTACCGGCCGGGTGCCTTTGAGAATAGCCACCTGTTCTTAAGAGACTTTCCAGCTCTTTGCTGATGATTATAATGTTCAGAGAACATACAGAAGTGCCACAAGCCTCTTACTTCTTATTTTCTCCAAACTGAAAAGAACTACATCCACCAGAATCCTCTGGCAAGTGATGGCTTGGGAAAGAGGCTCAGTCTTATCTCCCTTGATAAGATAAGAAATAGTAGCAGTCTCCCACATATCTTATTTTATCAGCACCGGGAAGACTTACCAATGAGATAAACCCTTCTTTGAACTGAATTGAAAAATGGAATCTGTCTTGTCAAGGAAAAAAAAGGTGTGGTGGGGCATTGATTTAATTCCCTAGCAAACCACATAGGTTCCTACCTTACTCATATAATACTGGCTTGTCCCTGCTAAATGTGGATATACAGGTAGCCTTTGACTTGCAACCCGAGTTGGGACCAGAATTTTTGTTGTGGAGCAAGACAGTTGTTAAATGAGTCATTTTACAACCTTTTCTGCCATGGTTGTTAAGTGAATCACTACAATTGTGAAGTTAGTCAGATGTTCATTAGGTGAATCTGGCTTCTGTCACTGACTTTGCTTGCCCAAAGCTGGGGGGGTCACGTGAT
The DNA here is from genome assembly GCA_009733165.1 of Naja naja. Classification (NCBI taxonomy): domain Eukaryota; kingdom Metazoa; phylum Chordata; class Lepidosauria; order Squamata; family Elapidae; genus Naja; species Naja naja. Next base: position 151,613,201 of record CM019149.1, on the reverse strand, counting down.
CCTACAACTTTTGTAAATATTTGCCAGTTCCCAAGCACCCAAACTTTGATTGTGTGACTGTGTGGATGCTGCAATGGTTGTAAGCAGGAGAAGCGGTTTGTAAGTTATTTTTTCCATTACCATTTTAATTTCAAATGTTTATAAGTCGCAGACTTCCTGTCGTATTAGGTACACCTCCTTCATAGGTCTTTTGCAGGCAAGATTGCACAGGTAGTCCTTGGCTTACAACAGTTCATTTAGTGACCATTCAAAGTTACAATAGTACTGAAAAAAAGTGACTTATGACTATTTTTGACAGTTATGACTTTTGCAGCAACCCCATGGACACATGATCAAAATTCAAATGCTTGGCAACTGTTTCATACTTATGACCACTGCAGTGTCCCAGTGTCATTTGATCCCCTTTTGTGACCTCCTGAAGCCAGGTTCACTTAACAACGGTATTACTAATTTAACAAACGCAGCGATTCACTTAACAACTGTGACAAGGAAAATCATAAAATGGGGCAAAACTCACTTAACAAATTTCTCACTTAGGAACATAAATTTTGGGGTCGCTTGTGATCGAAATCAAGGACAAAACTTGTATAACAAATTTCTCACTTAGGAACATAAATTTTGGGGTCGCTTGTGATCGAAATCAAGGCTGACTTGTATACAATATAGAAAGTCATGCTCCATTAAAAGCGCCAATAACAAAAATTTGCAGTGTAGAACAGAACCCTGGTTCCAACACTCTTTTCTACCCTTCCTTTATGGAATTTTTGACAAGCTCCCAATTAACCACCCAGTATCCTATGTTCGCTGAGCATGCTCTGTTTACACAGCTCTATCTTTCAGGATTTCTCCGTGTATTACAATTTATATGCTGCTCAGTCCAACAAGACTCAAGGCTTCTAGCAAAAGAAAACCCCAATAGCCTTGAGTAACAATCATAAGCCAAACGGAAACAAAGCAACAGTGCTCTGAAGAATAAACACACACATACACACACACACACACACACAATCCACAGCAGGAGAGCTGCTTATCACCAATCTATGAGATTCTTTGGAAGGACCACATTTTAATGACTCTCTGAAAAACCAGTGGGATGGGAGCCAATCTAATCTGGGTAGGAACTTCCTTCAAGGAAGAGGCAGCAACAAAGGAAGATGTTCCCTCACTTGGGGGTGCCTGGTTCAGTTCCCCCCTGCTACTTTAGCAGACCTTGTGACTCCTACGAGGGTGATCGTTCCCTTTTGTCTGCGAATGTGCCATTCGGGCTACATAAGAGCATCTAATGGAGCCTCGGTGGCGCAGTGGTTAGAGTGTAGTACTGCAAGCTATTCTCACTGCAATTTGGCAGATCGAATCCCACCAGGCTCAAGGTTGACTCAGCCTTCCATCCTTCCGAGGTGGGTAAAATGAGGACCCAAATTGTTGGGGGCAATATGCTAACTCTGTAAACCGCTTTGAGAGGGCTGCTGAACACTATAAAGCGGTATATAAGCCTAAGTGCTATTGCTATTGCTATCTGAAAAAAGGTGTGATTTCTCCATTTATGCGAATCCCAACACCAAAAAGGCTTTAGATTCAAACGCAGGGCCCTGAAGCAGAATTCCCAAGGATGAGATCTGCATCCAGGGCAATTGAAATCCCTTTCTTGCAACCTTTAATAATCCTTCATCCTTTCCCTACACCCAGGCCTTCTGCGGGAACTAGATCTGCCCGAATGCTGGCCACCCAGCCTCCAGGAAGCAAGTTGAGGGATGCTCACCCAAGAGGCGATATTTGAGGGTCCTTTCATTGAAGGGGTCTTGCACACCACAGCGGGGCTGCCTCATCTGGGAGAGGGTTGCCATGTCCACCTGCCCAGTGGTTGGCAGTCCTGAAGCAAGCTGAAAAGCTCTGTTGAACCAGAAGCAGGAGGGAGAAAAGAATACACACAGTGATTAGTATTGTCCAACATGTGTATCCTGGTTTACTTAAATGTCCATGTTTCCCAGATTGCAAGACACTTGCTGAATGCCCTGCCCCCCTCCCCCAGTAGCCTAAGTTATGCTGGGCTTGTATGTGGTTCCCTTGTGCCCCCCCCCCCAAATGTGACTGCTGACAGGACAACCCAAAGTCTTTATCTGTTTTCCTGAAATACGTTTCTGGTTTAATGTCCCTGGGGTCTTTGTTTTACCTCAAAGCAACCTCAATCTCCTCTTCTGTGAACTTATAGGAGAACCGTTCTAGAGGCTGCTGTAGGTATCCAAACTGCAGCAGGAAATCCTGAAACAAGGAAATAAATTTTAAAGGTAAACTCAGCCCCAACATTACTGGAACACAGACAGTCCTAGCAAACTGGGTGTAGAAATACAGAGCCAAAGATGCTTTTTCAAAAGGCAAATGGACTTTCCTTGTCTTTCCCTGAAGACGTTTCACTTGTCATCCAAGAAACGTCTTCAGTTCTTCAGTCAGTCAGAACTGAAGAAGCTTCTTGGATGAGAAGCAAAATGTCTTAAAGGGGAAAAAAAGAAAGTCTAGTTGCCTTTTGAAAAAGCACCTCTGGGACAACCATGACCTGGATGACTGAGAATCTCCATAGACAAATACAGAGTCAGTTTGGTGAAGTGGCAAAGGTGCTGACCTAGAAACAGGAGACTGTGAGTTCTAGTCCCACCTTAAGCATGAAAGCTGGATGACTTTGGGCCAGTCCCTTTCTCTCAGCCTAACCCACCTCACAGAGTTGTTGTTGTTGTGGAGAAAATAGGAGGAGGAAGGAGTAATATGTATGTTCTTTGCCTTGAGTTACTGATAATAAAGTAATAAAGGTGGGATAAAAAGCTAATAAATAAAGATGACCTTGATGAAGATAGGCAAGAGCCATTGGCAAGGCAAAAGGGCTAAAGCATTTTTAAAGGCCAGAACAACAAGATAACAGTCAGAAGTAGTTCAAGTGTGCACCTCCTTTATAAAGAGAATAATAAACTATAAAGAGGAAGAGGAGGCTGGACACAATCAGGCTTGTGAGATTGTGTTATTATAACCAATCTCAATTTCTTTTGGAGCGATTTTTGGGTCTGGTCCACCTAAAGAGGTTGACATTGAGTAACCTCCATGAGGTCCTGTGGTAATTTCTCTCTGTGCTAATCAATGCTAGATTTTGCAGGCCACAGACCTTCCTTTTTCTGAACCTATTTGGATCTCCCTGCTGTCTTCAAGTGAATGGAGATAGCAAAGTAGCACAAATGCTAGGAGTTCTCATGCAGATGCACATTTTAGAGGATAATCCACAATAGCCCCTTTGTTCTTCCAAAGCATTATGTTCTCTTTCACAGATACATTCACACTTGTGTAACCATTGCTACATTTTGTGGCATGCACACATTATTATAAATAGCACACTGCTGCTTGCTGTGATCCCTCCCTGATCGGACCAGATTCTTTTGCTGTGAGCCAAAATTGCAGCCTTGGTTGCACAGTACCACAAAACTCCTCAATCTGCCATTTCAGTTCATCACAAGTGAGTCAGCCATTCATTTTGCCACAAGAACAGAGTCCGTGATAAATTGAGTCAACATGGATTAAACTGGGAAGATGAAATCTGAGATTCATTAAAAGCCAGGAAGATAGACGCAAGTCTGAGTCAGAAGTGAAGATAGATACAACTAAAATAAAAGTGAAGACTGGCTGAATTCACCCATTATTCGAAGCCAAAACAAATGAACCAGATAATGGCTTATTACAATACATGAGCCTTTTATCCACCCAGTTTCATATATTAATTTTTGTTCTTGGATCAAGGTCTAGGCAATGATTAGATCAAGGGTCTTCAAACTTGGCAAGTTTAAGACTTGTGGACTTCAACTCCCAGAATTTCTGAGCTAAGATGACTGGAGGAGGAATTCTGGGAGTTGAAGTCCACAAGTCTCAATGCTGTCAAGTCTGAAGACCCCTGGATTAGATAGATAGATAGATGATAGATAGATAGATAGATAGATAGATAGATAGATAGATAGATAGACAGATAGAGATAGACAGAAAGATAAACAGACATACAGATAGATAGATAAATAGATAATAGATAGATAGATAGACAGACAGACAGACAGATATAGAGATAGAGATAGATAGGGATATAATAGATAGACAGACAGAGAAAGAAAGAGAGAGAGAGAAAGAGACAGACAGATACTTGGAAAACCTTTCCCCAATCTTTCCTGCAGGACCAGAGAGAAACATTTCTGACCAGCCGTGCTGGCACATCTACCTATGGCTAATTCAATCATGGCTTATTCACTTAATCTTGTTTTCTATAACACAAAGCATGCTGACTTATTGCTAACAATACAAGCAGGCTTTGCACATATACACTCCCAGCCCCCAAGAGTTAGACTTGGCTGTTTTGCCAGAAAATGTTCAATTCCCCGTATTTTGTAAATGTAGTTTTAAAAATACTCTGGAATAAAAGCATCTCAATTTGGAAAAAAGATGAATCGAGGATTGAAGTCCTAGCAGAAGGAAGAAAAGCCTGAGGTTTGGAGATATAGGTCAGGTAAGTCAGGCCCGGTCAGGCCAGAGAGTGAGCTCTTCCCACCCTTCTTGTCTCCTCCTGATGGTCCACCACACAGAGGCTTCTGCTCTCCCATCAAAGTGGGGGGGCACTGGGCCCAACCTACCAGGGCTTCTTCCTCTTCCGTGCTGTTGAGAGTAGCCCCTTTGGCCAAGATGACCCAGGCGAAGAGCTGGAAGAGTAGAGTCAGCGATGGGAGCTTCATGTCTGCTTTCCTCACACGCCAAGCCAGAGGCAGCTCCTCAGCACTGCTCCCCAAGAAGACCCAAAGAGCACTTCAATAACTGGTTCCCGCTCTGGATTTCAGGTCCAGCAAATCAGAACCTCGTTCTCCACTGTCTCTCTTCCTCTACAGCCCAACGTTTTGCTCTGCCCTCCTTGATTCCTCAGTCCATCGTATCTTCCCTCCCCTTTCCAAAGTTTATAAATCCGCCAAACAGTGGAGTGAGTCACTTCTAACAGAAACATGTTGCAACCACAATACCCCCCCCCTCTTTTTTTTTTTTCAGAATATTAACTCTGCAGAATAAACTTTCTCTTAAAGCGACAGCTCCTGGTGTGGGGATCCTCTTCAAACGGGTTAGCTTGATGACCCTCAGTTCCATTGTCTGTAGTGTGTGGTTCAGAGGCCTGAATGAGGCCCAGGTTGTTTTCACTCACAAACCTAAGTAGTTAGAATAAAAGAAAATCTTCCGGGGCGGGAAATTGCTTTAATTACGCAGCTTGTTTTAATCAAAACCAGAGATTCTGTTCAGTTGGAGAAATATAGCAATTCCAGAAACGAAGCCTATGCAAAAGCCTGCCTAGGCATAGCAGGCCTTGCCTTGATTCTTGCTTCCTTCCTCCTGTTACAAATCCCCCCTAAATGAAGAGCAAAGCTGATCAACTTTCAGTTCTATTCTGACCTGGAAAATGCGCATGTTCTCATAGTGCGAAGAAATATTAGCTTGCCTCAAATATCAAGAGTTTCCCTAGTCTTAAGTAGCATTTAATTCAGGGTTAGGCAGTTAATTTTTTTGGCAGTCAAGGTGGCCGAATATGGCCATTCAATACATCAATTAATGTATTAATGATTTGACATTCTGGGGGTATTTTTTAACAGTGATGAGCAAAAACTTAAGTTTAGCCTACAGTTCCTGTATGTTTCCCAACTCAAAATGATAGCAAACTGCTGCCAGGTTTAAGTTATATGGTCTGAGGGAACTCTTGAGGATCTCACACGCATAATTCAAAACAAGCTTCAGTGCTGTCTGTGGTCTTAGGGCCACCTACATCCCAACCATGATTTAGCATACTATATATAGCAGACATAGGGAAACGGTGGCCTCCAGATGTTCCTGAACCACAATTCCCTGCATTTTTTACTTGGAACATGTTAATTAGGATTGATGGGAGTTGAAGAAGGTGTCTTACTCCACTGATGATTCAGTGCTCCAAACTCAAGTTCTTCTATAGACATTGGACAGCATACATACATATGTGAGTGTGCGTTTAGAACATAGAATAACATAAACATAGAATAACAGGGTCATAAGGGAACTTGGAGGCCTTCCAGTTCAGCAGGAGAACTTATACCATACCAGCAAATAGTTCTCCACTCTCTTATTGAAAACCTCCAGTGATGGATCACCAACAACTTCTGAAGGCAAGTCCTTCCCCTGATTAACTGTTCTCACTATCAGGAAAATTTTCTTTAGTTCCAGGTTGGATCTCTGATAAGCTTCCATCTGTTACTTCTTGTCCTGCCTTCAGGCGCCTTGGAGAATAGGTCAACTCCCTCTTCTCCATGACAGTCCCTCAAGTACTGGAAAACAGCTATAATGTTACCCCTTAGTCCTTCTCTTTATTAGACTAGGTACACCTAAGTTTCCTCAATCACCCATAGTATGGTTTGGCCTCTAGAACTCTTATCTGTTTCTCTTCTCTAAACTCTTTCTAGGATCTCAGCATCTTTTTTTTTGTGGGACATTATCAAACAATTAAAAGCCATACATACAGATACAATAGGTCTATCCCTTAGAATTAAATGTAATCGGGGTGGGATTCTACCAGTTCGCACCTATTCGCTAGAACCAGTTGTTAACATTCTAAGCAGTTCGGAGAACCGGTTGTTAGAAGAAATTACTGGCCTAATCCTGTAAGGAAGGCAGGAAGGAAACATTCTGGTGTTGCTTACAGAAACTGCCTCTCCGTTAACCCTTATTACATTCTTGGCAGGACTAGACTCCCTGTCTCAGGAACGTCTCTGGAGTTTTTTCCCCCTCCTTTGCTGGTACTTTGCTTGTGTGGAGTGACCATTCAAAATTACAATGGCACTGAAAAAAGTGACTTATGACCATTTTTCACACTTACGACTGTTGCAGCATCCCCACAGTCATGAGAGGCCAAGCGAGGAGATGTGTGCCTCGATGTGAGTGATATTGAGTTGGCCATGCCCAGCCAATAACAAGACCACCAAGCCATGTCCACCCAGTCACATGACACCAAGCCACGCCTAACACCTAAGCCATGCCCACAGAACCGGTTGTTAAAAATTTTGAATCCCCACCCCTGAATATAATCAATTTATTTCATAGTAAACCTTGCCAAGAAAACTGCCGGGACTTATCCAGGCAGTCTTTGAGAACCAGATACAATTGAACAGAAGAAAGTAAAACAGCCCTGCAACTAGCATGAGCTGAATATTACTTTCTTTTGATTCCAGGAGTGTGAAGGCAATTGATACAATAATCTGGCTCCTTAAATAATTTGATTCAATTGTGAACAAATGTTTCCTGTAATGCAACTCAATGTCCCTTTCTAATTTCTAAGCAGATTGTCCCTCTCATGTCCCAAAAGGGTATGTTTCTATTTATATTTCACAGCAAAACTTTTAAAAAAAAGAAAAGAAAAGAACAGGCAATAATCCCAGATTCCATTTTTTTTCAGTGATTACAAGAAAGAAGAAAAACACAATCCAGGATAAAGCATCCATAGAGGCCTATCTGTTCTTCCCATCCTTCATGCTAAATCACTGACATTTAACTTTATCTTAAGGATTTCATGAGGTTTTTTTTTGTCTACAAACATACTGTTACAGACATACATATTTAGGAAGATCTGTGAATCATCTGCCAGGACACCAATTGACCCAAACGAATGTCAAATGGACGTGTTTCATTGCTGTCAGATAATGTGACTGATCATGAGTCAAAGGATGCATATTTTGCGCAATGATGCAACTACTGCTGTGCAAAGTGTTTGTAGGGCTTGGTTTTCATGATGCAAGCCCATCCTTCATGCAAGTTGACGTCCTTCATTCAAGGTGCAAAGCAATATGTGAAACCATTATTTCAGTTCTAGGCGCCCTATCTTCAACTTCTCAAAACTGGAGAAATATCCAATTTGATTGATGATTAATTATGTGCTATCAAGTCATGGTCAATTCTTTGAGATCACATAGGTTTTCTCCATGAAAAGGACCCAATCTGGTCCTTCAAGACTCACTAAAAAAAACCCCATCACCACTGTAGCCGAATCTTTCTGCTGATTGTCCTCTTCTTCTCTTTCCTTCAACCTTTTCCAGCATTAAAGCTTTTTCAGAGAGCTAGATCTTTGCATAATGTGTCCAGTACAGAATTTGATCCTTGGTCATTTGTATCTCAAGTCAGAACTCTGAATTGGATTGTTCAATGATCTTTTTGTTTATTTTCTGTGAAGGAAAAACCAGTAACAAAATGTTCTTTTATTATTCTCTTTCTCTCTTCCATCTCTCTTCACATTAATATTAAAATAATTTGAACCGTGGATATCAGGCATCTATTTTATAAACCATTTATCATTTCCCATCATAAGATGGCTTGTCCTCTTAATTCCCTCCACAGAAACCAATTTGACTGGCAAAACTGTTCCTGTAGTATTTTTGACAGCGTTGCCCATTGCATCTAACAGATGAACTTAGGAGAGACAGGACAGTTAGATGGTGCACAGTGCTCTCTGGCCAGTATCGTTATGCCTCAGCACTAGCTTTTGAAGGGCAGCCTGGACAATTTGAAACAAATAAATAAAAATTCTAATTCACTATTCATATAGGCTAAACTCTTTTTACAAATTAGCTTCCCATGTCCAAGAATTTTCCCCAGTCCCTAACTAATCAAAAGTTATCTGCTGGCACAGCTAGTTAGCCCCCAATGTTTATTTAAGCAAATCTTACTTATCTGATTTTTTTACCTATTGTTACTCTGTTCAGAAAATGAATTAAAGGCATTGTTAGCCATTTAGAGTTGCCCTGATAAGTGGGCAGTCAGAAGGAAGGAGAAGGGGAGGGAGGGAGGAAAAAAGGAAGGAAGGAAGGAAGGAAGGAAGGAAGGAAGGAAGGAAGGAAGGAAGGAAGGAAGGAAGACAGGCATGGTCTAGGCTGCAGTGCATCTCAGCCTACTTGAACTTTTAGTCAGCTGGCCTCAAGGATTGCTCTCTAAACCATCAAATTTTATAAATACCTAGTTTGCTCTTAGAACATACCACTAAATATAAGTAATTTGCAACAGAGAGAAGAAAATACTACTTGTTCTCTTGCTGTTTTATTTTGCATGTGCATTGTTCTCTGATCTTTGGAAATTTTAAAAGGTGACCTCAAACTACCTTAGACCACACAACTACTGTAGCAGCTTCTGGACACTTGGAATGCAGTTGTTCTTCCCCGAGAAACTGGATGGGGTTGGCCCCTTGTTGAGGCTTGTCAGATGGGTAGTAGGAAGTGAAAAGGGGTTGATTCCACTTATTTCATTTGTGCAGCACTTCAGCAAAGAACTTGACTTGCCATCCCATGGATTGGGTACAATTTTTAAGTGATTATGCAAAGCAAATTTTGGAAAGGAAACTAGTTGAGCTGCATTAATGAAGTGAAGTACACAATTTCCATCCGCGTGCCACATGGACGGATTCAGCAGCCAGTGCTTTGGAAGCTGGACAATATGGGCAAATTAGGTACACAAATAACTATTATTTGCAATGAAGAATTAGAGCCACATGTAGGAGTGTAAGTAGACAACTACAAACAATAAATACAGGGGTGCTTGTAATTGTCGCTTGAGAATATATATTACTGCATATCTAATTCTTCCCATTGAGAGTCTTCAACCAACACAGGCCAGCAACCATTCCAGAACATGGTGGATGACAGCGATACACAGTGGACAGACAGCTAAGGAAGTGTGAAAGAGCTACCTGCCTCAGGGAAGCAACTCAGATGACGTCAGAGTCCGCATAACCATCCTGCACCTCTCCCTTTTTACATGCCATTTTATTGTAGGGTCAAATATTTTTCAGAATCGCAAATCCTGAGAATGGCATCAAGATACTGTGGCAGATACCCGTGGTGAAAGGGTGGGGCAACCCAGCATGCATCACACTACCACAGGCTTGCCATTGCCATTACCACACAACATTTCCAACAAAAATAGTCCATGGGCCTGGGAAGGATTAAAATCCACGGAAGAGTTTCTGAACAGGCTCCACCACATTCTGAGGTTCATTCGTTTATGTGTTTTCTCTTATCTCAGCAAACCGGTATGTAGAATTTTAATACCGAGCAGCAGATCAATATGGCACCTAGTTTTATTTTCTTTATCTCTTCCCTAATCTTAACAACCTATTTCAAATGAACATCTGGCTGTTGAAGTAAGATTGTTCTATTCCCCCTCCCCCGTTTCTGGATCCTCTAAAGGTGGCTGAATTCCAACTGCAAAATCTCTCATTAAGGGCCTTGCTGGCAGAAATTGGACACAGCATGTCAGCAATATCTGGAAACTATGTTCCTTACACCCTTCCAAAAGCCTGAATAATGGAGAAGCAGATATAACTGTACCGGCGAAGATGCTGTGTATGTGATATTTGTGCAGGCTTTTCAATTATGCTTTGAAGCTTGAGTAGCAGAGATGGTATTCAGCAGGTTCTGACCAGTTCTGGAAAACCAGTAATGGAAATTTTGAGTAGTTCAGAGAACCAGCAAATACCACCTCTGACTGGCCCCACCTGCCCCCATCTATTCTCTGCCTCCCGAGTCCCAGCTGATTGGCTGGGTCTTGTTTTATTGCCCTGCACAGGGGAACAGAGCTGGAAATCAGGTTAGTGGGGTGGGGAGGGAATGAAGATTTTGCAGTAACCTTCCCCTGGAGTGGAGTGGGAATGAAGATTTTACAGTATCCATCCCCTGCCATGCCCACCAAGCCACGCCCACCAAACTCCGCCATGCCTACAGAACCGATAGTAAAAAAAATTCAATCCCACCACTGTTGAGTAGATATAAAATGAATTAAGAAGGCAAAAGATGGGCTGGACTATGCCACTATTTGATTAACATAGAGCTGGTTTAACCATCAACTTTCAAGTGCATGTGCAATAGCTCTGCACCAACAGGAAAGGTAGGTTGGTTAGCACATAGCAGGGCCTGTCGTAGAGACCTCAACAACTATTTCCAAGTGTCTTGGATGAGGAGATGGAAAATATGATTATCACATTTGCCGATAGCACAAAGATGAGAGGTAACAAATAGATGAAACGTCCAGAAGATCTCAACAAGCTTGAGCAACACAATGAATTTCAACAGGTTAAAAATGTAGTTTTTCAAGAGGGTGATAAAAATGAAAGGCACAAGTACAGGACAGGGGAGACTATTCTGGGCAGTTGAATATGAAGGCAAACAGGATGATATAGCTGCAAAAACAGCAAATGCAATCCTAAACTGCATCCAAAGTAGAGCGTCCAGACCAAAAGAAGTCATAGGTTCTCTCTATTCTGCCTTGGTCACAATATGCCTGCATTGGTCAGAATGCTAACTCCAGTTCTGAGCACTGCATTTTAGGAAAAGCACTGATAAGTAGGCGCCTCTGTAGAATAAAGTAACCAAGATGATAAAGCAACTGGAAGAAACTTGAGTGGAAAAAATATATGAGGAATGGAGGCATTGGCAGGGTTAGACCAGAAGACTTGATGGAAGGCCTCTTACAGGTAGTCCTTGACTTACAACAGTTTACTTAATGACCATTCAAAATTACAACGGCACTGAAAAAAGTGACTTACAACTGGTTTTCACACTTATGACCATTGTAGCATCCCCATGGTCATATGATTTACATTTGGATGCTTGACAACTGACTCACATTTATGATGGTTGCAATGTCCTGGGGTCATGTGATCACATTTTTGTGACCTTCAAAGTCACAAAGTCACAAAGCAAAGTCAATGGAGAAACCAGATTCCAATGTTGGTAACAATCATGTTACTAACTCAACAACTGCAGTCAGTGGTTCACTTAACAAGCATGGCAAGAAAAGTCATAAAATGGGGCAAAACTCACTCAACACATTTCTCACTTAGCAGTATAAATTGTGGGCTCAGTTGTGGTCATAAGCTGAGGACTACCTGTAGTTTCCGAAGTATAAATGATAGATAAATCTATTCAGTTTTAATTTTCGAAGACAAGACACAATGGGTTTAAATTAGAAGGAAGCAGACTTCAGTTGGATGTCAGGAAAGCATTCATTTTAATACTAAACTTCTAATTTTCCTCCTCTTCCTTTTCTGTTTTATAATCCCTACATTTCATTGTTTAAAATGAATGTTTGATGTTGTAAGTGGCCCAGAGTCACCTTGCAGTCAGGTGGGCAGCAAGCAAATTTAATAAATAAATAGCAAACATTGAAAAAATTACAACCCCTTCCCAAGATAAAGCAAACAGACTGTTACATTTAAATATTTTTTAAATCACCCTGAAAAGTAGTTAATGATACCTCTTTCCCTTTTCTCGGTAGTAAGAGGTATTTAGCAACTGAGCAAATTGCCTGGAAGGTAATGGATTGTGTCACTGGAAATATTTTTAAAGGCAGCCTGGATGGCCATATGCTGAAGAGAGGATTCTTGGGTTTAGGCAGAGGGCTGACCAGATAATTTTCAAGGTCACCTCCTACCCTTACATTCTTTTATTCCGCCCTGTGTAATCTGGATCATAGCAATGGGACAGAACATTACTGAACAGTGCTGATGCAGGAAATAACTAACTGTGACTTGTGGGAAGTTACGAAAGTAGAAGCTGAAATTTATACCAGAGATTCCTGAGTAATACAGAGAAATTACTATTCTCCTTTCTTTCTCAACCATGTCGAGTCCCATATCTCTCTCTGAGTGATGGGCAGATTTCAAGTCCTCAGTTAGGAATTTGGCCCATTCTGGTTGAAGGATGAGGTGTTCATACCAAGAATTTCCCACATACCTGCGGATACCATTCCTGAAGGTGTCCTGAAGGTTGCTGGTCTCTCCAAAAATGACATTTTAAGAACTTAATCTGACCTTTCTTGTTCTTTCCAAGTGGACAGGTGCCATTTGGATATGAAAAACACTTTGCTTAGGTCAGGGGTGGGCAACTTCATTTAAGTCAGGGGCTGCAGAAAGCCTTCCGACGAGTTATTGAGGAACTGAAAAAAGTTGGTCCCATATTTTGCTCAATTTTGGAGTTGGGAGGGCTAAGCATGAGGATGGGAGCCTTTTATATCAGGGAGGTCTTGGGTCTGCTGAGAGTGGAGTAGAGGCAGGAGTGGAGTGGGAATGGATGGAGAGGTCCACAAACTGTAAAGAATAAAAGACCTATACAGAGCAAAAAACTGACAATGTTGCTGCTGAAGGTCAATGGTGCAACCACAGAATGCTCCAGAGGCAGTCAAAAGGATGATCAAGGCACATTAGGCCTAGAAACACAGGTTGATCAATCCTGCTTTAAAAAGAGGGCCCAACCAGATAAAACTCTTCTCCAAGGTTATGCTAGTGTCAGGCACAAAGGATCAGGATCACATGTAAATTCCAGTTCAGAAGGTTTATTACTCAAGCGTATACACAAGAATATAGTCAACTAATGGTCAGCACTAAATTGGTGCTAGATAAGAGTCAATGGAATTCAAGGGGGGCTGGACTTGGAGTATTTGTGAACACATAAAGATTCTAGGCTAAGTCCTCTTTTGACTCTGTCCCCAGCCTAGACTTCCTCTGAATTTCTCTTTTTCTGTATTTGGTCTATGACCAAAATAAAAACATGATTGACTCTTCCCCAGGGTGGGGTAAAAGCCCAATTTGGAAGCATGGGAATGTTGCAGTTTGAACAGATATATAATAACATGTGATTGGATGGCTCAGCAGGGAGACAGAATTGACAAAGTATCCCAAGCTTTATATTACTCTGATTTCCTGCACCCCAATTAACTTAACCTTAAACTTTTGTACCTTGTGTACATAATGGTTTGAAGTAGTATGTGGTTACAGGGTGAGGAAGCGAAGTAGAGAGGATTGAAAACAGCTGATTCTAATTCCATGTGTGCACCTTAACATTAAAATTGTCTGGTTTTATGTGAAGATTAGCCCTGAGGTTCTCTTGGGGAGATGCTTGCGCATAACCCTGGGAACTTGGGCACTTGTAGGGATTTTTATGAGTCAGAATTTCTTCTGCCACGCTGCCCATCAGGCAAAAAACAATTAAAAAAATTAGTAGCAACTTTTTCACAGTAGCCTTGCACATTGGAAACCTGATCTTTTAATTATTCAGTCACACTTGAATCCTTGCATCAGCCCAACAGTCATGTTTCGTGAGATGGGCAGCCATATAAATGTAATTATTACATAAATAAATCAAATAAAAGCCAAGGTTGGGCCAAATTGCAAGCAAAGTGCTAAGCCACATCCAATGGCTGACAGGGTAAAAGAAGATGGCTCTACTTTTGCCACTGACTAGAACTTTAACCTTCCCCTACAAAGGACACACTGTTAAGTTTGCATGAAGAGACAGACACGGAGTGCTTCAAGCTCTTTGTTTATTAGTGACTACAGCTCAGAATGAACCCACTTTGGCTGGGCTGCGGCTGCTACTTATAGCCAGCAGCCGCAGTTGCCAGCCAATCAGAGTGCAGGGTTTTCCCGCACTTTTTAAACCAATCATTTCTTACATTTTACAAGAACAGTTCAAACTAAACCAATGACTTTAAACCTGCATACATAACACCCCTCCCCACTAGGTTCAGTCCATACTCAAACCCCAGCCTATCTAATGTATTCTTTTAAATAGGTGGGGCTCTTACGTCACGTTGAGACCTACGTGGTTCAGATGTTTTAAGGTTCTCACCTTGTGAGGGAGGAAATGTGTCTGCTGACATTTCCTTACTAGGACTTGTAGTAATGGTAGAACCTGTTTGGTTACTACAACCTGGTCTCTCCTCCCAATCCATCTCCAACCCAATGTCAGCACCTAAATCAGGTAATGATGTGCAATCTTCCATTTGTGAAAATGGTTGTTGGTATTGTGACAGGTTTTGGGATGGTTCCTGTCGTGTTAGCTCGTTACACATGGGGTTGATTCTTGCTTGTTCATTACACTCATGATCTTCCCCTTCCCCCCTAGAAGAGGTATTAGGTATGGGAACTAGAGAGGAACAATTGCGATGTTCCTGAGGTAATCTGGATCTAAGCTGATCAATGTGCCTGCTCCAGAGGACACCATCCTCTGTTTGTACCCTGTAAGATCGAGGGCCTGTGATTTGGGTTATCTCAGCAGGAATCCATAAGGTTCACCCATAAGGTTCTTAGCATAAACAGAATCACCCACAGTGAAAGTCGAACTTTGCTAGTGGAATCTAGTGGTGCGTTGGGTGCGTAAGTGGGATGAAGGCGGTCAAGGGGAGACCTAAGTTTCCTACCCATCAACAACTTTGCTGGGGATAAGTTAGTTGATGGGTTAGGAGTGATATGCTGGACACTGAGAAGTTTTCAACTCTCTCAGTGATATCCCCTGGACCCAATTGCTGAAGTTTTTCCTTGGTAAATTGTGCCATACGTTCAGCCCGGCCGTTAGCCGAAGGATGCCCAGGGGCTGTCAGGGCATGTCTGATACCCTGCTGTGCCAGATATGATTCAAAAGGTTGGATGTAAATTGAGGACCATTGTCAAAAAGAGTACATCAGGTAACCGTGAGTTACAAAAAGCTTTTTAAGCTGTTTGATGACAGCTTCAGTTGTGGTGGATGCCATAGGGATGACCTCTAGCCATTTGGAATATGCATCTACTATAATAAGGAAAGTGTGCCCTCTGGTTGGGCCAGCAAAATCAATCTGAATCCTGGACCATGGGCCCCTAGGACATTCCCATTCCTGTGTGGGGGTGAGAGGTGGGGCAGGCCTGACTACCTGACAGTTGGGACAAGATGCAACCCAGTTTTCAACCATTTTGTCAATACCTGGGCCCTACATAACTCCTGGCCAATCCCTTCATTCTGACAATACCTGGATGACCCTCATGTAACATTTCCAAACCTCTTTTTGCAGGTTTGTAGGAATAACCACCCTGTTACCCCACAAAATACATCCTCTTAATACAGATAATTCAGTTTGCCTGGATTTAAAAGGTTGGGCAAGTTGAGGTAGATCTTGAAGAGGCCAACCTTTCTTAATCCAGCCTATAACAGGAGCCAATAAAGTGTCTTTGGCAGTCTCTCTGGCAATTTCAGCAGCGTGTACTGGAAGCTTTGCAACAGTTTCTAGGAAAAAGGTGTAAGTCTCAGGAGCAAAGTCCTCAGTGTGAGAAGGAAGTGGGCAGTGACTCAAAGCATCTGCATGCCCAATGTCTTTGCCAGGCCTGTGGATGAGTTTGTATGAATAAGCAGCAAGAAATTCAGTCCACCTCAGCATTCTTGGTGACAGGATAGTGGGCGTAGGTTTGTCTCCTGCCACAATTTGTCTCCTGCCACAATGCCTAACAGAGGTTTGTGATCTTCTCCCATAATAAAATGTTCTCCTTATAAATACTCATGGAATTTCTTGACAGCTGCAACAATTGCCAAGGCTTCCTTGTCCAGTTGGCTGTAGTTCCTCTCTGCTTTGGTCAAGGTCGAGAGTAAAATGCAATAGGAGCTACCCTCCGCTGGGAAGCTGTGGCTCAACCCCCCCCCCATTCTAAAAGGGGATGCATCACAAGTCAGTACAACAGGCAAATTCTCAGAGAACTGTATCCAGTACAGCATCAGACGTGATTAGTCTTTTAATATTGTTAAATGCAGATTGTTCTTCTGCCCCAGACCCACGCAACTTTTGTCTAATAATCTGTGCAGTGGTTTCTGCAATGGTTGCCTTCTGAGGTAGGAACATGTGATAAAAGTTAATGAGTCCACGGAAGGCTTGTAAATCTGTTTTACATTTTGTCTAGGGGCTTCTTTGATTGCCTGAACCTTGGTATCTGTGGGGTGGATACCATGCTTGTCAATCATATAGCCCAAGAACTCAACCTTGTCAGTTCTAAGAATGCATTTTCTTCCTTGACTTTTAACCCGCTTTTTTGAATCTGGTAAGACTTCTCTGAGTCTCTCTTGTAACTGAGTGTCATTTTCAGCAGAGATTAACACATCATCAAAGTAAGGTACTACCCCTGGCAGTCCTTGGAGCATCCTTCCATACGGCTTTGGAATGAGCCTGGTTCCCGCTACTCCAAACTGTAACCTTTTACATTTGAAAGCACCTCTATGAATCACAATGGTTTGGGCCTCTGCAGTGGCATCATCAACTGTTAATTGTTGATATGCCTGGGCCAGATCCAATTTGGCAAAGACTGTACCCCTGCCAAGTGAATGTAGTAGATGATGCACCACTGGAACTGGATATGCACTCTGTTGAAGCGCATGTTCCTTTATCCCACAGTCTCCCATTCTTCTAGTCTCCACAGATTCTCACTGACCCATCAGTCTTTCTGACTGTGTGACTATGGGTGTCTCCCACCTGGAGTGGTCAGTGGGCTCTAAAACTCCTTGAGCTATTAGTTTATCTAATTGTGCATCAATTTTTTCCTTTAAGGCAAATGGGACCCTTCTGGGCTTTAAGCGAATTGGTGGCACCTTGGATCTAGATTGAAAGTGATAGGGGTCCCCATAGACTTGCCCTCCCCTGAAGCCTTGAAACTCAGACTACAACTTTGGCCCAGAACATCTCGCATGCCTCGTCTGGTCTTCTGCCGTCGGATCGACGGGCTGGGGGTGTTCAGCGCAGCCATCTCTCTTTCTTTTGTTCCACGCTTGCCTTCTTCTTCAGGGAGATCCCACCTTCGCGCCAGTGTTAAGTTTGCATGAAGAGACAGACGCGGAGTGCTTCAAGCTCTTTGTTTATTAGTGACTACAGCTCAGAACGAACCCACTTTGGCTGGGCTGCAGCTGCCTTATAGCCAGCAGCGCGTTGCCAGCCAATCAGAGTGCAGGGTTTTCCCGTACTTTTTAAACCAATCATTTCTTACATTTTACAAGAACAGTTCAAACTAAACCAATGACTTTAAACCTGCATACATAACACACAGCATTGAATCAAAAATGCCTCCTTTGTGGCTTTCAACCTCTTCCCCAAATGGGTGACGCTGGCAGGAATCCCACATGTTTCTTGGGGGCTGGTGACAAAAGGATGAGGAGGTGCTGCCAGGAACCGTGTGTGGCCCAACCATCCAGAAATACTCCAAGACCATTATGCTAAGCAAAAAAGAAGTGAATCAGAGGTCTGACATGGAAAAGAAAGTACAAAATGTGCTGACTTCATCAAGAAGAAGAAGAAAAAAGAGGAACTATTTATATCCCTGGGCAGTTGGAACTGTCACTTGGATAAATCACCCACCACAATGCCACTTCAACCATTCATGACCGTTTGGCTCCCAGGAGAGAACTATTTTATTCAAGAATGTCTCTTTCTTCTATCACTGCTGGGTTAGAACATTAATGATGCATAGAATTTTCTGCAGGGAAGCAGCCATCTTCTAATTATAGAATTGATGGATTGGAAGGGGCCAATAAGAAACGATGGATCTTATACAATACCAAACCATGTAACTGCAACTCTCCCTCAAATATTAGCCAATGATTTATATATTCATGCATTTATTTACTGCCCTAGGCTGGTCAAACTCCAGCTGATTTACAGGTATCTGTAACTAAAACCCCCCCCCCCGAGAAATAGTATAAAAAGAAAGTAATAAGAATATGTAGTATAATAAGCAATGCAGTTAAACTAATTCTGGTGTTTATGTCTTCACAATCAGTCCCTGAAAGAGCTACGTGTAGATCAATTTGAGAAGGCCATTGGTCAGGGGATATCTTTGCCTCAGAAACTGTTCCACAAGAGGAGGAGAGCTGGTTCTGGAGAACCAGTAGCGGAAATTTTGAGTAGTTTGGAGAACTGGCAAATACCACCTCTGACTGGCCCCACCCCCATCTCTTCTCTGCCTCCCGAGCCCCAGCTGATTGGCTGGGTCTTTTTTTGTTGCTCTGCACAGGAGAATGGAGCTGGAAAGCAGGTTAGTGGGGTGGGGAGGGAATGGGATTTTGCAGTAACCTTCCCCTGGAGTGGGGTGCTGGTAAAGATTTTATAGTACCCTTCCCCTGCCATGCGTACCAAGCCATGCCCACCAAGCCACACCACGCCCCAAGCCATGCCCACAGGTCCACCCAACTCTGTAATTTTATGAGCCTATGATTCTAAAATTTATGCATTTTCTTTGGAAACAGGAAGTGCGTCTTCATCAGGCTTTTCTTTATTTGAAGAGTTTCTAAAAAATAAACACTGATGGATACTAGCTATACCTATGCATAGTTTCTGATTACTGTAATTAGAGAGGGATTTGGAAATTGAAAATTAGCTCACGACAAGAACTTGGCACTATAGGAAAGAGTTCAGATATACACACTGGAGCAAAGTCAGCTCTCCTGTTAGAGAGTCAATTGAAAGTGAGTGTGGGTTTCTTTGTCTCTTAAGGAGGCCTTGGATTCACCCCCTCCTCAAGAAGCCATGACTGTCTGGATGCCACCATATGGGATAAGTTTCATCCAGGATCTAAGCTCCCTTTTGGGGAAAAGGTGATGGAGAAGAGGGTTGCGCAACAGCTTCAAAGGACCTTGGCTGAAGCAGACTGTCTGGATCTTATTCAGTCAGAATTCAGACCAGGGGATTGGATGGAAGCCGCATTGGGTATGCTTTTGGATCTGTGGCATGGGGAAGATGAAGGTTATGCACCCATTCTTGCCTTTCTTGACCTTTTGGTGGTTTTTGATACCATGGACCAAGATATTCTTCTGGATCAACTCAGAGAATTGAGGGTAGGTGACCTGGTGTTGTGCTACCTTACCTCCCTTCTCCATAAAATTGTTGGGTAGCTCATGTATTGCCATGGAGTGGGGTATGGTCAATATGCAGATGATACCCAATTGTAGTTCTCTGCCTCTGGCGACTTAAGTGATGTTGTGGATGTCTTACTCCAATATCTGGAGGTTGTGAGGTTCGGGATGGGAAACAACCTGGCCAGACTGAGTGGCTTTGGGGTTTGAGGTCTCAAGTCCTATGACTATGCCTTCTTTGGCGCTGAATGGAGGTTACACTGCCCCAAGCAAATCCTATGTCGATTCGCCTGGACTCACAACACCTGCTCAATGAGTAGGTTGCAGGTGTGGCCACAAGGGCCTTTGCAAAACTTCATACTGTGTGCCAGTGGCACCCATTCCTAGATCGAGGGGGCCTGTTCACTCATGACCTAGTCACCTCCTGGATGGACTATTGTAAGATGCTTCATGTGGGGGCTTCCCTTGAAGAGCATCCGGAAACTTCAGCTGGCGCAAAATGCAGCAGCACAGGCAGTTATGTGTGTTTCTAACACAACACGTTACACCTCTGCTTTGCAAGCTTCATTGGTATTGGTCTGTTTCTGGATCCTATTCAAGCTGGTGTTTTTGATCTTAAAAACCCTACATGGCACAGGACTGGGTTATCTGAGAGCCCACCTCTCTCTAGTTACACCTACCTGTCCCGCCAAATTGAGCAGAGGTAGGCCTCGACTTACAGCCACAATTGAGCCCGAAATTTCTGTTGGTAAGTGATAAATTTGTTAAGTGAGTTTTACCCCATTTTACGACTTTTCTTACCCCAGTTGTTAAGTGAATAACTTGCAGTTGTTACATTAGTAACCTGGTCGTTAAGTGAATCTGGCTTCCCCATTGTCTTTGCTTGTCAGAAGGTCACAAAAAGTGATCACATGAGGCCGGGACACTGGAACCATCATAAATACAAACCAGTTGTCAAGGGTTTGAATGTAAATCACGTGACCCATGGAGTTACTGCAATGGTTCTAAGTGTGAAAAACAGTCATAAGTCACTTCCTGCCCCACCGGTGCTGTCGTAACTTCAAATGGTCACTAAATGAACTCTTGTAAGTCGAGGGCTACCTGGAGTTAGGACGTGCTACTGGTTATGCCATTTAGGGAGACACATGTGGCGGGATTTTTCAGTTGTGGTGCTTGCACTGTGAAATATTCCCTCACCCTGCCTGCCCCCTCAGCAACATAACTCTTGACTTTCTCAAGATCCCTCAAGGCCGGATTGTGTCATCTGGCCTGGGGGACCCCAGGGAACCAATGAACTAGTGAGGTGGCTTCATTGTTATATTCAGCTATTATTTCTTTTTTAGCGTCGGTTTTATGCTTGTAATGCTTGTTAAAAGTAAGAATAATTGTTGGTATTTATTAATTGTTGTTTTTTAGCTTTGTAGTACGGCACCCGGGTCACCTGTCTTGTGAGGTGGGTGGCTATCTCAATTGGGGAAAAACAAACAAACAAAATCAAAATCAATTTGCTTCCAGGACTGATTTCTGTTCACACAAATTGCCCTGATTGGGTTAGGGCTAGGGTTAATAAAACAATGTCTAGAATTAAGGGCTGATTCAATTTTGCTGATCTATTCTTCCTCTATCTGCCTTGAAGGAACAATCAGATCCAAACAGCTTTTTCTACATGCTTTTCCCCAAGAAAACTTTCACAGAAGCTCAAATGAAGGACATATCACCACATTTCCCTTCCTCAGAAAATTTTCCATTCTCCTTATCTTATCTAAACTTTCTTCCTGCCAGGGGAAGAGTTGCTCTTGTCATTGGCATTGGCGCCTGTCCTTCAAGGACAGCCTTTGGGCCTTGAACAGCAACGTGACAAGGATCTTAAGTGAGTGCCAGGCAGAGGACACAGCTTGGAAGGCATCTCCAGTTCTGAAAGGGGAGCAGCAGAGTACAGATAGTCCTTGACTTACAACAGTTCATTTAGTGACCGTTCAAAGTTGCAGCAGGGTGGAAAAAAGGGACTTGTGACTGTTTTTCACACTTATAACCATTGTAGCATCCCCATGGTCACATGATTTACGTTCAGATGCTTGACAACTGGTTCATATTTTGGACGGTTGCAGTGTCGCAGGGTTGATGTGACCATCTTTTGTGATCTTCTGACAAGCAAAGTCAATGGGAAGCCAGATTAACTTAAAAACGGTGTTACTAACTTAGCAACAACAGTGATTCACTTAACAATTGTGTCAAGAAAAGTCACAAAATGGGGCACAACTCACTTAACAAATGTTTCACATAACATTAGAAATGTTGGGCTCAATTGTTGTTAGTCAGGACCACTTGAACAGATGATGGGAAAGCCATTGTGTCTTAAGTTTCAGGAGAGCTGAAATATTGTGGGAAATGTATTTTATTGTTATTTATTAAATTCCTGTACTGCCCATCTCACCTAAGTGACCCTAGGCAGTTTATAGCATTATAATATAAACAGGTTAATAAAATCATAGGTTAAAAACAAAATTAAGAACAAGTTAAAACTTATAAGTAAAAGTAGAAGTCAAAGTTAAAAAAATTGAAAAAGTAAAAAAGTTAACTAGCCAACAGGATGTCTTCAGGCCATCAGCCACCCCTCCTCAGTCTTCATCATACCCTCAGACCCCCCATGATAATTGGCAAACACAGGTCTTAAAACTTGCCTGGAAAACCATAAGAATGGGGGTTCACCTCACCTTTGGGGGTAAGATGTTCCACAGGGGAGGGGCAGCAGCTGAGAAGGCTTCTTCCTAGATCTCGCCAGTCAAAATTCCTTGACTGACAGGATATGCAACATGCCCTCCCTGCCTGACCAGGTGAGATAGATTGATGTAATTGGGATAAGACAGTTTCTCAGGTATCCCTGGTCCTGTGCCATAGGACTTTAAAGGGAATGTTGATTTATTGATCAAATATTGAGCTAAGAGTCCAAGAAGGTCCTAACCATTTGACAAAAAAGGTACTGTAGTGTAACTTCTCAAGATGGATGTGACCTTGCTAGATTGGGCTGACACATCTTGTTAAGCCACTATTAAACAAATGTGCCAGAATGAGCTGAGTTCCCACATTATGCTAAATCATAAAATATGGTTCATAAAAAACAATGGCTGGCTTCAAAAACTCAGGAAACTACAACTCAGCACACAATATTATGTTTCAGCTTCAGTTAATCTTTAGGCACTGCCATTTTATAATACCGCCCACCCATCCCCTCAGCAAAATGAAACTTGCATTAGGAATTTGTCATGACAGCAGTGGCTGGAAGATGCTATACATCACAATGGGCAATCGCTCAATGTGTGAAGCCAGGCAACCATCTTTTCCTTCAAAATATTCCACTAGGTTTGTATTCCAGCACCAGATGTTTTCAAAGAGGAAGACTTCATTAAACTAAGGTCTCTTTCCAAAGTGGGTTTTTCCTCTCTAGCATGAGTAATTGGCTTGATGGATGAGGCAAGGGAAAATAGGAGGAGGAAGGTCTGTTGGATATGTTTGCGGCTTGAGTTATTTGTAAAAATGATAAAGGTAGTAAGTAAGTAAGCAACAGATAGTCCTCAATTTACGAGCACAATTGAGCCCAAAATTTCTATCTCTAAGAAAGAGAATCCTTAAGTGAGTTTTACCCCATTTTATGATCTTTCTTGCCACAGTTGAAGTGAATAACTGTAGTTGTTCAGTTAGTAACACGGTTGTTAAGCGAATCCGGCTTCCCCATTGACTTTGCTCATCAGAAGGTCACAAAAGGTGATCATGTGATCCCGAGACACTGCAATCGTCATAAAATACATGGCAGTTGCCAAGTGGCTGAATTCTGATCACGTGACCATGGAGATGCTGCAATGGTAGGGAAAACGGTCATAAGTCACTTTTTCACAGGGCCGTTGTAACTGAATGGCCACTAAGGGAATGGTTGTAAGTCGAGGACTACCTGTAAATTAAAAGCTCTGGTATATATTTGAGAGAGGGAAAGATGACAGACACACCATTCTGGGAAACATTATGTCTGACATATTTATGGCTTAGTGTGTGTATATGTGAGTATGCTTCTGATGCATAAATGTGGGATGAATGGAAGCACATGCAAAGAGAGATATTTTGTTTTAATTTCATTTCTCCCAACGTAAACAGATGTACATCCTGGGAGTGAATCACTCAAGGCTAGAGAGGAAAACTCTATCGCATAACGTTATCAAGGGAGGCCTCACATTCCCAGCTAAGATCTTATTTCTCATTCAATCATACTTTCCTTACTTAATAGGAAGGATGTGGGCGATCTAACTGGTGCATTTGCCAGAATAGCAGAGAGTTGTGGAGCCAAACCTTCCTCCCTAACTATAGATATGCCAAAGACCGAAGTGCGCCTGATCACAGAGCCTCCAATTCATGAGCAAACTCTTCAGTATTTAATAGATGTAAAGGAGAAAGGAACTCATCCTTCACAGTTGTTGTGTACGCCCAAGATAAAGCAGTTCAGTTGAAATCTCCCCTTTTTCACACTATTTACACTTTCCAGGGACAAGTAGAGGAGAAGGAAAATAAAGAGGTGATACCAGTTCCGAGGGAGGCTAGAGCTACAATCTGTTTAGCAGGAGGAACATGGACAAATTTGGCAGATGATGCCCACAAACAGGAATTCCCCAAATTTTGGATCCTGCTGATGCATTTGGAAAAGTATAGCAATAGCAATAGCACTTAAGACTTATATAGCACTTTATAGCCCTTTACAGCCCTTTCTAAGTGGTTTATAGAATCA
Organism: Naja naja; assembly: GCA_009733165.1. Lineage (NCBI taxonomy): Eukaryota > Metazoa > Chordata > Lepidosauria > Squamata > Elapidae > Naja > Naja naja. Next base: position 151,588,739 of record CM019149.1, on the reverse strand, counting down.
GCTTGGTGCCCCCAGCAATCTGGGCCCTCATTTTACACACTTCAGAAGGATGGAAGGCTGAGTCAACCTTGAGCCTGGTGAGATTTGAACTGCCAAATTGCAGGCAGCCAGCAGGCAGCAGAAGTAGCCTGCAGTTACTGCATTCTAACCACTGCGTCATTGCAGCTCCTTGTGTTAACCTAATCAAAGTCATTGGCTAGGAGAGCAGGATACCAATCTAAAGCCTGTATCAATCAAGAGTCCATTGCTTTTGTTATTAAGAAAAGACCAAGTGTTCCTGTGTTATGTACTTTGCTGAAGACCAATAAATGAGATAGACTGCCTCAAAAGCCGATCAGGATCAAATTCCTGGCAGTGGAATGCAGAGTTAGTCTGAAATATGGCATTCTATCCTCTGTGCCACCACAGCTCATAAGTAATTCTTATTCCAAGAGATGGGAAGATGTTCATTCAAAAAATGGCTGCTCTGGTGATAAACATAGTGTTATTCATCACAGTAGCAAACTAGTAGCAAAGAATCAATCTGGACCTTGCAAACGATCTGAACCTCAGTATACAAAACTATTCATCCATTCCCCATCTGCTCTGTTTTCACCATGATTTCATGGCACATTTTTTTCCTCATTTCCTCCTTGCCCGTGGCTTCCACTCCTACTAGCCTTCTTCCTTGAAACAGGAAGTAGTTGGTCTAGCTTAGTCATGCCCAGCTTTGTCCACCATCATGCAAAATCTTGCTATGAAATTAGAAACTTAATCAATGACCAAATAAATAATTATGTGCCGTAGCAGCTGCATAGGAAGTCAGAGATGTAGCAGAGGAGATATGCGTGTGTGGTGTGTGTGTATGTGTGTGTGTGTTTGTCCATCTGTCTGTCTGTCTGTCCATCTGTCCGTGTGATTATTACAGGTTTCTGAGATAAACTGAACGGAGTCTCATGTCTAAGGAATATCTAAAGAAGAATTTCCCAACAATGAAAACCCTGAAAAGCAAAATCAGATCAATTGGCACAAAAATTCCCTGAACCATATTGAGGGAACATCACAATTTCAACAATTTCAATCAGGTTACAATGAAAGATGAATTTGGTAAAATCTTCAGATATGCATATGGTGCCCTCGGATAAAGAGGCAGTGGTTCCATGGCACCAACTACTCTTTGAAAGCGTAGTCCCAAAGAAACAAAGCAAGTCGTTGTTGGTCTGGAAATAAACTATCTGGCTTTTCGTCCAGCTGTTTGCCATCCCTATAGCTCCTGCTGGAAGAAATTCATGATCTGATCTGAGCCAGTTTTTTCAAAGGTGACAGAACAGTTGCTTGAAGCAAAGGTGAAGTTTATTGGGGACAGATAGTCACAACAATTGAAGGACTCCAGGAAATTACTGCTTGAAGTGGTTACTTTTACAGAGAAGTCTTCCTATTGTCTCTAGAAAATGCACAAACTCAGCTTGCTTTCTAGGGATTACTGAGAAGCAGACCCAGTCCAGTAGAGAGGAAAGTGTGGTTTGATTCTCTATAGCAGGAGACTCCAACCTTGGCCACTTTAAGCCTGGTGGACTTCAACTCCCAGAATTCCCCAGTCAGCTTTGCAATTCATATGCTTGACAGCTGGCTTATATTTATGATGGTTGCAGTGTCACATGATCACCTTTTGTGACCTTCTGACAAGTAAAGTCAATGGGGAAGCCAGATTAACTTAACAATTGTGTTACTAATATAACAACTGCAATGATTCACTTAACAACAGTGACAAGAAAGGTTGTAAAAATGGGGCAAAACTCGCTTAACAACTGTCTTGCTTAGCAACAGAAATTTTTGGCTCAATTGTGGTGGTATGCTGAGGACTATCTGTCATTCACGGAAATAACACATGTACTCCTGACTTTGCTGACACATGTGGCATAGTCATGCCTACTGTGTGTCACCCCCTGCCTATGGGGGCCCTAGTCCAGTTCACTCAAAAGTTGCCTCTTCTGGAACATGCAACTGGAAAACAAAGAAACAATTGTTTTTGTTGTGCAGTCAAAAACTGCACAACCCAAAGCCTTTAGTTCTTACTGGAACATCTTGTTTGTGAGAAATAGCAGTCAACTCAGAGCAGGCAGAAGAGAACAAATGTCCACATGACAATTCATAATCAGGGACAGAGAGATTTCAGGAAGAGCTGAAGCCATTGGTATCTTGAGGAATTACTCACACAAGTAAAGAACTGGTTTGACCAGGCCATGGCTTTCCTAACTGTGATCTATTGGTTTGGCTGAGTTAGCAGAACTTATCAAATTATATAATCATGAGGTAGAAACCTTAGGACACATCTTCCATGAACTCAAAATGAACAAATCCCAAGATGGCTTAACAAACATGTTGTGCGAATGCAACCAGCATGTTAAGCCTATGGGTTTCGGAATATATAATGCAAGCAACAGACTCTGCGAATGATAAAAACAGGAATAAAGATAAGATCACAAGCTTTTGGATCCTCCGCTGGGAGAATTCAAAGTTATTCCTTCTTCATCAACTTTCCCCCAGGACACAAAGAGAGGTTTTTGTCTAGCTGATAAATGGGTTTGTCTGTTAAATATCAAGTGGTCTTGGTCTCTTTACATGTATGTGTATTTCAACATATTCTGGAATAGTTTAACTATAATTCCATAATTATTTGTGGCAGTTGCATTGAGTGCCAAAAATATCTTAACATAAACTGTAAAGTAAAGCCCAGGCTGAAATATTATCCTATAATAAGAAGCTGGAAATATAAGGATTTAGGAACAAAGTTGTTTAGCTCAAAGATAACAACCCCCACTTATTCATTTCTGACACAGACAGAGGATTATGGTGGACAGGGGGTATATTAAAAGCTTCTGTTAACATAATTATTTTTATATTATTTTATTATGATGATAATATTAAACGGACAGATTAGACAGAAATCACAGGATGTAGATTTTATTTCTAAGAGGCTATCTTTTGCAGATGGCTGTCTTAATTTCACTTATCAGAACTTTTGACTTTTGTGCTAAAGCCTAGACTCTTAAGTGTGTTAAAAATGAAGTAGTGAATTAAAGTCAGGTTACTAGATTTGACCTGAATCTGGACAAAATCTGGACAAGCAATAGATGGCAGCACAAAGACCTTTTTAATACGTTTGCTGCCATCATGGTCATGTACATTTAGCTAAACCAATGTTTCTCAAACTTTCTGCAATTCTGGACAACTAAATAAATGTCCAGAAAAATGTGGGGACAACAATCATACAGACACTCTCTATTTTGTTTTTGGCCATCCCATCTTCTTGATATTTAATGGATATTTAAAACATTTAGCAAAACATTCAATCCAAACTATAACCCTACTCAAGGCTTAAAATGAAACATCTCCAAATCCAGGTAGTCCAAATAGCCATAGCCATTCCATCTTGTCATCTTTCTGTACACCAAACCTGGTTGCAATTTGTTTACTTTTACTTTGTTTACTATTGGCAGTTAATGTGTATCTGTGGGTTTGTGTCGGTGAATGTGTGTGGCAAGGGGCTGATGAAGGTTCTGACTTTGCCAGCTGGCTGGCAGTGAATGGGAGGGCTGTGATAGTGGACCAGTAGTGACTTCCAAACCACAATTACTGCCCTAAACAAAAGATTCCTACATAGTACCCATAACAATGGCCCCAGCTCATATCACTGATGAATCTCTGCTCAGTTGTGGCTTCCTACCAGCGTCTGATGGATGTGTGTATGTGTAACCCCAGGATCACAGCAAAGCAGTAGCCCTCTTGGAAACAGGTCCCTTAGTAGGCATCCTTTCATGCCAGTCACCCCTGCTAGGCTTCATGGATGGCACAGAATGTTGGGATTGTTGCAATGGTTGTGTGAAATACAATCATAAGTCACTTTTTTCAGTGCCCTTATACCTTCGAACGATCACTAAATGAACGGTTGCAAATTGAGGCCTACCTGTATAAATGTTGTGTTCCTGCAGCGCCCAGCAGAGCTGGCGGCAAGACTCGGACAGTGAGGAGTTTGGGGAGGAACCTGGAGTCTGGGGAAGGCCCTGATGAGTGCTCTGCGTCAGAGGCAGAGATGGGGTCAGGGCCATCTGACAGTTATCAGCTGCCTTCGGAGTCGGAGATCAGTGGGGCAGAAGAACAGCTGGAGCCTGCTTCCAATGTGTGCATGCACAGACCTGCCAGGAGAAGGGAACAGTTAAGGAACAAGGGTCGACTCAGGAGTAAAGGCACAGGTGGACGGTGAATGGCCCCTCCCATACGGAATAAAGTGGAGTGAAAGGGGAGTGGTGTTTGCAGGAGACAATTAGTTTGTTTAATTAGTGCGAAGATTTGTTCGTGACTCTCAGAGACTCCTTGCCAAATATTTTCTTGTATAGCGTTTGCACTTGGAAGCTATAGGCCTGGCAGTTCTCCGAGCCTGATAAGGTCTGTGGTTGTAATTCACCCTTGAAAGACTTTGCCGGGACTTTGCTGGCTGTGAATGATAGGAATTCACATTAGCCAAATAAAAAGGGGTTTTGTCGGGACAAGGAGTCTGCTTCGTGATTTTGTGAAGCCCAGGTCAGAAAAATAAGGATGTATATTTCTCTCTTGCCTTTGGAGTGAGCTGCTCCATTTATTTTTCTTATCAGATACACCCCGAGTTCTTTTCCTATGACTGTAATAGTCATCCTTTGGATAGATCAGAATTTTGTTGGCATGAGGAGTTAGTCATGTCCCATTCACCATGAAAATGTCCTCCATCATGTATTCATTTGCCTGTCATTGCCAGCCACAAACGTTTTAATTAGTCACAGGCATTGTTGCTTACAAATACTGTTGCTAATACACACACACAGACAAGCTCTGGGAAATCAGAAAGCCCTGTAGATTGTTAACCTTTGTGAATTCATAGCAGCACATCTGGAATGCATTAGGCCATCCAAAAGAACTGAGCTGAACAGAAAGCAGAGGACGTGTCGGCTTTGGGAGGCCCTTTGTGGGAAGGGCTGTTTTACCTCACTGAAAATTCCTTTCCCTTGTAAAGGAGGCAAGCAAAGTTACTACTCTACAAGAAGTTTCACCACATAGCCCACCCACCCATGCCTTTGTTGGACATTTGTGGCACCCTGGATGGCCTGAATGGAGGAGGGATGAAGTCTTTTTTTTTCTTTATCATTTCATTTATTTCTTTACGCTTACATTCTTTATCACTTCATCATTTCTTTACAGAGCACTTGGAGGCATTTCTCATCTATGAGCTTATTTTTGAGGGGTCAAGTAGCAGCTTGCTTACTCTGCATTGAGAAGTCACTGACTACCAATGAACAGTATGCGCTAATGAATCCTGCATTGCGTAACAGATGTGAAGGATGTTGCTTTGGTTCTGAGAGCGCATACATTGTCAAGTAACTTTCAACTCTTCACGGAAACTTTTAAGCAGATTGGACAATAGCAGCTAAACTCAAAAAGCTGGTAATGACTTTTGAATCTACTAAAATATCTTCAGAGGAGAGGACCAAGAATGGGAATATTTCAGGGTGTTTTTTTAAAAAACAAATTATGCCCACAACGCATCATTTTAGAGATTATGAATTTAGATTTCTGTTTTTTTCCTTTTCCCCCTACTGGTTCCATCCATCTTCTATGATGTTGCTAATTCTCACCACAGGGAAAATACTTTCAAAGTTTGCACTGCCCATCAGCTTTATAAGTGACTGTTGCGAAGCAAAACCATCTCTGGGTTCCTTTGAAATGAAGTCAATCTGGAATCTCAAAGAGAGTAAAGCAAAAGAATAATGTAGTGAAGGAGCTTAATGCATAAAAGGAACTCCGGAGAATAAAGCAGTGGCTTTCTAAATTGCTACAAGACTACATATAGTTTGTGCTTATGTTGTGCACTTACCATGGTTGAATTAATAGTTTTTCTAGTTCAATTTTCTCTGAGTTCCCATGATGTTTTGAAATACAATCTAATCACACAGACCGGGTTCATGTATTAGGCTGAAATATGTTGGTTAAGGATGTCATACAGATAAACTAGTAGAATGGCTTAAGAACATAATAGCTGGTCTATCATTTCCAAGGTGTATTCTAGACTAAAGGCTTATCTGGGATTTCTGGGATTTCTACATTATGTTAACTAAGGCATGATTTGTTGAACCCTGGTTTATTAAATAAGCCACAAATTGATTTAGCATGTCCAGACAATATGCTAAATCAAAATCAAATAAACTGCACAATGCTTTATTATATGGTATTTAAAATCTATGCAGTGTTCATTTGCATGCAACAGATATACAGTATTTCTGCAATTGATTCCTCAAACTAAGAAATTGAAAACATGAGACATGAACAAAAGATGAGAACAATAAACTCCCAGAATGGTTTAACTACTGGGGCAAGAAAAGTCGTAAAATGGAGCAAAATTCTTCTAACACCTGTCTTACTTCACAATGGAAAACATAGGCTCAATTGTGGTCGTAAGTCAAGGACTACCTTTACTAGAGAAAGTGGCAGGTTACAACAATCCTTGATATTTCTGATTGATAGAAATAATGAGGTTCAGAGGAATTAAGCTCCTTGGATAAGGACAGCTTTCTCTACAAAAACATGGTGAGTGCAGTTCCTGGAATCTCCTACTGGTAGCCTTCCGGCTGGAAATATTGTCAATCCAGGAATTGTCACACCACAGAAAGTCAACAAGATCCTTTTGTGTTAGCAAGTTGGTATCAGATGAGCCGATTGTGTCATAAGAGTGAAGACAGTATCATTGCAAAGCTGGTTGGCTCTTCCTCAAAGAAATGTGTTGAGTTAATCCTTTACGTAGCTGAAACTAAAATAAAATTGACCAACTTAGAATATTGTGATTGTGTTGTTATACAGCTCTCATCATCTCTATGCAACAGTTACTGAACTACGTCTTAATATTAAAACTAAGGAAATAATACATTATTCAGATATGTATTCAACATTCCTACAAATTTGTTTTTAGTCTTCACACTCAGTTTTTAGACAAAAAGTAGCAATTGATGATCAAAACTGTTTCATGACTGAACATAAATTTGAACCCTAGATCTGACCTGCTAACCACTGAACTATACAGTATTTGACAACAGATTGGGGGCCAAACTTACAGCATCTGCTGATTTAGCACCATGTTTATAGCCACGTTAGATGAGCCTTTGAATACAATATAGTTATGATTAGGGGCTCCTTGGTGGTCTCGGTGCTTGGTTGTTTTCTTACACTTTTTTCATTACCCAAACTAGGTAACGGCATCAGTGCTAACTAGTTTGGGTAATGAAACGTCTGCAAGAAAACAAACAAATTCAGAGAGCACCAAGGAGCCGTCATTTTGACCCTGAGCTACAAATATTCTCCTTTATAATTATAATTGAATTGAAAATTCAATAAGCTTGAGGTTAATTATTGCCTCCAATTAAGCATAAGAATGTAATCCTCCTTTCCCTATTGTAGAATCCCTTCTCAGGAACTGCAGTTTTTACTGGGGGGAAATTTCTGACTAACACCAAAAGGGGATTTCCTCTACAAAAACAATGTTGACTATGAATGTTAAAATTGGAATGATAATGAATACATTAATACATTAAGAAATGGCCCTGGTTTAGGAAGGATGGTTTAGGTCTTTAAATTGGTGGATTTGCTAAATAATCCAATTCAAACACAAATATCCTTGGGCCAATAGAGTCAACAGCTTTAACAACCCTAACTTCTGGCTAGATTTACACTTGCACTAATGTATAATTTTTTTAAAGCATGACACATTGAATAATATTTGGCTAAATTCACATATTAAGCCAAACACCACTGTATATAAGCTACAATAGCTGGGTTTATACATCATATCAACTCTCCACTGTTGTAAAACCTCATTTTTACTTAAATGTGACTTTGTCTCCGATAGATGCTTATCTGGGAATATAAATGGTAAAGAATCTCTGCCCCAATGAATTTTGCAAATAAATCTCAACACTGTCAAAATAAACTAGAGGTGTATTTGGTCAGCAAAGGATCCTGCAAAGAATAATTAGCTAAACAGCTTTGTTTTAATTTGTGACATTTGGAGGATGCATGTCATCCAACAGTGGAATGGAATGGAATAGAGTTCTTTATTGGCCAAGTGTGATTGAACACACAAGGAATTTGTGTCTGGTGCAATATACAAGTGTGCAATAAAAAATATACTATACAATACTGTGCAATCTACTTTTTTTCTAAACGTAAGGCCTACCCCATGTATTAATTGATTTTTGAAATTCAGGTGACAACTCTTAAAAAACCCAGTGTTTGAAAAAAAAACCCAGTGTTATTTATCATTTGATTTAACCTCTGCCTTCCTTGGCATTTATATGATCTTACTTATTGACTGACAGGAAAGTCAAACTCTGAAGCAAATAGCAAATAAAAGTAGGTGACAAAATAACCAAATGTTTGCCCTCAATGGTTGCAGAAAGGACTTCCCCCACTTCCCATATTTAAAAGTTTCACCCATCATGTAAAAGCAAAATACTTCAGGTTGCAAGACTTGACTTTATTTTTCAACCAGAATCCATAAGCCTGTCAACTTGTGCTTTTGAGTTACAGCATTTTGACCCACTCACCCACCTGCCTGCCACAAAGGACTCTTAAGTCAAAAGGAGAGTGAGCTTCTTGAAAGAAAGGTTAAAAACCACAAGGGGAACATTCAAAAAAGTTACCCTATGTTAAAAATTACTCAACAAGGAGTACAATCGAAATAAAGGAAAATAGAGTTCATCAGAGACCAAGGAAAAGAGATCATAGAGTTGGAAGAATAATAATTCCTGGAAGTTTTGTCTAGGGACTATAGCTTTCATTAACATGCATTTCACCAACCTATCAGCCACCTTCCTCTCCTAGTACAAATTAGAGAAAGATACAAACCTTGTTGGGAGGGAAACAATGGGAGGGGAACAATAGCAGCAGCTGTGTTTTTGATGTCTCCCTAAGCTTCTCCAGGTGATCCTTTAATCTTTCTGTGTAAAACAAAAGGACAGCTGGGTAAACAGCAGATAAAGGATGTTTGGGAACCATGTGGTATTCTCCAATTCGTTTTCACCACAAGTAATGTTCCTGACTATTGGCTACAATTGGAAAGGCTGATGATAATTGGAACCAACTCTTGCTAGTCCTGTTCCCCAGATCGTCCCTAGTAGTAGAGGCAACACTATCCTGAGTCCTCATCTGTCCAATGAGTGGCTCCCTGGAAAGCAAAGCTAATTTTTCAAGTGATGCAGTTATTCTTTTTACTCTCAGCCATGAGCTCAGTGACCTGCATCTAAGGACTACAGAGGAATAGGGAAAAACCAGTCTGAGATGGGATGTAGGTTAGTTATGTATGGATGCCTTAGCCAGGCATGTTGGCCTAAAAAGGGACCTGCAAATTTGTCATTCAGTATATGGGATAGTGTGTGTGTGTGTGTGTGTGTGTGTGTGTGTTACCCTGAGGGATGAGTTTTTGCTAGTCCATCTAAAGCAGGGGTATCCAAGCTTTGCAACTTTCAGACCCGTGGACTTCAATTCCCAGAATTCCCCAGCCAGCTATGCTGAACGACTGTCTGGGGAACTCTAGGTGTTGAAGTCCACAGGTCTGAAAGTTGCCAAGTTTGGATGCCCCTCATCTAAAGGCATATTAGCATGTGTGTGAAGTGGTGACAAAATGATACATATGAAGTAGCTGAGCATACAAGATAGCCCTATTAATAAGACTTTTTAGCACCACCTGCTGGACAAAGGTAACAAACCCCTTAATCCAGCATTGCCCAATGTTACTGTCCTTTGTTTTTACACAGCTGTAGGAGCAGCTGCTGCTGGGTTTTTCCTCTGTTCCTGAACAGGAGGTGCAATCTGACACCAATGTTACCTTCCACTAACAAAAGGCATTCAATGTACACTCTGTTTCTTGACACTGACTTTGAACTGCAACACTGATTTCATGGCTGAAACTTTAGCCTAATTTTTTTTAAACTCCCTTGCTTCTTTCCCATCTTCTGCCTTTGGTAATTTCAGGGTAACCCAGTGGTACCTGGAATGCTTCAATTTTTGCTCAGAGTCTGGGACAGAGACTGCACTTTGCTCGTGCCAGTGTTAGTTAAGAGACAGAAAGAAAAATCTCAATTTAAACTAGAAGTGTGAAATTAAATTTTGTTTTCTTAAACCGAATAGACATCCCAGCTGGGACACATGAAAGATAGATCCTCTGACATCAATGAAAATATATCTAGATTTAATATGATTAAACTGCAGATTCTTTCTCATAACCAGGAAGACAGCATGTACTGTAGGGTGATCTGCAGCCTCAATCCTTGTCTCTCTCTCTCTCTGTGTATAAAACTACACATTTGTTTAAAAAATTCTTCCAACTAAGTTAGTCAATTTCAGCTTTCTGCCATGTGAGGTGGTGAATACATAAAATGGCAGTTTAACTCAGTGGTGTTTGTGAGGAAAGCTAGAAAGAGGGAATATTGTGTGTCACCTTGAGTTGCTGAGTGAAAGGCATGACATCAATCAATACATAAATAAATAACACATTCAGCATCAAAGAACATCCCACAAAAAACTAACAAACAGAAAAATTTTGTCTTGGCCATGTCTATAACACAGCTACCCATATTATACACATCTGCTCTTTTCTTTGCAGACTTTATTGCTATCACTCCAAAAGTTACGTGTAGCTTCTGGTCACCTCAGGATTGGTCATTTCCTCCCTTAAAATTTGGTCCTATGTTTTAAGTCAGGGCTGTCAAACTCATGGCCCACAGGCCAGATACATCATGTGCTGGCCACGCTTGGTTTAGTGAAGGGGAAAAGTAAGTCCCAATACGTCACGTGACACCATTGTGACAACACAAGTTTGACACCTGTTTTAAGTGAACCCATTCTCAGAATTGGTCTTAGGCTGTGGTAATTCATGACCACTGTTCTAATATAGAAATGAAAGAGAAAGGAAAGGAGAGAGGGAGAGAGAGAGAATTTAGTTATCTTGGTTAAGAAGCCCTTGGACTTTTATTCAAATTGAAGATACCTGTTTATTCTGCCTTTCTCTTCACTTTTCCTCAAGTTTAAATTTCCTGTTATCTGAAAGGGACAAGAACTGTGCCTACTACACCGAGGATGATCACACCATATCCACACATATTTATTATCAATTCTATTCCTAATAATCCCTTACATGAAACACAAGGACCAGATTCACACAAAACATCCAGCTCTTAGTTAACCAAGCACAAATTGTTATGTTCAGGGACTTTATCTGGGATGCAAAAACTCTGGACAATGATTAGAGGGAAACTTTTAGATCAATCTCTTCTACTGCCACCTGGCAGTCAAGCAGATTTGTTGTCTGGATATGACTAAGGAAATAAATTTTGCTACTTAAATTTGATAGTCTGGATCACACAATGTAAGACAAGGTCTAGACTCATGCAACAAGCTGCCATTACAAGTCATTCCATTTTAGCCTCAAGGTGCATGTTATGCAACCCCAGCCTGGAAGCTGCCTTAGATAAACCAAAGCACTGTGAGATCAGCATTGTTAAGACCGATTGACAGTGGCCACCCAGGGCTTCAAACAGGACTTTTCTTCCAATCTGAAGATAATTGGGATCAGACTTCAAAACGTCTGCATATAAAACACATGTTCCATCACTGAACTACTGTCTCTTTTGCCTTTTTCACATCTATCACAAACCGCTTTTGACACTGGGCTGTATCCACCAGCCAAAGAAAGAGAAGCCTATAAAAGTGCTAATATCATACAGAAGACTTTTTTTTTAAAGGTGCATTGGGGGTAAAACATAGATGTCCTAGAGTCAGAAGTCACTACTGCAATTTTTATTATTGCATCCCTTTTTCAAAATGAAGAGGAAGAGAAGATGGAAGGCCATGTGATTGTTACAGAGAACGTGAGAATGTTGAATATAATACAGTGGCAGCAGGAAAAAAGAGTGCTCCCCCTGCTCAGATGCCTCTGAAACCAGCCCCTCGGTGTGAAATGACATTTCAGCCATCCACCTGGAACAGGAATGGAGGTGGGAAGGGGAGGAAGAAACTAGAAAGAACTAGGTGGCAAAGTTGTTGTCCTTAAAGAAGTCCTAGATAGCTAACACATCAACAGCTGGGAGAAATACTTTTAAAAGTTCAGACAGCACCAACATAAAATAAAATAATGATACAAAGGAGAAGGCTGAAGACATCACCATCTTCTGGTCTTTTTGTTGCACAGTTCTGAGAATGTTTCCCCGGGGGACGGTTTGTTCCTACGCACACTAGGTCCGGCTGATATTCCAACCCTTTACAAATCCAGTTCCAGGTCCTCAAGTTCCTCTTCCAAAGCTTTCCGTCGAGCCAGCTTCTCTAACTGCTCTTTGGTCGGTTGCTTGATCTCCCCAGAGTCAATCCTTGCCTGCAGATCCTCCACCTGCCGTAGTTTCTTTTTCAGGTTTTTAATTTTCTTGTTCTTCTCTAAGGTGGCAGTGGCGGAAGCTGACGAGACATCCCTGCTATCAGCAGGGGCCCTTGGGTTAGCATCAGACACAGCCAGCTTACCATCCCCACAGCTGCTCGGTGTCGCCGACAAGGTTGTTTTCTCTAGAGACTGAATCAGGTCATCGGCATCTCGATCCCCTTTTTCCTGCTGCTGTTTTCTCTTCTCCTTCCGTTTGAGATTCCTCTTAGCAGTCTTAGAGAGTCCCGTCTCTCCACCCTCGGGTCCCTTTGATGTTTGACGGGCCACAGGCGTGTGAACTTCTGGATTCAAGCCTGGAGGTAACTCTGGCTTGCTTTTAAAGAACTTCACATATTTATTCTCATACCTGCATGAAATAAAAGAGAACGTGGTGTAAAGACAGACCATGTTTCCTTTGGAAGTTCAAGGTGGCAGACACGGAAGTTTATCTTCACTTTAAGTGCTATCTGGGAATCAAACTGGTCATTATTACAACATTTGGAGCATACCAAGATGCAGAAATCTAACTTAAGAGCATACGGGTCATCTAGAAAGTGTTAACTTTGCATAGCAACCTACAAAATGGAAATACTGTATATTAAATATCAGGAACGTAGCTTAGGTCAAGTGGTCTCAGCAAATTTTCCCAGTTGTTTTTCAGGGTAGACTAATGCAAGCAATCTTTATGCTGCTTTATGTCCACTAAATGAACACTGAAACTTGGGACAATCACTTCTGGTCTAAAAAAGACAATGGCTATGCAACATTCCCATTCAAAGGCAGAAAAGTGCTGAAATGCATGCAGGGGAATGTGCAAAGCACCTGTATTGAGCTCCTTAAGTAAAACGCTTTGGGATTGTGCTGCAATTGCAAAGGACCACTATCCAAACCTGGGGGAAATGGCAGCTGCTTTAAGGAGTTGCAGAAAGGTTGTACATCAGCATCCCAGACCCTCTGACTTCCTTTTTTGCCTTTAAATTTGGCTATAGAAGGGGTGTCAAACTCATGGCGTCATGGCAGCGTCACATGACATATTGGGACTTTCCCCCCCTTCACTAAACTGGGTGTGGGCGTGGCCAGCGCATGACACATCCGACCAGCAGGCTGGGAGTTTGACAGCCCTGGGCTATAGCATAGTTCCACAAAATGCCCCAATGCCCTGGGTTTCTTGCTTCCTGCTGAATCACATTCCAGAGAAATGAAAATACTTTAGCCAAGCATTGAATATTTCTGGCTGCTGACTGATCAACAGACATTCTTATTAGACATTCTTTATGCCATTATGAAGAAACCTTCCCAGCCTGGTGCCCTCCAAACTATAAAAATCATTATTACTGTTAACAGTCTTGAGAGAAATGTTGTGAACTGTTTAGAACTATTCATAATCCTACAGTACTACACAAAGCGATATGAGCTTTGTTCTCTGTTCACATTGAAGTTATAGTTCTGCATAGTTCTAAAGGCTATGGTCTCTTTATGACCTGTGGACTTCAACTCCCAGAATTCCTGAGCTAGTCTAGCTGACTCAGGAATTCTGGGAGTTGAAGTCCACAGGTCATAAAGGGACCATAATTCCCCACCCGTTTCCTAAAGGATTCACAAACTGGATCTCACCACTGTGGTCATGAAACTAAACTTTCACAATTGGTTAATATCTTTTAACACAGCACATGTTAGAAAGAAGACTGAAAAAAAACCCTATCCATCATTCCATTATCAAAAGTAAGGAAAAAATATAATGTAGTAATATGTTCAGAAACTTACTGCCCCAGAATAAGGAAATTTCACTTCAGCCATCCCAGCTAAAGAAAAGTTTTAAGGGGAAAAGGAACTGAGGTAGAATTATAAGTATATACTGTCTTGAACATCTAAATGTTCAAAAAGTCAGTAGGTGGGGTCCCCCCCCCCAAAAAAATATCTAAAAGCATTAAATGCTTAGTGAGAATTCCAAGCTTTTCCTATCAAAAGCAGACCAAATTTCTCCTGATCTGAAGCCATATCACTAATGAAAACTGTTTTTTCAAGAATATCATTCCAAAGACTGAAGATGATGATGGAAGGGGTGTGTGTGTGTTTGTGTCCTGGCAATGTCTTGTTTTTTGCTTTCTTGCCCTCCTATACACAACTAATACAATGGGAGGATAAAGACTATATAAAATAACATTTCATGCATCAGAGAAGGTAGTTTGTGATCCAGGACAATCATGCTTACGTTAGCCTTTAAGTTGTTACAAGAGCATTTATTTTGCTTGTGTGGCTACTTCTTTGTACATATCCACAAGAAGAGAAGGATGAGGATCAGACTTACACTGGCACTTCTTCTTGGGGAACATAGCCTTCTTTCACCCGTCTTTGTTTTCTCCAAGTGCCATCTGGACGCTGTGTGGATGCGATGTATTTTCCTGAAATATGGATTGGTTATTTTAGTTTGAGAAGGAAACTGCTATCAATCAACCAATCAGTCATATTTTCTTGGGTGATCATTAGGAATTTCAAGCCTTAAAAAAAAACCATTGTGAAAAATTCCTCTGCAAAACAGGAAAAAGATATACACAAACCCAACCAGCCATTCAAATTCCACAAGCAGCCTAATTTAACTAATCATAAAAATCTAATCCTGGTTAGATTATTTATTTGGTGTATGACATGTCATACATGTGCTAGCAATATATATTAATATGTTACCTAAATTAGTAAAACACAATAAGTTTAAAAGTTCTGTGTTCAAACACTAATGTCTCTAGGTTATCTAACCATTGAAGCGCAGCATCGTTTATATTGGGGGGGGATCAGATACTGCTGTTAGATAGTAGCCAGTCACAATGTGCTCTACAGTTTGACATGGGACTCTGCAGTCACACTGAAGGGAAGATACTATTCCCCATTCATACAGTGAGTCCTGGCAGATGCTGTGTGAGGTGTGAATCCTATTCAGGATTGTCCATTGCTGGTGTGGTAGTTCAAAGCCTAGCACCATTTTTGTGGGATTATTTATATGTCTTCCTACGTCTGGGAGTTCAGAGACCCATTTGGCTTTTCAAAATTGTTGGGCAGATGTTGTGCAAGTGCCAGAGGGGGCTTCCTGGACTTGAGTCTTCCACTAATAAATGAGGAAGATCGGTGTGCACCAGTAGGATGGAGATGACCCTGGTTAGTGTCTGGAGGGGAGACCACTGGCCACTAAGAAATACCAAGGCTATCTACTAGGCAAAGAAGTGAAAAACAAAAACAAAAAACTTTTAGCAAAAAACAATGGTAAACTACTTTGATACCTTTGGTAATAAAGCTAGATGGGGGTTTCCATGATGTCATGAGGAATTGAGGAACTAACACAAAGGAGACTTTTTACCTTTTTTATATGAAAGATAAAGATATAAAGAAATGAAAGAAAAATGCCTCTACAGTTCCTCACGAGTATGGATTTTTTTTACAGGGCAACACTTAATACTTCCAAAATATTCCTGTCAGTTCTGTCAGGATTATCATTAAAAAAAAGATAAAATGACATGTGCAGCATATGATCATATGCAAAGTAATTAATGCATAACACGCATGACAAAACTGCCATAAGGAAAACAGAAACATACAAAATTCACTAATATTTTCAGAGGCAGCAAGGCTACACTGCTTCCTTAAACCAACCGCAGCAATTTACTAAAAGAGGCTTGGATTCAAATCTCTAATTCAGACACAAAGCTGACAGGGTGATTTTGGTCAATTTCTTTCTTAATTTAATCCATCTCATAAAACTATTCTGAAGAGAAAAAACATGATAAACAAGGTTTTTATATTGAAAAGGTGGCATTAAAAACTCTTCTATTATATATAGATTTGACTAAAAAGTCCAGGAGGATTACCCTGAAACTTCATTGGTCAAGGGAGAAAAGTGCAGAAATTTTAACCTCTTCAAAAATTCTGCAATATTCAAAGACACAGGTTAGAGGGGAAGAAACCAGTAACATCCACAATCCAAAAATGGATGGAAATTCACTTAAAAAGAGAACAGTGAGCTTAAGACCCACATTAGATGTTTGGCATGTAGTAGCTATGCATACAAAATTATAGCTACTCACCTATGTGGGGGGGCAGGAGAAGCAAAATCAGTGGAAGGACTTCCTTAGAAATTTTACTATATTATTTTATTAGGAATTTATTAAGCCTATTGAAGTTTTTTAAAAAAAGTCATTGAAATCTTTTAAGCAACAAATGCTTCTTTTATCAGACTTCATTGAGAAAAGGTGGGGAGGAAACAAAAATAGATTTTACAGCCATATCTGTAGCAGGTCATGTTGTTGGATCCCATCACTGATATAATTTGATTTAGATACCTAAGCCCCGAAAACTGACTAATATGATTTAGATGGCATTTTCAGATACCCCTAATTAGATACACCTAGTTTGATTTTGATAACCATTTCTCCCACTAAACCTGATTTCTTCGGATATATTGGGCTGCAATTCTCATCTTTTCCACCTAAACTGGTTGGGGATGATGGGAATTGATGGCCCACTACTTCGATGGAAGAGCTTCGATAGGAAAGGACACATGTATGCATAGACAATGACAAAAAAGCTTTATTTAGAGTTAGACGCCCTCGGATGTAACAGTCCCACGGGAATTCCCGGAATACGGCAAAGGCAATCCCCGTAGGGGGTGCCCTCTTGCTGCCACGCACGTGAGAAAACGAAGAAGGGGGAAACCTGAGCGACTCGCACCACCTACACCCCCCGGTCTGGCTTTCCGCGGGCGCAGAGAGGGGTGCCTTGCTGCAAGGGGCGTGGCGCGAGAAGGCGAGCCCGGGAAGGGGCGGGCCCCAGAGGCGAGGAGAACAGGCAGCCCAGAGAGATGAGGGACGCCCTCGAGGAGGGGGGGCGTGGCGTAAGAGCGGGACGGACAAACGAGGATGGGGATGGGGTGGAGCCTCGCTTCGGAAAAGAACCCGGGATGGAGCGACCGGGCGCGAAGGTGGGGAGTGCGGGTGTCCGAGTTGGAGGGAGTCAGGAGAAGAAAGGGTCTGGCACTCGAAATTACGTCCCTCACACCCCAACCGCAGCTCCCTCACTCACCGGTTTCATCAGTAACATAGGGTGTCGCCATCTTGGAAACGCGACCCACTTCCGGTCGCATTCCCCCCCTCCCCCGGATATGGCGCGGAGGGGAGGAGAAGACGGCGGCCATTTTGTCCGGGGACGGAACTGCTTTTGTGCTTCACGTTTGGGTTTTTTTGAGCTGTTGGTATCAGATGCTTAATATTCTTTGGGTGGGAGATCTCGCCAATAGTTCTGCGTGCAAAAACTAAAATTAATTTTTTTTGAACCTCGAAGCCAACCTCCTTAACTCCCAAATGTCTCTCTGAGGTTGGTCACTGGAATTCGTTCACTTCATTCATTTGTTTATCTAGCAAATATTGCACCCCAAAGAAGGATTCCACCTGTTTATAGCAATGCAGCACAGCTCTCCTTCCCGATTTTATTTTAAATATACTTTGCTTGATCTTGCAAATCCTGTTCTGCAAGCATTTGAAAGAGACAGCATTTGCTAAAGTTGTTTTATCTTAGGAAGTTACGCCAGTTCTTGTATTTGAGGTATGCTTCAGTATATTATAGGACTCTAGAAAACTAAATAAATTACAATATAACGTTAACCATGGATAAGTAATTTGCAATTTTCCCGCACCTTAGAATAATGCTGGAAAATGTTAATTTCACAAATACAAATGACATAAAAGAGATGAAGAAGCTGAAGGCTGAAAACCTTGACTTCTATTATAAGTGTTTATCCCTCAAAACACATATCTAAATTCAGAAAGTTAAGACTTAAGCAGGTAAATTTGCTGAATTATAATCAGGATAATGTAGCATATGGCATTTTATGTAGCTCAAGTAGCTATACTATGGATATTGATATAGTTGTAATTTGGGAGAGGGTTTTCTCTTTCTAAAATAACTCCTATAATAAGTAAACAAGTTACCACACAATTTTTCAGAAAATACTAATGAGATTTTATTTGCCGCTCTGGAATGAAATAGAGTAGAATAGAATATTCTTTATTGGTCAAGTGTGATTGGACACACAAAGAATTTGTCTTTGGTGCATAAGCTCTCAGTGTACATATAAACAGCAAGTCATAAATCATAATCATAAATACAATCATAAGATACAACAGTCGGTGATAGTCATGGGATACTAAATAAGCAATCAACATAAATCATAATAGGATACTAAATAGAAATAACATAATCATAAAATACAAACAACAAAGTTATAGTCATAAGAAGCCAAGGAAATAGGTAACAGGAAAGATGAGAAGGATAATAGTAATACAGTCCTACTAGGTGGTTTGCCATCCCAGGGCATAAGACAGTGTTATGGAATTAGTTGTTTAGCAGAGTGATAGCATAGGGGGAAACTGTCTGTTGTTTTGGCATGCAATGCCCTGTAGCCTTGAATTGAGGGAAGACATTGAAATAATTCAGGTCCATGATATAAGGGATCTAGATATTTTCACAGCCCACTTTCTAGTTTGTGCAGTATACAGATCTTCAATGGAAGGTGGGCTGGTTGCAATTTGTTTTTTTCTGCAGTCCTAACTATCCATTGAAGTCTGTGTCTGTTTTATTTGATTGCTGTGCCAAACCAGACAGTTATAGAGATGCAAATGACAAACTTAGTAATTCTTCCGTAAACTGTATCAGCAGCTCTGGCCAATTTGAGCTTTCTCAATTGGCACAGGAAGAACATTCTTTATTGTGTTTTTTTGATGACATTTCTGATATTAGGTATCCATTTTAAGTCTTGAGATATTATAGAACCTAGAAACTTGGAAGGTCTCTATTGTTGATACTGTGTTGTCTAGTATTGTAAGAGGTGGTAAAATAGGGGGCTTCTCCTGAAGTCTACTATCATCTCTACAATTTTGAGTGTGTTCAGTTGAGGATTGTTCAGTTCAACTTCCTGTCTGCATGTAGATTCATCAGTCTCGAATGAGACCAAACACTGCAAACTTCAGTACTTTAACAGAGCGATCCTTTGATACATAGTCATTGATATAGAGAGAAAATAGTAGTGGAGAGAGCACACACCCCTGTGTGAGAATCCCATAATTCTCATAGTTATCCTGAGACTTTCTTGCCACATTTTTTGAAGAGGTGAAATCTAGCATACAGTGCTTCATCAACAGTGTGATTACTGATGTGGGCCCAAAGCTGGGATCTGCCAAGTTGCCTTAACCTGCTGTGGAACAGCCTTCTGGACCTCTGGATTCCTGGGCATTGTCCATGGTAACTTTGTCTGCCGGAAAATCCAGATACTGGCTTCTGCAGAGGCATCCTTCCATGTAATGCTGTCTGGCACCTTCTAGACTGCTTGCCAGGTTTCACATGGGCTTCTTGTGAACATAGGCTTAACACTGTTTTACGAGAATGCTCATCTACCCACAATAAGTAAATGTAAATCAAAGAACTGCTGGTTCCTGTTTTGCTGTCTATTCCTGATTCTTTCATATTTACTTAGATTACTGGTATTTGTCTGTTTCTGCCTACAAGAGGTTTCATATACCTATAATTTTTACCATTTTTATTATTTTGGGGATGTGGGTGTGCCATTTTTTCTTAACCCTTTCCAAATCCATGGCCAGTTCCAATTTTGTCCTTGTGGATAGTAGCATTTGGTAGCAGCATTTGCTGCTATCCACAAGGACAAAATTGGAATTGCTACTAATACTGCTGTTCCATTGTTGCACTAATCAAGGATGAAGCATGCTTTTTTACAGATTGCTCCTTCCTGCTTCACATCTTGTCACTACTCCATGACTTGTGTGCCAGATTTCTTTTGAACAAAGTTTAGCGCAATTTCAGAAGAACACTATACTCATATTCGTAAAAAGCCTAACTGATAGATGCCACCAGTTAGTTCGGATGCTTGAGAGGTGGGTAAAACTACCGTTCCATGAACCCACCTGTACTCATCCAGCCGCACTTTGCCCTCTGTTAAGGAAAGTGATGGTTGGTTGATTTCCTGTCAGCAGACAGTGTTTGATGAAAGGAGAAACAGAACTGGAAGAACACATAAATAGCTTTCCTTAACTTGTCCTGCATTAAAACAGAACCACTCACCATTCTCATTATGCTAGAATAGGCACCATAGTTGTACCAGTAAATTTTATGTTAGCCAACATTTATGTTAGCTCAAGGATTAGAGAGCACTTTAATGGAGCCAACTGGTTATTCTTTATGTGCTGATTCTCATATTCCGCACACTGACATAAAGATGCACTCATTACTTGTTTTTTTTAAATGTACTTAGTGTTGTCTTAATGAGACAGCTTAAAGTTATATGTACCTGTTTCAATTTAAAGTAGGTTTTTTCCTCTTCTACAGGACAAATTTTGCAAATTTTAATAGTGAATTACTGTAGTTGATTTTACTAACATTTCTTTAGATTCTGGAGAGAAAAATATGGACGAAATGGAGCGGAGTAGAGATTTCTCAGTGTGCACATGGAAATGAGAAGAGTTTCATTAGGAGGAAAGAATCTTTTTCCTGAGTTTTGAATGTGTGGAAATAAACTGCATTCTTCTGATCTTCTTTCTGTGGGTCTTTCCCTACCATCAACTCAAAGAGCTACACCCCATCCTTCAGTCATCATCAGTGTGCTCTACTGGCATAAGATTTCCAGTTTTGTCTAAGTTTGGATAAGGAGACTGCAAGTTCAAATCCCATCTTAACCATGAAAGCCAGCTGGGTGATTTGGGGCTGGGCACTCACTCTCAGCCCAACCCATCTCACAGTGCTCATTGTGGGGAAAAATAGGAGGAGGAGGTATGGTGGATATGTTTGCTGCCTTATTTGACAGAGACAGAGAGAGAGATCTTTTTCTGCACTTTTTTCCTCTCCTTTCTAACCACCAGCAGCTGTCAGGAAACTGCTATTCACAGCCTTGCATTAGAATGGAATATCCAGTTTTAAATATTTGATGTTTATGCCTTTTTTATAAATGGGTAAAAGCTGGCTGGTATCAGAAAGAAAACTCCGGTCTCCTATAATGTCTACAAGCACAGAGATCGGCTTCCTCAAGACAGGCAGTTTCAAATTGTTCCACTTCTATAAACCTGTGGATGGGCAGGGTTTTGAAAGAGTCCTATCCCTGCATTCTCCCGAAAGCAGGGCAAAAGCAGAGAGCACAGACAGGTCTTTCCAACACTGGCATTTATGCCAGCCTACGGAGGAGGTCAATATAAACAAGAAAGGCTGTTTTGTTTTACCATGGTCTCAGGAGAGCCCCAAATCTTTCAGTTTCAACACTGCAGCAGGCTCAATGAAAACAAAATGAAGCGAAGGCCCTATAACTGCTGGTGGAGGAGAGCTATTTGGGGTACCTTTGAAGAGTATCGGGAAGTTTCATCTGGTGTAAAATGCAGGGCATAACTGGGTGCCGCTGGATGGGCACATATTTACACCTCTGCTCCATGAGCTACCTTGATCCCCAGTTTTCTTTCAAGTTCAAATCAAGGTGCTGTTTTTGACCTTTAAAGCCCTACATGGCATGGGGCCAGGTTATCTGCACACCATCTTTTCCCAATTGCATCTACTTGACCCTTGTGACCTTCCAAAAATCCCTTAAACACTTTTCCCCCAAAAAAGGCCCACATGCTGGTTGTTATCATGTATGACATTCTGATTTTAACCCTCTCAAGAATCTTAGTTTTTTTTAAAAAAAATATCTAATTCTTTAAACTGTTCTTTGTAGTACGTTGTAATTATTGGTTTTATTCTGCATCACCCAGAATCGCTCTGGGCAAGATGAAATGCCATATATATTTGATCAATCAATATTAAAGTAGTGAAAGAAGTTGGAGTCAACATGAGATTTAAATTGATAAAACATCTGCATCCTGTAACTCCCCACAAATGCTGCAAAATAATTCCATAAAAAACACATCAGTGCATCTAGATTAGGGGTGTCAAACTCACGTCATGGCATCAGGTGACGTATCAGGAGGTTTTTCCCCTTCACTAAACTGGGAATGGGCGTGGGCAGCGTATGATGCATCCAGCCTATGGGCCTGGAGTTTGACAGCCCTGATCTAAATCTGTCTGTCTGTCTGTCTGTCTGTCTATCTATCTACCTATCTACCTATCTACCTATCTACCTATCTACCTATCTACTACTACCTACCTATCTATCTATCTATCTATCTATCTATCTAAAATAATGCCAGGAACAAAAACAGTATTGGATAAAAGATTAAAAGTTTCCAAATGTGCAATATGGCTTTAGTTCTTAGAAGCTAAGAACAGAGAAAATACTTACCAATCTACCCCTAAGGAGGTTGTAAAATTGTTGAGATAACATGATAATTATATTTTTTAAAAATAAACTTCATTAATTTTACAATTAAAACAACACAACACAAAAAAATTAAAAACTTTTCAACATTGACAGTTTGTGATTTCCTGTTTGTAACTTTTTTGTGCAATATTTATAATTGATACCTAATGCGAATATATATTTACTACAGCTACTACTAATCTACCTATACTATTTATTATATAGTCTGTCTTTGCTCAATCCATTCATACCAACAGTCCCAAATCTTGTAATATTCTGATGATTCTTTGTCTTTTAGGGCTAGGGTTAATTTATCCATTTCTGCACAACTCATTATCTTTTGAATTATCATTTATTCTGGTGGAGTGAAGGCCTGTTTCCAACACTGAGCAAAGGCCAGTCTGGCCGCCATCAATATATATAATATTATGTATTTAACTTTTTTTCCATGTTTTTTCCTAAATATCTCTAATAAGAATAATTCTGGTTATTTTAATTTGTTCCTTCGTAATTTCTTCCAACCATTTTTTAATTCTCAGCCAATATTTTTGGGATTCTTTGCAGGACCACCGCATGTGGTAGTATGTTCCTTCCTTTTTTTTGCACTTCCAGCATTTGGGGCTCATGTTGGGATACATCCTCACCAGTCTCGAAGGGGGGAGGTGCCATCTGTAGAATATTTTATAGGCATTTTCCTTGTATGCTGCCGATATTGTAACTTTATTATTTCTATTCCAGAGATTCTCCCATTCTATTAAAGTAATATTACAGCCTATGTTTCGACTCCAAGCTGTCATATTACCCTTGACTGTTTCTTCCTCTAATTCTATCTCCAATAGATAATTATAAAATTTTGTTATGCTTTTTTTGGGCCTAATAAAATTCTATCTAATTGATGTAGTTTTGTATCAATTCGGTATTCTTTCTTATCTTGTCTATACCTATTCTGAACTTGGAGGTATGCCCACTGATCAATTTGTAGCCCTTGTTCCTGGAGGTCCTGCCATGATTTCAAATTTCCTTGTGTGTCTAATAAATCTTTGTATTTTAACATCTTATTCATATCCAGATTATTGGGATGAACATCGCTTCCGTTGTTGATATCCAACTCCGAATCTTTATATAGTGTGTTTTCCTAATTTTAATCCAATTAAACAGTAAAGCATCTCCAATTAGATGTCTATGAAAGTATTTCTGTTTGGTGGTCCCAATATCCCACAGAAAGGCCTGCCAGCCCCTCTGTAGGTCGTGGCCTTCCAATACTAATATTCTTTTATTAGATAAGTTCACTCTTTCATTCTTTCATTCTTTCAACCATACTAGAGAAGCTGCGTTATAATATCATTCCCAATTCTGGAGTGCCATACCACCCCTGCTCTTCATATCTTGCATGGCCTTTTGGTTTATTCTAGGTTTTTTCCCTTGCCAGATAAATTTTGCTATTGGCCTATTAAGTTCCACAAAATACTTTTTCTCTATTCTAATTGGTATTGTCTGAAATAGATATATAAATTTGGGGTACTTATCAATCTTCCCCTAAGGAGGTTGTAAAATTGTTGAGATAACATAATTATATAAGCATGAGATTATTGTACATTTTAACTTCCCTAAGAAGAAGTCAGACACAATAACAAAACAGTGTCTAGTCATTTTCTTAAGAAACAGTCTATCTCACAGTAGGACTTGAATACTCCATTTAAGATGGGGATGGAGGGAGATTGTTGAAAGAACATGTAGTAACTTCTGCATAGGCACCCTTTTTGTCTATGCAATCACTTTCTGTATCAATAGCCATATTAGCTAGAAAATCCCAACCTGCTGGATCGGTAGGACAATATTACTGATTCCAGCTTTGATCACCTTTTTTCTCCCTGTTCTGAGTAGCATATATATGACCGACCTATCCAATAACAGAAGCTTTTTAACAGCAGCTGCGAAAAACTCTCACAGCAATGCTAAACATAATAATAGCTAGAAAGTTAGAGTGGAGGAGGTATTCCAATCTAATTCACAAATAAAGCACCAGCAGAAGTAAAGATTTATGCAAAGGATGGAGAACAGCCTCTCGCTAATTTGCCCTATTTCCATGGATGAAGGCGATGCTACAATTGAAATGTACTTTCCAGTACTGTAGGTGTCACTGCAGCTTGCAAGCAGCTGGGAAAACCCGAAGGAATGGAGGTCTGATTTATTTAGTTGGGTGGCACGAGAGATCAGTGTCTTCATTGTACGGTATTAATAGTCATGGCCAGCCCATGGTAAATTTTAATCTGGAGTTTGCATCTCGCACATACATCTCGTAAATTCTTTCGCTTGTAGCTTTTTCCTCTCAGGGTGAAGTTAGTTTAGAAGAAGAGCTATCAAGGCCAGAGGAAAATTCCTAAATCCATCTTTAGCAGTCCAGATGGTTACTCTCCTTACCCCGCCCACTGCCCCAAGACAAAGAGGAAAAATTGTGTCTTGTTTTTGATACAGTGCAATTTGCAATTTATTATTATTCATATTTACATGCACACACTGTGTGTAACCTTTGGAACAACATCCAAAGAGAACTGGTGGGCCCCTACCATCCTAGCCTTTTAGAAAGCCTTGAATATCTGGCTTTTCTCATCAACATAATGTAAGGCTGGAGCCAAAAAGCTCCTTGTGGATGTGCGGAAATGCATGGTGGCACCAGGAATTTCTGTATTTTTTTTAATGTTTTTAAACTCATTTTTACTTTTGTGAACCATCCAGGGTTATTGATGTAATCCCTGTTTTTTGTGGCCATAACAACAATAATAAAGGTGTGGTGTGGTTAGTTACCACACTATTAAATTAACTCCTGTGTTTTGACCTGACCTATGCAATTCACCTATCAACATTCTACTCTTCATGCTGGTTAATAAATCTGCCCACATTTTATCCTAACTGGGAACTGAACTGATTTGGAGCTGCTTCAAAGCCAAAGAAATTTAGCTTGGAGAGCAGGATGTTCCAGGGAAGCTGGCTCCTAACAATGCAGCACCATTTAATCAAGAGATCTGCTCCATCTGAATACAATTGGTACCCTGTGTAATACTACACAATATTTAATCCTCTTGATCCCTAGAATACTACAAGGATACCTTGTCGTACAACTTTCTGCATGCCTATTGTAAATCAGAATTCCTCAGACTTTGGAACATTGCAGTCTTTCCCTAAGGGTTTTTTGTGTATTCATTTTACATTCTTTCTTTTCTTCCTTCCTTCCTCCCTCCCTTCCTCCCCTTCTTCTTTCCCTCCCCTCCCATTCGTTTAAATTTCAGGGCCATCCAACTCTTCCACAACTCTGGGTGGCTTACAAATAAAATAAAAGATAGTCATTTTCATAAAAAGGAATATAATAAACAGCCAGCCTTAAGTTAAATAGAATTAAACTAACCATATGGGCTCCATAAAACACTTTAGCCCAAGGTCTGAGAGAACAACCAGGTTTTGAGTAATTTCAAGGATGTCATAAGGATGGAAGCAGCATGAATCTCCAAGGGGATCTCATCAAGCAGAAGAAAACATATTCCAAACCTATTACTTCTTCTATTATGCTTTCCATTATGTGAAGTGTGGTGAAATTTGTAGTGCTTCTATGTTTGATAATATATTCCTGTTTTTCCCCCAAACAATGCCTGTTTTATTCTGCTTTTTATCTAAGGGACTTGACTTGAGGCAGTGTATTGCCTTCTCTGCCCAGCAAATCTAGGAAGTGAGCTGGTTTTCCAGTGAGCTTCAAGGAATGGTATTTTTTAACCTGACCAATGATAACTAACAATGAATGTAGTTCAGATCTATATGGCATTGTTTTCCTATTTTGGCCTCCCTTGGACTCGCAAAGTTTAGTACAGCATTGTTCTTTTTTCCAGCAATAGCTTTTTAGTATAACAGATTTAAAAAAAAAATATGTATAGGTTTTATGCTAATAATATAGCTATATATATTGCAGTAGAAGAAAATAATGAAGTTCCGGGAGCATCAAGGATACCACAGTTCAAACCTGAGCTATAAATATTATATCTTTTGCTTCTCCAGATGTTTGCCCACATGGTCACCTTCACATCCTGTTCCATGTTTCCTTTTGATACTAATGCAAACACTGTCTTTGTTCCTCTTTCCGGGACTTATTTCTTGTTCTCTTATATCATCATCGCTCTGATCTTACAATACAGGAAGTCCTCGACTTACTACCACAATTGGATTTGGAACTTCCATTGTTAAATTATGTGGGAGCCATGCCTAATTTTAAACAACTTTCATTGTTAAATCATTAAGGGAGCCATGCCTAATTTTTAAAACTTTTATGCTGTGGCTGTAATCATGCAGTCATTAAGCAAATTCAGGTTCTTCCTTTGACTTTCATAGGAAATTGATGGGAATGTCACAAATGCCAATTATGCAACCCTGGGACACTACAACAAATAGAAATACATGCTGATTGCTAAGCGTTATGTATGCAGGTTTAAAGTCATTGGTTTAGTTTGAACTGTTCTTCTAAAATGTAAGAAATGATTGGTTTAAAAAGTACGGGAAAACCCTGCACTCTGCTTTGCTGTCAACTGCGGCTGCTGGCTATAAGTAGCAGCCACAGCCCAGCCAAAGTGGGTTCGTTCTGAGCTGTAGTCACTAATAAACAAAGAGCTTGAAGCACTCCGCGTCTGTCTCTTCATGCAAACTTAACACTAAGTGTCCAAATTTTGAACATGTGATTGTGGAGTTGCTCTGACATTTGTAAGTGCAAGGACTGATCATCACTTATTGCAAACTGTTGTAACTTAAAAGGTTTTTAAAATGAATGGTCATCAGTCAAGGATTACCTGTAATTAAGAAGAAAGGGAACAGGTTATTATTTTATTCTCATGTCCTCCTGTAAATACCATAGAAACTTCGTAACAAGAAAGCACAGAGGTTTCACTTCCACAGTGATCAGAAAATATTCACTGGAAGTGCAGCTGCATTCCATAGTTCCTATGGTGCAACTCTAAAAAAAATAGAAATAGAAAAGCAAACAGAAACTTTGCAATGCTGAAGGCAGAGGATGGGAAAGCAAGGGGAGCAGCTTGGGCAGAAACTGAAATGGGTGCCCATTGAGAAGGAAGTTATAGATTATCTAAGTATCAAAGAATCTTTAAAGAGGAACTTGGCGAAGTAATGACATAGTCCAAAGGTGAGAAAGAGGCTTCAACAGGCTTTCAAGTTTCTGTTATTATATCCTACAACAATAATGTAGCATGCCTTCATCCTTGCAGTGACTGTTTCCTGACCTGGCCTACCTCAAAGGATGACATCAAACAGAAGTTCTCTCTGTCCTTTCTTATACCAATAAAACCAAGGTGATTTTATTCTGAGGTTATTTTTTTCACCCTCATGCTTGCTTCAGTGTCTGGATTGCGTAATTTCTCCTCCGTGACCCTCCTTGATAGTTTTTTCATAACAAGATCTCTAACTTCCTTTACAACAGAGGTGGGGAACTATGGCCCTTTTATGACTTGTGGACTTCAACTCCCAGAATTCCAGCATGGCTGACTCAGGAATTCTGGGTGTTGAAGTCCACAAGTCATAAAAGGGCCATAGTGTCCCGTCCCCCAACTACAACAAGAAATGTACAGGTTCAATTGAGTGCTGAGCTTCTAGAAGGCAGAGGGGAATTTGGGGCAAAGAAAGTCTATTGGCTTAACAGGCTATGATGTCATCCACTCCTGCATTCAAGAAGAGGAGTGTGCCTCATTTTGGCAGTGGGGCAAGCGAAAAGTGTAAAGCTGCCCTTAGTCTCAATTGGCTATTGTGTTTAATCTATGAGAGTTTTGAGAATGTAAATATAGCTCTGGTTGATGAACTCAGTCAGAAGATATTCCCCATTATGTTCTTTGTTGCCAGAGGAAACAAAGCACTGCACACAACAACATTACACACTGCTTATTCCATTTGGTTTTCTGACTAATTATTAGCTGTACTTGTCTTGATGGCTTAGACTTGTTACCTAATCCAGACAGAAGAATATGATTCATTAGGATCTTTTCTAAAATCTGAATAAAATGTTTACACAGGCAGAAGTTTCTTTCGCCTCTGGATATAAATGATAATCAAAGAACTAATGTTATAAGAAATGATGAGGTAGTCTATCTCATTTATCAGTCTTCAGTAAAATATACAACACAGGAATACTATTAATAATTGTATTTATTAATAACGAAATCAATGGACTCTTGATTGATAGAGGCTATAGATTTGTATCCTACTGTCCTAGCCAGTGACTTTGATTAGGTTCACATAAGGAGCCGTGGTGGCGCAACGGTTAGAGTGCAGTACTGCAGGCTACTTCTACTGACTCTGACTGCCTGCAATTTGGCAGTTTGATTCTCACCAGGCTCAAAGTTGACACAGCCTTCCATCCTTCCAAGGTTGGTAAAATGAGGACTCAGATTGTTGGGGGCAATACCCTGACTCTGTAAACCATTTAGAGAGGGCTGTAAAGCACTATGAAGCAGTGCTATTGCTATTGCTATTGCTATACAGGTGGTCCTTGCTTAGGTCTATTTGTTCAGTGACTGTTCAAACTTGCAACAGTTACAACATTCTCATGGTCACATGAACAATATTGAGATGCTCGGCACCTGGTTCACAATTACAATATTGCAGCATCGTGTGATCACCATTTATCACCTTGACTGCTGGCTTCCTATAAGCAAAGTTAATGGAAAAGCCAGCAGAAGGTCACAAATGTCAACCATGTGATGTCATCCTCACTTAAAGAGGCTTAAAAATGGCAACCGGAAGTGCCAAAATTTCCATCGCTAAGTGATGTAACAGAATAACAGAGTTGAAAGGGTCCTTGGAGTCCAAGCCCCTGCTCAAGCAGGAGATCCCAAACCATTTCAGACAAATGGTTGTCCAATCTCTTCTTAAAAACCTCCACTGATGGTGCATGCATAACCTCTGAAGACAATTTGTTCCACTGATTGATTGTTTTCACTGTCAGGAATTTTCTCCTTAATTCTAGGTTGCTTCTCTCCTTGATTAGTTTCCATCCATTGCTTGTCCTTCCTTCAGTGGCTTTGGAGAATAAGTTGTCCCCCTCTTCTTTGTGACAGCCTCTTAAATATTGGAAGACTGTTATCATGTCTTTGTTGGACTAGACATAACCAACTCCTACAGCCATTCATCATGTTTTAGCCTCCAGCCCTCTATCATCTTTGTTCTTCTCTGCACATTTCTAGAATCTCAGGTTTTTTTGGTATTACGGTAACCAAAACTGGTTGCAATGTTACAAGTGTGGTTTTACTAAAGCAATATATAGCAGTACTAATACTTCAAATGATCTTGATACTAATCTTCTGTTGATGTAGCCTAGGACTGTATTTTTGGTAGCTGTAACACACTGCTGGTTCATAGCTAAGTGGTATCCATTAGAACTTCTAGATCCTTCTTAGAGTTACTGCTGTTGAGCCAGGTGAAACCTATTTTGTACCTGTGCACTTGGCTTTTCTTGCCCCAGCGTAAAATCTTACTTTTCTCACTACTAAATTGCATTTTGTTGGATAGGGTCCAGTGTTAAAGTCTGCCTAGATTTTTCTGGATTTTGAACCTATCTTCTAAAGTGTTGGCTATTCCTCCTAGCTTGGTGTTGTCTGCAAATTTGATGACTTACGCTGCTATTCCCTTATTCCTGATTTCATCTTCATAGATTTGAGCTATAGGTGATATTCTGTCTTAATTACATGTCTCTCTTTTCATTTTTTTATACTTGTCCTTCTCCTCTTTCCGTTTATCAGAGTTCTTTATGCAACCATGGTGGTTTCTTCTGGGATATATAATTTTTCTTTTCCAGTGAAATTGTGCTAGACTGGGCTTTTATAATCTCAATTTTCAGAGTTACCCAAGCCTCTTGAGATTTTCCCTTTTTAGATTTTCATTCATAGAATCCTTATCAAGCTCTCTCTTATAAGTCTTAAAACACTAGTTTGATTATATTGCTTGTGTCTGAATTATGCTGAATTCTAGTAAGACACAGTCATTCTCCTCCAAAATTCCTGCAACTTCAACTCCTTCTACCATATAATTTCATCTCTTAAGTATCCCTCCTATCTCATGTGTAGCCTTAATTCTATCTCATGTGTAGTTATATGATGTAGCACTTTATGATGGAAATTCACATCCCAGTTACCACTATTAAGTACTAGTTATAAGACTCTTTCTTGGTTCTTTCTTAATAATTGTTGTTGTTGTTATTATTATTATTATTATTATTATTTACTTATCTCTTTCTTAAGTTCCATTTGATCAAGTACAACAATCACTTCTGCTTTATCTGCAAGATTAAAAACATGATTGTTATTTTCTTGCCTTGTCATGTTATCCCAATGCCTCTTAAAATAGCTTAAGATCACTCAATAACCTTCACTGTGATACCAAAACCTTTATCTTCTGGTATCAAATAGATTTAAATCTATATATGAAGTTATATCACATTAGTAGCAATGATAAGATGTTCTAATTACTGCAACATCTTTTAAAACAGAAATCCTTCTAAATAGGATTCTTCCAAAAGTTTTTTTTAAATTTACCTTGGTGATAGAAGTTTCCTTCTGTCAACAAGTATCCTAATTCCAAGCTTGGGAACTGGGAACCAGGTCTTAAGAGACTTTCAGAATACTTAACAGAGTGAGAGCCATACATAGAGAAAGAATATTGGAAGAAAATGATTAGCTATTGCTGTAGGTTTCATTTTAAGAGAAGCTAAACCTGTGGTTACTGAAATGCAGATTTTGACCCAAATCTGAATAACCTCAAAACAATTATAAATAGAATTATGAAAAGCACCAAAATGAGTGAAAGTCTCTAAAAAAAAGATACTGAAAGAATTGCAAACTTATCAAAGGAAAATAACCTGGAACACTGCATAACAATTGTGTCCAATCTTAGCAACTTTAAGACCTGTGGGTTTCAATTCCCAGAATTCCCCAGCCAGCATGGAATTCTGGGAGCTAAGGTCCACAAGTCTTAAAGTTGCTAAGATTGGACATTCCTGCTGTAGAAGAATCCAGAATGATTGCACAAAATGTTTAGTGAGGTTATAAAAACAAAGAAACCAAAATGACACATATAGGAGATGGAATGAGGGAGAGGTTGACAAGGAAGAAAACAACAATATTGGATGTTGTGGTGAAAATGGTGTTGGAAAGGCTAAGGCTCAGAATGAGCTGAGGTTAACCAAGGATGTAAAAAAATAACAAAAATCTATGCTAAAAATAAAAGGAAAAAACCTTAAATATGTTAGCTAGTCAATGAGGGTGGAAAATACCAGCGAATAACAAAGAAAAATCTCTTAGTTTGGCTTTTCTGAAAAGGAGGCATTTGTTCCACAAGGTGTTTATGAAGAGAAAGATGAAGGGGTAGAAACTGAAACTGACAAGAGCATGATAATGGAATATGATAATGAAATATCCTCTGGGTATCATTTACCTCGAATGACTAAATCTCCAGAGTCAGATGAATGACATCATATAGCTGCAGAAGAAACTGCTGATAATCTGTCTGAATTTATATGTATTATCCTTGAGAAATCCTGAAGATTGAGTGAGCTGCCAAGGAATTAGATGGAGACATAGGTTAACTCTATAGAAAGGAGAATTCAGAGAACTATAGACTAGTTAGTCTGAATTAAATACCGTGTTTCCCCGAAAATAAGACACTGTCTTATATTTTTTTTGGCTCCCAAAAACACACTAGGTCTTATTTTGGGTAGGTCTTATATATTTATGGTGCCAAATAGTGGGTGTGAGTGTGTAGGGGGGGGTGTTTCACGGGTGCACGGTTGCTCCCTGAAAAGTCTTCCTGGAACTGGAGATTTACACTAGGTCTTATTTTCGGGGTAGGTCTTATATTAGGGCAGGTTTAGAAAATAGTGCTAGGTCTTACTTTCGGGGTAGGTCTTATTTTCGGGGAAACACGGTACCTGGGAAGATCCTAAAGAACTTCTTGAAAACTGTATGGTGAATATCAGAAGTCAGCATGAATTTCTCAAGAAATTAACACAAAGCTTGACATAAAGCTTATCTGATTAAACTTACCACTTTTTTTCAAGTTGGAACATCCTTAGCAGAGTGGAACAATTATATAGGTAGTCCTCAACTTACAACAATGTGTTTAGTGACAGCAAAACTGAAAAAGTGACTGCTTTTCACACTGATGACTGTTGCAGCAATCCCCATGGTCACGGGATGAAAACTTGGATGCTTGGCTACCAGTTCCTATTCATGATGGTTGCAGTATTCCAGGGTCATTCATGTCATCACCTTTTGATCAATCTTCTGACAAGCAAAGTCAATGGGGAAGCCAGATTCACTTAACAATCATGCTTCTAACTTAACAACTGCAGTGATTCACTTATTAACTGAGGCAAGAAAGGTCGTAAAATGGGGCAAAAGTTTCTTAACAACTGTCTCATTTAGCTTTAGAAATGTTGGGCTCAATTATGTTGGGCTCAATTATTAGGAGGTCAAGGACCACCTACGCTCAAAATACTTCTTTTACCCCAATAAAGTATTTTTAAAAAACTATCTGATTATCAGTGTAGTGAGACTGGGCTGGCCATTTTTCCACACTTATGACCATTGCAGCATCCCCATCATCACGTGATTTACAATACATTTGGATGCTGGGCAACTAGTTAATATTTGTGTCCCAAGATCATGTGGTCAACTTTTGCAACCTTCTGACAAGCAAAGTCAATGGGGAAGCCAGATTTAGAGAACAACCATGTTACTAATTTAACAACCACAGTGATTTACTTAATAAATGTGATGAGAAAAGTGAGAAAAAATGGGGCAAAGCTCATTTAACAAATTTCTCACTTACTGACATAAATTCTGGGCTCAGTTGTAGTCTTAAGTTGAGGACTACCTGTATCATGCTGAAACAGTGCTCATTGGTGATTTTATATCCAGTTAAATGGAGGTTTCTAATGGAGCCCTGTATTTGAAAATCTTCAACACTTTTGTGAGTAATCTGGAGAGGGTGATGGAATGCTTACAGTATTAAATTTGCACACAACGCAAAACTGGGTAGAATAACAACTGATCTAGAATACAGAAATCAAATTCAGAACAATCTTAATAGGTTAAGATTAGGAGAATTAAATTCAACAAATGCAAAGTTACTTAAAACTAGTAATCAAAACTTGCAGGCATAAAATGGGGCATCCTGGCTTGATAACACTACTTAAGATCAGGGTAAAATGGCTGCAAGAAAGCCAAGTGCAATTTTAGGCTGTGTTAAATACAAAAAATATTAAGTTGTATGAAATACTGTATTTTTCAATTTTGTTTGCCTAATTGTCCCATCCTACTTGTCTAGTTGTCCCATTCAGTTTGATCTAATGGTTAAAGCCCCAGGCTAGAAACCAAGAGACTGTGAGTTCTAGTTCTGTCTTAGGCAGGAAAACCACCTGGATGATTTTGGGCCAGTCACTCTCTCTCAGCCCAAACCACCTCACAGGGTTGTTGTTGTGGGGAAGATAGGAGAAGGGAGGAATATTAGGTATGTCTGTTGCCTTGAGTTGTTTATAAAAATAATAATAAAGGTGGGATATAAATAAATAAGTAAATACATTTGCCCTGATCATCCTATTGATTAAGATGTCCATTTCTGGGCACCGTTTTTAAAGAAGAATTCAGACACAGTGGAGCGTGTTCAGTAAAAGGCCAAGAGGATGATCAGAACTAAGTGATATGAAGAAAGACCAAAGGAAAGGTCTGGGAAGGTTTAGACTTGTGAAAAGAAGAATGAGAGCATTCTTCACAACCTGAAAAGAAAGTCACAGGGTCTAATTTCTTTTGCTGGCTGTGTACAAGCAGAGGCTAGGCAGCCATATTTAATCTGGATTCTTACAAGGCACAGCAGATTGGAGTCGATGGCCCCAAAGGCTCCTGCCAACTCACAAGCAGTGAGGAGAAAGTAAGTTTATTTTGGAATGAGAATTACTTTGCACATTAGAGGCTGTACATGATGGGCGTGTGACTTTTCTTCCTCACATTGTCACCGGCTTTGTACTCTGTGCTACTTTGGGACAAATACATATAAATCAAGTGCATTTCCTCCCTTGTGCTTTGGGGTTGTTCTCCATCAGGTCAGAATAAGGCTGGGGGCTGGCAGGAGGAGGAGGTGAAAATGACTTCTGATCAATCTGCCAAACCATGGGGCAGCGCAGGAATGGCCCGTTCCTTCGCACTTATCCTTCTGCCATTTCTGCTTCCTGCACTTAGCAGCTCATAATTTTCACAGCAGTGAATTCAGCTGCCGTTCTTTCCTCTTGGGTAGTATTGTCCCCACTTGCTTTTCCTTAGGGCTGGGCAAGGCAGCTCCTGCACGGAGAAGATCAGGCGGAGGCTGTGTTGGTGCTCGCAAAAGCAAGGGCACAGTGACTCATATGCTCAGCAGGGAACACACGTTGCTGCTTCTCTGAGACCAGCCTGTTGTGAAGCAGGTCTCTTGACTTCCTCTGCGTTTCCTCTTCCACCTGCTTTCAGCGTGGCCTGAAATCAAAGGGCCTATCAGTTTCCATTCAAGAAGTGACTTTTCTTGCACAACTGTACACGAGGCTTCTTTTAGCTGCCTTTTTTTTTTAGTGATTGCACAAACAGTGAACATTTTTCAAAGAGGAGCTCGGTACTTTGCTCAGTTTTCCAGTGAAATGGTTTACTTAATGCCAATTCACTCCACTCCTCAGCCCGCAGTAGAATACTTTATGCCACCAGACTTGAAATTTTGGACCTAGACAACTTAGAACTTACAGTCTGAGCTAAGCTGAGTACACAAAATTGTCTGCTACAACATCCTACCTGTCAATGACTACTTCAACTTCAACCACAATAACACACGGCAAACAATCAATACAAACTCAAAGTAAATCGCTCCAAACTCGATTGCAGAAAATACGACTTCAGCAACAGAGTAGTCAATGCTTGGAATTCACTCCCTGACTCTGTTGTTGCATCCTCAAACCCCAAAACTTTAGCTCAAACTGTCTACCCTGGACCTCACTCCATCCCTAAGAGGTCTGTAAGGGTGTGCACAAGCGCACCAGTGTGCCTACCATCCCTGCTCTACTGTTCCCATTTATTCGTACTTAATTATTATGTATTAAATAAATAAATAACTAAATTCATCCGAATGGCGATGGGAATAGATCAGAAATGCCGGACAAATTGTATGCAGGCTATCGTGCATGATCTTTAATGTGAATGCACTTTGCCCTGTCTGTCTGTCCTCAACTTACTACCACAACTGTGCCCCAAATTTCTCTTGCTAAGTGAGTTTCCCCTGTTTTATGACCATTTTGCCACAGTTGTTCAGTGAATCACTGCAGTTGTTAAGTTAGTAACATGGTTGTTAAGTGAATCTGGCTTCCCCGTTGACTTTGCTTGTTGGAAGATCACAAAGGTGATCACATGATCCTGGGACACCGCATGGTCATGAACATGACTCAGTCACCAAGCATCCACATTTTCATCATGTGACCATAGGGATGCTGCAACAGTCATAAGTGTGGAAAAACAGTCATAAGTCACTTTTTGGTGCTGTTGTGTGGTAGCCACTGAGTTTCCCTGGATGACACTAGAGGCTGGCAGCAGGCTGCAGCCTGGTGGAGGGGCCTCTTTGCTATCCCATGAGCTCATCCTCTGTTCATCCTGTATCTGTTGGGTTGGAAAGTCCTGATTCATGTAGCAGGAATCTAATTTCCTGAACATGTTCCTGCTGATGCTGAGATAGATTGCAACCCATACTTACCATTGATGGGTCCCAAAGGACCCGGGTCCCGTGGGACGAAGGTGCACCTTGGGGTCTATTTCAGGCGATGGTAAGCATGTTGGCTGTTGCCTACCCGAGGTTGATGGCCCGCCCTGCAGGGTTGATGTCCCTGTTAGGAGCCACTTGTAGGGATTCAATAACCAGTCATTTCAGTGTCCAAAGATGTCTGACCACATACGGTGTTTATTACTTTTATACCATTTTACAAGCAGAAAAGAACAGCATAGATACAGCATTGGGATTGGAGAACAGATCCCACATGGGTGAAACCCCTCAACCACACTGGTGCAACCTCCCAACCAATCCATAAGACTAGTGGTGATGTTAGTAAATGAGATCACCTGTATACCTGGAAAATCAGGGACTTTCCAACCCAACAGATACAGGATGAACAGAGGATGAGCTCATGGGATAGCAAAGAGGCCCCTCCACCAGGCTGCAGCCTGCTGCCAGCCTCTAGTGTCATCCAGGGAAACTCAGTGGCTACCACACTGTTGTAACTTTGAACAGTCACTAAAAGAGTGGTTGTAAGTTGAGGACTACCTGTATACTAGGATTGGCCCTGGCTTCCCATTATGTAGAAAACAGCATAAAAATCATATATGAAAATATTCTTTGTTACTTTGAATATGGAAAAAAATACAGCATATGAAGTGACCCATTTTAAAATACTCGAATAGTAACACATTTTGGTTCCCTAGAGCTATTTGCATGTAATGAAATAACTTTATTTACAGCAAGATTTATACTCTCCATTTGTTTACCCACGTTGTGCCCTTTGAATACTTCATGCAAATAAATCCAAGTTAATTAATTTGCATGATTTTATTTCCCAACTTCAGCTATACGCTGCTTAAGGTTCACTGAAATGTTGACTAGTCCATGCCTGATATTAAAATAGATTAAGTCCCTTTAATTTCCATGAACGTCAGAACGATATATCTAGCAGTTGCATTTTGGGACTGCAATCTTTCACTATAAAGCAACATTTTCCCTTGGCATTAGGTTTTCACAGAGCACGGAATCATTAACTAATTAACCATCTTTCAGACCAGCTTGTTGTGTGAACTGAACTGATGCATTTGCTTTAAGGAAGTTAGGTCTGTCATTAAACTTGGGAAATTGGGCCATTAGAGTAAACTGTTCAATTAATCATGACTGTATTGTATGAACCCATTTTTTTAATCAACCTGCTATAGGCTATCCAGACTTTGGAGCTGAATTACAGTACCATGGTTGAGCATATAATTGGGAAACATCTTCAGGCATCTCAAAAGATTGAGCACAGAAAGAGAAAATATAAGGTATACAAGCCATTCTGACTCAAAAGGAAAATTTTGTTGTAGAGAAAATGGCAAAGTGGTAGAAAATGTGTGGAGGAGGAAGAAAAGACACATGAGTCAGATAATTTATACATAAGTAGGCAAGTAATGAGGGCCCTAGCTTTTACTCTTTTGAGAAAACCTTGGGATTCCCAACTGTTAGTTCAGGAAGTATCAAGATTCTGATCACATCTTCAAGTAATTAGCTTATTCTCTGATCCCTTTATGTAAACTTGTTCTCTGGAAAGAATGCTAACATTGCTACTTGACCTCCAAATCTTGGGTTGACATTTGTTTCAGATCTTGTTCTCCACTGTTGTATAGTAGCTAGGATAATAACTGAAAAGGAATCATTTTTCTGCCACAATTTCTTTATTCATACATACTGTGCTTTGCTTTTATAGGTATATAGATCACAGGCAATGCATCATTGTGATTTTCCTCAGAGTTTAACGCTCTATTAAACAAACTAAATAGTGCATAAGAAATGCTGCCAATGTTTTAATTTTTTCAGCAAGTACCCTTTATATGCCACAAATTATTTTAAATAAGGCATCCTTGAAAACCATTTGGCATTGACAATACTGACATACTTTTGTCTACACTTAATTAAATTGAATAAAGATTAATTTTGGGGAGGAAGAGAATTGTGCCAGTGGCCACTTGGTTTTAAACATGCATTTCTTCAAATGTGTATCTCTTGAAATTTAGCATGTGAACAGATCTCTGGAGCATCTTATAAGCCTATAGTCTGGTAGTCCTATTGAAAACTATGTGAAAAACTACATCAGCCAGCCCAGAGTTGCTCTGAAGTTTTTAGGTATGAGTAAACAGGGCTGGCTCTCTGGAGCACCCAGTAGTTGCTTGTGGACACTTTGCTCTGAATTCTCATGCCTGTCCCAATACCTAGAAGAACTCTTTGAATGAGGCATCAAAGTACCGTGTGTTCTGAAGAGCCAGGCCAGCTATTTTCCTGTCACACAGAGGAATGGTGCCTGGCATGGCTCTCAGAACACATGCCAAGAACAAATGACTCATTCAAGAAGGTCTTAGAGGAAGTATTGTGGAAGAACTGGCTGCTGCAGCAGGTGGTCTCCACAGCTATTTCACTCACAGTGCTTCTCAGTCAAAGTCCATCCGAGCAACACAAAGTAGGACAGGAAGGGGCAGATGAATGGACTGTCCTGGAGTGTCTCTTCTCCAACTTCTAGGCAGCTTTTTTTTTTTTGTCCTGCCTTTTTGGTACCTGGGAAGAGCACTGTGCAGAAGGCTAAATGGTATATGAAAACTACATGTCACAAACGAACATTTTTGTAACCCAAAGAGAAAGAAAAAGCTGGCAGGCAGTGGTCCTTTCACGAGCAAGGAATGCTGTACAGAACTACAATTATAGTTGTATAACAATATTTTGCCATTCCTCAATATTGCCCTCAATATTGCCCTTAGAATGTTGCTGCTGTCTGGATACCATCCACACAGGAGAAAAGTCTATATGGATTTGGGAAAGCCCAAGGAAGTGTGCTTAGTTTAGATCTTATAGTCCTTGGGGCTTGGTGTAGTGCAGGAACCTGCAAACTTGGCAACTTTAAAACTTGTGGACTTCACTCCTGAATTCTCCCAGCATTGCTGGCTGGAGAATTCTGGGAATGAAAGACCACAAGTCTTAAAGTTGCCAAGTTTGAACCCCTAGTCTTGGGTGTGGAATGAGTCAAGACATTTTTGTTGTTCCAGGAACCACTTAGTTCAGAAAGCAGGGCTGGTCAGCTGGAGGCAGCACTGATGGGTTTCATCATGTTCCTGCCCACTGGCCTCATCCACACTCTCCTTGATGTGTTTTCCTCCCATGCTTGAGATAGAAGGAACATCTCTTGATTGGAGAAATGCTGCCCCCATAACATTCCTTTCTATGCCTCCAGAAACTGGCTGGTAGAGTCATTGCTGTCAAAAAGGGTGAAGGTTATGCTGCTACTCTTACATGTGTAAGATAACCTTTTCTCTTCCCAGACCAGGCATACATTCTTTACTTCTCTCCTTATTCTGACTGCAGAAACAATACCAAGCCACCGCCACCACATCCAGGCCTAGCAGAAATCTTTACAGGGCTGTGGATGTTTCTACTAATGGGGGTGTGGTGGTGATGCCCTCTAGCAAGGATGGAAGCAAAGAAAGATGCAGCAAAGGAAAGAGGAACAGGAAAAGCATGGATTAGAATAGAATATCAGAGTTGGAAGGGACCTTGGAGGTCTTCTAGCCCAACCCCCTGCTTAGGTAGGAAACCATTTCAGACAAATGGTTATCCAATCTCTTCTTAAAACTTGTAGTGTTGGAGCACCCACAACTTCTGGAGGCAAGTTATTCCACTGAATAATTGTTCCAGCTGTCAGGAAATTTCTCCTTAGTTCTAGGTTGCTTCTCTCCTTGATTAGTTCTCACCCATTGTTTCTTGTCCTGCCCTCTGGTGCTTTGGAGAATAGATTGACCCCCTCTTCTTTGTGGCAACCCCTTAGATATTGGAACACTGCTATCATGTCACCCCTAGTCCTTCTTTTCATTAAACTACTAGACATACCCAATTACAGCAACCGTTCTTTATATGTTTTAGCCTCCAGTCCCCTAATCCAGTCCCCTAAGATTAATTCCCTTCCCTGCTTCTCTTTGCTTGGGGGTCTTGTAGGGAGAAAAATATGGCAGGCAGGAGAAGAAGGAGGTGGGGAAGCTAAAAGAGACTGGCTGTGCAGAGGTTACTAGTGGAAATAGGGACTTCATGGAAGGCATTCCCACATGAGTGGACAACAGACAAGAAAACTTTGGTTGTTAAGTTTGCATGAAGAGTCAGGCAGCGAGGAGTTCCAGCAGACTTTATTAGTGACTACAGCTCGAATAGACCCGTTCTGGCTTGGCTCTGGCTGCTTCTTATAGCCTGCAGCCGTAGCTGCCAGCCAATGGGAGTGCAGGGATTCTTCCGCACTATTTAAACCAATACCATTTGACATTTTACAGAACAGTTCAAATAAACCAATAACATTCAAACCTACATACATAACACCCTCCCCACTAGGTTCAGTCCATACCAAACCCCAACCTATCTAATGTATTCCTTTAGATAGGTGGGGCTCATACGATGTCACGTTGAGACCCGTGGTTCAGAAGCTTTAACGTTCTCACCCAGTGAGAGGAAATGTGTCTGCTGACATTTCCCTGTTGGGACTTCCTGTGAGGAGACCCTGTTGAATGTTAGAATCTGGTCTCTCCTCCCAACCCATCTCCATTCCAATGTCAGCACCAAGTCAGGTAGTGATGTGCAATCTTCCCCTTCTAAGGATGGATCTTGGCTTTGTGACAGGGTTGGGGATGGTTCCTGTCGCAATGGCTCGTTACACATGGGGTTGATTCCTGTTTGCTGATTTTCCTCCTGTTCCCCCCTTCCCCTAGAAGAAACAACAGGGTGAGGACCTAGAGAGACAGGGGCGATGTTCTTGAGGGACCCTGGATCTAAGTTGGTCAATGTGCCTGCTCCAGAGAAGGCCATCCTCTGTTTGTACCCTGTAAGAAAGGGCCTGTGATGTGATTATTTCAGCAGGAATCACAAAGGGTCACCTAGAAGGTTCCTAGCAGACAGAATCTCCCACACTAAAAAGAAGAACTTTGAAGTGGAATCCAGTGGTGCGTTGGGTGCGTAAGTGGGATGGAGGCGGTCAAGGGAAGACCTAAGTTTCCTGCCCATCAACAACTCTGCTGGGGACAAGTTAGTTGATGGACTAGAATGATGTGTTGAACACTAAGAAGCTTTTCAAGCTTCTCAGTGATAATCCCCAGAACCCTAGCTGCTGAAGCTTCTCTTTGGTAAAGCGTACCATGCGTTCAGCCCGGCCGTTGGCGAAGGGTGCCAGGGCAGTGAGGGCATGTCTGATGCCCTGTTGAGCTAGAAAAATTCAAAAATGTTAGATGTGAATTGAGGGCCATTGTCAGAGACAAGGATATCTGGTAACCCATGGGTTACAAACAATTTTCTTAGCTGCTTGATAACAGCCTCAGTAGTTGTGGATGACATTGGAATTACCTCTAGCCATTTGGAGTATGCATCTACTATCACTAGAAAAGTGTGCCCTCTTGTAGGCCTGCAAAATCAATGTGGATTCTAGACCATGGGCCCCTAGGACATTCCCATTCCTTCCTGTGTGGGGGCGTGGTGGTGGGTCTGACTACCTGGCAATTGGGACAAGAGGCTACCCAGTTTCAACCATTTTGTCAATACCTGGCCACCATACACTCCTGGCCAAACCTTTCATCCTTACAATCCCAGGATGACCCTCATGTAACATTTCCAAACCTCCTTTGCAGTTTTGTAGGAATAACCACCCTGTTACCCCAATATACATCCTCTTAATACAGATAATTCAGTTTGCCTGGACTTAAAAGGTTGGGCAAGGTGAGTAGAGTCTTAGAAGGAAGGCCAACCTTTCAGATCCAGCCCATAGCAAATGCCAATACAGCATCTTTGGCAGTTA